>JAPDVU010000001.1:6541352-7136352 GCA_026230045.1 Corynorhinus townsendii | reverse complement strand
CACTTATTTCTTCCGCATGTCAGTATCTTCAGACACAGTAAGCCACATGCAGCCTTTCTCTCCTTGTCCAACAGGCAGGTTGCCACTCCTAGTTCCAGCGGAAGTGGATCTGACGTGGGCGGTCAGCACCTTCCTTTACCAATGGCTTATGGAACTCACGTCCTGCACGAGAGTGGATATTTGCCCAACAAAACTCACAGTAATACTGCAGGCAAGTGACATTGGCACAAAAAAAGGGAGCAAATTTTCCACCACAGCGTGCGCCCTGGCATTCATCACACATCTGATCATCTAGCACATATGGCTTTACCTCCACCTAGAAAATGAGATAAAAATGCCTTAGTAAGTCTGCTTCAGAAATCATTTTAGTAATAATTTAAAAAATGTTCTAGAGAAAATAACAACACAGCATCGAACACTGAGAAAGTAGGCAGTTTTTCAAAGAAATGCTTTACCACATAGTAGGTTAAAAAATTCATTTTGTTCTTGAACTAACCATTTTTTATATGATGTTTCATGCTTCTAATTGACCATGTGATTAAATAAGCACTTAGTTTGGTAACTTTGCTATATGTTTGGCAATATAATCTTCAGAAGACTATAAACTGAATGGTATTCACTGTATTTTCCAATGACAGAAAATAATTTTAAAAACTACAAAAATCTAACTGATTTGTAAAACATTCCACCCTGACTTTCCTGAAGTAACATCATAAAAATACCTGTATATTAATGTTTTCAGAGATTACTGTGAGTGAAAAAGCAACGGTATATCAAACGGTCATGGCAGACAAAATGATTTTTACATATCTGTCCCTTTGTTCCAATACCAGCTGTGAGTTGGCACCACTGGGACAGCCCCGACCTGGCAGCACTTCTCCTCCGCAGGTGAGCTGCACCTGCTTGTACATAACTGGTTCAGAACCAGGGCTGTGGATAATGTTATTATGGGCATGTCTAGACTTTTTTGAATTTTAAAAGGTAGAAAGTCAAAGTCCCTCTGTGAAGGCCTGACTTGGTAGAAGACCTCAGACTCCAGTAAGGTCTGATTGCTAAACCTCTTAATCGCTTCTGTTAAATGGGGATTGAAGAACCTGCCCAATTGAGTGAAGACTAGATAATGCAAGTAAAAACATTTAAGACAGTGCCACCGTAAATACTCTGTAAACTAACATTAGTTACTATTAGCCAAGATAGCCTTGCTTTCTTGCTTCTTTCTGAACCAAAGGTTACTACTAACTTTGTCTGAGTGAACAGTGTCAGGCAGCCTAAGACCTCAGCCTTTCCTGAGGAGGGCAGAAAAACTGGAGTGTTTTAATAGCTTGGCTTGAGATAAGGTAGTGATTGGCCACAGTAAAAAAGTGACCCAACAATTTCTACTCTGTATGTATTCTATTGAAATAATTGCATTTGTGCAGGAATTGTGTATATATATATATATATGGGTGTTTTCTGCAGCATTATTTGTAATAACAACAATTATAACTGGAAACAACCTAAAAGTTGATAAAAAGAACTAAAAAACAAACCTTTCATAGGAAGGCAATGGATTTGCATTGTTTATATTTGCAGTTCATTTCAATATTTATTTCTGATTAATACTAATCTCTATTTGACTTTGCATATGTAAAACAGAGTTTCATCAGTTCTTCACCTATTCTTATTTTCCATAATACCTTAGTAGCACATATCTGGAAAAATAAGCTTCTCTTAGGGATTTCAATGCCTGTGTAAGAAGGCATGTTTCTCAATTCACCTTCTCTGCATGAGTTGCTATTTAAGTATCAATACTATGCCCCAAATAATTGTCCTTCATTCTCATTTTGGAAATAAAGAGGTATGAGGTATGACAATGCAACAATCTTTTCACTCTGCTTCTGAATATTAAACAACTACAAATATATACAATACTAGAGGTCCAGTGCACGAAATTCGTGCACAGTGTGTGTGTGTGTGTGTGTGTGTGTGTGTGTGTGTGTCCCTCAGCCCAGCCTGCACGCTCTCCAATCTGGGACCCCTTGAGAGATGTCCGACTGCCCATTTAGGCACAATCCTAAACGGGCAGTCGGACATCCCTCTCACAACCCAAGACTGTTGGCTCCCAACTGCTTGCCTGCCTGATTGCCCTTAACTGCTTCTGCCTGCCAGTCTGATCACCCCTAACCACTCCCCTGCCAGCCTGGTCGCCCCCAATTGCCTTCCCCTGCTGGCCTGATCGCCCCCAACTGCCCTTCCTTGCAAGCCTGGTCCCTCCCAACTGCCCCCCCCCCCCCCGTTGGCCTGATCGCCCACAACTGCCCTCCCCTGCTGACCATCTTGTGGCAGCCATCTTGTGTGTTGGAGTGATGGTCAATTTGCATATTACCTCATTATTAGATAGGATGAATAATTTCCTCTGTGACTGTATCACCTCTCTCCAAGAGTGGGGTTAGCCTACATCAGTGACCTACAGCATGGCTGCACATTCGAATCACCTGGGAAGAACTGGCCACATCCCAGACTAATTACAACAGAATAGGTAGGACCCAGATGTCAAGGTTTTTCTAAAGCTCCCATGTGACTTTAGTGTGCAGCCAAGGTTCAAAACCACTGAATTAGAGAAATTCTAAGGTTCAAAAAAATTTCATATGCATATTTGAGTAAAAGAGACCATTCTCAATTTTTTCCCAATATTTTAAGTAACAATGCAAACTAACAAAACATTGCATGTAATGAACAGAACCTACACTGTACTTCTTTTCTAAACGGTATGGTTTGGTAATTAAATTGATGACACTTCTAAAGTCCATGGTCTAGTCAACTAGCATTAGTTAGTCAACTCCCCTGTCCTCCAAATAGTCTTTTATTGTGGCAAATAGTCTCCAAGAAGAAACCTCAAGATACAGTTACACTGGAATATAAGAACACACTTAAGTTAAAGCTACTAATTAGAATATAAAAAGGTAAATTACCTAATATTCCTAGTATATCTCATCTATACTATAAACATGATAATTTTAGAATACTGCTTAGGTTTATATAGAAACAATTCACAGATTTTAGTATGAAATAGATTTGTAAATGAACAACTGAGTTTTGTCTACTCCTTTCCCTTATTTTACTAGTAGATGGTAATCAGTACTCAGAATCACACAATGGGGTGGCTAGCTTTCAGTTAGCATTAGTAGGACTTCCTAAAAGTTCTTATTGTGATGACTTAACAATACTACTAAAGAGTAACTGTTTTAAAGTTTAGGACAATTATTTTGTATATGCAGCTTGTTTGCATATTTATTGTGTAACTTTAGATAAATATGAATAAATTTTTATTTTAGACTAGAAGCCAGTGCACAGATTCATGCGGTGGGGTCCCAAGATCTGGCCTGCGCCCTCTCGCAATCCAGGACCCCTTGGGGGATGCTGAAGAGCCGGTTTCGGCACGATCCCTGCAGTCCAAGCTGAGGGACCCCACTGGTGCACAAATCCATGCACTGAGCCTCTAGTATGCATATAAGATCTTTGGTTAATCTCTTCCCACCCTCCCCTCTCCCTGCTTCCCTCTGTGATGCATCAGTCTGTTCCATGTTTCCATGCCTGTGGTTTCCGCTCCTGCATTGGGCATCTGCCCCCTGATGTTCAGTGCATGTCATAGCTACTAGAGGCCTGGTGCACGAAATTCCTGCACAGGGGCGGGGGGGGGGGGTGTCACTCAGCCCAGCCTGCACCCTCTCCAATCTGGAACATCACTCTTACAACCCAGGACTGCTGGCTCCCAACTGCTCGCCTGCCTGCCTTCCTGATTACCCCTATCTGCTTCTGCCTGCCAGCCTGATCACCCCTAACCACTCCCCTGCTAGCCTGATTGATGCCTAAATGCTCCCCTGCCAGCCTGTTTGCCCCTAACTGCCCTCCCTGGAGGCCTGGTCCCCCCCAACTGCTCTCCCCTGCAGGCCTGGGTCCCCCCCAACTGCCCTCCCTTACAGGCCTGACCCCTCCCAACTGCCCTCCCCTGCTGGCCATCTTGTGTCCACATGGGGGCAGGATCTTTGATCACATGGGGGTAGCCATCTTGTGTCTTGGAGTGATGGTCAATCTGCATATTACTCTTTTATTAGATAGGATAGAGGCCTGGTGCATGGGTGGGGGCCAGCTGGTTTGCCCTGAAGGTTGTCGCAGATCAGGGTGGGGGTTCCCTTGGGGCGTGGGGTGGCCTGGGCGAGGGGCCTGTGGTGGTTTGCAGGCCGGCCACGCCCCCCGGTGACCCAAGCAGAGGCCCTAGTATCTGGGACTTATTTACCTTCTACAATTGAAACTTTGTAGCCTGGAGTGGAGCCAAGCCTCCTGCTCGCTTCCTGGTGGCAGCCATTTCTGTTGGGATTTATTTATCTTCTATAATTGAAACTTTGTAGCCTTAAGTGGAGGCCAAGACAGGCCAGGGCTGCAGAAGCTCGGCTTCCTCCATCGCCAGGGCCAATCCTAATCTCCTGCTCTCTCCAGCTCCGTGGCTGCCGCCATTTTTGTTGGGATTTATTTATCTTCTATAATTGAAACTTTGTAGCCTTGAGTGGAGGCCTGGGCCCTCCAGGGTGTGCAGAAAGCTTGGCTTCCTCCATCACTGGGGAAACCCAAGCCTCCCTCCTGCTTGCTCCATGGCTGCAGCCATCCTGGTTGGGGTTAATTTGCATACTTGCTCCTGATTGGCTGGTGGGCGTGACTTGTGGGCATGGCTTGTGGGTGTAGCAGAGTGATGGTTAATTTGCATAATACTCTTTTATTAGATAGGATGAAAAATAAGTAGCACTTAAATAGCACTTAGTACCAACCTCTGTTCTCAGTGCTTCAACATATGTGAATTTATTTAGGCCTCAAAATAACTGTGAGTGAGCCCAGCCAGCATGGCTCAGCGGTTGAGTATTGACCTATAGACCAGGACGGCATGGATTGATTCCTGGTCAGTGCACATGCCTGGTTGCAGGCTTGCTCTCCAGTGTGGGGCGTGCAGGAGGTAGCTGATCAATGATTCTCTCTCATCACTAATGTTTCAATCTCTCCCCCCCTCTCCCTTCCTTTATGAAATCAGTAAAAATATATTAAAAAAATAACTGTGAGGGTCATAATATTACTGTTTTCCATTTCATAAGTGAGGAAAAAGAGACACAAAAGGGTTACTTTGCCCAGAATTAGAGAGCAAATAGTGGAAAGGGGACCCCAGGCAATCTGGCTCCAGAGTACAACCTCTTAAACCAAGATCCACCTCTATGGTTAGAAGAATATTAAGACCTTATTGGCTAATAAAATTTTTTAACATGCCTTAAAACAACACTTATATTTTTTACATATACCTCAAGTTTAAAGTATGTTGTACGTTTAGACATTTCAGAGTTAAAGGAGTATAAAAATACTCGATGTTTGAATTATATTAACTCATCATTATTCTTATTATCAGCACCTTATCGTAGGACAGAAGTGATTTCTCTATTGCAACTTACACGCTTATCAATATCACCATGCTGAAGCTGCACAAACCGAGCACTGATGGCAGCAATATAGCTCTGTTGATTGGAGAAAGCAACTCGACCAGCACCTTTTGGGTATTTTAGCTCAGGATCTGTATCAATTCCTGCATAACAAACTCCACCATACAGCCGGTCCATGATCATAGCAAGTTCCACTTCAAAAGAAAAAAAAAGTTAATGAAATGTGAGAGAACACAGTAAATCAACAACTTTTAAATGCTTTTTTAAAAAGTAAAAGTCAATTGGATACATAGTTTTGATACCATTGTAATTAACCTAGTTACTAATAATTAGAGGCCCGGTGCACAAAATTCAAGCACGGGTAGGGTCCTAGGCCTGGCAGGCAATCAGGGCCTATTGGGGCCATCTCACCCAGGCCTGAAGTCCTGATCGGGGCCCGAATGGCCAGGGCCTGCAGGACTGGGGGTGGGACCACAGAAGGTTGGCTGGCCGTGGGAGGTTAGCTGTGGGAGCTCACTGACCACCAGTGGGCAGCTCCTGCATTGAGCATCTGCCCTCTGGTGGTCAGTGTGCATCATAGTGACTGGTTGACCGGTTGTTCTGGTCGCTTAGGCTTTTATATACATACATAGGAGAGACGCAAAGGGGGAAGCCAACCATTACAGGTATGTCATTTGCACAGCTTCACCAGAAGCTATAACTTTACAATCCCCAGGAGATTGGACAAAGACAGATACAAAGACAGTAAAGTTGGGGGACTAGGGAAGGCACTCTCTGTGTTCTTGGTTCCTCTTGCTGCTCTTGAGAATCCAGATGACTCTGGTCTTTGGGGATCTCCTGCATTCACACCACACAAGGGACTAATGGACTGAAACTAGTCTGATGCTGAATGAGACCCAGCTCTAACATGGAAAGGAAACTCTGGACACTGACTCTGTTTCTAGTTTTACTGAAGGGATGTGATTCCACAGAAATGGAAATAAAGCTTTCTATTGTACCTCATCCTCCCATGGGGGCTTCCAGAAATGCTTATGCCAGAGGTACCCCTCTTCCACCTGATAACAGTTTAATGTTGTTGTTTTTTTTTAAGCCAATCCTTCCACTTTACACTAGGATTCCAATTGCTCTCACTACAGAAGAATTATTTTAGTAATTCCCCTCTCAACTTTCTGTACCACTGGTTTTTCTCTCTCTACTGGGTCCTTCCCAATATACTGTAATTTGTCCCATCTTAAAAGAAATAACTCTTAACCTATTTATTCCTCTCTGTGATTGCTTCATTTCTCTGTTCCCCTAATTGCTAAAAGAAGTTTTCTATATTCCCCAGTCCCTCTCTTCTCTTCTTTCTTCAACCCTTCATAATCAAACTTTCATCCCATAACTCCATTTTAATTGCTCCTGTCAAGGTCATCTCCCCCACTGTCAAATTCATCTCCCCCACTGTCAAATTCAATCTACCTGTAAGCAGCATTAAATATAGTTCATCTCTTCCATCCCCTTGAAATATTTTCTCCATCTAGCTTCCAGGATGTTATTCTCCTAATTCTCCTTCTACTTCATTGTAAATCCTTCCTGGTCCTCCTTGCTAGTCCTTCCTCAACTCCTTCACTTTTCAACATCAGAGTATCCCAGGTTTCAGTCAGTCCTTGGACTTCTCTACAATTGTGGCTTTGGTGACCTGATCCTGTGTCATGGCTTTAATTACCACCTGTCTGTTCTCAACTGCTACATTCCTCTAGTCCAGGCTTCCCCTCTGGACTCCAGACTCATCTATGCAACTGTCTACTGGACAACTCAGATTGTCAGTTTCACAGACACTGCAACACTCAGTGCATTCAAATGGCACTCCTGATCTTCCACCACCCCATTAAACCTGCCTCAGTGAGTTTTTGCTGATTTAGTTAGTAAGCAATGGAAAAGATGAAGTTGCCAAGTCATGACTCTTGGCTTTATCTTTTTCCCCACTGCACATGTAACCCTGTGAACCTGGATTTTCAAGCCATATCTAGAATCCAATCACCTCACCTCCATCACTAACACCCTGTTCCAACTTTCACCTGGATCACAGCAACGGCCTATCTCTTCGCTTCAGATCTCTCCCCCACCCAAAGTTTATCTGCAAAGAGCAGCAAGTGTGAGTCTCTCAAAAAATATACAGGTTTCCCTCACTATCTGAAAACGGAGACTTCTCTATGAAAACTTCCTTATAGGTTAGAATTATTTTTCTCTTTGTATTTCTTTTGGTTAGCTAAAACAGGTACTAATGTAAATGTAATGTAAGTACTAATGTAAAAGGAAGTAGCATCAAGTAAATTAACTTTTAAAAGGCAGAGATACCTGTATTACATAGCAATGGCTTAATTGAGGATTTCTACTTAGGAGCTCTGAATGATGCCACAGCTTTCAAAACCAAGATCCAAATCTTCCCTCCAACTGGCTCCTTCTCCAGTATTCCTTAACTTATAAAAGGCACCACTATCTATCTAGTGTCTTAACACTGAAAGTAGAGATGCAACCTTTGCATTTCCCTTATAGTAGCTGTTCACTTGGCTCTTTCTCCACTACCACCACTAATCCAAACCACCACTTTCTGAATTCTGGACTTCAATAATAGGCCACTAAATCTGTCTACTATCTATTCTCAGCTGGGCTCTCCCTCCGTGAGTCATTAAAGTCAACTTTCAAAAGTTCAAATGTGATCATGCCTCCTTCTATGCAAACTCCTCAATGGTTTCCCCTTGCTCTGAGGATAGAGACCAAATTAACCAATACCCCTGTCTGCCCAGACTCCTGCTTATTTCTTTAGTCTTCTGTGTCTCTCCACTCACTCCTTATACCCCCGAGTCAGGCACTCTGGGCTTCTTGGGTCCCTCCAATGCATCTGCTTCCCTCCAATGAAGACCTTTGGATATGCTCTTTCCTTTGTCTGAAAACTCCTTATAACCTTCCTGACCACCCCAAACTACTTCTGTGCAATCTTTCCATGTCAGCTCAACTACAAGTATATTTAAAACATCAGACTATATCACCTTCCCTTGCCATATGTTCTTCTATTCCTTACAGTCTTTCCTTGTAGCAGTTATGTTCTATTAGTATTTACATGTGAGAATGGTTCTTTAATCTAAATCTCCCATACTGGAAGAGGATGCAGTATTGGAAGACACTAATATACTTTACAGGATATATGGTATCCTAAAATGAGCTTGTACAGTGGATATTTATATCTATAATTACGTTTCTCTGACATCTTCCAGTAAATCTCTGGTTCCTGACAATATTTTAAATTCCAAATTTCTTCCTCAGATATGAAAATCAATCCACATAAAATTCTCTTTTCTTAGCAAGTTACACTTAAGAAGTCAGAAGTATTTGAGTGGATTTTCCTTATAACTCTGTTTGGAGTTAATATCGATAGATGACTGCTCAATTCTCTAGTTACTTGATGGTTTCAAGAATGGTTCTCAGAATTTGTCTCAGAATTCTGCAGTTAGCAACTATTGGAGCATGAGGAATCTGCCCCTCACCTGCCCAACATGCCATGTACACAACAGCTACCAAATATTTACTGAATGAATTCATATTTAAGTGAACTTTTTAAAGCACGCTATTTGTTAGTATTCTACTTACCAGCTCTTAGTGGTCTAGGAACACCTCCAACAAAAATTGTTTTCCGGGGATCCAGAGGCTGAGAACCATCCATCACAAAATCACTATCACTTAAATTCCAAGGACGGATCTGAACCTATTAAGAAAACGATGTTATTTTATTGGGTCTTATTCCCTTTACAGCTTATGCTGTTTTGCAGCACTGGATTTTTCACTGTTTAAAATTTTGGATAGTGGGATTTAGAAACAAATTATTTTTTATTATCTAGGAACTATAAATTATTCAAACTGAATCTTAATATGGGGTCGAATTGTTTTCCACTAACAATCATTTCAAAACGTTTTTGGAAAACTTATCTTTGGTGCTTACTTACTGGTTTGTCTTTGATGGTGGGGCTGGAAACACACAGATAGAGTTTTCCGTCTTCTTCAATGCAAGCGTCAATCAATGCCTGAACTGAGCTCTCTTCTTGAAAGAGAAGGAACGCATAGCCTGTAATAATCATGAACAATGAAGCAATATGTTAAGGTGATTGTACACCCCAAATTTCATTACTGTTTAGAAAATATGTTTTTATTAAAGGAAAGATCCTATAAATAGAACTGGCATCATTATATTTTCTATAGGAGAACACAATATACTATTGGAATGCCCATGAAAACATATACTCAGTAAATTAATTAGCTACTTTATATGCAGCACTTACTATACTATTAAGTACCGCGCTAAAAGTTTTACATTAACTATTTTATTTGATGCTCACGAGTCTATGAACCATTATTCCCACTTTATGGAGAAAATACTGAGGTATCAAGTGGTTAGTTACTTGTTCGACATCAGTAACATAAGCAAGTAATGGCTGAATAATTTCAAACTCTGGTCTGTCCCATTCTCTTTCTATTAGTGATATTGCCTTCTCAAACCATTTGGAATGACTCATCAGTGGAGCGTATTAGGGCCTGAAGTTTCCTCTAAATGCCTTTAGGGTACCCAAGACCTAGAGCACACTTTTGGACTACAGAACACTTGGAAAGGCCCAGGAATTTCCATACGCAGAGGGAAAATTCCCCAGGCAACTTGACAACTTTCACATGATACTAAAAAACTATCTTAGGGAGGCCGGAATGAAACAGGTTCCTTCAGAGTGGGTCAGAACTTTTAAATCAAGTCTCAACTTGGACAAACAATTTTTTCAGTCTAGAGACTATTTAGACTTGTAAATCCAAGCTCTTGCTTACATTGCTCTATCATTGGGAAATACGCACTTCCTCCTTTCCTTGGGATACCAATTGTCAACCTTTAATCAGCCATGTATCCAGCAGGCAAAGCAGACTTCATTATAAAATAGCATCAACATTTACATTCCCCGTTTACTACTCTGATTTTCTCCAGCAGCTGATAGCTATGAATGATCTAAAAACATCCCTTTCCTTGACAAGATTCCTGTGCAAACAAACATGGAGACTGCCACCCAGTTCTAATATGAAGAAGCCATCAAGCAGTCCATGCACATCTGTCCCAATAAACAAAGGGAAGCATGAGGTCATGTTTTACATAGAAATCAAAAACACTGCTTGCTGCCAACAATGGCTTTTACTGCCACAAAGGTCTGATGTGACACAGAAGTACTTCATTTTAATAAAATTACATTACTTGATTGCATAAATAAGCTATCAAATGGACCCACACAAATAGAAACTTCCAAAGGTACAATTATGCAAGATTAAGAAATGCATTTTAGAACTATTTTAATTACTAGAAGCAATTTAAATATGCTTGAAAAAAATTTTTTAAATAAAGGTTTTCTTTAAGTGAAGGCTTTTTAATTTTGATGCAAAGCTGAGTATTTGAGAACTTTAACTGTTTTTATAATAATAAAGAGAATATAAGGCTAATTTACTAAAACAATATTTAAATTCAATATTTTTAATGCTGCTCATGTTTTGTGATATTATTTTTTGATATAATTATTTTCACATTACTTAATTTAAAAACAATACTTTAAATTCAAAATTTTTAGTATTGCTTAATTATTTTGTGATTATTAGGGAAGAAATGTTTATATTACAAAATTAATTAAGCAAACATGGCAAATAAACTATGATCTAGCTAAGGAAAGCCATTAAAGATTAAAATACTCTTACCAAAAACAAACCATCTATGGCTCTCTAGAATTTATTAGAGTAAGCTAATATTCACACAGGTGAACCTCATTCACTGCCGAGTGAAACACACATACATGTGTGGCTCAGTATCCAGGGCTCACGCCACTGCCTTGATTATAAGGTATCTTCACAAACTGAATGCTTCTACACCCGTGTTTTCCAAACCATAAAAAATTGTGAATTACAGGAATGATAAAAATGCTTGAAAGAACAAGGTTTGGGAATGCTGGTCTTTGGCAATGGCTACAATTAACTATAATTATTCTAAAAACAAAACAAAACAAAACAACCAAAACTATGATTTGTCTTGCTAATATATATTTTTTGTTTTAAGTTTGAGGAAATAAACTGACAACCACTTCAAAAACCACCTAACAGTCCTGGCCGTTGTGGCTCAGTTGGTTGGCTGAGCATTGCACTTTACACTGAAAGGTTGCTAGTTTGACTCCCTGCCAGGGCACACGCCCAGGTGGCGGGCTCCATCACCCATAGGGGAGTGCAGAAGGCAGCCGATTGATGGTGCTCTCTCACATCCATGTTTCTCTCTCACTCTCCCTTCCTCTCTCTCTCTAAAAGTCAGTATTAAAAACAGACACAAGAACAATGACAACAGTCACAAAGACAGCAAGTATTGTTTCATTAATTTTGTGCCAACCCACTTTCCTAGGCTTATAGTTCACCATCCCCCTAAAAGAATATGAGACTCATGTAAAAAAATGTTTATGTCTCCATAAAAACCTTCTAATTCCTTTTTAAAATTGTATTTCAGCCCTAACCAGTTTGGCTCAGTGGATAGAGCGTCGACCTGAGGACTGAAGGGTCCCAGGTTCGATTCTGGTCAAGGGCATGTACCTTGGTTGTGGGCACATCCCCAGTAGGGGGTGTGCAGGAGGCAGCTGATCAATGATTTTCTCTCATTGATGTCTCTAACTCTCTATCCCTACCCCTTCCCCTCTGTAAAAATCAATAAAATGTTTTAAAAATTATATTTCAGTTCCTGCCTGGAACTCTGTTCAACAACTGTTTAAGTTGCACAGCACCTTTTGGATTTATTTCTGTTTTATTAGAAAACACAAAGTAATTTATATTGTCTCTTTTGCTTAGATATAATTGATCCCCTAGCAAATATTAGCAATAAAAACCCTTACCTTTTGGTGGAAAATAGGACTTGCTTTCTGCTTTATGAGGCCAATCTACTACCAGAGGCCCAAATCTTCTGAAGCTAGCAGTAATTTCATCTTAAGAAAATATGATAATATGCATTAGGAATTAGTTTCAGAATTCATTCTAAAACCCCATATTTTGTAAGTTACTTTAAATATTTAACATTTTAAAGTACAAATAGCTTAAAATAAGGTATAATATAAATATTAAAAACATGGTCAATATCCTTATTAAAATTATTCATAAAAATAAATATTTTGTCCAAATAAATTCATTTTAAAGTAGCACATTTGTCAGAATAATCAACATAAAATGATATAGATAATAATGTATAGAATATCAATCCTTAAATATCACTGGCTTGAAAAACATGCCAACATTATGTTAAATTAAATAAAGAGATCCATTACTGCTTGGCAAGTAAAATCTTGTAGAAAAAGAAATGCTAGCCTTAGACCGTTTGGCTAAGTGGATAGAGCATCAGACTGCGGACTAAAGGGTCCCAAGTTCGATTCCAGCCAAGGGCACATGCCTGGGTTGTGGGCTCGATTCCCCAGTAGGGGGCGTGCAGGAGGCAGCTGATCAATGATTCTCTCTCATCATTGATGTTTCTAGCTCTCTCTCCCTCTCCCTTCCTCTCTGAAATCAATAAAGAAATATATTTTTTAAAAAAGGAATGCTAAAACAAGATATGAAAAATCTATAATACTCATAAAATATACTACAGTCTGACACAGGTCAGGTAGTTTCATTGAAACACATAGAAGCCAAATCCAGTATATACTCCAGGTAATTTCAGCCCATAGAAACCTTATTACATTGATTAATACTCAGAATAATCTATTAGTTTACTGCATCACTGGACCATCTATTAGTCTGAAAGAGAATAGCACCAAATCATCAACTTACCTTCATCAATATCTGGAGGGAGGCCACCAACAAAAACTTTCCGAGAGAAGCGTTCTATTCGCTCTCCATTTTGATGAGCTGAGTAACATGTGGGTGAGTTTAAAACCCCAACTTGATCGTTATGACTATCATCCAGCAAGCCATCATCGATTGGGAAGAGGGAAGAACGACCTAAAATATAAGAACAAATATAACTTGAGTATCAGATCTGAATAAAGAGTAAAAAGAGCAATGACAAATTCAAAGGCTTAACAATGAAGGTGAGATATGCATAAAAGTGAGAGGAAATTCAGATAGTTGGAGGTTTTAATTACTTAGATTCAAGAGAGACGCAGTCTGAGAAATGACTTAGAAATAAACAGTAATATAACACACCACAAACACTAGATCACTCCAAATTTTTATGGAAAGCAACAAGAATCTAATGTATGAGGATGGTCAGACTGGATATGTAATTGAAAGAACTTTTAGAAACTGGTAGCAGAAAGAAAATGACTAACAAGATAAGATGACATTAAAAAAACAAAAACAGCCCCTTGCAGACTACAGGAAGGACAAAGGCATCAAGCATTACTTGCATATAATGTCTTGAATTAATTATACTTGTCAATGATATGAAAGGGTAGGCAGGGCTTCTGCACATGTGCAAAAGAGAAAGCCACTGCCTCTGGACTTCGGTCCACAGCTGAGCTGGCCCTCTGGGAGGGCACCCTATTAGAGGGCACATCTTCTGCAGAGACCACGTGGGGACAAAAATAAAAATGACCTGATAAAATACACTCCCCGCTCTCCAGGAATGTGCATTAGAAAAGAAAGATCTCTAGAAGCAACTGCGGCACATATCCATAAGAAAACTTCGCAATGCTTCAGAAGTATGGTGGAGGAAGGAGCAGTCTAAGCTTATAAATGGGTAATTTCTTAAATCCTCAAGTGAAACTGAATAGCTTCTGTGGTGAAACTGGAAAGATAGCCGTGCTTACTGAGAGCATTAGAAAGGGCAGGATTTTTAAAAGTAAAAATATTTGTAGGAACACGGTTTTGAGTACATTTTTCAAGTGGGAGAAAAAAATAAGTAGGAAAAATAAAGTTATTTGAGAAGTAGAATAATCAAGCTGGAAAAGCACTTTGAGGTGAGAGAACTCATCTTTGAATGCCAATTTAAAGGAGTTCCTTCATTTAGTAGGTGAAGGAAATAATGATACAGGGGTTCAAGCAAGATGATAACTTTTTTCTTGTTCTTTAGAAAGACTTAGCAAGTATTTGCTATCAGAAATAAGGACTAATAGAAAACAAATGTCAACTTTTTTTGTGACCAATGGAAAGAAAGCTCTTCAAAAATGAAAGAGCTATTTTACTTAACAAAATCAACCTCATCAAGATCTATTAAAAACAATATTAACTGTGAGTAACTAAAAGGTTCAACTTTCTAAGGTTGGACTTTAAATAAATAATTCTATATTTAAAAAAGGAATAATATAAGATAGAGAAGCAACATGTATACTAATTTTTTATTAAAAATGACAGATCTAAATGATATATTTAATTTCAGATATGGCAATGCTTTGAAAATTATTTCACTTTAAAGTGTTCTAACATACATACAAATTTAGCAGTCCTGTGAATACAACAGTCTAACAGATTTTTATCATGAGAAAATATGTAGATCATAAATATTTAGGGTTTCATGAATGCAATGACTAAGGAAATCACTAGATAAGCAATGTCAGATAGAGGGGTGACTCAAAATCACACTTTTTATGCTAATTATGATACTGTAAGTATAATTAAAACTACATTGACAATATTCCATATTGCTAACTATAATAATGTTCTAACTATAATAAAATGTTACAGTTAATAAATAGCAAATATCTATAATTTATTAACCAGAACAAAGGATATAATGAAAAGGCTAAGAACATATCACATACTAGCCACACTAAGAATCTTCATTGTTAAAAAATAACAACTGATTTTTTTCTAAAGCCATAAAAGCTATAGTTATTTAAAAGAGAAGTTAGCTGAGTAAATACCACTAACAAAAATATTACCTTTTACCTTGGCAATTATCCTTTCCTATAACCCAAACTAATTTGATAAAAGGGAACCACTAAATAATTATGTATGTCTTCCATATGCATAATATTTTAAAAATATTTTCCAAGAATTATATACACACATATATATATATATATTTAGTGCATGCAAATGGCTGGCAATAAAGGTAAAATCATATGTGCTTAGGGAAGTAGAATTTGTTCAAAATTTGATTTGGACTAAAATATTTACAGTAGTTTTCAACCAAAATTAAATTACCTTTCTTTTTTTTTTACTATGAAACTAGCATATGTTTTCAGGTTCTTACACCCAAAAGAGTGAAACTGAACGATAATAAAAGCACATTATAAAATCTGTGGGATGTAGCAAAAGCTACATATGTAGAGAAAAATCTGCATACTTAGCAGAAAATTTAGTTTTAAATGCATATTAAAGAACAAAAAATACTTAAAGTAATCCTAATTTATGTCATAAAAAATAACAAATAAAAACAAAAAGGATAAAAGAAAGAAAAAACAAAAAACATGACATAAAAAAGACTAATAGGCCCTCGTTGGTGTGGCTCAGCGGATAGAGCGTCGCCTGCGGACTGAAGGGTCCCAGGTTAAATCCCGGTCAAAGGGCACATGCCCAGGTTGTGGGCTCGATCCCCAGTGTGGGATGTGCAGGAGGCAGCCAATCAATGATTCTCTCTCATCAATGATGTTTCTCTCTCTCTCTCCCCTCTCCCTTCCTCTCTGAAATCAATAAAAATATATTAAAAAATAGAAGACTAACAGAAAGATAACCAATAAAGCCAAAAGTTGGCTCTTTAAAAACTTAACAAATTTATATATCCCTAAGTTCAAGAAAGAAAACTCAAATTATGAATATTAGATATGAAAAAGGGGACATCCATCAATACAATCTATGAACATTAAGAGGCTAAAATGGAAATATTATAAGCAGCTATGCTAATAAATTCAACAACTAGAGGAAATAAATTCCTTAAACAAATAAGCTTTGAAAATTGGCACAAGAACACACACACACACACACACACACACACACACACACCCACCCACCCACATATAAATAGATACAGAACTGAATAAACTTTTGTTCTTTAAAACTCTGATTCATTCACCACTAAACCCATCTAGGGCTGAAGCTTTCTTTGTAGGAAGTTTGTTTTTAAATTATAGATTTTATATTTTTAACAAATGTAGAACTATTCAGACACATGCATGTGTATAAACATACTGTACACACAAATGAAAGGCAAATCAAAGTTTTGCAATAGGAGAAGATAGAAACAGAAAACATAAGAATAAACATAATGTAATATGAGGTTAGTTATAACTACAATTACACTGAGCTTCTAACTCTGACTTTGGTGATTATGCTAATAATGTGCCTAAACATTAATACTTGTACTTGACTTTTCATATTTTTAGTCTTATTCTGCAAGTCCAGAATAAAGACATTTCCCAACGTATCAATGGGGAAAGGCAGCAAAGAAAAATAAAACATTTGCACAATTATTCAATTTATAGCTTGAAGCATGATTCTTTGTTCTCAATGTATTATCCTGCTCTTTTATTTAATAAAAGTTGCTCTAAAAATAAAAACAAGACAAATTATATGAATTAATTATGAATAGGAATATTCACCCCAACTTATAAGATCCAGAGATCATTCTATTAGGGTAGATAACCCACCAGTGTGACTTTTATTTCATATGCAAGGATAAAAAAGACTATCAAAGCAAAAGAAGTAGGAGCAGGACTGATCCCTCTCAAACATCATCTGCTTAATCAGATAGAATTACTTATCAAATCAGGCATGTTTCACCAAAGAACTTAGAATGAAATTATAAGGTACATTTATCACTCTAAAATATTTTGCCCCAATAATAGGTTTATTCTTTTCTCATAGCGGATGTAATAAGATAGGCAAACTGAATAGAAAGGGGGAAAATGAGTAAAAAATAGGAAGAGAACCATTCCTTTGGCATGTTTTTTTGTTGTTCTTGTTTTTTTTTTATATTACGGTATAAAATATTTTCAAATTCATATAAAATCTATCAATAACTATTTCTAATGGGCATTCTATTCATCTGACCATCAAAATATAAATTTTAATGCAGACTTCTGTTCACAGAATGTCAACTAAAAAATATTACTGAATGCCATATAATTTGAGATGAAAATTCAAGCATTATATCCTCCCATAAGCTAAATAAGTATGACAACTGTCACTTCTGTCCCAAAGAAAGCTTCTACTTAAAACCATGTGAGAGTCCTCTTTCTTCCAATACTGGAGGGCAACTTGAAAGCTGAGGAAATCTTTTATTTTTTTTTTATTTTATTGTTTTTATACAGAGAGGAAGGGAGAGAGATAGAGAGTTAGTAACATCGATGAGAGAGAAACATCGATCAGCTGCCTCCTGCACAACCCCTACTGGGGATGTGCCCGCAACCAAGGTACATGCCCTTGACCGGAATCAAACCTGGGACCTCTCAGTCCGCAGGCCGACGCTCTATCCACTGAGCCAAACCAGTTAGGGCAAGCTGAGGAAATCTTTATGGCTCTCAGTGGATAGAGATATTTAGGAGTAGTAGCAAGTTCCTATCTAAAAGCAGAAACTGTTGCTTTTTCTTAATATTATAACCATAGTCTACAATTACAGAACTGAGATGAAAGAAGACAAACAAAATGATCGTCTGTTAACTTTGTCCTAAGAACTTCCTATCATGACATTTACATTGGCATATGCCTAATAAGACTAAACATAAATTGATAAGGCTAAGTAGATAAAAAGTATGTAATAAGAAAATAATCCTAAATTGCTCTGTAGTTTCAAAATACTTTAAAATCACAACTTGGTAAGTGGGTCCTTTTGCAAGAGAATTGAAGCTCCGTATTAAAACAGCACAGTGAAATGAGACAGTCTATAGATATGAAAATAGACACTAAAATTCTAAACATTCCCTCTCTCTTCTCAGTTGCTAATAACAATCTTTAGAAAGTTATTTAGGTTTTTTTCTATAGCTCTAGTTTTTTAGATAGAAAACTAAAGAATCAAAAAATTCAGTCAAGCAATTGAAGCTTCAGATTCCAAAAATGTTAAATTTAGACAAAGTAAAATATAAAACTAGGAATCCCACTTAAGAATTCAAAATACCAGTTTCTGTCCTCAGTGGTGGCAAATATTTTTTCTTGTTTGTTTTCAAAGCATATGCACTCATGACTAGATAAAAAGAAATTGAAGCACTCACACACATGTAATATTTATGAAAAGGCACTATTATTGTCTGTTCTCCATTACTCAAGGGGGATTTTAGGGGTCAAGGAATATTCTTTCTATTTAGTTTGCACTTTTAACAACTATGTAAATATCATGATTATCGCTCACTGAAAGAATAATGTAGTAGTATAATGTTTTTTACTTCTTCTCATACCAAAGACATTTTTCCCTCTCAAATTCTGCACATGAAAAAAAAGGCCAAGTTTAAGCCACAGAAACTGTCAGCTGCTTTCCTAGAATGTTTATTAGTCCAGCATCACACAGTTCTAGCTTTTTCCTTAAGATAATAAGAACCCTGAAAGGAAGACTACTGTGGGGAGAGAAAGTGTGTGTGTGTGTGCTGTGTGTGTGTTAGAAAGAATGAAGAAGGGGAGTGGCGGGGGAGGATTATATTCTTAGAAGACAGAGAATATTAGCAACTTGATTTCTATATATCAGTGTCAATTTGTTAATTTCAACTGGGTCAAACATTAAAATAAAAAACTCGACACATAATCATGTACCATAGCTTAGGTAATCAGTTATAGATTTAGAATAGAAAAATCATATTGCATGTCATCTTCACTAGTATGTATTAAACATATTTCTGAAACAATAAATGACAGCTTTATTTTAAAAGATAGAAAATAACTTTAAAAATAATTAAAATCTAGACAGTTTAAAAGGGATACTTTTATTAAATAACCTTATTAGTATGAAATGTTCTTTAAAGGTTAATAAGAGATTTAGATTGGAAACTTTGATAAGTGCTCAAATCAAAATACAATGCTTCTGTGAGTTTTCAGACATTGCATAAGAAATCTGTGATAATTAATACAACATTGATCAGTAAAACCCAATTAGAAACAGTTATACCATAGCAAACAGAAATGAATTACCTCGTCTTCTCCCATAACTCCTTGCTGCATGTAAACAAAGGACAAATTTTAAAATGTCAGAACTAAAAATAAGCCCACATATACAAATATTTGTGATATGAAAAGTTGTGTGGGCATCTGGAAATTAGTGCTATTTTGTTTTCAAAGCTACAATAATACCAATATATAACATATGCATGATGTTTTACCATTTACAGAGCACTTTTATTATATATCTCACCTCAACTGTATAAAAACTGTGAAATTAAAAGGAAATACACATTTTATTCTCACTCATGTTAAAATTCATGAATAAATATTTGTTTCATCAGAGCAGGATAGGAATATGTAACACTTTATAGTTAAATAGCATCACAAATAATTTTTCCAATGAATGGCAACTATCTGAATTAAATCCTCATTTTTCTACTTATTACTAGTATATATAGCATATATAGTCCAACAAATAATTATTCAGATTCAATTCACATTATACCAAACCCTGCTTGGAAAAAGTACTGAAGACACAGTAAAGAAATCAATCCATATTCAAACTTGCTTAGCTGAAGAAATTATCAATGACATACTATAGCTAATAATGCTTTCTATTCTTTTAGTACATATTATAACAGCTTTCTAAAGTGTTTATGTCTTGACATCTGAGGTAATAGGGATTCAGATACAAATTATTATTGGTATTATCATAGAATAGTAGGTATGTTAAGTACTGTAAAAGTATAAATTAGTAAGGCATTTTCATCTGGGACTAGCAGTTTATATAATTCCTTGTGGGGGAAAAAAAACTACAATTTATTTTTCATAAGAAACTACCAGTTAGATAAAATTCACAACTTGTTTTTAAATAACTCCTCCCCCCCAAATCTGAGTATACAACCGAGTACTTATACCCTGAAATTGATATACAGAACCAAGGCAGTAAACAAAAAATGACAGTTGAATTTCAGATCTTATTTCATGTTCACAGTGTCTTAGGCCTGGAAAAAAATGATATGGAATAAATCTCAAATCGAAATATATATTACAGTTGTCAGAAACGTTTCCTCAAAAGTATAAAAGACCAAAAGAAAACATCTCATTAAATATATTCTATTAGAGACCTGGTGCACCAATTTGTGTTTGGGTTGGGGAGAGGGGAGGACCATGGGAGGTTGGCCGGCCGGGGGAGAGACTGTGGTGGGAAGTTGCCAGCTGGGAGGGATGGACCACGGGAGGTGGCCGGCCGAGGGGGAGGGATTGCAGAAAAGACTAAGGGAGGTTGGCTGGCCGGGGGAGGGACCGTGGGAGGTTGGCTGCTGGCCCCAAGAAGGGAGCCGGCCCTTGGCCCCCCCTGGGAAAGAGACTGTGTCCACCGCCACCCACCCCCGATTCCCTGTCCCACCCTGGGCCCCAGAAATGGATACCGGTTGTGGACACCACTGTCGGCACCCAGCCACCGCATGGTTATTTGCCTCCCCCCTCTTCCTTCCCTTGCTGCTGTGCCGCCACAGTGGCAGGCGGGTGGTCCCTAGGGAAGGGAGAGGACTGGAGCGAGACAAACTCTTGTGTTGAGGGCTGACTTTCAATAGACTGCAGCAAGGAGCTGCTCTGCTACATATGAAATCCTGACCCAGAAGTAGGTCTTTTCGAATGGTTTAGTGCCAGTGGCCGAGAAGGGGGGAGGGGTCATGGGAGGTTGGCTGTGAGAGCGCACTGACCACCAGGGGGCAGATCCAGAGTTGAGCATCTGCCCCCTGGTGGTCAGTGCGCATCATAGTGACTGGTTGACCGGTTGTTCCTGTCGTTGGGTTGTAATAGTTGCTCCTAGTCATTTACAGTTCAAGAAATAAGTAAAAAAATATGTAGGGTTTATATAAGTCTTCTATGGAAAATAACTTCATTTGCATCTCTGCCATTCTACTATCTTTATCTATACTAATAAAAGGGTAATACGCTAATTAGACCGGATGTCCTCTGGACATCCTTCCAGACAAAGCCATGGTGGCGGGGGCCAAGGCAGAGGTAGTTAGGGGTGATCAGGCCTACAGGGGAGAGCAGTTAGGGGCAACCAGGCGGGCAGGGGAGGGCAGTTAGGGGCGACCAGGCCAGCAAGGGAGGGTGATTAGGGGCGATCATACCGGCAGGCAGAGGTGATTAAGGGCTATCAGGAAGGTAGGGTAGCAGTTAGGGGCATCAGGAAGGCAGGTAGGGGAGCAATTAGGGGCATCAGGCAGGCAGGCAGAGTGGTTAGAGGTGATCAGGCAGGCAGGCAGTTAAGTGGTTAGGAGCCAGCGGTCCTGGATTGTAAGAGGGATGTCTGACTGCTTTTAAACTGCAGTCAGACATCCCGAGAGGTCCTGGACTAGAGAGGGTGCAGGTTGGGCTGAAGGACCTCCCCCTGACCCCGTACATGAATTTCATGCACTGACTGGGCCTCTAGTTTAATTATATAATCCACAGCAGACTTAACCTGTCCATGAGTGCTAATTATCTCAAAGTTCTACAGATTAACCTAACCTATATAGTTTACCTGTATGTATACACATGTATAATTTATGTACATAGCTAGCTATATATACACATTACATACATGTTTATGTGTATAGGTTTACAGTTGTGAGTACACAAAACAGTGGTTATTCTTATATTATTATTTATAATTATTCTACTATTTTCCATAAAAACAACTGTAAACTTATTTTTGCCTCATCCTCTATATGTAATTTACATAGAGCTTACCTATCTAAATATTAGTTTAGGGTGAGGGTAGGTGTAGAAGTATCATTTAGAATTTGGTTATCTAGGTCTTCTAAGACTTCTAAAGGCCTTAAAAAAACTGTCTCAAAGAGATGGGACATCAACTGTGGAAAATCAGATGGATAAAATAGGAATTTTAATACTATTATGTAAAGACAATAGAAGAGTGGATTCCCTAAGTCTTTAATGTGGTATTAAGCCTAAAAATGATTAATAGGCCCCCAAACACTTCACAGCACAATCTCAGGAGCTGGGCTTCCTGCTTATGCCTAGGCAAGGTCAAGTGACATTAATCCGGTACAAATTTGCTTTGGGGCATCCCATTTAATGGCTGTAAAGGTTGGACATTTATATAGCAAATGAAACTATTATCAAGTTTAAGTAAAATTACAAATTATGATGAAGTTCATAATGTGGCACATGATTCTTAACTTACTGAGAAAATTAATGAAGCTACTCAATATTAAAACAGTGAAAATAAATACAAGTCCTCACAGCACCTTAGATTTCATCTCATTCCTGGGCTTGAACACAGTTATTTAGAAAATTTCTCCAACTATCTCATACTGAGGAAGTTCAGAATCCTATAAAGAGTTATTCCACTTGTTTTTTAGACAACTCTCAGATTGCAAGTCTCTTCATTACCAAAAACAGAACTGGCTGCAGATGGAGTTATTAAACCATGTGAAACATTTCCTATCCCATGTCATGGAAATAACCAATCTGCTGCCATCACCCAAAACAATGATGGGTGTACTCATTTCCTACCAATGTTTCTACGTGAATTTCTGGGGTATACTCTGCTATAACTTTATCAGAAAACCCTAGGGAGAAAAAAAAATCAGTAAATTACTATTTATAATGTTTTTAAAAAGTCTCTTTTAAACAATATACCCCTCCAATCTCATTTATAATATGATTTAGAAAAAAGTGAGTACTTTTATTAAGTATTAAAAACTGTATTTACAATATAAAATTTCAGGTACATTATAAAAATACTTTATACAAAAATGGGGAATTGGCTATTTAAAATCCTATATAATAAAAGGCTAATATGCAAATCTACTGAACAGCAGAATGACTGGTTGCTATGACACTCACTGACCACCAGGTGACAGATGCTCAATGCAGGAGCGCCGCTCATCCAGAAGCCAGGTTCATGGCTGGCTAGCACAGGAGCAGTGATGGGAGCTTCTACCGCCTCCAAGGCAGCGCTAAGGATGTCCAACTGATGGCTTAGGCCCTCTCCCGAGCGGGCCTAAGCCATCAGTTGGACATCCCGAGGGCTCCCGGACTGTGAGAGGGTGCAGTCCGGGCTGAAGGACCATCCCCCCCCCCCGCCACTCTGAGTGCACGAATTTCGTGCACCGGGCCTCTAGTACATATATAAATATATATTTTTGTGTGTATGCACATGAATGTTAAAATGTGTGTTATGTATTTACATATATATCTTTTCTTTTCCTTAATGAAAATAATAAGAGGGGCTGTGAGAAGTGCCTGAAGACCTTTCCTATGCAAGTGGCTTTATAATTTGGTCCTGGGTTACCAATATTATTATTAAATTCTAATCCATAGCTACAAAACAAAGCAAAACAAACTAACAAACAAAACGAATAATTCTAGCATTCTCTTTAGGGTCTTTCTGCTTATATGTATTGGCTCTTAGTTTTGGTACTTGAATTACTGCAGCAGGAGGAAGTGACAGATAAACATATCCAATCAGCTGGAAATACTTAAAAGTTAAGGTTACCTTGGTGTGAAACTAAAAAAAAAAATCTTATTTCTTAACTCTAAAAACTTGAGCCATAACCCAGGAGAAAAATATACCACCCCCTAAATTCTTATCATAATCCCATTCAAGTACCAAAATAAGTCTGCTGTCTACACTCACTTCCATCAGCATAAAAAAAAGAACTGACTGCATGCTTAAGTTTCCTATGTTTGTGACTTAACACATTTAGAGTTTCTACCTTCAGAAATAGAATTTCATTTCTGAGTAAATTTTCTTAAAAGAAACATGTAACTTCTTTCCTCCCAAAAGCACATCAAGCTCTTGATTACAAACATGGTTGCAAGTGGTTAATAACTGCAAATTTGAATTTCAAACTATGTTGCCAATTCCATCCTCCCATACTTCTGGTCTATCTGTTCTCCTTTTGAAAAACCATATGCATTAATAAAAATACTACTTTCCTTGATGCAGGGGTTAAGGGGAAAGCATAATTCAAACAGAAACAAATACTTGAATGTTCTGTGCTATTATGAAAAAGAGAGTATTTCTGTTGTGTATTTATTATTGATAATAAAAAGTGTAAGATTTATACACTTACAGAAATATAAACATTCAAGCTGTCATTCTGACTTCAGAGAGTACGTAACCTTTGGTTTTTAAGCAGTCTACCCATTCCTATGCAGAGACTTTCCTAAAGAGCCTCTGTGTGTTCCATTTGGACTCCCACGTTTGGATTACTCAGTAGTGGCAGAGCCTCCACCAGTCGATTCCACTTGATTTCCACTTGATTGGAGGAATATGGTCTATTCAGAAGTAGGAGCTGCTTGCAGTTATATATTTTTTTGGCATTTTTTGTTGTTACAATTTTAAAAAAATTGATACAACTTCATGAGATATATGGGTGTGAGATTATACCTCTTTTTCTCGATCTGAATTAGCAGAGGCTCGGAGTTAAAGATTTATCAGAGGTACATCACAGTTTTACCAACCTCCTGACCTTTACCCATACCTTATTTGACCCTTAATTAAAGGAATATTTAAAAGTTTAACCATAACACTAATTAACTAGGAAGATAGGATCATAAAACCTTTACAATATTTGCCTTATCTGCGTAACAACTATACTACTATTTATATGTTGTTTTTTATTAAATGGACACAAGCCTAGTACTACTGGAACATAACAGATTTCTGCCAGTTCTGTATTTTCTAAAGAATGACCTTAATTTGTAATGCATTTATTTTAATGCCTATTTGTGTACCATCAAAAGCCATTGTAGCACAGGGCAAGCACACCACACTTGAGGAAACTGCCTGAGTCATTTTGCTTTTATTGACCCAAATGTGTCCCTATATAGCTTCTTCAAAATGGTTCTGGTTTGGCTTTCTGCAGTAACATAAAACAAGCCTCCTTTGTTCATCACATGTAACATCCTTCAAATAATTGAAAATATTGTTATGCCTCCTTTAATTTTATATTATCCAAAGTAATATAAAATTTTATATTATCCAAAGTAAACAGACCCAGCTCCTTTTTCTATTAATAGGACATGACTTTCACTCTTCCGAAGTGATTTTTTGTCACTGTTCATCATCACCCACTGCCACAGCTAACGTTTCCTTCCAGGAACTGTTCCAGATACATACTTTACATGAATGAATGCTTTCACTTCTCAGACAATCCCTTGGGGCAGGCAGCATACTCTCTCTTAGACAGAAAGAATCTGAGTCAGAGTGAGGTTAGGTAAGCTGCCCAAGGTCACATAGCTAGAAAGGGCAAACTTGAGCTTAAGCTCAGAGACTCTGGCTCTAGAGTCTGTGGTACCAACCACTATGAACTACTATTAAACCACCACACAAAATACTAATGTGTTATTAAATATCGATTTTCAAAGTAAATAATATTAGCTATGCTTAATGGTTAATACAACTTATTTAATCAACTGTCTAATAGTTAAATCTCTGACATACTAAAGTGTAGTAATTTAAGAAGCAGCTCTATGTATGAAGATCTACACTTTGTTTAAACAATCAATAATATTTAATAATAATTTACCATAGGTAGAGGCTTGTTATTAACATCACTTAATTTCCACATTTCTCAGGGAGACAATATGTTAAAAATATAGTTGAATTACAAGCTGTTACAAACTAGCTCAAAAAATTTCCCCTTATGTTTTAGTGCCCTTTGCCTACTTTTCTCTTCAATAAATCTTGATGTCTACAAAAATCTATTTAAATTTTTAATATTCAAATGCTTCTTTATCCTATACATATACCCAATTTTCTGACTCTTGCTTCCCCCTCTTAACCAATGATCTCAAACGAATAAAATGAATGTTTTCTCTTTGAATCAAATTGTCTCTGCTGCCCTAAACATACTTTAATGTCCTGGTTTCATGATCTTTTATCTGCACAGTCTCTTACCAGAAAAAGTTCAAAATTTCCAGGATGCTTTACTATATTGAGTATGTATTGTGGCCATAAAGTGGCAGACTATGAAGACTGCTCACATGATTAAAAAAACAGATTTTCCCACAAGATGCAACTCTTTCCTGAAACAAAATATGCTTGTTTCTACTATGTGATGAAACATTTTCAATCTAACATCTACATTATTTAGAAAAATTAAGGCAACTGATGAAATAAATTCATTTAATTATGTTTACTGTAACCAAAAGTATAAGTTTTAAAAACAGTTCAGCAACTAAGCCCTTTGCTCACACATAACTGACATATTCTAATGTGATTACAATATACTTCTAAATTATCTTAGCTTATTACACATTTAACAACCTAAGAACATCTGTGAATGATCTAACAGATTACCTCAGATGAATTTTCCTTCAGATGGATTTTGACAGCTTATGTGAAACATTTGTAAATTCAAAATTTTCAAATGAATTGCTTTGTTTAGAAGTTAATATAGAAATGTGAATGATCTTTATTTACCACAAAGAATATTTTTAAAAGTGTTTAAAGGAGGACTAATATATAAATAATTTATTGTTACCTAAATCTATCATTATTTTATAATTCAAGCCACAGGAATACAAAAAATTATTATCTATTTTCGGTTTTATAAACTCAATTTCAATAATATAAGTTATAGTCATAGATTTAAAGGTCAGAGACAAGCTACTCAAATAATGTTGTTGTTGTTTTTTAATTCTGTGGTAGAAAAACAGTTGAATGAAGTCCTGGAATGTAATTTCTAGTACCAGAAGGTCAAAGTCTATATAAACACTGTGATTCATGATTCACTGGATTCATAAACTTGGCCTAGTGGACTGTTTTGAGGTCCAGGGTGGATGTGGCTTCAGCGTAGAGTGCACAGTCTGGCCCCAGAGATAGGACCTTGACAGTTCTATCTCTAACTGAACTTACAAACCTTCACTGATAGATGACTCAGTGCTCAGACGAGGCAACTCAATACATAATGGTCAAACACAATGAACCAATCACCGTATCTAATGTTTCAGCTACTCTTTCATTCCAAAATCCATTCCACCTTGACACTCTCCCAGGTAGCCTCGACTTTATTTCCATCTTTCTGCTACTAAAATAGTCTTCACTTAACATTAGTGCACATGGTCTAGCTTTACATTGGCCTTTTTTCAGCATTTGTCCTCCAACTTCACTGCCATCTTTTTTCAACTAAGGTTTAGTTGAAAGCCATTCTAATGATATAATTATGTATTTTAAAGTAAATACTATCTCTATTATTACCTCTTCCTACTTCCTGCTCATCACCCACCTTTTGACTTAAAAATACCTTTCTGAAGGAAGTTTTAATCCTTCATGCTCACTCCCACAGTCATGAATGTGTTAAGTACTGTAACTCTCTGAATACAATGTTTGTCTAACAGAAAGAAAACAAAGTTTAATGAAAGTTTATCCTTTTTCTAACTTTGGTGAAGTTCACATTGTAAAAGTTCTAGTTAGAATAAATAAAGTTAGTGTGACCACCATCTTTACAAAATCACCAGTATATTCTTTAGTTGAACATTAACAGAAGCGCTATAGTAATAACAAATTCTATATATTTGCAAACATCATCTCATTTAATTCTCCTAATAAACCTTGAGATTTTATTTCCATGCTCACAGAAGTTACTTCATCACGATTACTACCATTGCCTGAAAACCCAATATTCAAACTCAGGACTGTCTCCGAAGACTGTGGCAACTGAATTAAGTCATACTATCATAAATATACTTCAATGGCAGTGTTGCCAGCCAGAATATACTGAAACAACCAATTCTGCTTTCTGTACAGAAACTGTTGTAGCTTTATTTTTGTACCTATAATATGACTAACATATAGAACAGGAAAGGTTTAGAGAAAGGCATTCAACCACCTTTATTTATGTAAATCAACTGGAAAAACAAAATGGTTTCATACAACTTACCATTTAACATCAACAGATTGTCAGTTCCTGGATGTGGATAGCT
This sequence comes from Corynorhinus townsendii, assembly GCA_026230045.1. NCBI lineage: Eukaryota > Metazoa > Chordata > Mammalia > Chiroptera > Vespertilionidae > Corynorhinus > Corynorhinus townsendii. The sequence continues at coordinate 7,107,904 of JAPDVU010000001.1, read as the reverse complement.
CAATCGACCTTTAAAAAGACAGGAAAGTGTGAAGATTATTGAGCGATTTGCAAATTAAAAAAAAGAAAAGGGGCATAAGGGGAAAATTAATGAGCACAGCATCGTATGGACTAAAAAGGTAATGTTTAACTCAAAGTACATTAACTAAAATGATCCTTGAAAGCTGAAAACAAAAACAGTTAAACTACTTCCTAGGTCATAAGCGCACAATGAGATTTGGAAAAAAATCCCTATAGAATAAAGTCTATTTATTTTGAAATGTAAAAACAATGTAGGTATCCTAGTCTTTCAAACTTAATAGAAGATATGAGAATTTCTTATATTACAATGTTTGTAATTTTATTTTTCTAAAAATAAAACTTGAAAAAAAGTAATTTCTATTCCTAAATAAAAAACCCTGAATATTAAAATAATAAACAGTAAAAATTCATGATGACTTGCCATTTAATTGAGTATCATTTTATATAATTATATTTAAAGAAGTTTAATGAAAATGTCTTAGAAGCATTATTACAGGTATTGGAAATCTAACTTGTTTTAAGTTTAAAGATGATATAAAAATGAAAATAGTAAGGCTTAAGAGCATAATAGCATAGTATATTTCCTTTGAGTAATTCTTCACTTAGGAGTTTTGCATTACTAAATGCAGAAAGGAAAACAGTATATATTAAGAAAAAAAGGTATGCATGAACATACTGTAGTTTATCCAGCATTTTTACATTCTAGCTTGTTTGGTGAAATGTCAACAGTGAGGATAATCACTGTTTTTAGTTCATTAAAATATAGGGCTTTTCTCTAACACCTAAATCTCTGATAGACTATTTAAGAGATATACTAAAATCCATTAAGAAATCTGCTAAAAATGAATGTCTGTGAGATTGCATTTTAGCAACTTTCAGCACAGTCCCTTTAAAAAAACATTACTGGGACCTGGAGAGTATTATGCTGAGCAAAATAAGCCAGTTAGAGAAAGACAAGCATTACATGATCTCACTCATATGTGGAATGTAAAGAACAAAATTAACTGATGAACAAAACAGATCCAGAGACATAGAAGCCTGGAACAGACTGTTGAATCTGAGGAAGGAGAGTGTGAGTGGGTGGAAAGAGATCAAAGAACTTGTATGAATATATGCCTAACCCATGGACACAGACAATAGGGTGGTGAAGGCCTGGAGCAGAGGGCGGGGGCAAGCTAGAAGGGGTCAATGGGGGCAAAAGAGGACATACTTAATTCAACAATAAAGATTTAAGAAAGAAAAGAAAAGGGAGGGAGGGTGGGAGGGAGGAAGAAAGGGAGGGACAAAGGGAGGGACAAAGGGAGAAAGGGAGGGAGGGCGGGAGGGAGGAAGGAAGGAAGAAAGAAAGAAAAAAGACATTATGATAACAAATAATGTATTGCCACCAGAAGGGTGACCAATAAATATCTGAATGGAATTGGCGTGATTAGTAAAGAGTACAGATAAACTGCATTACCTTTACGACCTCTGCAAATACTCTACATTTCTGGGCCCTCTATTCTGTCCAAATATTCCATACAAGACAAATCTTAAACAAAGGTATCATTCTAACAGCATAGAAATATGTTTATTGTTGTGATAGCTTAGTATGTACAGAAAGCAGACCTTTCCTAAGCAGGATTCCAATAGCATGGAACATTACTTTGAAGTATCATAGCTTATTTTGGAAATATGCCTATTTCTAAACATCTTGTTGCAGATGAGTAAATTTAGAGAACAATATAAAACCACAAAAAAATTACTATTATTTCTGACTTGAGACTGAACATCAAAACTATGAAAGTGGCAACCTGTGTTGCTGTTCTGTATAACAAGTTCATTAAGTCTTGCACACTGACAGTGTGTAGGAGGCTGAGAATACAAATATGCATAATATACAGTCTACCCCTATGTACTTTTGATGTAATAGTGAAGACGGACACAAATATACAATTTCAATAAAATCTGCCAAATGTGAAAAGAGTTATGTACAGTATCCTATCTAATAAAAGAGTAATATGCAAATTGACCATCACTCCAACACACAAGATGGCCGCCCCCACGTGGTCAAAGATGGCTGCCCCCAGGTGGACACAAGATGGCTGGCAGGGGAGGGCAGTTGGGAAGGACCAGGCCGGCAAGGGAGGGCAGTTGGGGGCGATCAAGCCTGCAGGGGAGGGCAGTTAGGGGTGACCAGGCCAGCAGAGGAGGGAAGTTGGGGGCGACCAGGCCTGTAGAGGAGGGCAGTTGGAAGGGACCAGGAGGGCAGCTTGGGGGGCGCCCAGGCCTGCAGTGGAGGGCAGTTGAGGGGGGGGGACCAGACCAGCAGGGGAAAGCAGTTAGGGGCGATGAGGCTGGCAAGGAAGGGCAGTTAGGGGTGACCAGGCCGGCAGGGGAGGGCAGTTAGGCATCAATCAGGCTGGCAGGCAGAAGCGGGTAGGGGCTAACAGGAAGGCTGTCAGGCAAGCAGTTGGGAGCCAGCAGTCCTGGATTGTGAGGAATGTCTGACTGCCCTACCAGGATCGGGCCTAAATGGGCAGCGAGAAATCCCTTGAGGGGTCCCAGATTGGAGAGGGTGCAGGCTGGGCTGAGGGACACATATCCCCCTGTGCACAAGTTTCGTGCACCGGGCCTCCAGTCCTATATAATAAAGAGCTAATATGCAAATGGTCATCACACCCTCACACCAGGGCCAGGGGGCCTGAGGCTGCCACCTGGTGGGGCTTGACGGGGCACCTGAGGCTGCGGGCCCCCCACCCCCAATCTGGTGGGGCTTGACTGGGGTGGGGCCAGCCGGGTCCGGGTCTGGCATGATTTTGAGGCGCACTCAGGTGGACGGGGACTTGACTCTGGGTCCCACCCCGCGAGGGATTTTCATATACATTTTACTAATTTTCTTTCATCTTTGACACTTCTATTATAGAGAAAGGGCAAATAGCCATATTAAAATATTTCCTCTAATTAATTCCCTTTTAATGTGCATGAATTTCGTGCACTAGACCAATAGTGCTATATAAAACCCCCCACAAAGGTATTTAACCAAGTCCCGGGATTCAGGCAAAACTCCATGGGAAAAGTAAATTGAACAAAGCCTTAAACCTTGCTCCATTAAAAAAAAACACACACACACACAAAACAAAACAAAAAACAACACTAACTTTCAACTCCCACATAATTACCCTTTAACAGATTCACTGTTCACTTTATTTATCCCAAGACACAGATAACAAGATATTTTCATTGCTAATGGTTTTTGACTTCTTGGCTCTGAAGCGACTTAAAAGGCACACATGTGGAAAGTTCAAAAGACAGCTACCTATTTACAAATGGATATATACTTGTGTATATGTTCCAAAACATAGATCTCAAAGCAGGAAAATCTCTCAACATAATAAAATACTCCAAAATGAAAGAAAGAAATTTAGACTACGTTAAAATTATATAGTTACTTTTTCTCTACTTCAGTAAAACTACGTCTTTACAAGTTAACGTTTACAGGTACATTTTACTTAGGATAGTTTAAATCTACGTTCACCGAGAACCTGCCAACTGATGACAACTAACGTTTGAGGGCTTTGCCAGAAGCTTTTCTAAGTTCTTCACAAACAGGTACTCAGTCCTCACAACAATCTGTGAGTTCGGTGTTAGGGTCTTCCCGTTGAAGATGAAGACTCTGTGCCACGAAAGATGAAATCTCCTGCCCTAGTTACACCTGTCAGGTAGCTCTGGCAGGGCTCCAACCCTGACAGTTTGGCTCCACACTCTTACTCACTATCTTATAATGATTTCCAAGATGGTAACGTAATGCCAAAGAAGGTGTGTATGCATAGCTATAGGATAAATTCAGCCATTAAAAAAAGTCACAGAATTCTCTATAGTATATCAGATAACATACTTCAATATAGGTAAAAATACATTGCTGTAAAACCAACTTCTCCTCCCTGTTATCCAAAAGCCATGTGGTGCAGAGACTGGTAGTTGTACACTAACAAGTACGGTGCAGAGACTAGTAGTTGTACACTAACACCTGTGGTGCAGAGACTGGTAGTTGTACACTAACACCTGTGGTGCAGAGACTGGTAGTTGTACACTAACACCTGTCCCTGTGAATAGCAGGACCCCCAAATGCCTAGAGTAAAAATCTACATTTCTCAGCCTTCCTTGTAGTGATATGTGCCCAAGTATGTAAGATCTGGCCAATGAGATGTAAAGCAGAATTGGTACGAATAGTTTCAGGGAAGATATTCCCTTTCTTTACCTTTTTCCTGCTTGCTGGGAAGAAGATGAGATGGCTAAACTAAAACAGCCATATTGTATCATGAGGCAGAAGCTGGGTGTTATGGATAACAGAATCAGACAGAAGATGCCTAGATCCATGAAAATCACCACAACACTTCTAGGAGTACTATGTTTATGTAAGAGAAACAAACTTCTAATTTATTTAAGCCATTTACGAGTTTTTTGTTGTCCCAGAAGAACCTAATCTTACAATAGTCCTCTAGTAATAAATTTGGTCAAAATGCTTATTATTGTGAAAATATCATAATGTGTAATTGTATAATAGTTTTAATACACATATAAATAATAACCGTATTACCCCTTGACACTTCTTTTACATTAAGATATTATGAAATTTAAAATAAATAATTTTGAAAAAAAATATATTTACTAGAGGCCCAATGCACAACATTCGTTCACTGGGGGTAGGGAGGGGGGCCCTCAGCCCAGCCTGCACTCTCTTGTAGTCTGGGACTCCTTGGGGGATGTCCGACTGCTGGCTTAGGCCCGCTCCCCAAGGGCCTAAGCCGGCAGTCAGACATCCCCCAAGGGATCCTTAGCACTGCCTTGGAGACGGGAGAGTCTCCTGCCACCACCACTGCACTCACCAGCCGTGAGCCCAGCTTCCGGCTGAGTGGCACTTCCCCTGTGGGAGCACACTGACCATCAGGGGGCAGCTCCTGTGTTGAGCTTTGCCCCCTGGTGGTCAGTGTGCATCATAGTGACCTGTTGTTCCTCCATTCAGTAGATTTGCATATTAGGGTTTTTTTATATAGGATTCTTAGATGTCAGTGAATAGCTAGAGGACCTACATTATCTTAAAATTATCTTATTAGTCTATTTTAATTTAATAGTAATGTGTATAATATATATACATGATATAATTCATGTTAACTATTTTAGATGTATATTTGAGCAAAAAAAACCACTGAGAAATTGACAATTGCACTGCATATAGTATCACATATAGACAAGTTGTCAGTTACTAAAATTTTAACAAAGCAGTATTTAAAAAAAATATTTAAGTCAGGCCATTTAGAAAATGAGTTCTTTCTCTAAAACAATTGCTACCAATTTTAAAAACATAAAACAGTGATGATAAAATAATAAAACTTCTTATGCCACTTTTTTGGATTTAAACCTTTTAAAATTGTAGAAATGTGAACTAGAAAGAATGAAAATGAAGCCAAACACTTCCCTAACATCCTATAATAAAGTGGTAATATGCAAATTGACCATCACTCCAACACACAAGATGGCCACCACAAGATGGCCAGCAGGGGAGGGACCAGGCTGGCAAGGGAGGGAAGTTAGGGGTGAATGGGACAGCAGGGGAGGGCAGTTAGGGGGAACCAAGCCTACAGGGGAGGACAGTTGGGGGCAACCTGGCCTGCAGGGGAGAGCAGTTGGGGGGAACCCGGCCTGCAGGGTAGGGCAGTTGGGGGGAACCCGGCCTGCAGGGTGGGGCAGTAGAGGTGACAGGGAAGGGCAGTTAGGAGTGACTGGGCCAGCAGCAGAGGACAGTTAGGGGTGACCAGGCCTGCAGTGGAGGACAGTTAGGGGCAAACAAGCCAGCAGGGAAGGGCAGTCAGTGGTGACCAGGCAGGCAGGGGAAAGCAGTTAGGGGCAATCGGGCCAGGAGGGAAGCAGTTAGGCGTTCATCAGGCTGGCAGGGGAGTGGTTAGGGGCAATGAGGCAAGCAGGCAGGCAGGCAGGCAAGTGGTTGGGAGAAAGCAGTCCTGTATTGTGAGAGGGATGGCAGACTGCCCGTTTAGGCCCAATCCCATGGTGAGATCAGGCCTAAACAGGCAGTCGGACATCCCTCGAGGGGTCCCAGATTGGAGAGGGTGCAGGCTGGGCTGAGGGGCACACCCTACCCCACCCCCGCCCCCATGCACAAATTTTTTGTACCAGGCCCCTAGTCTCTTCATATTTGTAAAACTTCAAGCTGAAAGCATCTAGTAACAGGAATATGTCTATTTGATGAAGCATCACCTTACATCTCTTCCTGGATATCATATTTTCTTGGTTCTCCTCTATCACCAGCCACTCTTTAAGTCTCCTTTGCTGTCCTCCTCTTCTCAACTGTTTAATATTGGATCCCCCATGTTCAATCCTTGAACATGATGTCTCTTTCTACATGTCCTCCCTAGGTGATATCATCTATTACCAAAACTGCATTCATCACCTCTAAGCAGAGGAGTTCCAAATTTATACCTCTACCTGCAACCTTCCTACCTCCACCCCATACTTCTCCCACATCAGTGAACCGCACTCTCTTCCATCTGGATACTCATCCCAAAACATAGGGTTAATTTTACCTCTCACTTTGTCTGTCTAATTTGTGCACAAATCTGTCACCAAATCCTGCCTGCTCTATCATCAACACAGACCCAAATCTGATTACTCTTTACCAGCTCCCTTTTCCCTAGCTCAAGCCATTCCATCTCTTCACAGACTATGTGATCCTTTTATAAGTCAGCTGATCTTGCTCTATTGCTCAAAACCCTCCCACTCTTAGAATAAATATTTGGCTCTTCACCCTCTAGCATTCAGACACACTAGCCTCTTTGCCATTCCTCAAACATGCCAGTCATATTCCCACTTCAAGGTCTGTATATTTTTCTTTCTACATAAAATGCATTTGCCCAGATATGACCAAAACTTGCACCTTTCACTAAATTCTGGTCATTAAGAGATGCCATTCAGACCATTCTATCTAAAACAGCAGCTTCTTTCTCTCTCCCTTGTAGTGTGACACTATGACTTTTCTTCACACCTGTGGTTCTTTTTGTCTCCATCCTTCATTAAAACAGAAGATCCATAAGGGCAGGACTATGTATTTTTGTTTTCCTCTACTACATCTCTAGCATCTAAAACAGAGCCTAGTGCATAACAGGCACTCAAATATTTGTTAATGGATGAATGAAATATCATTCCATTATATGAACCGTGAGCTCAATCCAAAGCACAGTACCTAAATATATGTTTACATGGGGCACAGAAAGTATATTCTCTAAGGAAATGGAAATATTGCAGAACAAGTTTTTATCAGTTCATTCTAAATCTCATAAGTATGGGGAGAAGAGGAAGGACAAGTCCTATTCTTCATTCTTTGTCAAGATAAATTTTCCCCTTCTCTATAACTATTTTCTTTAATAAATATAGACAAAAAATGATCTCTAAATTCATAGTTAATGATGCCAGCCTATTCCTCGTTAGTGATGAAAAAGTGCTAGAGAACACTGGCCATTCTGCCAATTCCTTTTCTCAATTAAATGTATTAGGGTTACATTGGTTAATAAGATTATACAGATTTTCAGTGTGCAGTTCTATGATCCATCATCTGTATATTGCATTGTGTACCCATCACCCAAAGATAAATCTTCCTCTATCACCATATATGTGACCCCCTTTACCCTTTACTAACACCTCTTCCTTCCCTCTGGAAACCCCCACATCACATCGTAGTCTGTGTCAAAAACACCATTTAATTCACATTAGAATCATAGAGCCTGGGTTAGAATTAACATTAGACCAATTAATAAGATAGTATGCTGCAGTGGTTAAACACCCAAACTCAAGAACTATTAAATTTCACCACTTACTAGCACTGAAACTTGGACAATCTACACTAATAAAATAGAAAGATGCAAATTGACTGTACCTTCGTGAAGCCCACCAGCCAATCAGGAGTATGCAAATTAACCCAACAAAGATGGCAGGTTAATTTGCATACACAGGCACCGAACGGCTGGGGGCTGGACGTTTGTGTTGTCGCCATGGTGACGACGCAGGTGTTCCACACCACCCCAAGCCACTCCAGGCCTCTGGGCAGTGTGAGAAGGCGGAAAGGCAGCTCTGGCCGTAGCAAAGGCGGTGCCAGCAGCCAGAGAAAGGAAGGCCCATTGTTGCATGAATCTTTGTTCATCGGGCCTCTAGTCTATATATATATATATATATATATATATATATATATATATATATATATATATATATATATATATATGCTAATTAACCAGGACGTCGTAACAGGTCGACTTGACAGGAGGAGGTTGTGTGCCCAGCGTTGGGGGTGGGTCGGCAGGGGCCTGTGTGTGCCTGCGCTGAGGGAGGGCCTGATCAGCAGCGGCCGCAGCTGCTTCAAGGGCCGGAGAGGGAGGCAGGGCCAGATCAGTGGTAGATGCAGCTGCTGGGGGGTCTGGGGAATGAGGCAGGGTAGCCTGGCATCGGCGGCGGCCGCTGCAGGTCCCAGGGAGTGAGGTAGGTCTGGACTGGCGACTTGAGGGTGGGCGACACCACGAGATTTCGAATTGCACGCTGGGCTTCTACTATCTAATAAAAGCCATCAATCTACTTTAGTTTCCAGAAAAATTACTTTTTAACTCACTCTTAAATCCGGATCCCATCATAATTTTTTTACCTAATAATTATTTATAACTTTTAATGTTTTTATGTAATCTATACTAAAAAGTATATCAAGAAATATCAGAAAATACAGAATATCAAAAATTTTTGTTTCTTGTAAAATATAATCACAAATAAACACGCCATTAATCATCTAGTAAGATAAAACTGGTACTAATTAAGATATATGCAATTAATATTGAAATCAAGTTGAAATAATGGTTGCAAAATCTTTACATTGTAGAAGGGTAAAATCATATCAATAAGCAATGGCTAATCAAAATTGCCAATGGCAGTATAAACTGGCATAAAACAAAAATAAGTTGGCAATATATGCCTAGAGCTTTAAAATCAATTGTATTAAGTCTATTTTATGAAAATAAACACAAAAAAGCTTAATAAATTTTATTTAAAAATTTGCAATAACTAAATGTCCAACTGTAGGGGAATGGTTACACAAACTATTTCACATACATGTTAATAATTTTAGAAATTCTAAATAAATATTGAAAATTATGAATAATTTTGGAAAATGTGTAATCATTCAGCCAACAGTTTATTAAGCCCCTCTTATCTACTTGACATTTTGACAGATGTTGATCAAGATAAAGCCAAAGCAGAGGTTGCCACTGGTCCCATGAACAGTATCCTGTGGAAGATCTGGGAGCTGTGAGCATGTACCGTTGAGTGGTAACTGACTTTGTAGACCAGAAATTACTGAAAACACTGAAACCTAAACTGGTGTGTGCAAGGGGAGACTTCCAAGAAACAAGCCATTTACTGTAGCAGACACCTAGGAAAAGGCTCAGAAATATGAGGCTCTGGTTATCGCTGAGAATAGATGTGGGAAGGCTGAAGACTGCTTGTTAGTTTGTACCTGAATGAGAGACACATAGCCTCTTCTTGGCTCTTCTAAGGATGCTGGCAACCAGGCCTACAGCTCACAGAAGGAATGAAAACCACACATCCAGGTCCTTTCTCAGGCCAATAGACTGAGACACAGACACTGTGAGAGTTCCATCTGACTGGCTTACAAGCAATGTTCACTACTAAACCCCAACTATGCACATCAAACTTCCAATCATCATTTCTGTCTTTTCTTTAAATGTGAACAGCAAAAAATCATAAGATATTTGATGAAAGCCTCCAACATGAGCAAACCCTCTCCAAAAACAAACAAACAAACAAAAAAACACAAATAGAAAAGAGGAACTTAGAAGAAAAATAAACAATACAAGGATCTGGAAAAATAATCTTCCAACACTATAATATAGTTTAAAGATAAGACACTACCATGAAATATGGTAAAAGAAGAATAATGAGAAAGTCCTAAGAGTATTTTTAAAGGGATCTTAAACCGTCAGAGAAAAATTTTAAACAAATTTATAGAAGGATTGAAAAATAAGACATGAGGAATTCACTCCAAAAGCAAAACAACAAAAGGTAAAGCAACAGAAAACAGAAAATCTGACAATGAGAACAGGAAGTTTAGAGTTAAAGAACAGGAATTACATAAAGAGGTAATATAAAAAAATGGAAGAAAATAAATTATCACAGAAATACCAAAATTTTTAATAAGAGAAGGAAATTAATGTCTGAATTAAAAGCTGACCACAACATGCATCAGAGGAAATAAAACAAAGAAATAAAAGGAAGGAAGACAGGCAGGCAGAGCCTTCTACCTCCATCCCCCTCCAAACACACACTGAAGGACCCATATAGTTCATTTATGTACCATTTCAGAACCACAGGCATGAAAGTCAGAATGAAAAGCAAAATATTCAAAAACACAAAACAAACCACCACCATACAAGTGGACAGGTTTCAGATGGTATCACAGTAACTGAATATAATGAAGATGTGTTCCTCCAGAGTATATAGGACTTTTCTTTAAGTTTCTTTTCTTACTACAAAAAGTGGTATTTACTCATTAAAAGAAATCTAAAAAAGGATAGAAAAAAAGTTTTAAAAATTATAATTCTACAGTTCCACAAAGTAAAATAACCATGTTTGATATTTTTGGTATATACTTTTCTAATCTTTTCTTTTTCTATTTTTATGATTAAGATATTCTCAGTATCCAAATCCGATTTCCCTCCAACCTACTTACCTTAAAAAAATGAGTTAAAAAATATATGTACATAGGCTAAAAACTTATATAGTGCCATATTGCTTATATAAAAAAAATTGAAATCTTCTCCCTCATTCTGTACTTCTGATTACCATTCATTAGAGGTAGCCACCTGCAATTTTTTTAAAAACTGATTCTTCATGTCATTATCTGTAAGTAATATGCTTATGCTTTCTGTTTCCTACATTTTAGGTATTATCTGTTAACTGTCTAATTTGATATACCTATCCTCTAACACTTTCTCTGCTTTGTCCTCTCAAAATGATTATAGTACCATTTTTGTTTAAATTAGGAGGCATGCCCTAACCAGTGTGGCTCAGTGGATAGAGCGTTGGCCTGCGACTCAAGGATCCCAGGTTCGTTTCCGGTCAAGGGCATGTACATCGGTTGCAGGCACATACCCAGTGGGGAGTGTGCAGGAGGCAGCTGATCAATGTTTCTCTCTCATAGATGTTTCTAACTCACTATCCCTCTTCCCTTTCTCTCTGTAAAAAATCAATAAAATATATTAAAAAAAATAAATTAGGAGGCATGCTGTGATAACACAAATAACATTCATAGATGAACCATCTATCTATACTAATAAAGAGCTAATATGCTAATGGTTGGGATGCCATAACAGGTAATGACCAGGTCATTAGCATACTAGCTGGGGCGTTGCTCCGAAGTCAGGGTGGAACTGGGGAGGCGCCTGGAGGAGGTGGGACAATCCCGTACCAGGGAGGGCAGGGGTGAGAGCCCATAGCACCCCCCTCACCAGTCCTTCACCACCCACCGCTTGCACTCTGAGTGCCCCGAGAACCACCTGCCAGGGGAGGGAGCACAGCGCAGCAGGTGGGAGGCTTCCATGCTCTCCTCTGGTGCCATGATGGGGCGGAGCCGCCACATTGCTCTGGAGATGGGGTGGAAGCGGGGAGGTGCCCAGAGAAGGCGGGACCAGCCCGAGGCAACTGGAGGGACTGAAGCGGCCAGAGAAGGCCAGAGGGTTTGGGGGCTGGGCCAGGCGCGCTGGAGCTCTGCATGGACAGGTTCGGGTGTCAAGGCAGGACTGCAGGTGGGTGGGCAGTGCTCGCGATTTCGCGCACTGGGCTGCTAGTGTTTTATACTATAACACAGAAATTTTCAACTGATATGCTGCAAGAATTCTTAAAACATGAAATACCTGACTATTTAGTCAGGGGCACTGGCCTCCTTTCCCTTAGATAAAATAAATAAATAAATAACAACTGCCAATACAACAATAGCTGTCTACTGTGAATGAATCAAAATTATACCTGTTTTTTGTCAGATCAGCAAAAAATATACTTCTTGGTGTTCGCATAATTTTATTAAATAGTTTATGTGTGCCATGAGAAGGAAAAAGTTGAAAATCGCTGCTATAACATATTCTTTTTTCATATAACTGTTTTTCCTGGAATTAATCATTGTTTCTTGTTAAGTACTTGTCACTAATTCGTCCCAAAATTTAGTACAACTCTAAAACTTCTCGCTATACATAGAAATCAAATAATTGTCTTAGATGGATTTATTTTCTGCCATCAAAGACATTCTTTTTGCAGCTCTCTATAAGTGTCATTTTGATAAACATGCTCTCAAAATTGAGAACTTCTGTCCAGCTCAAAAGTTCGTAAATCTAAAATGTAAGTTGGCACAAAGAGACTTTCAGAAATTCATACAAGTTATTTTTTGATTCAAAATGTTAAGTTCGGGTGAAGAGAATCAGAGGAAAAATAGAAGTGTAAAGAAAGAGGAAAGCTATTTAGTGTGACCACAACAATTTAGCAACTTAGAGAAAGAAGTATTCCTTGTTTTCTCAGGGGTTATTTTTGTCAAAATTATGCAGAAATTCTTACTTCAGGAGCCTTGGAAATAGGTGTTGAACAGTGAAGTAATAAAAATGAAGCTAGATATAAAAAAGCACAGTCAATAAAAAAATTTAAAAGCATCCACTTTTGAACATTTGTTGGCATAAAATCATGCTCTAAATTATTTTTCCTGAATTACTTTTAATTATTCAGGGAACACTGGTAATGAATGGCATTGTGACCTGCCGAGACAGATCCTCCCAAGAACTGTTACATAAAATGCATTTCATCTTATAATGTTTAGTCAACTCTTACAAGCTAAAATTAAATTTTTTTTGTTTGCCCTTATACTTTGAGCAAGGGGTAAGCAATTTTTGGTAAAAATACTTACACAGTAAGACCTTTTTACAAATTGCTGAGGGCAGGAAGAGAAGAGCGTTTAACAATAATCACTGTCTTTTCTTTTGTTTAAAGTAGAGTGAACTGACACCACACATACATAAAAGATCCCAGATTATTTAATAGAGGTACGCAAAACAAAACTGCAAAGTCACAAAACTGCACTTGGCAAAGCATGATTTACTTTGACCATTAAAAGAATACGTATTTATTTCTTTGAAAAGGAAAATATTTGTGAAGAATACAAACAGTTACCAGAAAAAGGGATGTTAACGGTAAGAAACACCTGCAGAATACACAGAACAGGTTGGTCAGTGCCACTCACACTAAGGAAAACACATAGCAGTGTGTTTGTGTTCACAATCTGGAGCCCAACACAGTACACACTCCTCAGGGCAGGCTGGGCAGCATTACACCCTATCACACAGGCTCCCCTAAGGGAGCTATGCCAGAACTAGTCCACTTTCAGTTCCTCAAGTGACAAGCTCCTCCATACATCTGGTCCTTCATCTAGTTGGCACTTTCCCTCAATATCTTTCACCTTTGTACTGCTTAGGGCTTCATGTCTCAGCTTTCTCTACTTCACATCTAAATTAGGTATTCTCTTCTCTCCAATTATTACCTCCCTAAGCACCTTATAATCTTACTGCATAGTATCCCTGACGTTCTGTATAACTATCTGTATAATCTATATAATAAAAGAGAAACATGTAAATTGACCGTACCTCTGCTACGTTCACCAGCCAATCAGGAGTGAGTATGCAAATCAACCCAACAAAGATGGAGGGTTAATTTACATATGCAGGCACTGAGTGGCCTGGGTCCTGGGAACTTCTTCAGGACCCAGGCTGCTCCTAGCCTGTAGGCCCGGGCGTAGGCCCTGGCAGCCAGGGTCCCAGAATGCCCCCGGCCACTCCAGGCCTACGGGCACAGGCGCCAAGTGGATGTTCCCGCCCCGTGGCTGCTTAGGCCTGCACCAGCGCTAAGCGGCGGCCTGGGTCCATTCCCCCCAGCCCAGCACCCACAATGTGAGGCTAGCTGCTGGCCTTGGGGATGTGCTGCCCCGGGCAGCAGGGACACACCCCTTGCCAGTGGACACAACACAGGGGGTCCTCTGCACATGAGCTACACCTGTTCTTTTTTTTAAAATATATTTTATTGATTTTTTTTTTTACAGAGAAGAGGGGAAAGGGATAGACAGTCAGAAACATCGATGAGAGAGAAACATTGATCAGCTGCCTCCTGCACACTCTCTGCTGGGGATGTGCCCGCAACCAAGGTCCATGCCCTTAACAGGAATCAAACGTGGGACCCTTCAGTCTGCAGGCTGACGCTCTATCCACTGAGTCAAACCAGTTCGAGTGTAAACACCTCTTCTGACCGCTCATTGGCTAAGCTCCCTGTACGCCGCCACTCGCAGTGTTCTTGGTAACCTGGGTTATAAGAATCCAAGAAGGTGATCTAGGGTTTTTCCACCTCACTCCTGGAGGAAAAAACGAAGGTCCACGGCTGGAGGGGCTAAGAAATGTCATATCCTGCCCTAGCTGGTTTGGCTCAGTGGATAGAGCCTTGGCCTGCCGACCGCAGGGTCCGGGTTCGATTCTGATCAAGGGCATGTACTAGGTTACAGGCTCCTCTCCCTGGCTGGGGCCCAGGTCAGGGCTCATGCAGGAGGCAACCAATCAAAGTGTCCCTCTCACACTGATGTTTTTCTCTGTCTCTCCCTCTCTATTCCACACTCTCTAAAAATAAATGGAAACATATCCTCAGGTGAGGATAAAAAAGAAAAAAAAAAAAGAAATTAATGTCATATCCTATGAAAGACACATCTTGAAAATGCCTAAAGAAAGTTGTCATTTTTTCATGGTGAAGGGACTGGATTCCGTGTTGATGAAAACACCTTGGCAGCTGTGGTGGCTGGCAGTGGCTGCAGCAGCAGGTGATGGTGGCTGGCACCTTCCCCTGATCAGCCTGGTCGCCTCCTGCAGAGGGAGGCCAGACTGCAGCTTAGGTCCGCTCCCTTGAAGGCTCCCAGTCTGTGAGAGGGGACAGGCTGTGCTGAGGGAACCCCCCACAATTGCATGAATTTTGTGCACCAGGCCCTTAGTATGTATATAACTATATATTACATCTATATGTTATATTATGTTAGTATATTATGTTTACATATTATATTGGTATATTTTATATATATATATATATATATATATATATATGTATGTGTATGTATATGCATATTATACATATAACTATAAACTTTCTCCTTCCCCAATAGGCTATACATTCCACAAGAACAAAGTTCATGTCTGTTTCACATAACATATGTTCAAGCCAGAGTCTTGGACACTGCCAGGCACACTTGTTTGCCATCACTTCACATCTATAGAGCCCCTACAAGATATGACCTTATCCACCTGGTAGGCTACACCATAAAAATATTAACATTAAACAATGGAAGTTCCCTACTGACAGTGATAAACACTGGGATGGGGGAAATAGAAATAAGCTGTAGTAAAGCGTTTTGGGCTTAAGTAGGGATGGGAGGGCCCTTCTGTCAGTACAGTCAGTCAGTTTTTAGCCAGGCCAGTAATCTGCCACTGAAGTTCTTTGGATTCCAGAGATCTGCTTGGTTGCTATTCTCTCTACCAACACTAACTCTTACCTTGAGTAGTTTATGCCTTTTCCTTTAAAAAAGAGCTGAATACAACTTTCCAGTTTCTTCCTCCACCTCTGTGGAAGCCAGCTCCATGATGTCCTCCAGTAGCCCCTACCCCCTGGTCTTCACCTCTCCTGAGCAGCAGACCCTTCCCCAGTTGAGCAGGGCTAGTAGGATACCATGGGTGATGGTATGAGACTTCTAAAACTAGGTCATGGAAGACACTGGGGCATTCCCTTTGAGCTTTACCATTCTCTCTGGGGGAATCAAGCAACTACACTGTGAGAACACTCAGTGTCCAGTCAGAGGTCCATGTGGTGATGCACTGAGCTCTCTTGCCAACAGCCATGAGTGAGTAATCCTGGAAAAGGACCTTCCAGCCCCAGTCAACCCTTCAGATGACTGCAGCCTCAGCCAGCATCTTGACTGCTACCTCATGAGATCCTCAGCCACAATCAACCAGCTAAACTGCTCCTGAATTTTAACCCACAAAAATTGTGAGATAAATGCTTATTCTCGTTTTAAGCTGCTAAATTTAGGGATAATTTTTTATGTAGCAGTAGATAACTAATATAATCTCTCATCACTCAAGCACAAAGACATTTTTCAAGAAACTTTCACCGTTAATATAAAGGGAAACAAGAAATTCATTGAAATTTTTTAACCTGCAACTCCCTTCTGCTTTTTATTAGATCCCATGAGGAAGAAAAAGTAACTGCCTGATTATTTGAAAACCCTTTTAAAGGATAAAATAAGGTTCATTCTATTTTTTGGAAATAAGAATTGCCTGTGTCAAACAGAAGACAGAACTTTCTAAAAGGAAGGAGCAGATGAGATATAAGAAATGGGACAGAGGTGAAGTGCTGCTCTAAAGATCAGGTGTGGGGAAAATAGGAAAACAAATCAAATCCAAAACCTTCCCTTAGCAGATTTTATTGAAGCCAAGCCTCACCCCCCCGCCCCCACACATAAAACAACACCCATGAAATGGTCAGCGTGTGGGGAGGAGGATATCTATCCTATATAATAAAGAGCTAATATGCAAATGGTCATCATGCCCTCACGCCGTCGAGCCGTAAGGCTCAGACACTCAACACTAGGGAGAGAGGAATGGGAACCAGCCAGGCACAGATGAGCTTGTGAGAGAGTAATGGACACCAGCCAGGCTGTGGCCCAGGAGAGGGTCAAGCTGCCCACCCCACGATCCCGGGCGCCAACGGCTGTGCCTGAGCCTGCAGCCCTGGAGAGGGACAAGCTGCCCCCGCCCCCTTGTGGTCCCAGGAGCCAGTGCCTGTGGCTGCAGCCTGGTAGAGGGACAAGCCGCCAGCCTCATGGTCTGGGGCGCCTGCAGCTGCAGCCCAGGCAAAGCCGCCTGCCCACAGCTCCCTGTGGCTGTGGCCGGCCCGAGAGAAGATGACCTGGGTCCTGGGTGCCTGCAACCAGCCAGAGGGAGAGAAGCCTGGGTCCGGGGTGCCTGTGACTGGCTAGAGGAGGGAATCCTGGGTCCCGGGTGTGGGGCGAGGCAGAGGCAGTTAGGGGCAATCAGGCCAGCAGGGTAGTAGTTAGGGGCAATCAGGCAGGCAGAGGGGTTAGGGGCAATCAGGCAGGCAGGTAGAGGGGTTAGGGGTGATCAGGCAGGCAGGTTTAGCAGTTAGGAACCAGTGGTCCCAGATTGTGAGAGGCAGTTGGACATCCTCCGAGGGGTCCCAGATTGGAGAGGGTGCAGGCCGGGCTGAGGGACCCTTCCCCCATGCACGAATTTCATTCACTGGGCCTCTAGTATATATATAAAAGCATAATATGCAAATAAACCAGACAGCAGAATGACCGGTTGGTTATGACGTGCACTGATCACCAGGGGGCAGACACCCAACACAATGAGCTGCCCCCAGCCTGCTGGCCAACCTCTATGTCCCTCCCCGCCACTGGCAGGCTCCAATAGCCCAATGGGGAACAGGGAACCAGGGGTGGGTGGCAGGAGACACGGGTGGCACCAGGGCCCCAATCACCCTGCTGGTTGCCCCAGCTAGTAGAATCTACCTACGCTGGTGAGAAAAGCAAGAAAAAATTTCAAGTGTCAGCACTTGGGTAGTGCTAGTCTTACTTCTCTATTCCATGTACAGAAGGTTTCTCGATTTTTTTGGTCTTTTTATTCCCTTTCATAATAAATGTGGAACATAAAATACTCCAATTAGGAACAGATTTGATTACTAAAGGTAATGGTGAGCATGTTTTGCCCATTCACGTGGTCAGAGATAATTTTTCTAACAAAAGAATTTTGAATTTTTTGAGGTTTTTTATTTAAATTCAACTTAGCCTTGCACTGCTTCTATTTCCTTTTTCAGTCTTTCTAGGTTCCCCTCCACTTTTATCATAACATAGGCTAGAGAACAAGAAAGGCTGAGATAATTAATAGTGCAGCAGAAAATTTTTTCTCTGAACATCTTCAAAAGGCCTTTTTAAATAAGACAGGGAAACAACAATAAAGAACTTTTCATTATCCTGTAGTAATAATTAATGTTGGCTTTATATTGTATTAATTTCCAAGAGTTTTTTTTTCTAAATAGGCAAGGGAATTGAAATTCTTCATAGTCAGAAGCCACTGGATTCTATTATTAAACAGTGTATCCAAGACAAATTGCTACTGGAACTGTCAACATAACAGTGAAAAATAACAAGACCCCCAATACTGTACAAAGATTTAAAAAACTTTGCTAAATTTTGGTTAAAGCAAAGAAAATACCCACTCAGAACAAAGTATAATTGTCTCTATTCATTTAAGAGGAGAATTACCATTGCTACATGTTGTCAACAATCACTAATGATTCCTTGAGCTTCTCAAGCTCCTTAGTAATAAAGAAAGTAGAAAAACCAGAAGCCCCTTTACAAGCAAAATCCAGAAACAAAATAAAAATGTTTAGATATCTAGTACTGCCAAGTCAGCCCTGAACACTGCTCGCCTCCCCTTCTCCTCGCCCGCCGCCCCGCCCCGCCCTCCTTGCTGCCAACACTGAAGTCTAGAGTTTTAAGGTTAAAATTTGTAAGGGAATTCTTACTTGGCTTTATAGAATTAAAAACATGGAAAGCTTACAAAGTAACTCATGGTTTTGATTCAATGAGAGATCCTGAGGCAAACCAACCAGTTAAGCTGCTCCTGAATTCTGAGTCACAGAAACTGCACGGAGTAATAAATGCTTATTGTTGTTTTTAGCTGCTAAGTTTTGGGATAGATACTTTATTGCGTAGCAAGAGATAACTAATATTTCTCATCACTCAATCTCACAGTTTGCTAGTTTTCACCAACAATATAAAAACCAATGAGATATACTTATAAAGAAATCTAAATTAATTTACTAAAGACAAATGAAAACAAGAGTGTTAATGAAATTCTTCAGATACAGTTAGGTAACAATAAAGCTGATTATTTTCCCTCATTTGCACCAACTTTCTGAAAATCTGTTCTATACCTCAGAGAAGCTGCTATAAATATCCCCTTTCAAAACCCTATGATATGAAGTAGAAGAAAAATAAGGAAGTAAACCTAGGAAAATTCTAGGTTGGAATCACAAATTGTGAATGAAAGTACTCTTAAGAAATTAAAAAAAATATTTCTGTATTTTATAGAATTCTAGAAAAGTGACTATACTATATACACTTTTATTTAATTTAAATATGTTTTTATTGATTTTGGAGGAAGAGGGAGGGAGTGGAGGGGGGGGAGAGGGAGAGAGAGAGAGAGAGAGAGAGAGAGAGAGAGAGGGAAATATCAATGTGAGAGAAAAATCAATTGGCTGCTGAACCTACAGCCTGAGCACGTGCCCTAAGCAGGAATTCAGCCCACTGTGACCTTTAGGTATCTGGGACAACAGTCAACGAACTGAGTCACACTGGTCAGGGCTATACTATACACTTTTAGATCCATTCTTTATCTTCTGGTGGACTTCAGAGTATCTCTGAATGGTAGCTTTGTCTTTAAAAAAAAAAACAAGCCCAGAGAGGTGGGTTTACATTTCTCTCTATATAAATCAGCATAAATTGAAATAAGCTTCAAAGAAAAAAGTATAACATTTCACCAAGACACAGTTCTTATTAATAGTTATCACAGAATGTTATAGATGGCACAGAAGCCACTTAGTGCTGCTCAAGTTCTAAACTTCTTTCATATAAAAATGGTAAGATAATCAGACAAATTGGTAGATGTATAGGATTTTTTTAAAAGTCACCTACCCTTAAGAGGATCATGCTCTGCTCTCATAATATCAATAAGTGAATTTTCCAAAGAGTGCATATTCAAACTGTCATACATTCTACTTCGATCCTAGAAGAGAAGAAAAAAAAAGACTCAATATAATCTATGCAATTTTTTTCACAAAGTAATAACTATACTATCTTAATCTTTACATAAAATAGGACATCTTATTGATATACTATTACTAATGAGTCTGCACCGAAGATAATATCAATAACTAAGGATCTTATAAACTACAATATTTCTTGTATCAAAGAATAATATATTTAATATATTTATCTGCAAAATCATATATAAAAAGCAATCTTATTTCATTGGCAGTATTAATGCAATACAGTAAAATAATTTCTATTGCCATCATTCTCAGCTTATAAAGATTTCTGAAATGTGATACACACAGAGCATTTTTAGCTGTTATTTAACTTCTACACTTTTCTCATATATCTAGGAAGACTGGCACTTGAAAAAAAATGTTGGGGGAAAGGATTTAATTCAATTGCACCATACTTTAAACATCTATCAAACACTGTACATTATTTGACTTAGTCAGAATTTCACAGTAATGAATGCATAAACATATTACACACTAAAAATCAAAAGCATAAAATACCAGTATCAAAACAAAAACTAACACATTTCCTACCCCATCAAGTCTCAGAACAAAGTCTTTTGTGTCATTAGAAGTCTTGTTTGCTGAATGTTTTAAATCGCCTCAACTTGCCCAGTAGATTCTTTAAAGTTCATTAATGTATACAGTATTTTGCTCACTATAAAATCAATTACTTGAACAAACACATATAGGGAACTACCACAGCAGGCTCTTCCCATGCCCCTGAAATCACCCGGGAGATTTTTACCAAAATATGTCATCTCTAACCTCCACCCATTTGTGTGTATGTGTGTACATGCGCTTGTGCCAGCATATGAATATGTGGGAGAGGCAGGGCAGGTGATTTGTAACTCTTAAACCTGGGTCCATGAGCTTCAAGAAGGATCATGGTATATCTGAGATTAGATATAACATTCTGTATGTGCATGCACACACCCTTTGTTTCTGAAGAAATGTTTATGTGTTTCATTGGTTTTCCAAAGGGGTCTACAATCCAGAAGATTCAGAACCAGACTTTTAGAAAGCTGAAGAAAAACATAAGAAGTTTTCCTGAGAATATGTTGATTTACTTACTCTACCTTGACACTTAAATTAGGGTTGTGAGCTCTATAAAGGTAGAGGGCTGGAATCAGTAGTGCAGATTAAACAAATTGCTGTCAAGAAACTTAAAGGGAACACTAATGATGAAAAGATTACTAAAACAGAGGCTCTTGTCCCAAATTTATCGGTGATGAGCTATAGTTTAACCCCTTATTTTTAGCTGGATTCCTCAGGTAGAACACACCCATCAGTAACAGGGGTTCACTAAACAGTGATCTTGATTGGCGAGAAAGGCACAGAGAATGACGGAACTGTAACAGCACTTCTAAAATTTGCGCATGCTTCAGAATCATCTGGACTGACTCCTAGGACCCATCTACAGAGTGTGATTCAATAGGTTGGGAGTGGCCCCTGGCGATACTGAGGCTGTAGGCCTAGTAACCGTACTTTAAGAAGCATTGAGCTTCTTGATCTTAAATTACTAAATAAATCTCTTCAGGCTCTGTTCCACCGTTCTAAGATACAGTGCATTATAAATTCTTTATATTCTTTTTACCTTAAGTTCTCACAAATAAAATGTTACAGTTCACGGCTATCTTCTCAGGGTGATTTTTTTTAACAGAATCAGACTATGTCTCATCTTCAGTCAACCTATGAACTTAATTAATGGTGACTATTAACACCACCTAAACGGTATTTCCCACCCAACCTTTTTTTTGTAGCCACCCTCTACCCCCATTTCAAGGAGTGTGATCCTTTCTTGCTTTAGAGCACAGTAAAATTTATGAGTTGATTCTAAATATGTTTTAATTTTTTAAAATTAATTTCAGAGAGGAAGGTAGAGGGAGAAAAAGAAACATGAATGATGAGAGAGAATCATTGATTGGCTGCCTCCTGCACACCACCTACTGGGGATCAAGCCTGCAACCCAGGCATGTGCCCTTGATTGGAATTGAACCCGGGACCCTTCAGTCTGCAGGCCAACGCTCTATCCACTGAGCCAAACTGGCTAGGGTGAAATAATTCTATATACACTGTCAATGGCATGTGCAATATTTAGGGTCTGAAGGGGAAAGATATAGGCAAGCTATTCATAAGTATCAGTGCCCACAATCAACTCTGACAAGTGTTACACAAAAGTGTGATATGTATTATTAATAATTTAGCTTCAATGCCTATATATCCAACTGAAATAGTGAGATGCCCACTTATAAGGTCCCTTATTTTCCTTCCCAGACAAGTGTTTCATCATGAAACAAAGTCCTACTGTAGCAAAAACAAAAAACTGGCAAAACTATTTAAAAAGGCTTAGCTTAAATTAGCTTAGTTTACTTTGTTACTCATCAGCTGCTTCCCACATGATTTTTAAAGCACCAAACACAAAATAGCCTTAAGCAGGCAAAGAGCTCATGACAACCCATGCTATTTAGATTTACATGTTCAAAAGTACAGATAATTTCATTAAATAAAATGTGGGAATCAAAATATGACTTCTGAAAAAAACAAAAGGCAGAAACAAGTCTGATTATAAAACAAACACTCATGCATTCTTATAAACTACAAATATAAGAAAAAATTGTGATTACACAAACTGCCATTGGTTTAAAAACTAATTTGCAATCCTGAAACCATTTTAAAGTAACCATGAACATGCCAATGCTGACTAGCATAACTGGAAAATCATAGCAATGTAACTCATGTTTATTACTACATGACTAATTGAAAATGGCCAAGATATTTCACATAAGTAGGAATCTCTATGAGGAAAGTTTACTCCAATCTATTCTAATATGAAAACTACCTGGTTAAGAATCAACTAACTGGGCTTTCAGAAACTGTGATTACAGAATCCCACAACAACAAATAGGCAAAAACTAGAATGCATTGGTGGGAAAAACCAATAATATTTTAATATTTTATTGTTTTTTGTAAACCCAGACACATTTGTCACAAAACTTAGAGGAGTGACACTAAAATCCTAGAAAAACGGAAAAACACAACATAACCCCAATCTTAAAAGGATGGCCTGAGAGAAGATTATAAACACTGAAAACTACCTAAGAAAGTCAATGATATTACAATCAGCACAAGAGGAATTCCAACTGAAAGGGACCTTTCATGGCATGTCATAGTTTTGCTTTGACATATTCAAAACGCTGTGCTATTTCAAGTGAAGGAGATGGTCAAGTAGAACCTCTCCCTCTTAACAATGAAGTATTCTCCCAAAGAAAAAGAAGGTGGGTTCTAGAAAAACCCTATATCCTCATTTTTAAAGATACACCAGATGCTTGAGCACGAGTTCTTCCACACAAGTAAAAAAATCAGCTTTTAAAACTGTATTTTTGAGCTTAGTTCTCCAGTTTTAAAACGAAATAGCAAAGCTGTGCTAATATTTTCCCCAATTTTAATACTGATTTCCCACTCCTCAGCACACACTGTTATTGCACGGTATTAGCAGTTTATGCTCTGCTACTCTGCCTTACTACACAACCCAGCACTCCCATATTCTGTCGTTGTTCCAAACAGATACCCCCTCTCTCTTCCTCCCACTGGACTTGCACTTTTCAATGGTCAAGAATAGTATTACACTACCACATACATAATGAACATTCATTTTTTAAATTCTCCATTATTCTGATAATAAAAATGCTGTAACAGTAATTCTTTTAAAATTTATTTTAAAAATCCCAAATGGCCAAAGCTATTCTATTACACTAAAAGGGTTAAAGAAAATGGAGAGGCAATAGAAATTATTGGTGTAAGAATATATCAAGTATAATTAAAGAACTGGACAGGATACACGTAAGAAGAAAGTATCCATTTACCTATCTTGTATGTGTAAGAGAGCCCGTTCTCTTTCATTTTCAGTAGGTGTAAGGTTTGGTAACTACCAATGTCCCTAAAAGCTCATCTTGTTTAACACCACAGTTTAAGAAATCCTTTATTAAATAAAAAATTGGACTTGGCTGAATACAGTACATTTTTGTGTGTGTGAAGTGAATAAAGACTCCAAATAATATATTTTTTCTGAAAGAGAAGCCCACATTATCATTATAAGCTAAATTTTAAAGGTTGGTGAAAATACCTTCAATTATTCAAGGTGGTTTATGTGACATGCTCAAAAACTGGAGGCAGAACTTCCATAAGAACAAAAATCTAGCGTGAATAGATTGATAATCGCTCCGGTAGAGGCCAGGGAACACACATCTTCCAGGCTTCATGGGCTCTATTACAGTTGTAAAGGCCGGATGTTGTTTTGTTTGCAGAGAACTGATGGGCCATATGAAACTTGTAATAACCTCAGCTACCAGTACATTTACTCTTTGATTTAAAATATTCAAGTGTTAATGAACAAATATATTGCAAATGTAATATCTAAAGTAAATTCAAAATCATTAACAATAGGAAGATAAACAACCCAATCAAAAAATGGGCAACGGAAAGAAGACAGAAGGAAGGCCAAGAGACATATGAAAACATGCTCAAAGTCACTAATCATCCGAGAGATGCAAATCAAAACGACAATGAGATACCATCTCACACCTGTCAGAGTGGCTATCATTAATAAATCAACAAATGACAAGCGCTGGCAAGGATCCGGAGAAAAAGGAACCCTTGTGCACTGCTGGTGGGAATGCAGACTGGTGCAGCTACTGTGGAGAACAGTATGGAGTTTCCTCAAAAAACTAAAAATGGAACTCCCATTTGACCCAGTAATCCCACTTTTAGGACTATATCCCAAGAAACTAGAAACACCAATCAGAAAGGATATATGCACTCCTATGTTCAGAGCAGCACAATTCACCATAGCTAAGATTTGGAAACAGCATAAGTGCCCATCAGCAGATGAGTGGATTAGAAAACTGTGGTACATCTACACAATGGAATACTATGCTGCTATGAAAAAGAAGGAACTCTTACCATTTACAACAGCATGGATGGAACTGGAGAGCATTATGCTATGTGAAATGAGCCAGTCAGAGAGAGATAAATATCACATGATCTCACTCATTTGGGGAATATAATGAATGATATAAACTGATAAACAAAAACAGATCCAGAAACAGAGGACCATGGATCAGACTGTCAAAACCTCAGAGGGAAGGTAGGAGAGGATGGGGGTAAGGAACAGAGATCAACCAAAGGACTTGTATGCATGCATATAAGCCTAACCAATGGACACAGGCACCAAAGGGGTGAGGGCATGAGTGGGGGGGCGGGGGGATAGGGGAGTAAGGACACATATGTAATACCTTAATCAATAAAGAAAAAAAATAAAGGAAATTCAATATCAAGGTAATTTAGAATTCACACTTTTGAATATGATTCCTTGCAAGAGTAACTAGCTAACAGAGTTTTGAAATACAGTAGGTCCTCGGGTTAAATGGGAGATCCGTAGTGGGAACCCACCTACATAAGCACCTATGTCACTCACATGGAGCACACACACAGTAGTAGTGAAGTGAAACAGTAAAAAAATTTAAAAGAAAGAGAATAATTCCTGACCTTTACTTGTGGTAAATAAATAATGAAACACATAAAGCACATATGTACGTACGTCAAAGTGATGGAACTTTTTCTTATAAATAAATGGGAGATGATGAGTAACCATGAAACGAGTGGAGTCTGACATAACCTGAGGACTGCCTGTATATACTATTCATTTTAAGGTCAGAAATATGCAGAATAACTTCTATTTGTTTTTTAAACGTTTTTAATTTGAACCTTTTCCATAAAAATTGTTTCAAATAAGGTCATGCCAACCCGAAAAATTTTACATACATCTGAAATAGAATCAACCTACAAAACTATTTCTTTTCCTTTTACTGAATTCAATTATAGGTAAGCTCTGAAGTATCCAGGTATAAGAATTAAGACTTCAATTCTAGAATTTAGTATTTTTTTTTTAGGCCTAATCAATATGATACTAAAGGAAATGAAAACGTAATTGTTTTAAAATAATGTATTTTTAACTAAAATTTTAGTATTAAAATGTTGTATATGATGCAAAAAGGTTAGAGATGAAAATAATCTCTCCAGATATTTAAGTGCTTAAGTATTTTCTATAATTTTAACTTTGCCAAATAGTGAGGAACTACGCAACAGTTTAAGATACCAATTGTAGTTTGTAGCTGCTGCTATATTTTTAAGAATCTCAACTTCAAATACCTCAACCTTTTATGGTATGAACACAGAACAAATTTTGTGTAAGTACCGTTAGGGTACTAAAAGGCGAGGACAACAACATTGAAAAGTCATACACTGCACTCCTATGGCTTGGGACCAATACCCATCTCCTTCAACCCCAATAAACCAAGGCCCTTGGATTCCAAAAATAAGGGGGAGGGATGGGTAGCAGAGTCCAGGGAGGAGGGAGGAGAAGAAATGGCCGAAAGAGGCCAGAGGAAGTGTAAGAACTAAAAAGGTCTTACATGACCCACGTTAAAGTCCTCCCATAAGAATGGTCCAAAGAGAAGAAGGCCCATGAACTGTTGTACCATGTCATAAAGACGGTGAAAGGCAGAGGAAGGTGATTCAGGTTTCAAACCTCCTCCTAGTCCAGTTCACTTTTCACTATCTTTTCATTTGTTTCAACTTGTAACATCACACCTTTTGGTCAAGAGGCCACAGGGAATGCCAATATCTGAGCAATTTACAACAACAATAAAAAATCTTTAATTACCGAAATGAATTTACCGAAAACCCTAGATTATAAAATAGGTAAGAGCAGAGTGGCTTTGATTGTGGTCTACATGGGAGGGTTAGAGGCCCTTGCCCTGGGGAGCCCCAGGGCACCGCTGCAGAGCCCAATTTGCAAACTGGCCTTTCCTTATCACCTCTGCTCTCCAGCATTCCAACAACTGACACCATCTCAATAACCTATTTTCTCAACATGTGCTCCCCACCAACCCATAGACCCTTTATATAGCAGCTAATTTGTCTTCCTTCTCTGGAGACATACAGTATATCCCTCTCTTATGTGTATCCTATTATCTTAGAATATTTTTGTCTCTTCTGCTCTAAAAAGGCGTCTCTTGCCACCTTCAAAATGATTATCATTATTTTCCTCTTCTAACACACCATTTCCTAGGCATTTATATATTCAATACAAATGACATAAAAACGCTATCATAAAAATGACACTGATATGACCTAAAGAAACCAAGGTGAAAAGGAGAGTAGAAATAGATGGATAGCTAATGTACATTAGCAAGACAGTAAGTTACACATTACATGAGACAGCTACTTAATTTCTAAGTGAAGATCCTGGCAGGACTACTTTGGTAAATAGGTGAGACTTGTCTAAAACAAGTGTCAATGCTTGATTATTAAAGTTACTGCTAACCCTCCAGGTTAGAATGCTAGTTACAAGCATATTATTCATCTGTTTATACAGTCCTTACTTATAAAATAACCCCATGCTGATAAACTAACTAAGGAAGAGCCTTAGCTACGGATAATAGCTCCACGGTGTCAACTCTGCTCAAACTTAAGTTCTGTAGAAAAGAACCCTCATACACAGGACTGAGTTTTCTATGTATCCTGTAATAATTCTCATCACCCAGTGCCCAGTATGCATTCACATTTAGTCTGCAGGAAGAGAGATCACCTTTTGTATAAGGGCTTGATAGTAATTTGATTAAGACTGCCTCCCAGTTTTCTGGCTCAGGGTTTTTCCTAGAGAAACTGATTATTTAGAAGAAGATAATATTTAAGAGCAGTAACAAAATTTAGAAAAAATACTGTATCAAAGTTTTCTATCAAGTTGAAAAAGCTAAACTAAGGGCTTTTTAAGAAAGTTTATCAAGACCAACGTAGCAGGGTTTATGAAAAACATTACTAAAAATTATGTAAAACATTGATGAAATTGTAAAGTTGGAGATTAAGTAAAAACAGGATTTTGTATCTAATTGCAAATAATTCTGAAAGGAGATAAAATATCGGTTCCATTTGACTGATGTTTAAAGCCAGGTGCTCTTGGGTATATAATTCCTTTTTTTCAAAAAGTAATTTATTATGTTTTGGAAATATAAAATTATTATGAATTACATTTAAATATAAAAATGAAGCATTTTATATTAAATAGTTTAAGTCAAGTGACCCTTTAAAAATAAATTGCTTTAATGCTCTCTGACATATGCTTAAATAGATACTGAAAAGTAAGTAATAAATCCTCCTCTTAATGTAAATACTACTAAACTCCTAGCCAAAGTCCTGAAAAATATACACTGTGCAGCCTACCTGGTCTATTCTGGATGTTCCGGCTGCAGTGCACCAACTATCTTGGAGTGAATCTGAGCCCCAAGCTGGCAACTGCAAACTAGATCTCACCTTCAACAGCATAGAAGTTTTCATCAGAAATATGCAGTTCTCTTTCCCATACCCACCCACACACACAAAAAGGAAGAAAATAAAACCAAAACCAAGATTCTTTCTATCTTTATTCCTTTTTCTAAAGGTTTCAGGAAAAATCAACCACCACCACCTCATTTAAACACACACACACACACACACACACACACAAAACAAAACAAAAAAACACCTACTTTTAAATAGCCATAAGAGAGTTTCATTTACCTGCAATATCAGCAAATACTAAAAGGCCTGAAAAATTGTCAATCATCATGACTACTAGGCCACATTTAGAAAAAAAATAGTCATTGAACCAGTGAAGACAAAATTTAATGCTATGTAAAATGCCATATTATTTTGCCATAATCACAGCTGTACTAAGTATATTCTAATACACTACAGCTGATCATAGCCAAATCAATGCATTTTAGTTTAGATGTATTGTAGGAAAAACTCATTTTGGTGGCCCATTAAAGATTAATAAATTAAGGCAGTCTTAAGAAGTTGCCAAGTAAAAGCTCCAATATTTAAGAAATGCAGCAGGTTTTTCTCCTTTTTTTGAAGCTTATTTATTATTGTGAGCATACAGATTTTTTATAGTGTCACTTTTCTTCAGCTAGGTACTTTACCCTTTGATAATGAAATTACATACGCTTAAAAAAACGAGAACTTTCTCTTTTCTAATCCATTAATTTTACTATATTACTGCTACCACCACTCAGTTTCCAATTCGGAAAGATTAACATTATAAATGAGCCATCTACATCCCATTCTTACCTGTAAGGGTAAGAGTGTATTACTATTGTTGTCTGTTCTGAACACATTATCTTCAATCCAAGATTTTGGCGTCAGTGATGGAGTAGAACGAGTAAATTTCGGTGGTGCTATGACATTACCGGAAAACGGTTTTTTCAGCGGCGATATCTGATTCATAGTTCCTGGAATGCCCATGTTTCCAGTTCTGCGATGATCTCTGCCATGCATTGCTCCCCAGGACATACTTCCCGTGCCCCAGCCACTGCTCTGATGGTTGCTCCAAGGAGACTGTTTCAGAAGAGGCTGAGGAAAACATAGCTCTTTCAATTACAGGCATTTAAAGGGCTTATTACTGAAATTCAAATTTTAGACCTGAGCTAAGATTAAAAAAAAAAAGAAATATAGAATACACAGAATATATCCTTAGCTAGTTAACAAAAAGTAATAGGCTTGAGATCTTGCTATAATAAAATATTAGCTTAATGTGAGGCAGTTTTCATCCTCTTGCCTACTATAAATTATACTGAAGAGACAGATGCTTAATGACAATTACTAAAATGAAAGCATGTGGTTATTTTTTTCTCTTCAGAGAGAACCATATACATAAGATATACATTTAAATTGAAATTAACTCTGAAGATCCTTAAAAATATACCCTACATTATGATCTTAAAGCAACCACATTCCATTAGGTATACAACTAAAAGCATGATCTTTATTAATCAAAATATATCAGCCATATGGGTGAAATATTTAGCCTTTAGTTTTCCAAGACAAGTTGCATCGCTGCAAAAGTGAATAATAAAGTTTGGTATTATTGTGTTGTACAAATTAATAAAGGCCTTTTGGGATAGGGACAATATAGGAAATATGTCCTTTTCTGTATTGTTTACTGTACTTTTAAGATCTTTTATTCCAGATTGAGTGTAGCTTCTTTTAAAATGTTTTTGTTTCTTTTCACTTAATTATCCATGAACTGTTAAGCAATTATCTAATGTCGCCCATAGGTGGATCCACTGAGATATACAAAAATAAACAACTATTTGACTATTCTAGTAAAGATCCTAATAATACAAGTCTCCATTAACTTCATTCATTTTAAAAAGTAAACTGTATTCCAAACTAGAATCTATGGCAAAACGTTTTGTCATCAATGAATGGAAAATACACCAAAAGCCTATTAACTTGTACGTTTTTAAAATGTTTTCATTGGTAGCAATTATATGGTCAATAAACTTATACTTTAACACTTTTGTGCTAACTTGTAGCCAAAACAAGTATGAACCATGTAGCTACTGTTAGTCAAAAACTACAGCACCCTTCAAATAAACCTGTTTTTTACAAGACAAAGAAACCAAACCTGATACATAGTATCTATTTTAAAAATTAATTTGAATGGGAATATAATGATGAATATGTACTACAACAGTTCAAAAACATAGCTAAGGGGCCATGGAGAAACCGCTTGTCACCGATACATGCTCCAAGTTCCCTTCGAGTGACCTAAATTCCATGTGACAGCAGTGCCACCTCTCACACCCCAGTGCCAGATCCACCTTTTGACAAAAACAACAACAGAAAACTAGCTTAGAGCTAAATATGGATCGTGGCATATGGTCTTCCAATGTTCTACAATCTACATCATGTCTTCAGAAACTCAAAAAAAAAAAAACCCTAAAATTTTCTGTGGCAAGTTTCCAGTTAAAATTATGCAAATCATGAAAAAAGTGGGAGTATTATTTCAAAATTCCCCATTTTCAATCCTCATTGACCACATTCTTTCTCAGGGAGAAACCTGTGATTCAACAAAAAACTGTTAACTGTTACTCTGGTTAATTTAAATAGACTGTTAACTGTCACTTTTGTAAAATTTAGACAGGTCTTCACCCTTTACTAGTAAACTGGCTCATCGCTGGGCACTTCGGTCAGTGGGAAAAGTTGTAGGAGTCAGAGAGCCCTGGCCCGGCTCTGCGGCTCGCTCAGTCCTCCATCAGGAAATGGCCTTACACAGCGGGATCCCTACAGCAAATGCTGACCATTTCAGAAATGCACCGAACACTCAGGCTCCGCTCACCGGCCCCTGGGCGCTCGGACACTGTCCTGGGGACAGACAGGAACTCGGACGAGAAGGCCCCGGATGAACGACCACCCCCCGTGGGTTAGTGGGGGTTAGTTCATAATTACACGACCCACTCGACATAGAAACGCCCGCGGAGCCGTCCCAGGGCCTCCCCCTCCAGGCTGCACACCGATCCCGGACTCGGCTTCAGTTTGGTGTTAAAACCCGCACCCTGTCCCCAGGCGTGAGAAAGTCCAGCGCAGAGGCCGCCGCGGCGCATCGGGGGCACCTGGCCGGGTGGCCGGTTAAGGAATCACCCGACGGCGCGGAGGGTGCGGGAGCAGCAGCCCAGCCGCCCCGCTCTGGACCCGGTCCGGCCTCCCCCACCTCTTCCGCGAAGCCCCACGGCGGCCGGTTCAGAAACAAACCCGACATGCACCGTCCCCAGGAACCGCGTCCTTCCTTTCCAAGTTCGCTCCCGCCGCCCGCGCCCGCCGCCTCCGCACCCGCAGCCGGTCCCCGCCGCTACTCTCCGGCCCCGGGAACCCGACAGCGCCCTCCCGGTCCCGGGCGTCCGCGGGTCGGGGTCGCCGGTGGGCGGCAGCGAGGGGCGCGAGAGCCGCCGGCCCCACCGGGCTCCCGGTGTTCGAGGGGCACCAGCCGGCTCCCAACGCGATCCGCCAGCGGAGCCGTCCCGCGTCCCGCACCCCGTCCGCCCCCGCAGCCGACCCGTCACTCGCTTCCACGTCCCCGGGGTCCACGCTCGCGTGCCCGGTCCCCGTACCTGGTGGTGGTTGTAGGAGTTCCGCTGCTGCAGGAAGGCGGCCGCCGGGTGCTGCTGCTGCAGCTGCGGGCTGACGGGCGACCGGCGGCTGGGCTGCGGCGCGGCGGGCGGAGGCGGCTGCTGGGGGACGTTCAGGGCGGGCGGCGGGGGCACCGTGGCCGCCGAGAAGGGGCTGCCGAAGCCGCCGCCTCCGCCGCCGGCCGGCACGCTGAGCCCCGCGCAGCCGTGCGGGGACACGGGCGAGAAGCTGGGGAAGAAGGGCGGGTTCATGGACGACGGCAGCCCGGGGTAGAAGCCGTTCTCCGCATCGGGGCTGGGCGGCGGCATGGCGCTGAGCGAGCCGCCACCGCTGCTGCCCCCCGGGGTGGCAGTGGACGAGCCGGGCTGCGGCGGCTGCGGCTGCGGCGGCTGCTGGGGCGGCGGCGGCTGCTGGGGCGGCGGCGGCTGCGGCTGGGGCTGGGGCGGCGGCGACGCGGTTTGCACCGACCAGGGGGTGCCGAAGCCGGGCAGCGGCGGCGGCGACGCGGAGCCGCCTCCCCCTCCGCCTCCGGGAGGCCCCCCGCCCCCGCCGCCGCCCGGGTGCGGAAGGTCCGGGCTCTGCAGGCTGCTGAAGGCGCCCGCGCCCAGCGCCCCGCCGGGTAGGAGGCTGCCGGGGCTGTTGAGCAGAGGGTGGTTGGGCGACTCCATGGAGCCCGGCGCAGGGTTCACCGGCGGCGTCGAGGGGGCCAAGCCCGCATTGGAGGGCTCGGCAGCGCTGCCTTCGCCCGCGGCCGGGGTCCTGCGAGGGCTGCCCGCGCCTCCGTGGCGGCGCCGCGGGGCTGCGGGCGGCGAAGGCTGGAGCTGCGGGAGCGAGGGCAGGTCGGCCGGGCGCTGCCGCGGGGCGAAGTCCTGCGGCGGGAGGTGCGGCGGGTGCGGGAGGCTGAACGGCTGCGGGCGCTGGGCGAGCGGCGCCGGCTGGAGGGGCGGGCCGGACGGCGGCGGCGGCGGGCTGAACCGGCCGGGGCAGTGGAGCGGCGGCGGCGGTGGCGGCGGCGGCTGCGAGTCCGGAGGGTGGGGAAGGCGGGGAGGGCTGAACTCTTTCCTCTTCTGGCTGCTCAGCTGCTGCTGCTGCCGCTTACTGAAGTCCTGCGGGGAGGAGGTGCGGCAGCCACAGCAGGAGGAGGCGGAGGAGGAGGCGGGGAGGTGCAGACTCGGTTTGAAGTCCTGGGAGGGGAGGAGGTGGGTCACACCCGCGTTCGTGCCGCCGCCGGGGTGGTGGTTGGGGAGTTTCTCCGCGGCCGCCGCCCCCGAGAGCGGCCGCGCCGGCTGCTGTGTCAGCCCCAGCAGCAGCTCATCCTGCATGGTCTGCTGGTGCGCCAGGAGCTGGGAGGAAGAGGAAGCGGCGGCCGAGCTGCCCGCGCGGCCGCAGCCGAGGGGCACGGGGAAGGGGGAGGCGGCCTCCGAGAACCCGGTGACAGGCAACGGCGGCGGCGAGAGCGGGCCGAAGGGCGTGGCGGAGGGCGGCGGGGCGGTGGCCGCGGAAGGCCCCGCGGCGTAAGGACGGTACGTCCCGCCGCCGAAGAGGGACGCGGGGCTGCTGCTTCTGAGCTGGGCGATCTGCAACACCCCGAACCCGAAGTCCCTCATTTATCAGGCCGGCGGCAACGGGAGGAGACGCACCCCGTCCGCTGCCCGCCTAAGTAGCCGCCGGGTCTGGGGCGGCGCGGCCGTGGTGGAAGGAGGGGGAGTCAGGGAGGGAGGAACACCGTGACTGAGGCTGGGGCACCCACTTCGGCCCCGCCACCCCTCTCGGCGGCCACCGCCACCTCCCGAGACCGGCTCGGGCGCCGCCGCCACCGCCGCCCTCGCCGCTTAAGAACCCCGGAACGTGCGTCATCGCCACCTCACAATCGCCCCGCCCCCCGCGGTGCGTCCCAGCTCGCGCTGGCGCGAGGCCGCCGCGCCCCGTGGCCCCGCCCCCTCGGATGCCCCGCCCCTCATTAATATGCGCGCTCGGCTGGCGGCGCGCGCGGAGGGTGGGGAGCGCGAGGACGAGCGGCGCGTCTCCTGCTCCCCTCCCCAGCCCTGGGCGAAGGAATGGCCGGTTGGGGTGGCGGGCGGCCCGCTGGATTCCGGGCGCGCGCAGAGGAAGATGAGCACGCGCGGGCTGCGTACACGAGTGCGAGGCAACGGCCCCTCCAGCTTGGGGTCGAACGCGCCCCTGCCGCTCCTGTCCGGTCGCGCTCGCGGCCCGGCTTCCTTCGGGTTCTCCTCCTCCCCAACCCTCGGTCACGTGGGGTCCGGCCTCAGGGATCAGGGCTTCCCTAGGACTGGGACTGGGACTGGGCCTTTCTTGGGTGGGTCTGGCCGGCAGGGGAAACTGAGGCTGGCTGGGGAGACCGACTAGGTGCGGTCCCCAGTCCCGGAGGAGCTGGGACCCCGACCCCTCCCGCCCTCCTGGCTCAGTACTGGGGTCTTTGGCCAGCTAGCTGCCTGCTCTGCAGATGGCCAGCTGGTTAGCCTACAGTGGCCCTGACCTGGAGCCCTCCTGGTTGTCCTAGAAAGTGCCTTCTCAGCTTGGGTTCCGTGCTGTCACTGACCTTCCTACACCCACGTGGAGGTGTTTTCTGTAAGGGTAAACCCGAGGCTCCCGCGGTATACCCAGCATTTTCAGTCCGCTAATGAGGAACAAAGTCCCCGGTACCTAACACGGCTCCCTGCGGGGTTTTACACACATATATGCATATAATGGGTTCCGAGAGCAGCTCCCATGGTAACCCTGGGCCAGCTCCAAGTCCTCCTCTTTCATAAAAGCGCTTAATGTGCTATCATGGGGACTGCTGTGTGTGGGACTCCCCACCACATGCAGTCTGCCATCCCCACCCCTTCCCCCTAGGGAGGCTCTAAACATTTCCGAAGCTTTATGAATTCCAGGGAGAAAGATTTCGCACATCAGGGGAAAAGGAGGTTCTGACTCAGCAACAGACTTGTTGAGGCTTGCAAAATGGAAGGGGCAGAGCTTTCCACGGCGGGGCTCTCGTTGGAAGTAATAGAAGAGGAACTAATCTTGTGTATTTCCTGTCATAAAGAAAAACTTTACGTACAGAAAAAAAAAAAAAAACCATGAGTGTCTACATAAAGAATAGCAAAGTGATCCATACTTCATAAAAGAAATTTCGTGTGTGTGTGTTCCTGTTTGGCAATTTTAACATTTTCTGAGCACTTAGAGAAGTGAAACTGCTGAATGAATCCTAGAATAGAGTACTCCCAAAGATAGAAAATGGATTCACACTACCTGATTTGATTTACAACTGGGCTAAGATTAAATAGTGTCACAAATTAGCATGCACTTACTGATGTAGGCAGAGTGTACATTTGTGAGCCCTCATTCTTTTAGTGAAATTTCATTTCCACTTTTGTTATTCTAGTGCTTCAAATTTAAATAAATCAGAATAAATACAGTAGAAAGAGAACAACATTGCAAGGAGAAGATACATTTTATGTACAATGTGCAGGCATGTCTGATATCTGGTCTAACAGACTAAATTTGATACTGCCTTTACAATAAGGAAAAAGTACTTAGCGCATAAATGATTCAGAAATTGGTCAGGTGCATAGAAAATTAGTTTCAGTGAATAATTTCAAAACCATTTTCAACAATCAGGCAAAATATGGAACTGGCGAAGTACTTTTATTATTCTAAATTACGTTGTCTAGAAAGTAAACTGAGCTCATTAGAATTAAAACTACAAATGGCCATTTTCACAGCACCTATTGACACATTCTTAACTATTATTAATGTATTTTACAGAAAAAAACTTTCAACAATCAAAGCATGTGAAGTCTTTAGGATGAATACATTTTTTTTCTAAGTAAAGTTATATTGGATTGGAATCAACAACAAACCTTGAAAGAGGAAAGATACATAGGCACACGTCGTAGCCCAAGCACCCATTAAAATAACAGAGAGCATACATTTATTTATTTATTTATTTTTTATTTTTTTAAATTTTATTTTATTGTTTAAAGTATTACACATAGTGGAACAAAAAGGAGATATATGTACTACTATGAGAGAATACATTTAAAAGAAGAAAAACAGATTTCTTGGTTTTCTGATACTGGTTTTGTTTTAGAGAATTTAGAGCTCTTTGAAATAGAAGGAAGCCATCAAGGTTGGTATTACATAATGAGGTCAAACTTCATATGAAGTACACCAAATTCCAAACTCCCACTGCCGGACCCTCCACACCTCAGAGAGTGTTCATGAAGGCCCCACTTTTTAATAAGAGGACAATGATATTCTGAAATCTAAAACGTTTAATCCGGTGAGCATTCTGTCATTGAAGATATTCACACACAAAGGTTTCCTGTAGGGTCAATGGCGGTAGGGAGGGGTTGGGCTCCTCTAAGAGGTCCAATGTCTATATTATGAGTCTGTTGTATAATCTTTCTCGCATGAAAACGTTAGCTCTATAACCATCACCTTGGTCCCTGACTTTGACAGCCCTTTGTTCATTTCTTCCCACTGTCCTGGGCCGGTGTTTTAAAAAAAAATTTTTTTTCTATCACCCACAGAAGACTCAAACACAAATACATACATAGATACTCATGCACATACACAAACATGCAACTGAAATAACGGTTTTATTAAGTAAATCTTACTCTTAATACATACAACAAACTCTGTTTTAAAATTCTGTTCAGTTTTTATTTATTTAAATACTTTATTGTTAAAACTGTTTACTTTTTTAAATAACTAAGTTGATACTGAGACTCACAATTAGGTCATGAGCTGACTTTTAAGCACAGTGTCCTAGGAGAGTATTTCCCACCTTCTTTATCTTAAAACCTTGCTTTCCTATTCTCAGCTGCTGATCTGGCTTCCTGTGAAACTGAGAGAAAGAAGCAGTTACAGGAGAGCTTCCACAGGTTCTCACTGCCCCCTTTTCCAGTTACTCTGCCCCTGTCCACCTCATCTTCCTTTCTGCTACACGAAGGGCCTGTCCATGCCCCACGCTCCCATCCGCGGTCTAAGGCCTGGCCCTCCCATGGTGCACCCGATCCTCCCCCACGTGCTAACGACATGGCCTCAAAGACATCTGTGTCTCATGACATCCCCAATCTCACATGTCCAAAACTGAACACCCCCTCCCACTCCCACCTCAATCCCCATCTCAGGGAATGGCACCCCAATGTGCCGGCTGCTCAGACCAAACATCTTGGGGTCATTCTTTTATTTTTCTTACAGCGTTATCTAAGCCATCATTACAGACTGCTTGGCCATCTTTTATATTTTATCCAGAATCCAACCACTTCTCACCACGCTCACCACAAGCAAACTGGCTCAGGCTATCTGGAAGGACTGACTCACCGATGAAGGAAAAGATTTGGAATCTTGCCCTGATGATAAAGGCTAGCCCCCAAACATGATGAAATAGCTTCCAGGCGGTGTCACTCTTTGAAGTGCTTGGAGATTTGGCATACCATTTTAGTAAGCTCACCTAAGAGAGAATCCCTCCACCTCTCCAGGTGATTCTTTTCGTTACGCTCATTGGCCACTTGTGTAGATTAACTCAGCTGTTCCATTGCCTCCTGCCTTTTGTCTGTAATCCAAATCAACTTGACTAGATTATAAATCTTTGAAGGTAGTGGTTCTGCGTTACATTGTCCTTTAATGTCCTAGTTCTTCTTGATGCACTTTTGTATCTAGAAACTATGTATTGAGTACCTCCCATATGCCAGACACTGTGCCTGGGGACCTGGGATACAACCATGAACAAAACAGGAGACGCACACTGTTCTCTGCATAATCAAAGAAGCTGTAAATAAGTGTTTGCTGTTGATTCTAGCTATGATAAACCCCAACCCCAATTGTCTAGACAGAGTCCCAAACAGTGAGATTCCAGGCTGAAACTGACCTACTAAATTGGAGTCCTTGGTGCCGCAACATAGCATTGCTGGGCTGGTCCTGGGTGGAGCCCTGAGATGACTAGGGAATGTTGAGGTAAGGCAAATTCAGCAGGAAGGCAGAAGAAATTACACACTCACACACACTGTAATTGTAACTTGAAATGAGATTTCCATTTATTACCTCCTTGTTACAATATACGTTGTGAGTAGAGAAAGAAAACAAGATTCCTATTTTATAGTTGGAACACCAAAGCGGAGAAACAAAGCCACCTACTTACGTAGTGTGTACAGCCTGGGCTTAACATTCCTATCTTCCCATTTCTCAGTCTCCTGCTCCCTGAGTTGTCCCTCAGGCTGTCACCGGAGATGTGCAACATATCTGAGCAAAACAGAGCCACAGTGACAGGCCCTAAAAACAATGCTTGCTACTTCTATAAAAGGGAGGGACAGAAAGGATAATCCTTTAAAGCCTTCTCAGCAACACCTAACTAAATGAATAACAATTGACAGCAGTGATCTCAGAGTGGAAGCATCGTATTTTAAGAATATATATGCCACAAAAACTCAGCACTACTCCTCAGATGCACTTACTCATTTTTCTCCAATTAGAAGAATGAGGCCTGGCAGTATAGACCGGATATACTGCATTTAATTCTTTTATTTTTACATTCTAGAAAGCTAACTCCTTCAGTTGATAAATTGGTCTGTGCAGAGAGAAGTGAAGATGCATTTTGATTAAATATTAAATATTCAGGATTTATGAAGATGAAGAGTATTGCATCTATCAAGTTTGTCCCAATATTTTTAGAATCTTAGAGAGAAGATTAAAATTTTAAATGTTTATTTTGTAGACTGTGAATGTTCAGTAAAAAGGAAAACCCCGGAAGTCTATTTGGTAGCAGGCATCATCACCAGCCTCTGTATAAGGACTCACAAAATGGAAAGACAATGAATAA
Organism: Corynorhinus townsendii; assembly: GCA_026230045.1. Classification (NCBI taxonomy): domain Eukaryota; kingdom Metazoa; phylum Chordata; class Mammalia; order Chiroptera; family Vespertilionidae; genus Corynorhinus; species Corynorhinus townsendii. The sequence continues at coordinate 7,069,030 of JAPDVU010000001.1, read as the reverse complement.
AAAGCATTCTGAGGAAAGAGGGATATTTGATGTAAGGTTAGTACCTCGTCCTCACTGCTCTCAATTCACTTTTACTAACTCTCTGCTTTGGGTCTGGTGCTTTACACAGTACTATGGGACTTTTTGTCCTCTTGCATCAAAATTAGTATCAGTGCATGTCATTGCATTAGGTTTGCAGAGCTCAATAACAATATGAAGAAAAACAGAGCTCAGTTGTCCATGGAAACAATTATAAACATGTTATAGTAAAAAGAAACTTTAGAAAATGCTCACCAGGGCTTGAGTCATGTGAAAATACGAATGTTTTTAGGCCCACAGTTGATCCCTACTTCACCTGGAGGCGTGGTGTGATGAGCTCTGAGAGGCTGTGGTTACAGAGACCTGGCTTTCAGTCCCAGCTCTCCCTGTTACTGAGTAACTTCGCCCTTAAACTTTGAGAACCTCCATTTTCTCATCTTTGAAGTGAAGAGAACAACAACCATCATCTGTGAGGTAGGGACTGCTGGGAGTGTGATTAGCAATCTTTTAAGTGGAGAGTCTTCTATAATGTTTGACTCAGAATAGATGCTCAAACAAATACACAAATCTGTGCTGTCATCTGCCAGGCAGCTTAAAGTAAAAAGTCAGCTAGAAAGCCACGTGGAACAGAGTGGTCGTCCTGGAGCCTGGATAGAAGAGCAAAACCAAACCAAAACAAAAATCACCGAAAGCACGCAAGGGGATGATGGTAATGGTAGTAAAACTCCAAGGACAGACACGGAAAGATAAATCCAAACAAAACATGGAAAATGAGAGGCTAAATTCTTTATTTGAAAAACAAGAAAACAATTCTAAAAGTTAAACATTAAGCATATTCAATGACTACTCAATCCCCAAGGAAGACCAGGAATGTAAATAGGAAAAACTCTGGCTTTCAGAACAGAGCTGAATTCCAATACCTGTTCTGACACTGGAGTGTGTTAACCTGGCCATGTTAACCTTTCGCAGTCTCAGTTCGACCTCTGATAAGTAAACTAGGGAACTATGCATGAGAGACACTTGTTGCTGTTAAAGCACTTGCCTTCAAACTAAGATACATGGAGACCATTCCAATCCAGGAGAAGTATAATGTGAGTCACCACTGTGAGATATATACGTATATATATAATATGAAATTTTCTAGTAGCCACAGTGTTTTAACACGACATATACAAAATATTATCATGTAATCAATAAAGTTATTACTGCTTTTTCTGCATGTATTGGGAAGATTGTGGATCGACTGTCTTATTATTATGTTCTTTTTGGGGGACACCCTGTCTACCTAATAAAAGAGTAACATGCTAATTGACCATAACTTGGCGATGGCCACCAGCCAATCAGGAGTGAGTATGCAAATTAACCCAACAAAGCCAGTGGGTTAATTTCCATATGCAGGCACTGAGCCGCTGGGGGGCAGGATGGGACACTTGCATTGTCAACATGGTGACAACGCAGGCTACCACACCACCCCAGCCGCTCTGGAACTCTGGGCAGCATGGGAAGGCAGGAAAGGCAGCTCCAGGCCAGAGCAGAAAGGCAGTTCTGGCCAGAGCGAAGGCAGTGCTGGCAGCCAGGGTAAGGAAGGCCCATTCTTGCACAAATCTCATGCATCAGGCCTCTAGTATATGTATAAAATCCAGGGAGATACTGTAATGGAAATGTGAGTTCAAAGAGGAAAATGAAAGGTCTAAAATTTCCAAATGTTACAAAATAACTTTTTTTCGTGTATTTTGTAATAGCTAGTCATGGGCCCTCTTAATAAGAGAATGGGAAAAAGAACAATTGAGCCGAAACCGATTTGGCTCAGTGGATAGAGCGTCGGCCTGCAGACTGAAAGGTCCCAGGTTCGATTCCAATCAAGGGCACGTACCTGTGTTGAGGGCACATCCCTGGTGGGGGGCGTGCAGGAGGCAGCTGATCGATGTTTCTCTCTCATCAATGTTTCTAACTATCTCTCTCTCTTCCTCTCTCTAAAAAAAAAAGAAAATCAATAAAATATATTAAAAAGAAAAGAAAAGAAAAAGAACAATGGATATGGAATTTCTATGGGCACTTGTTTAACCGAATCCCCTACCACACATAGACTCTTCTTTGATGGTTGGGCTCCTTAGTTGGAAGAGATCTTCTGAAGAGTTCAAAGGACATGAAAATGAGATAGATAATAAGGCTTACACTTGTGTTCAGCTTATTCTAGTTTAGGGTGAAAGATGTATTCCGGTGCATCTGGCAGATATTGCCCTGTTTGACTTTTAATGAATCATAGGCAAGGCTGCCCCCCCATTTCTCTGCCATCTTGTCAAGTGTCACCATTGCTAACACAGATGCAGCTTAAAGTAAAAAGTCAGCTCGAAAGCCATGTAGAACAGAGTGGTTGTCCTGGGGGCTGGATAGCAAAAGCAAAACCAAACCAAATACCACAGGACTAATAGATGGGAAATGCTGTTTAGTAATTTAAGTGTAGACTTTGTCATTTATACAGAAGGTGAATCTATAGCTTCAATGTGGCCAATACATTTAATCTCTTAACTTCTAAAATAAGCATTGCTATGCTAATGAAAACAGAGGCACCTACATTATTTTATTGTGTCTTTTTTTTAAATGTTTTTATTGATTTCAGAGAGGAAGGGAGAGGGAGAGAGAGAAACATCAATGATGAGCAAGAATGATTGATAGGCTCAGAGACACCTACATTTTTCCCATTTAAGGAAAGATGGAATGAAGGAAGGGAATTCAGTAGTTCTTGCCTATGACATTAACTAACACATAATAACAATTTATAATGTCAAATATTGACATGGATTTAGTACTCTTCATGTAAGGAGCTATTCCAAACATCTACTCTACTATATAACTCCAGGGTAGGAACTGTTACTGTCCTCATGTCACAGGCAAGCAAACCTGTGCTCAGATTATTGTGAGCCTTATGACTTAGGCTCCACTCAGCTGAAAAGACTGCCTGAGAGACTCTTTCAAAGATGGGAATACATGTAGAAACCTGGAAAGCTAGAGAAATTGCAGTGTTTGAAAATGTACTCTCTGGTGTAGCTTTGAGGGATTCTTCTTCCACTGCCTCAGACCACTGAGGGTCACCAAAATCTGGACAGAGTCACCTCTCTGTGCAGAGGCAGGACAGTGTCCTACATCCATGAGAAGCTGATGGGCTTTGTGCTAGGATGGTTTTCCTGTTGATCTCACTGGAACCCAGGAGCCATAGATGCCCACTGATGTGTTCTTGCCCACTGATTGCACCCCTCCTCTCTGTAAAAAGCCTTACAAATGGATGCCATTTCTCCCTTCTTCCCTCCCTCCCTCCATTCCATTTTCCGAGTCAATAAAATTAAACTGTCTAGGCTCTGTGCCAGGTGCTGATTCTTAAATAAATAGATATGTAGTAAATAAGACAAAGACTCAAACATGGTTTTAAGAATGGCCACTTATCTGTTCAAGGGATAAAGAGGTATGAAAGAGGGGCTGGTTACTTAAACCTGGGGCACTGGGAAAAGCTTCACAGAAGAGGTTAGTACAAGAACTGAGTCCTGAAAGATGTGTAGATTGAGGATGGGATGGGAAGAGCAAAACGAGAAGAGCATTCCAGGAAGAGCATCAGCAAGAGCAGCCAAGTCTGGGGAGAAAACAGCAGGACAGGTGGGAGGAAGGGGAGGGAAGGTTGTCTGGACAAGGACGGTGTGAGGCGAGGCCATTAGAACAAGGCTTTAGAAGTAGACAAGGGCCACACCAGGTGAGACAACGAGAGGACCCATCACTAAAAATCCACCTCCAGGACCTGAACCCAACAAGGCATCTAGAGATGGTGATCATGTTTTTAAAATTCTTATACAAGGTCTGAGCTTCAGTGGCTCAGGAGTATTGGATACCTCAGCTAACATAATTTGTGGTGTATTATACAGGTCCTGGCAAGATTCACAAATCCTCCTTGATGAGAGGTAGGTAGTTTGAACTGAGGATCAGTTTGATCTTTGATATGAGGTCTAAAGGATGGATGTTGGGTTTTTGTTTGTTTGTTTTGTTTTTTAACAGTCATTCCAGAACTTTTGTACAGAGCCTATTTTTCAGTTCTAATTTAATGCAAAAATACGTTACTGAGATTCAATATTAAGAGCTGGCATTTGATTTTGAATATTTCCATATTAACATGTGTAAACAAATATAGTGCTTACCACATACCAGGCATTGTTTTAAGCATTTTACAAATATTAAATTTCCCAATGCTCTGACAACACAATTGAGAAGTAGGCACCATCCTTACCCGTATTTTACAAATGAGGAAATAGCCGTTGAGTAACTGGACTGAAAATACAAAGCTATAAAAGGTGGAGAATTGAGTGTGGGCTTCCTATTCCAGAGATGCTAAACCACTTCTATGTTCCTCATGGTTATTTATCTACTCTTCCAAGTTAATTTTCCCCAAAAAACTAAATTACCAGACAGGTTTTGAAGTTCTTTTGACCATTTGTTTAATTGGCAGCATACTATATCCTACAGATATCATTCAATACAAATATTAGATTTCTATATTTTATGTACAGGTTATTATAGTTCAATAGTTCTAACCCTTGCTGCACATTTGAATCACCTAGGGAGCTTTGTAAAAAAGTGTTGTTGGCCCAAGCCCTACCTACAGATATGCTGATTTAATTGGTTTGGATGAAGCCTGGATGTCTGTATTTTTAAAACTCCCCAGGTGATTATAATATTCATACAGGATTGAGAACCTCTGAAATTGATCAATCATATATTGATTACGTAAGGCACCGTGCTACATATTTTACACACATTATTGTCATTTATTATGACAACCTGATTGGATATGTATTATAATTATCTGTGTTCTACAGATGAGGAAACTGAGGAACTGAGAGGCTATATAATTTGCCAAAAGTTACACATATAGTAAATAACAGAGATAGGAAGTGTGTGAGGTGAAACCACATTTTCTTAACCATAACCACTGTGCATCTCACAGCATAAAAATTAATCTACTATGTCATAAATGGGTCAGCATTCTAGAATGTATTTATTTTATATGTAGGTATTAAGACTGAAAATCTGAATAATTTAACTACCTTGGCATTCAGTTTTTAAAAAATACTTTTCAAACTAAATTATGCACAGATATACACTTTTTCTGTTTTATACATACTAGTGGCCCAGTGCACAAAATTCGTGCATGGTGCGGGGGTTCCCTCAGCTTAGCCTGCACCCTCTCCAATCGGACATCCCTCTTGCAATCTGGGACTGCTGCTCCTAACTGCTCACCTGCCTGCCTGCCTGATCGTCCCTAACTGCCTCTGCCTGCCTGCCTGATCACCTCTAATTGCCCTCTGCTGCCAGCCTGGTTGCCCCCAATTGCCCTCCCCTGCTGGCCTGATCTCACCCAGTCTTTGTCTCTCTTTATTTTTCTCAGCAGTCCTTCAGGCCTCCCTGCCTCCCTGTCTCTCTCTTCCTCTTTTCTGGCTGGGAGGGGGCAGGGCCAGTGGGGGCCGCTCCATCCTCTGCCTGCTCTCCCTTCCATCCAGGACTATTCAGGCCCAGTCTGTTTTGTTTCCTCATTCTGAGAGAGGCTCCGAGAGCAATCTGGGAGGGAGGGAAAGAAAGGGAGAAAAGGCTGTGAGCTGGTGGGTGCTGTGTATGTCTATGCGTGTGTGTGGTTGTGAGTGAGTGTGAGTGCCAGCCCCAACTTCCCTGTCCCCATCTCCGCTACCACAAGTCTCTACCCACCAGAGCCTGCTGTGTGCGCAGCCTGGGCATTAGGTTGAGCCTCTGATCATTGTGGATGTGACAGACCCAGGCTTTTTATATATTAGGATATTTTTACTAGAGGCTCAGTACACAAATTCATGAACAGGTGGGGTCCCTCAACCTGGCCAGCAATTGGCCAGAGGGACCATGGGAAGTTGGCCAGCCAGCCCTCATAGGGGCCGATTGGGGCCAGCTGGACAGGGGAAGGGACAGCAGGAGGTTGGCCGGCTGCAGGAGGTTGGCTGTGAGAGCACTCCTGCATTGAGAGTCTGCCCCCTGGTGGTCAGTGCATGTTATAGCTACCAGCCGGTCATCTGATTGTCCGGTCATCTGGTCATAATGGTCGCTTAGGCTTTTATATATATAGATATTATACTAGAGGCCCGGTGCACGGATTCATGCACTGGTGGGGTCCCTCGACCTGGTCTGCGGATATCCCCTGAGGGGTCCCAGATTGTGAGAGGGTGCAGGTCAGGCTGAGGGACCCCATTGGTGCATGATCAGGGCCAGAGAGGGACTGTGGGAGGTTGGTCAGCAGGGGAGGGACTGCAGAGGGCTCCAGGGCGTGTCCTTGCAGTCTCATCCAGTCCCGATCGGCTGGACCCCAGCAGCAAGCTAACCTACCAGTTAGAGTGTCTGCCCCCTGATAGTCAGTGTGCATCATAGTGACTGGCCGAATGGTAGAACGAATGGTTGGACACTTAGCATATTAGGCTTTTATTATATAGGATATTTTATATATGCCACGTGTTTGTTATGTTAGTAGACTTTTCTCTTTATTCCTTTGTATTTCCATATATGAATACATAAATGATCTAAATAAGTCTCCAAATCATGACCAGCTTATTAAGACTACCAGGTGCATTACTATTGAGAAACAAATGATAGAAGTTCAATTTGTCTTTAGTAGGAAAGATTTGAGTTATGCTGTGCGAAGAATGTCCTAACCATAAGCAGCATCCTATGAACACGTTTGCTACATGCCAACTGAAATATTTGCTACTTTCCATGCATTATTTCCAGTAAAACATTTAATGCATGAATTCATCTCACCCATCTCTATATTAAAAATTCCCACACCTACATATCTAGCTCAGGAGCTCTTGCTGAAGTACAAACTTGTTTGTCCAGCTGCCTACATGGTGACTCCACTGTAATGTTTTTTAGGCATCTCAAACACAACATGTCCAACATTAAACTTCAATCCTTTTTTTCATTTTTAAAATCCCCTCAGTGTTCCCAATCTCAGTAAATGACTATGTCATCTATCTTGCTGCTTCAGGCCAGAAATCTAGGACTCATCCTTGATTTTTATTTTTTATTTTTTTGCTCTCCTTCAAAATAGTCTTGTTGGATTCATTTCCAAAGTGTTTCTCAAATCCATCCACTTCTCTGCACTGCCATTGCCACCAAGATAGTTCCATTCATCAAAATAACTTATAGGACTATTATCATAGCCTCCTAACTGGTCTTCTTGCTTCTTCTGCGCGCTCTCTCTCTCTCTCTTTTTATTTTATTGTTGACAGTATTACAAATGCCCCCCACCCCTGCCCACCTCCACCCAGCCTCCACCCTCCTTTCCTTTTGCCATGACCTCACTATTGTCTGTGTCTATGGGCTATGCATATATGTTCTTTGGCTAATCTCTTCACCTTCTTTCATCTCATATGCCCCTCCCACCTCCCCTCTGACTGCTGTCAGTCTGTTTCATATATCTATGTCTTTATTTTATTCATCAGTTTATTTGCTCATTGGATTCTACATATAAGTGGGATCATATGGTATTTGTCTTTTTCTGACTGGCTTACTTCACTTAGCATAATAATTTCCATGCCCATCCATGCTATCACAAAGGTAAGAGTTCCTTCTTTTTTATGGCTGCATAACATTCCATTGTGTTTCTACCCTGCACCCGGCAACTAGTGTTGCATTCGACTTATCATTCACTTGCTTAAAATCTTTCAATGTCTTCCTGCCTTGGCCTGTCAGGTGCTGCCTGATCTACTATTGACCCATCTTACTCTCCCCATCACTTGCTATGCACAACCACACTGATCTTTCAGTTCTTCAGCTACTCCAAGGCTCTACCTCAGCCCAGCACACTCTTCTCCCAACTGCATCACTGGATTCATATTTTGCAAGCCTCATCTAATATGTTATTTCCTCCCAGAGACCTTTATGGACTCTCCTCTCCAAACTACCTCTTTTCTCAGACCAATCTTTATATCCTTAATAGCATTTATCACCAATTTATAAGATTCAACCTATTCATTTATTTTATTGTTTATTTTATTGAATGTAAAATCTGTCATACATTTGTTTCTGTCTTGTTTTGACTTATCCTCAACTGGTTCCTTAGAATATAGCACAGACAAGGCTCACAAAAGAATATGTTTTAGTTCTGTTAAATGCATGTAAATGTCATGAATCTTTGATGTGCAATAAAAAACCCCATAGTTTATATTGTTCATTATATTCCACAAATGAGTGAGATCATGTGATATTTATCTTTGTCTGACAGAGACAGAGAAGCATCGATCAGATGCTCAAACCTAAGAGGGAATGTAGGGGAGCGTGGGGGTAAGGGGGAGAGATCAACCAAAGGACTTGTATGCATGCATATAAGCGTAACCAATGGACAGAGACAACAGGGGGTGAGGGCATGAATTGGGGGGGGGGTAATGGGGGATAAGGACACATATGTAATACCTTAATCAATAAAATAAACAAACAAACAAACAAACAAACAAATAAATAAATAATACATAGTGATCTCTTCTTGAGCTTTTAGGAGAAAATGCTAGACTAGTGGTTCCCCAACTATATTTTATGCAGTGAAGAATTAAGAGAAGAAAAAAAAGGAGGAAAAATTGTGTTACCAGGATTTTACCATTACTATTGAGTAAGTGTATATAGAAACAACAACAAAAAAAGCCACACTTTCTATATCCACCTTCATTCTACCAGACTGAATAGTGGAGAGCTAAGGAAATTCTAGGACAAAGACACTGTCAAGGCATGGAAATGGAAACAGTATGGTGGCTTTGTGAAAAATCTGTAAGGTTGTTAGAAGAGAGTTACCAATAAAGAAATAGAAAAATTTGATAGGTTTGGGTGATGTTTGAGAGCTTTATGCACTATGCAGAAGCATTTGGACTTTATCCTCTAGGGAATGAGCAAATCTGTAGGGAAATGACATGGTTCAATTTACATTTAAAAATTATCGTTTTGTGGCCAATGTAGCAAATGGTTTGGAGGCAATGAGACACAAAACAGTTAGAAGGTTGTTATAATAACTTATGAGCAAAATGTTGGCTCAGGCTTGAGGTAAGGCAGTGACACTGAGGACGATGGGAAAAGACCGTGTTTTTGCTCTGAGCTCTTCTTGGAATGGTTTCTCAGAGGCCTCAACTAAGCCCCATTTCCAGTTTTTACTTGTATCATCTACCTGTGGGCTTTAGAATGAATGTCATATTATTTATCTGTTGACCTTATAGCTACCTTTTTTGATGAATAATATATTTTTAAAAACCACTACACTATAGAGCCTTTACTGTGAGGATTAAAATAATAAATGGATGTGAAAGCACTTTGCAATGTACCACACAAATGGAAACTATTTTTATTACCAGTAAGTCAATTTAGTTTGCAAAGAGAAAAATCACTTTCCCACATGTAAGCTCCCAGAAGCAGACTCCCCAGGCAGAATGAATCACTCTTATAACCATAGCACTTTTTCGTACTTCTATCATAACACCTCCATTAATTATAAATTGTTTATGCATTGGATTTTCTTTGTAACATATAAATCCTTTAGAGGAAGGGAGAGAGTCTTATGAATCTTTGCAGCCTGGTTTGTGGTAGACAGTAAGTGCTCAGTAAATGTTAATCGCACGCATGAATGAATGATTCGTTCCTAGGAAAGGATAAAGACAGGTAGGTGGTAGGGAGCTGATAGGGACTTCAAAGTTAAAATAAATAATAGAGTAAATACATTAAAGTGAAAAGGCTCAGAGAAATGATCATATATTTTATTTTAGTCTATAAGATATACATAGATTTACTATACTGCCAAAATACTGTAACAACTTGATCTTAGTAAAGTTATATATTTTATAACACTGAGAATTAAAAATTCTTTTGTAGTGTTGTATTAATTTAGCCAATCTATTTCCAATGGATAAATACAGAGCATTGTGCTATGGGTTTTAAATAGACATGTCCCTGCCCTCATAATGTTTGCTATCCAGTGGGGGCTGGGGAATTTTATTAATTTAACTGAGATCACAGAACTAGGAAGTGACCAAGGCAAGTGGATTGATTACAGTGAAGGACATCAAGGGTTATTTTTTTTAATTTTAATTTTTATTTGTTGATATTAGAGAGAGGGAGAGAGAGAGAAACATTGATGTGAGAGAAAAACATTGATCAGTTGCCTCCCACATGCTTCCTGACCAAGGATGGAACCCAGAACCTGGGTATGTGCCCTGACTGGGAATCAAACCTGCCACCTTTTGGTATATAGGACAATGCTCAACCAACTGAGCCACACTGGCCATGGCAAGGGTTATTTTTTTGTTTCATGACTAGTGACCCAGTGCACAAATTCATGCACATTGAAAGGAAATTAATTAGAATGTGGCCAGTGGGGTGGGACTGGGTGATATGGGCTAGACACACCCTGGAACCAACCTCCTTTGGTCCCTCCCTGGTGTGCTGAGTGAGCAGGGTCCCTCTGGCAGGTGGGGTCCCTTGGTCTGGGCCTGTGCGGATTGGGCCAAAACTGGCTCTCCAACATCCCCCGAGAGGTCCCAGAATGCAAAGGGCACTGCAAAGTTGCTGTCATACAGGATGTGGAACACAAAAGCAAGTTTGCAGTAAACCAGATCCGGGGCCCGCAGTGTCCCAGCAACAGCATAACCCATGGCCAAAGGTGGAATTGTGTGGCCCTGCGAGGAATAGGGCTCCCTCCTCTCTGGTTTCAGGGTGCATCACCCAAGAACCACCACTGCCAAGTCACTGCAGCTCGGCAGCTCCTATGTTGAGCGTCTGTGGTCAGTGTGCGTCATAGCGACTGGTCAGACGGTCAGAAACTTAGCATATTAGCCTTTTATATATATAAAGAGTCCTTTGCAGGCATTGAGATTAAATCAGTAAGTACTAATGGAATACCAACAGGGGCAGATGTATAAAATTATAATGAATTATAATGATAATGTTTCCATCCTTGTGGAGTTTTTGGTTTGGTGGAAACATTTAGAAAACTGACCACAATCATAAGATGGGATTTTAATCAAAGATTGACAGATCTTTTGGGAAAATGGCTTGTAGGAGCTGAGCAGGACCACGGTGTGGTCTGGAATATGTGCTGGGCCTATGGGTCAGAAGACTGCTATTTCAGACTTTGCTCCACTTAGCATATGCTCTCTTATGCTAAGTGGCATAAGCTGGCCAGAGAAAGACAAATACCATATGATTTCACTTATATGTGGAATCTAATGAACAAAAGGAACTAACAAACAAAACAGAAACAGACTCATAGCGGTCAGAGGGGAGGGAGTGGAGGTGGGTGGGTGAAAAAGGTGAAGAGATTAGGCAATAAAATAAAATAAACCGCATAGACAGACAACAGTATGATGATTACCAGAGGAAAATGGGGTGGGGAAGGCAGAAGGTAAAGGGGGAATAAGTGGTGATGGAAAGAGACATGACCTGGGGTGGTGAACATCCAATACAATATACAGATGATGTATTATAGAATTGTACCCCTTAAATCTGTATGATTTTATTAACCAATGTCACCCCAATAAATTCAATTTAAAATGTTCTAGATAAATAAATAAATAAATGACTTTGCTCCAGTTCTCCTAGTTGGAGGACTATGAGAAAGACACCTACATTTTTGGGACTCACTGCCCTCATTTGTTAAATATGAGCAATAACAGGTAATGTTTCTACCTTATTTTAAGAATTAATGGGTTGAGATAAGGGAGGGAAAACAGTTTCTAAAACAGTTTCTAAAATGCAATACAGATATATGATAAAGAAAACCAATTTCCTTGAAACATTGTTCTGGCGTAAGAGCCATCAAATAAGAGAAAGCATAGAGAAGTGATTTATAAATTCTTATCCTTAGTATGTAATGTGGTGCCTGTCACATAGTAAGTGCTTAATAAATACTTGTTGAGATTGGTTCCTGAATGGCTGAAACCAAGCCCTCTCTCCTCTGGCTTGTGGGGAAGACATATTGCACCAAATCTCTTGTGACCTTTTCAACACATAGAGCTGTTGTCCATAAATAGAGTAGTTATAACCCAAAGTGCCTTTTCAATTGGGTATTTTTGATTGTTCATTTGATGGTAAGAGATGCATGTGTGTGACTGTGTATGTGTGTGTACAAGAACATATTGGAGAGATCTGGTGAACTGTCCTCACATCTATTTGGTTCTGTTAAGCGTCTCTTTGCTCCTCTTACTGGTGAGTATTCATAGCCTACAGCACTACTGGTGTCTAGAATAATAGCACATATTCTCCGTGGATGTTTACATTTCAGCAGGCATTGTAGACATAAGCTAAGGAGATAAAGCTTAAGCCTGGTAAGGCTATCCACTAGCCAGAGAGAGGATTTATCTGAGGAAGGCTGGCTTACTTAGCACCATCAAACCACACACCCATAGGCAGTTATCTATCAGCCTGCCTACCAAGATAGCCATTAGCTTGGATCAGTGGCTGGACATGTCCATGCCTTTGCTATGGATATACCACCTGCAAATCTTAATCTCACCTGTAATTACAATGTTAATATTAGTAAAAATTATAAGAACTTTTTTCCTAGTCTTAACATTTATTTAATGTCACTCAAAATTGTTTGTCCAATAAAATGTTATTAAAAGCGAATATGCAAAACTTTTGCTTCTATGAAGAGGGAATAGATGATTTGTCCCTATTCCTCCCACTGTGGACAATTAACAACCATGGAAATTATGTATAAAACAAATATGGAATATCTAAAAGGTGGAGAGAAGAAGGAAAACTGCCAGGACTTGGAACCTGAGAGACAATAACATGGTGAGGTCCTTGGGTGTTCTTTGGCTCATATTCTAAAATTGGATTTGGGGGAGCTCGAGCACTAAAAATGCCAGCAGGTACAAACAAAAAGGCCCCAACCTCGCTGGTTTGGCTCAGTGGATACAGCGTCAGCCTGCGGACTGAAGGGTCAAGGGCACATGCCCAGGTTGGGGGCTCGATCCCCAATAGGGGTTGTGCAGGAGGCAGCTGATCAAGGATTCTCTCTCATCATTGATGCTTCTATCTCTTTCTCCCTCTCTCTCTCTCTCTGAAATAAATAAAAACATATTTTTTCAAAGGCCCCAGCAGAAGCCTGCTGTCTGTAGCCCAACAACCAAGGAAGGTCAGTCTTACATCGCAGAAAACTATAACGGCTCTATTCCAGCCAAACACTGCAGAAAACTCATGGCTTCACCCTCACTGGTATCAGCGAAGACAACGGGGTAGCCTAGAGATTCCCATATTCTGGCTGGGATGTAACAAGGGTGGTATGAGGGAAGGTGAGCAGGGAGCCAGGACTTCCATTCCTGCTGAGTAGTCACAAAACTCTCCCATCCACAGGGTCAGGGGAGACCACGTGTGAAGCCTGGACTTCCGCCTGTGCCTGCAGTAATGAGGCTCTCCTGCCTCTCCCTACTGGGCTGATGGCAGAGGAGATCTAGAGGAGAGTCAACCACTGGCTGGTGTGGCTAATGTGGTTGAGTGTCGACCTATGAATCAGGAGGTAAAGGTTCGATTCCAGGTCAGGGTACTTGCCCAGGTTGTGGGTTCAATCCCCAATAGGGGGCATGCAGGAGGTGTCAATCAATGATTCTTTCTCATCATTGATGCTTCTATCTCCCTCTCCCTTCCTCTCTGAAACAATAAAAATATAGTTTTTTAAAACAAAAGACTTTTATCAGTATTCAGTGGTCATGCAGCCATACAAGCCCTGTGGTAACAATGGAGGATGTGTGGGGATGAGTAATGGGCACTCTTACTCCTCCAGGTCAGGGAGTCAGAGGAGGCCTAGAGGGCAGTGGGTCTCCCACTTCTCCCCAGTAGTTCTGGGGAGCCCCTGCCTTCCTTAGGTGTCAACAGAGGCCAAGAGGACCCTGCGCTTCTCTCTCCACCTGGCCATCATGAAGCAACACCCCACTTTCCCTGACAGAGCAATACTACAGAAAGGTAGCCAAGAGAGAAATAAATCTGGAGTTTCTTAACACAACCTTGAAAATGTCTAGGTTCCAGATGAAATGATTCATCACAGAGAGAACCAAGGAAATTTCCACAAGAGTGAGTAAAGGCAATGAATGCTAAACTGGCATGACAGAGATGCTGGAAGTCTGCAGCCATTTTTTTTTTTTTTTTAGCTCTACCCTCCTTTTCCTCTCTTTTCCATATCCTGGTGACACAAATGTTAGAGCTTCTATGATGGTCATGCAGGTCTCCGAGTGCCCGTCTGTCTGCTTCTCTTCAGTTTGTTCTCTGTTATTCAGATTGGGTAATTTTTATTGTTCTTCCTTTCAGCCCACTAATTCTTTTTTTCTGTCCTTCGATTCAGCTGGCACGATTTTAAAGCAGCCATCATAAAAATGCTTCAATGAGCAATGACAAACATGCTTGAAACAAATTAAAAAATAAAAGCCACAGCAAAGAATTAGAAGCTATACAGAAACGTAAGTTTTAGAACTTCAAAATACAATAACCAGAATAAACAATTCCATGGATGGACTCAACAGCAGAATGGGCAATCAGAGGAAAGAAGCAATAAACCGTAAGAAAGAAGGATAGAAATTACCCAGTCTCAATAATGAGAGGAAATAGACTCAAGTAAAAATAATCAGCAACTCAGGAACTTGTGTGACCAGGACAAAAGAGCTAACATTTGTGTCACCGAAGCTGGGAGGAGAGGGGAAAGAGGTTGAGACTGAAAAAGTGTTTGAAGAAATAATGGCTGGAAAGTTCCCAAATATGGTAAAAGACACAAACCTATAGGTTCAAGAAGCTGAGAGAACGTCAAATAGGATGAACAACAAAAACAAAAAAATTCATGCCAAAACATATTATAGTCATGCACGTAAAAGTTAGAGATGAAGAGAAATTCTGGAAGCAGTGAAAGGGAAATAACATATTATTTACTAGTATACACAGGAGAAAAAACCATTGAAATGACAACAGATTTCTCATCCCAAATCACAGAGGCCAGAAAGAAGCAGCACAACGATGTTTATGTGATGAAAGAAAAATAACTATCAACTCAAAATTCTAGATCTGTAAAAATATCTTTCAGAAATAAAGGGGAAATCCATGGTAAGGCAAAGGACCTAGAATTGCTAAAACAAATGTGAAAAAGAGGTCTGGAGTATGAGGAATCACCTTACCCAGTTTCAAGAATTCCTTAGCTATTGTAATCAAGGCTGCATATTATTGGTGGATAGACCAATAGATTGGACTGGAGAGTGAATCCATAAGTAGACCACAAAAAATTGCCCAACTGATTTTTGGCAAAGATGAAAATTAATTCAATGGAGGAATGATAACCCATTGGACAAATGGTGCTAGGACAGTTATAATCTACTAGAGGTCTGATGCACAAAGATTTGTGCAAGAATGGGCCTTTCTTCCCCTGGCTGCCAGCAGCACCTTAGCTCTGGCCTGAGCTGCCTTTCTGCCTTCCCACATTGCCCAAAGGCCTGGAGCGTCCCGGCCCACCCCCAGCCGCTCAGCGCTTATGTATGCAAATTAACCCATCTTTGTTGGGTTAGTTTGCATACTCACTCCTGATTGGCTAGTGGGCATCACGAAGGTATGGTCAATTAGCATGTTACTCTTTTATTAGGTAGATAGGCAAATAAACGAACCTCAACCCAAGCTTCACACCTTATACAAAAATTAGTTCAAAATGAATCATATATTTAAATGTAAAGCACAAAATCATTTATCTTTTAGAAGAGATCATAAGAAGGGACCGTTGTGACCTTGGGTGGGGTGAAGAGTTCTTAGATATGACACTGAAAGCATGATCCACAGAAGAGAAAGTGGATGAATTGAACTTAATCAAAATTAAAAACTTTGCTTTGGGAATAACATTCTTAAGGAGATGAGAAGACAAGATGCAGACTTGGAGAAAATATTTGAAGACCATTTATCTGACAAAGGCCAAATATCTAGAACATCTAAAAACTTCTCAAAAACTCAACAGCAAAGAAACAAGTAATCCCATTACAAAATGAGCCAAAGTCATGAACAGATATTTCAACAAGGAGTATTAACAGATGAAAAATAAGCTTAGGAAAGTTTGTTCAACATCATTTTCCATTCTGGAAATGGAAATTAAAACACCACAGTGAGATAATGCTACACAGCTATCAGCGTGGCTCAAATGAAACACAGGGACAATCTGAAATGCTGGTGAGAATGTGAAGAAACTTGATCTCATGCATTTGTTGCTGGTGGGAATGTGAAATGCTACAGCCCCTCCTGGAAATGGTTTGGCAAATTATTTATAACCTAAACATGCAACTATCACATAATCCAGCAATTCTACTCGGGGACCTTTGTCTCAGGGAAATGAAAACTTATGTTTACATAAAAGTCTGTACATTAACATTCAAAGATGCTTTCCTTATAATAGGCAAAGTGGAAACAGTCTAGATATCCTTCAATAGGTGAATGGTTCAACTGAGGTACATCCATATGTTTATTCACCATCTGTTTGGTGTCAGAACCCTAGCAGGTGCTTAAATACTTTTGTGACTTACATCTTGGAAGGTAAATATTATTATCCTAATTTTGCAGATTAGAAATTTGAGGTTTTGCCAGATTAAATGGCTTATTCAAGGTTATTCAGGGCAGAGGCTGGAATTTGCTCATTCGCTTTCCAGTGCAAAGGGTGTCACATAGATTAGGTGAGGAGACTGCGTGTTTGTTATTCTTCGTGATCTGGAGGGATGTAGCCAATGATGTAACATCCTGTCTGAGGACGGGTTCTGTCAGCAGACCTTCAGTACAAAACCATTGCCTAAGAACAGACTTTCCTTCTCTACAGTCTACGTCCATTGCCTTTACCTGGACAGCAGCGATGTTATGGCATAGCATTTGAGGAGTCTTACTGTTCCAAGAAAGAGGGTGGGCCCAAACAATCTCTCCTCTGTTGACTCATTCCATCATGTAACAGAATGAATTCTGCTCTTCGTCCTAATTAAGTTTGCATCTGTGGAGCCCAAAGCACTTAACAGCCCAAATAACTTCCTGAAATGACTTGTTTTGCAAGGTGTATTCCTGTCCTTCAGCATCAACTAAAACACGACCTGGATGTCCATAATTATCCAGCAGGTGTGACTAAAATGTTGCCGCATCATCATATTTTGGTGCTGGAAGGAATCAACATTCAATTAGAACAATCACCTCATTTCGTAGAGAGGCAGAGCGACTGGTCCAAGTCACACCTATGTGCTGAAAATTACAGCGCACGTCTCAGATTTCTCATGAGGCTCAGATTGGAATGTTACCAACACTCCTTTCTCCACTCTGTACTTGGAGCTCTAGTTGCTACCAGTTCCAGGTTTTGCAAAAGCAGTTCATGTTTTGTGAATCAACCATTAACAAAATATCTAATAATTTATTTAAAAATGAAAAAGCAAAACTTCAGGGTCTTCCATATTAGAAGAAGTGGCAGCTACCATATCAGATGGAGGTAACCAAAATCTTATGATTAGGTGATTCTAGAAATTGCAAACACAGTGTAGCTGGAAAAGCCCAAGAATTGAGTTAGATGACTTGCTATGCTACGTAAATGTCTCTTTTTGCTCAGCCATATCTTTTAATTTTGATTCCTCCAACAAACTCTTATTCAGTGCCGGCTTTATACCTTGCATTTTGCTTGGTTCTGGAAATTCAAGGGTGATCAAAATAATAATGATGCCTGCCTTTACCTAAGTCAGTTTTGGTGCATGAAAGAAATGAGATAGTAGATATAAAAGCTGTCTGTAAAGTGTACAATTCTATCAAAAATTAGACATAACTGCATACCATTTCCAATTGTGAGTATATACGGTATCACACATGGAGCTTTGAAGATAATGAAAACTCCCTGAGCGTAAACAGAAAACACATTTATTTTGTGAGATTGTGAAGCCCAGAAATTGAAATTGGACAGAATGCTTAATAAACAATTGCCAAGGGCCAATCACTTGCTTATCATCTATGTGTTCCCCACTCAAATATAAGTACATAAAACTTTTCTCTCTTTTACTACTATTATTCCAATTTTTAAAACAGTATAGGCATATAGCATGCACCAAATAGTTATTGAATGTTAAACTTTTAATTAATCTCTTTTTGTGTATATGTGTTATTTTTTAAGGTAAGAGGCTAGAAGTGGAAATAGTGAACATAAGGTTATATACATTTAATCTTGATAGATATTGCTAAATACCCCTTGTAATTGACTATACCAGAATATCTTTTAATTACCTAATTTATTAAAAAAGATATTTTAAGCCTGTGTATTTTGACCCCTTTTATATCTGGCTAGCATATTTCACTTCTAGGAACAGCATTCCCTTCTTCTAGGAATTATGCCTTCTCTTATCCTCTGGTGGGAGATGCCAAAGAAATGTGTACTCATCTTCTGATGAAGTGGATTGTATCAGGAGTGGGCCCAGACTCAAGGAATTCTATCTCTCTGGTCATCAATTATTGGTCTCGGCATGGTCATTGATTCTAATCAGGAACAGTGAGTCCCTTCCTTAGGGTTTTTGGACTTGGGGGACTTGATACTTAATCAGTAATTTTCTATTACTTGGAGCTGTAAGACATAGAACTCAGCTCCAACATTGCTGGTTGCCATGTTTTCCACCCGATGGAGGAAGCTAGTCAGCACCAAAAAACAGAAATCTGAACCCAAATACAGAGAAGAATAGAAGGGATGAGTCCAAATGCAATTTGAGTGCCTGGTTCCCAGTCTTTCTGCAGTCAAACTGCATGAGCTTCAGGGAGTAGCCTAACCTCTTTATTATGAGAATAGTAATTATTCCCCCACCCCACCTCATGTTAGTTGAAGGTGCTTTCCCCCATATTTGGAACTAAGCACGATAGCAGTGAAGCCTACTACACGGCAGGCACCTTGACTCAGTAGTCTGTCATATGTAGTAGCATATGCAAGTACTATTTCCCATGTATTTGCCCATAAGCGATTTATCAATATTTATTTTTTTGGTCAGTATGGTGTGTTAAAACAGTGAAATTATCTTATTTTTAAAATCTGTGTTCCTTAAGAACTACCTAGCCTGAAATGTTTTCAGGTCTTTATTGGCTACTTGTAATTCTTCTGCGAATTGCTCATATAAATACAGTAATTTTTCTGTGGCGTTGCATTTTTTAAATTCATTTGCAGGGATTCATTAAATACTATGGCTATTAGTCTTTGAGATATATATATATATATACATATCTTAGTATATATATGCTTTTTAAAGAATTTTGTTTATGCTATATGTGACCATAGAGAGGTTAATAAAGTCTATGTATTCAAATCAATTATGCTTTTTATTTATGATTTCTGATGTTTTTTGCATGTTTAGGAAGACTTGTCCTACATCCAAATTATCTTAAGAAATCTCAATTTCCATTTTTCATGTGTACTAGTATACGTTTACTTTCTACATTTCATTTTACTTTGCTCCAATAGTCTTTGCCTTTCACGTATATGATTTAATACATAACACTGCAAGATGTGTTATCCTTACTTTTTAGATAATGATGAGAAAAATGAGGTTCACATCCAGGTCATACCCGCGGTCAATGCTGAGAATCATGACGCAAGCTCACTCTCTTCCAACCTTGCCATCTGGACAACAGAGAAAGAAGGTCCTTTATAATTACTGGAATTCACCTTCTTTATCCTTAAATTCATTCCCAAAGGGACCCGAGTTGGCTAATATTATTATAAGTTAATATGACAAAATAGATAGTTATTATGTAAGGGACCTGGTGTTAGTACACGCTGTGATCTAAGTGCATTCCGTGCTTCCTATGTCCTTCATTAAGGATGGGTGGAGGATGGATGAATGAATGAATGATGGTATCACTCAGGGGTGGGTGGCAAGGATCACACTGATCCTGTCTGTACTGGGAGAGCCAAGGTTATGCTGGAAGCCAAGGTTTAGAGCGAGATGAGGGAAGAGCTGACTGTCAAGTGTGTGCAGCAGCCTGTCAAGACAGAGCAGGCTGTCTGGAGGTCGCAGCTAAACACTGACATTCCCAAAACCATTATCTGTGACTCACTCCTCTGAATTCCCAGAGGACTTCTAAACAGTCATTATGGCTGTTTTGTCCTTGTCTGTTCACCCAGCAGTCTGCATCCTCCCCGCCTTGGCACCGAGTCCTTGTGTTCTGTGCCCTCTGTGCCCTTACAGTGCCAGGTACAGTAGAGATGCTGTCAGTGCACAGGGGCGAGCCAGCTGAGGCTTCCCAGATTTGGAATCTTATTTGTGATCTCTTTTCAAGAAGAAAACTTAGAAAGTTACCTTGTTATTGGTATTTTACCAAGAAGTCTGAATGTTACAAATTTGGTGGCTACAAGGCAATGCCAACTTTTCTAATGCCATTCTTCTATTCAATCAAGTAGGTAATCCAAGTTCCAGAATAGATGTATTTTATGTGGGACTCAGTAAGGCTATGTTTGTCCTGAATGAAAGAAATACAGTCTCTAAATACACCTCCCTCATGCATGCACCCACACATATACTCATATACATACATACATACATACGTACATACGTACATACATATTCCTGAATTTGCCTTCATGCAAAAAGTGGTTGCTCATCATTGGAGTCCATGCTTAGCAAAAGCCCAATCCAGGAAGGGTTCAATGCATTAGTTCCCAGACACATGCCACCAGCAAGGCACTGACTTTCCCTATGGATGGGTCCCACCAGAGGGCCACTTAGCTTCAGCTGGCTGGTCCCCAAACAATAATAAGGTGTGTAGTGATACCCCGTGTAGTGCCCACCTCCCAGCGAATCTCTTCAAATGAGGTCCCAACAAAGTGTTCAGCAGACATTACATCCTGAGTGCGTTTCACCTGCATAAATGCAATCCCACTGCGGGGAGCTCAGCTGAGGGCAGCTGCTGGACTTCTCACAACCGAATGCACCAAGGCTGTGCTTCCCCTGGGCTCCGCCTAGTCAATATCTGAGGTTGGCAGGTGCACTGGAGCCTGACATGGGGTTCCCTAATAGACAGGGTCTTCTTTGGATGCCCCCTGGCCTGGCTGAGACTTTCTAAGAACTGCTCTGTAGTCTGTGGCTCTTCTAAGCCCATCTTCCTTCCTTCTCTCCTCTCACAGGTATCTGACCTGTCTCATGTCCAAATGCTCTTCATACCCACTCCTGCTTCTACAAGTTGTTCCCCCAGTGAATCTCCTGTACATCTAATCCATTCCTGGTGCCTGTCTGCAGGTCATGAAACGGGGTGAAGCGGGAAAAGGAGATTGACTTAATAGACTGAAAGGGGACATGCCCAGAGCAGGGGTGCAGATCTGCTTTGCTTTTCCCTCAGCCAGGTTCCATTTGTTTCTCTGAGTCATTTTTTTTTTTTTTTTGTAGCATAAGTATTTTGTACTAGTAGCACTTATTCCATGTCAGGCATAGTTCTAAGCATTTTGTACACCCTGCACAATTTAGTCCTCACATCAGCCCTGTGGTGGGTCATTACTTCCATTGTGCAAATGAGAACACAGAGGTACACAGAGATTAATGTAAAGTTGTCCAACCTCATGGAGCAATCGGTGGCAAGGCTGGGCTTTACCTCATGGCACTGTGTTGTCTCTCACGTTAGGAGTGCTTTGCTGTGCTGAGGTTGCATTATCTAAAGATAAGTATTTTTAAATAAAACATGTCCTCCAAACTTTAGTCAGTGACCTTGCATGACACCCAGCTAAAAAAATAAGATGTTTTTTTTCTAACGCTAAAAGAAAAACTGGCTGTACTGAATTTGCTAAGTCTTCAATGTGGTAACTTCCTAAGGGAAAAGAATGTTGAACTCTCTCTATTTCTCTCTCTCATTTTCTTACATTAGAACATACCTGCTAGCCCCTCTTTCTTGCCCGGCAACTCCCCTGAAAAACCTTGTCTGGACGAAACAAGTCTATGAATTTTCACTCTAAACAGCTGACTTCTCCAGACTGCTGAGAGATAATTATCAAGTAGATGCTAAGCTCTGGATAACATACTAGGTGATGTATATGCATCTGATAATTTAAACCTCACAACCGCCTGTGGAATTGCTGCCCATTTGAGAAAGAAGAAACCTGCCTTGTAGGTGTTAAATTGCCCAAAGTCAGAGCCAGTGAGTAGCTGAGTCAAATGAACACCCAGGCTATCTTCTATTTTGCTCTCATCTTTTTTTTTTCATTTTAAAAAAATCTTTATTGTTGAGATTATTATAGATGTCCCTCTTTTTCCCCCCTATTGCCTCCCTTCACTGGGTTCTGTCCCGCCCCAGGCCTTTGCCACCCTATTGTCTGTGGTAATGCATATATACATATAAGATTTTTGTTTAATCTCTCTTCACTTCCCCAACCCTCCTTCTCTCTGAGAATTGTCAGTCTGTTCCATTTCCATGCCTCTGATTCTATTTTATTCACCAGTTTATTCTGTTCATTAGATTTCTTAATCGTTTATTTTGATTTTTAGATTCAGTGGTTGATAGGTATGTATTTGTTGCCATTTTGTTGTTCAGATTTTTGATGTTTTTCTTTTTCTTCTTCCTCTTAAAGAACACCCTTCAAACATTTCATATAATACTGGTTTGGTGGTGATGAACTCCTTTAGCTTTTTCTTGTCTGTGAAGCTCTTTATTTACCTTCAATTCTAAATGATAGCTTTGCTGGGTAGAGTAATCTTGGTTGTAAGTCCTTGCTATTCATCACTCTGAATATTACTTGCCACTCCCTTCTGGCCTGCATAGTTTCTGTTGAGAAATCAGCTGATAGTTGTATGGGCATTCCCTTGTTGGTAACTAATCGCTTTTTTCTTGCTGCTCTCTTTGTCTTTAGCCCTTGGCATTTTAATTATGATATGTCTTGGTGTGGTCCTCTTTGTGTTACTCTTGTTTGAGACTCTATCTGATTCTTGGACTTGTAAGTATATTTCTTTCACCACATAGGGGAAGTTTCCATCATTATTTCTTCAAATAGGTTTTTAATATCTTGCTCTCTCCCTTCTTCTGGCACCCCCATAATGTAAATGTTAGTACACTTGAAGTTGTCCCAAATGCTCCTTACACTATCTTCATATTTTTGGATTCTTATTTCTTTATGCTCTTCTGGTTGGGTGTTTTTTGCTTCCTCGTATTTCAAATCACTGATTTGATTCTCAGAATCCCCTACTCTACTGTTAAATCCCTGTATATTATTCTTTATTTTAGTGAGTGTATGCTAAATTTCTGACTGGTCCTTTTCCATGTGTTTGGCATTCTCACTAAGATCCTTGAAAGTCTCACAAAGTCCCTTGGAGGTTTCTAGAATATTGTTGAGTAACCTTATAACTGTGGTTTTGAACTCTATATCAGTAATTTGCTTTTTCCTACTTCTTTCATTTGTGACATGTTTATTTGTCTCTGCATTTTGGCTGCTTTCCTGTGTTTATTTCTATGTATTGGGTAGAGCTGTTATATCTCCTTGAGTCAGTAGAGTGGCCTTGTATAGTAGGTGTCCTATAGGGCCCAGTGGCTCAGCCTCCCCAGTCACCTGAGCTGGAAACTCTAGGTGCACCCCTTTATAGGCTGTGGGCACAGGCTTGTAGTTGAGACTTGATTGCTATTGGTATCACTGGGAGGAATTGACCTCCAGGCCAATTTGCTGTGAGGATCAGCTGCAACTACAGTGGGAGAGCTGCTGTGTAGGAGACACCCCTATAGAATAGGACATGCTTTAGTGGGGCTTTGGTGCTCACTGAGTCTGCCCCTTGAGTGTGTTGCTTGTGGATGTGTAGAGTTGTAATATGGTATGGTCTGATACTGACCACTGAGTACACTGGCTCTTGGGTCTCCAGGGAGGTGCAAAGTCAGCCACTGCCTGGGACTACCCAGCAGGAGCTACAGAGAGATCTGCAAATTCCTCCTTTTTATATTAGGTTTGGAAGTGCCCAGATGAGGCCCATCTGTGAAGCAAGCCAGGCTGGTGCTGGTGCTAGTGCAGGGTCTTGGGCCTTTTATTGATATGTTTGGGCTCCCTGACCCAGCTGTAGCTTGTTTGAGACTTTCAAGGATAGGCCATTCTTATGCAAAAGCCACTGCAGGCAGGTTGGGTAGGGTTGTAAATTGGATGAGGCAGGGCCTTAGGATATCATCAAGGTGGAGCAAAAAGAAATGGCTGCCAGTCAGCCCTGTAACCAACTGGGAGGTCCCAGCACAGGAACAATGACTTCTGTGAGTACCTCTGTCTGGGAGAAAGCCACCCCCAAGTTTCTGTCCTGATGCCAGATGAATGTGGCCCTAAATGCCTCATCCTGATGCTGGAGCTCAGAGGAAGAAGGACCTTGTAAGTTCATTTCATAGTGCTGGCCTTTTAAGAGGAGCAGTTGGGTTTCCAGTAGCATCTCTGTCACTGAGTTCCAATTTGCACTGGTTTCTATAGCCCGTAGTTACAGGGACTTCTTTTCCCAGTTCTGGGACCCAAGGCTGGGAGTCTGGTGTGGGGCTGTGATCACTTGTTCCTCCAGGCCAGTGGTTCTCAACCTTTCTAATGCCGTGACCCTTTAATACGGTTCCTCATGTTGTGGTGACCCCCACAACCATAAAATTATTTTTGTTGCTTCTTCATAACTGTAATTTTGCTACTGTTAATGAATCGTAATGTAAATATCTGTAATGTAAATATCTGTGCTTTCCAATGGTCTTAGGCTCTGCAGCAGCGGTTCTCAACCTGTCACAGGTTGGAACCACTGCTCCAGGCAGTCTCTGCTGAGATCTCCCTCACAATTAAGAAAGTCACACACGAGGTTGCTGGACCAGCCCATTCTGTACCTCTGCCCCTCCTTCCAGTCTCAGTGTGCTTTTTTTTTTACTTCTCTAGTTGCAGGACTTCCATTCAGCTAGCTTTCTGATGGTTCTGGATGATAGTTGTTCTGTATTCTAGCTGTAATTTAATGTGGTTGTGGAGGTGCCAGTACGGGCGTTAGCCTATGCCACCATCTTGGTTCCCTCCTTTGCTTTAATCTTTTTAAACTTTGTTAGCTAATTAGAATGTAAACTTTCTGGGCCCTAAAATGTAAAGAAAAAAATAGTCTTTCTTTGATGGAGCATGACAATTCATATCCACTTTAATAATTTTTTAAAAATACAGGTTTTTATTGATTTTTAGGGAGAGAAACATCAATCGCCTGACTCCTATGTGTACCCCAACCAGGGATTGAACCTGCAACCTGTGTATATGCCCTGACTGAACTGCAACTGTCCAGTGCCTGGGGCTTTGCTCAACCAACTTGACCCACACTGGCCAGGGCACACTTTAATCTTTTCATGACATCATAATTACTTCAATGCAAACACTTGTGAGATTATTTATGATTTCAGATGAGCACATTTGTTATTCATTGTTTTTATACAACAAATGCTTGCAGAATACCTTCTGTGGTAGTCACAGTTCTATAATGGGCCAAGATTCCCTCCCTGTGGTTTGCACGTTTTATATAATCCCCAGGACTGTGTATATGATGGATTTAGATGGAGTTATGTTACTTGGCAAGTTGACCTGAAGATATGAAGATTATCCAGGTAGGCCTGACTCTGAATCACATGACTCCTTTGAACACAGAGAGTTTTCCAGCTGGTTATATAATAGGAGGTCAGCCCAGCTGGAGTGGTTTAGCGGTTGAGTGTCAACCTATGAACCAGGAGGTCATGGTTCGATTCCCGGTCAGGGCATATGTCTGGGCTGTGGGCTCAATCCCCATTGTGGGGTGTGCAGGAGACAGCCCACCTATGATTCTCATCATTGATATTTCTATCTCTCTCTCACCCTATCCCCCTCTCTCTCTGAAATCAGTAAAAATATGTATTTATTTAAATGAAGAGGAAGTCAGATATTCAAAGCACGAGGGGGATTGGACATGCTCCACTGGCTTGAAGATGGAGGGGACCCCTTGGTAGGGATGGTGAGTGGCCACTAGGACCTAACAATGGTTTTTGGCTGACAGTCAGCAGGGAAATAAAGACCTCAATCTTGCAGCCTCATGCCAACAAACTGAAGGAGCTTGGAAGCAGATTCTTCTCCAGAGGCTCCAGACAAGAACTCAGCCTGGCTGACACCTTGATTTCAGCTTCTGATGCCCTGGCCAGGTTGTAACACTTACCCAACCTACTCCTGGATGTCTGACCTCCAGACCTGTGAGCTAATAATGAGTATTGGTGTAACTCACCAGAATGACGGTAATTTGTTATGCAGCAATAAAAAACTAATAAGCCCTTTATGTTCCAGGCACAGTTATTGGTGCTGGAAATGCAGTAGCCTCCACAATCATAGAGTTTATATTTGAGGAGGAGGACAGGGGATGAAGAAGATGCAGTGAAGGGAAAGTCATACAAAAGCACACAGTGAAAGATCAGCTGTAGTCAGTGCTGTGGAGGGAGTTATAATGGGGCTCAAACCAGAGTGACTGGGGGTTTCCTTCAGATCACTTGGTCAAGGGAAGTCTCTTTTGAGGCAGCTGTATTTGAAAATGCTTGCATGACAAGAAGGTTCTAGCCAAGTTCAGTCTGGGACAAAGCTATCCAGGCAAAGAGCTTCACGTGGGGAAGAACTTGTAATTTTTATAGCATGTTTGTTCCTGTTTTAGTAATTGTTACTACTGGGTCATATTAAGCGAAGCAGAATATTAACCTGGGGTTTTGGGCTTGGAGTAAATAATAGTACTACTGAATTTTCTCTATTCTTCCATGGCAAATGAGCTTGAATAGAAATAAACTCTTGATTGCTAGTTCTGTAAAAGTTCTTTGATTTAAGTTTGGCTTTAACCTCTAGAAAGGCAAAGATCACTGGGATTAAGTGACCTCCAACCCATGATTGAAACAGTTCCCTTTTGGTCTTTACTTGATTTGAGGATCACTCAGCTATTGAGAAGTAAAGAAAAAAGAATTAAACAATAGAAATTACATAGAGTAAGGCACAAGACACAGAAGTACGTTTGCAAGATATGGAGGTTGAGTTTACATACACGATTTGGTTGATTTGGTAGCATATAATGAAATTGGAAACATTTATTCTAAGTGTAAACCTCAGCCAAAGTTCATAAGTAAACTCAGTAGACTGGGATTGCTTTTTAATGAAAAAATTTAAGATACTAATGTGGGTGTTTAGTTCACAATAATTAATTCTTTCCAAAATAAAATTTCACTTTGTTATCTTATTACTTAGCCATCACATTTTCTGCCTAATGTAGAAGGCTGCCAGATTATAACATTAAAGGAAAAAGCATATCTTAAAATTGTCAAGTGTTTAGAGGCCTACTTACTCCTTCTATGGGGAAATGTGTATTCCATTATAAGGAAAGCAAGAGACCAAGGAGATTCACATTTGGACTCCTGTTATAAAACAGAAACTATATGAGAAGTCTCTATGTGCATTTGTTTGGTTTTTGATTTAGTTATGACATATCATTGATCAAAATGAAGGAACAGAAAAAAGTTAATCACTGGGCCCAAATCACACAGCCAGTTACTATCGGAGCTCATATATAAACTAGGGTGTGTGTGTGATGCTGTCAAATCTGACCTAGGAGGGAGGCATGTGTGGAGAAGGAAGCTCTCATTCCTGGGGGTTAGGACTTTGACATATTAATTTTTTTTGGGGGGGGGCAAACAACTTCAAATACTTTTGAGAACAAGGCAGAACATAAATAAAACAAGATTAAAAAGTGATAGTCAATGTCAACAAGAGGAGTCACTCATAGTTGGATCTCAGCCCACATCTACAACCTTGTCTCTTTGGTATATACTTCTCTTTCAACCTTGTCTCACCTGCAGAAGGACTGGCTATTCTCTAGATGTGCCTTCTTGAAAGCACCTGCTGTCACCTATCACCACAGTATTTTGTTCCTGAACATTAACAGGAGTAAGCACTTCTTGAGGAAGGCAGACCTGAGCTTGCCTTTTTAAGAAATACATATATTTTTATTGATTTCAGAGAGTAAAGGAGAAGGAGAGAGAGCTAGAAACATCACTGCTGAAAGAGAATCATCCATTTGGCTGCCTCCTACATACCGCACACTGGGGATTGGATTGAGCCCACAACCCGTGCATGTGCCCTGACTGGGAATCAAACAGTGACCTCCTGGTTCATAGGTCGAGGGTCAACCACAGAGCCATGCTGGCTGGGTGTCTTTTTAAAAAATGCTTCCTGTACACCTTGTACATCATCTATCCATTACTGCAGCCACGACAAGGCTTTGTAGCTGATATGTGCCTCCTTTAAGCAGGAAGTTCCTCGAGGGCATTCACTGGCTTCTTCACCTTGCTATCATTACTGTGTAGTATAGTGCCTGGCAATTAGCAGTCACTCAGTCTATTTATAGAGTTTGTTGTTTTTCAAAGTAAGCAACTGAAAATTGAGAAACAAAGATGCATTGGGTTCTTAGGGATAGAAGAAGTTGAACCCCAGAGAATAATCTACCTTGTTCTGACCTGTGGAAAAAAGCTCAGAAAATCCAGGTTGGATTCTATAATTTGAGTATTAGAACTAGGAGGGTTCTTAGTTTAACCTTCTCAGTTTTCAAATAAGGAAGCTGAGACCCAGAATGATGAGGGGACAGGCCCAGGTTACATAGCTTAGTAGACTCAGGGCCAGGAAGAGAATCAGGTCTCCTTTCTAGATTGCTGCTCTCAGCCCCTTCTGTGACCTTGACTTCAGTCACCTAAAACTGGCCTAGTCTTTGTTTTTCCATTGCAAGAACAGAGTTATTCTCACTGGATTACTAGGTAGAAGCAAATAATATAAACATCTGAAAGCCCTTTGAGAAGTAAAAATGCACCATCAGAGTATGAGATTTCATCATAAGCTGCTTTTCAACTCCGGGTACTATGCAGAAAAAGTCAATCACTCCCTTCAGTGACAGAAAAGTTTTTAGAATTCTGCATTTTGGCAAGTCTACAAAGAGTAAAAGTTAAGACATTTCAGAGAGTATCTTTTTTTCCATTTGCTTTAACAAGCATTGTTTCATTTTAATAATCTGCGACACAATGTCTAGCTAATAAGAAAAGTATGATATGTGCATTAGGTGGAAAGAAATACAGTTAGTTCTGTAGGCTTTTCCAGAAACACTTTGCTACTCACCCTTTTGCAAAATGGGGGACCAGTGCTGCTGGGGAGGCTCCTGTGGAATTTGCCAACCTGGGAGATTTGTGAAAAGAGTTGGAACAAATTAGGTTGTTTTGTTCAGTGCTGCTCAATGTACCTAGTTTATGAATAAGAAACTTCGTAAAAAAAAATAACTAAAAGGTTGAACACAAACTATTTACATGCATGTTAGGCCTTGAACATGAAGGAAAGGCATGCCAAACTGGTCTATTTTCTGTTCTTCCCATCACCTCATTTACTTTAAAAAATATTTATTTAGAGAATTTACTATAAAAAATGATTGAGTATCAGACACTGTGCTAGGTGCTGGGGATTTAGATAACTGGACTCCCTGGGTCCCTCCTGTTAACAGTGATGGTCTCTGTGGGGAAGAGAAGAATAGATAATGAGATGTTTAAGCTATGTACAAGGCCCCTACAGGAGAAAATAATGGGGCACCTCTTTTTGTAGGGAATTGGATGGAATACAAGAGTGTACATCTTGGCCAGTTTTTAAGACTTTGGTGCTTAATCTCAACTTTCCATTTCTGAACTTTGAAGGTGCCTTATTTGCCCTACTCTTATCGCATGCAATAACAATGATAACAAAATAGCTACCACGTAATGCGTACCTATGTGATTGGTTCTAAAGTAGCACCTTACACAAATACTCATAGTTAGCTTAAGTGTTCAAATAACTCCAGGAAGCAGAATCCAATGTGAAGCTTTCATAACTCTATCGCCGATTCCTTGTTTTTCCATTTTTACTCATCTAAATTATTGTTGCCATTCTCTTTAGTCAGATTTTTTCTATTATGATGTTTTTGCATTGATAATGTTGATGATGATAATCATTTGTTTATTTGGTGCTTACTGTTTTGCTAGGTAGCCTGCTAAACTCTTCACAAAGCATTGCTTCATTTAAATGGCTCAGTAAGTTCTGAGGTAGATGCAGTTGTCCTCCATATTTGACAGTTGAGGAAAAGGAAGTCTAAAGAGGTTAATTTTTCTGATAGTTATATAGGTACTAAGTGAGAGACCACAGATGAAGTCTGTATCCTTCCAGATCTTGAGCTTAAACATTAAGTGCTATGCTACTTCGATGTCTCTTCTGGAGCAGGTAGAAGGTCTTCCCCATGGATAGATCATTTTATGTGTCTGCCAGAAGACAACTATGTAGCACTCTGCCTGGACTGCTCTATTTTCCTCCCTCAGCTAAATCCAGTGTTCCTTTACAATGGACATTAGGGATCTGGTTAATCATAATGCATTGTCTACACAGACTTATCCCTCCCTCCTCCCAAACCTTGAAATTGTGGCAGAAGAGTAAAGAGACTAGTCTGCAGGGACAAGAGGACTAGGAGAGATAATAATGAAGGAAGAGTTAAATTACTTTGCTGATTATAGGAAACAGAGGCAGGTGTGGCAAACTGCTTAGCACAGTGGAGAAAGTTTTCACTTAAAGGCCTCAGTTGACTTGCCCAGGAGCCTCTGGATGGCTCTGTAGGAGGAGCATGGGGACAGTGGAAGTTCGAAGGACACAAGCTAAAACTGGGTGACCGGCAGACCCCCTAGGTACCTCCATAATCCTTGAAGGTTACTTCCTTGCCTTTGGAGAATTAAACTAGTGAAACTCTGGTTTCAGGGACACTAAGATCTTGGGAAAGCAGGATAGTGTGGCATTGGGTTACAATAGAGGAAAAAGCATCCTATCTAATAAAGAGGGAATATGCTAATTGACTGTCATGTCCTCATAAAGATGGTGGCGCTCAGCCAATAAAGAGGGAATATGCTAATTGACTGTCATGCCCTCACAAAGATGGTGGCCCTCACAACCAATAAAGAGGGAATGTGCTAATTGACTGCCACACCCTCAAAGTTGGCAGTTCCCACAGCCATAAGATGGTGGCACCCAGTCCCCTCAGCTCCAGGCAGATCAGGCCACTCTGCATGCCTTCCTCCAGGGTCCTCCAGTCCCCTCATCCCCCCAGTGGCCCAGGGCTGCCCTGAGGCACAGGCAAGCCTTGGTTGGTGGCTGCCCAGGCAATGCCCGAGGCACAGGTAAGCCTCAGATGGCAGCTGCCCAGCCGCCCAGGGCCGGCCCAAGGTGCAGGCAAGCCTCAAATAGTGGCTGCCCAACCGCCTGAGGCTCAGGTAACCAGGGCCAGCCGAGTCTTGTGCTGCCAGCAGTGGCAGCAGCAGAGGTACGATGGGGCATTGCCTTCCTGTGATCGCTGGGTTGCCTCCCATCAATGAGGGCTCCTGGACTGTAAGAGGGGGCAGGCCGGGCTGAGGGACCCCCTCTCCAGTGCATGAATTTTCACGTACTGGGCCTCTAGTAGAGGAATAAGCATAATTTAGATAACAGGAGACCCTCAGCACACTTCCCCTTTTGCCTTAGTAGGCCAGCACCCAAGCATATAGCCTTTTCCAAGACCTTTCCAGCAGCAGATTGGAAGGTCATTTTGCAGAGAAATGAAGTAGGTCCAGAGAAAAAAGTTCCAAAGACAGGTATTTGGAGCTTCTCTTCGACAAGGATGGCATGCCCTCTTATTACTCCAAGTAAAACCTGACAAATCAGTCTCTGCCCATGCTCACAGAGCTCCAGATAAAACATCTGGTGCTTTACTCTTTAAAAAAACATACAAATGTACAATCCAGGAGAACTAGTTATTTGAGGAGGTGTTCCACATGAAAGAGATGAAAATACATCAAAAACCCAACTACCCACTGAAATAAGCACCAGAAAAAAGTGATGGAAAGGGACTCAGTGAAAGAGAGACCATGCTGGCAGTAGAGGAAAAAAAATTAAATCTGCAACTAATATTTTCAGAAAGATCAGAAAATTTGTTGCATTTATGGAATACCAATAAAATGCTTGAGAAAAGGAGCCATCAGAAAAATAAACAGCTCTTGGGGGAAAATAATGTTTTTATTCCTCCCCCCACCCCCAAAAAAGTGTAAAAACATATAAAAGTTTTGCAAAATAACTTTGTTGCCCGATTAAAGGGAAAATGATAGTCAAATGGAAGAAAAGATAAGAAGAGTAGACACTCAATCCAGGGACTTCCACATCTATACATTAGGAGATCCAGAAAGAGAAGACAGAGAAAATGGAAAGGATGAATTATCAGAGGAATAATGCAGGAATGTCTCCCCTAGGTGACTTATATAAACGTCTTGTCAAGTTCCCTGACTGATCAGCAGACTGTATGCTAAAGGACATTACACCTGGAATAAAGATATGTGTGTGTGTGAGAGAGAGAGAGAGAGAGATTCACAATTCACAATGGCTTCAAAATACATCACCGCTGGATGCTAAAAGGGAAGAGCAACATTTTCAAAATTCAGAGAGATAATTATATTTAACCTAGTATTCTATATTCAGCCAAAGTATTGATTGTAGGTTTCAGGTAGTATATAGATATTATCTAACATGAAAGGCTCAAACATATTACCACTACACGTCTTTTCTTAGAAAGCTACAAAGGGGTGTAATTTATAAAATGAGGAGTTGGTAAAGGAGAAGGAAGGCGTGGAATTAAAAACGCAGGGCATTTAATTCCTGGTGTAGAGAAGAGTGGAGAAACAAAAGGCTCAGCAGGAAGGCTGGGTAGTAATCCTAGAGGTCAATGGGTCCAGATAGGAGCCCAGGATTTGAGGGCAAAGGGAGAGAGGATGAAGGGTGAGTGGGAGGAGGTAGGGAGAGCATGAGGCAGAAATGGACACAGTAATTGAAATTGTGGTTGAACATTTGTAAAAATTACTGATAGATTTTGAAATGTCTGTTGGGGTAGTTGGGAGAAAAAGTATAATGATAAAGTAGTGATTTGTTTATTTAAAAAATGAACACATTTCACTTAGCATAATAATGCCTGGGTCAACAGGCCGTGCTTCATCCGGGAACACAATGATAACAGAAATCAAAGATTAAAAAGGAGAAAGACTAACCTAGAATTCTGCCACTTCAAAAAAAGAATCACATTTCCATTTCTCTATAACTATCTGGTCTTTGCTCATATGTGGACACTTTTATGCCCTCTCAGTGAAGATGTAATGTTGTGTTGTAATTTATTCACTCAATATTTTATCACATGCAATTTTTCTTGCTGGTACATGGTTTTCATAATGGTCATTTTAAGCAGCTGTGTATTTAATCACGTTGTGTTTATTTAACCATATCCCAGTATATGAAAATTGATTTAACTTTTCTTACTCTACAATGAACAGCTTCTTACACATTTATCCATTATTCTTTTTGATTATTTGCTAGAAATTTCCTAGAAGAGGCTAAAATGGGCATACATTCTTATTTGCTAGAAATTTCCTAGAAGAGGCTAAAATGGGCATACATTCTTACAGTTTTAGAACTTAAAACTGGAAGAGAAGTTGCTACATCAAATCACAAATTCAAGGTAGAGATTCCTTCTAAAGCAGCATGTCTCTTCCTTACTCCTTCCAATAAACCTCACTTTCTCATGTAGAAGTTTGTCCAATTTGTTTAAAAAAAATTTTTTTTTTAATCCTTACTCCTAGGAGCCCAAAGTGGCACCATTTACTCTACTTATTGGTCATAATTCTGCCCTCAGGTGCTGCCCACAACTGCTGTGTTCTCTCTTTCCACACGGCAGCCTGGCAAATATTTGAGGAGGAAGCTCATGGCCAAGTGACCTTTGCACATTCTTTCAACTAAAATATTCCCTGCCCGTGACTGTGAATCTTCCTACTCATTCACCTTTGCCATTTTCTACCCCAGTTAACCAAACCTTTCTCTCCCTGCCAGTCACCTACAGATTCCCCCAGCCTCCTTCCTGACCGCCTTTCCAGTTCCGAGCCTCTGCATTCTGTTGCGTCAAAGATGCCATCAATTCTAAGATGCGCTGTTACTTTTATGACTCAGTAAGAAACAAACAAACACCCTTGCCAATTAAACTCTGACATGACATCAATTGGAAATGTTAAAATGTGACCAAAAAAAATGTGTGTCTTAGGATCAATGAAATTCAGCAAGGCCATTGTTTCTTTCTAGGTCAGTTGCAGACTGTCAATATGCACCAAGCTGTGTGGCTCCTGGATCTGGAGATAGTATTCAGGGGTAGTCGGCTTCCCCTGACAGTGGTAGCTGTTCTATCCAGGCCTGTTCACAGTTCGTACCCTAGTGAGTGGGGCAGTGAGGGGTTTTCTAGTTCTGTGTGATGTGGTTAGGTACTCTAGGTGTGTGTGTGTGTGTGTGTGTGTGTGTGTGGTATGTGTGTATGTGCATTCCAAAGGCATGTCCCTCTGCTCTAAATATAACAATGCAATTCGAGTCCAGTAACCACTTATAATGAGAATAATAGAAACCATAATACCAAACCACTTCATTGCAAAGTCAGAGTTCAGGAGTGGAGAAACTGTGCTAGATATTGAATCAGATTCCAAACAGGTCAAGTCTGAAAACCTGTTGATTTTATGCTCACAGTTCCAATTATTAATGACATAGCCTCTGATAAAGCCACAATAACCATGTAACACACTCAGGATGAAAGGTGGAGAAAAAATGTGTGTGCTAGCAAGTATGCGTGTTCCACTATCCATGTATCAGAGGGCCCATGAATGGTGACATTGAAGCACAGTTTATAGGCATGATGGCTCCAGATGCTTGATGAGTTCAAAATCATTTTCATCCCTTGAGATTTAATAATGTAGAGGGATCATTTAAAAATTAAGCCCTGCCGGTGTGGCTTAGTGGTTGAGTTTTGACCTATGAACCAGAGGTCACAGTTCCATTCCTGGTCAGGGCACATGCCCAGGTTGTGGGCTCAATCTCCAGTAAGGGATGTGCAGGAGGCAGATAATCAGTGATTCTCTCTCATCATTGATGTTTCTATCTCAGCATTGGTATCATGTTGGGAAGATAATTGAATAATTTTTAGCAAATCATTTAATTCTACATGATTTATGCTTTTACTGTTAATTCAAGTAAAATAAATTTAATATTAATAATAGGACTTATAACATGATTCATTAAAAAATCTTATTTCTAAGTTTTCTAAAGCACAGCCCATTCTTTATATCCATGGTAGTTATGTTCTATAAAGTCATGGCAAAAACAAATACGGAACTATTGCTCTTAGGGGGAAATACAGACTAGGTTCCTGTGAGCTTCTGATCACAGTATTTTCATCCACTGATCAGCACATAACCCTGTTTTATGTATGTTTCTGTTTTAAATATACCTTATTCACTATTACATGCTGTTGAATCCTTGACAGTGAACTCATGGCCATTGGCACTGCAACTCACATCCGAACATGCTTATCTAACACATGTATCCTCTACTTAAGGCACATCACAGCCTTCCTGCACTTAGGAACGCTGGACAACACGTTAGCCCTTCAACATCTGGGGGCCAATTTAAATAATGAAATCACTATAAAATGCTCAAAAATGAAGAGAATTTCGCACTAAGTAAACTGCACAGAGGCCACTTAATCTGAAGCAGGAAGGCAGAGCATTTCTTTGTGTGACCTCAGTGGGGAACAGTGCAAGTCGAGTGACTCAAATATTTTGCCCCTCTGTGCATGTCAGGGATTGACTATCTAAAGCATCAAGAGTATGGATGTGGGGGCTACGAGTAAATTATTATTTTTAATTTGATTTTGTTTAAATTTTTAAATCAAGATGTAGTTGACATATAACGTTGTATTAGTTTCAGGTGTACAGCATAAGGATTAGGTAGTTGCACATATTGTAAAATGCTCACCACAGTGCCACATGCAGGCAAATGTGTGAATACAGAATCCACCAATAATGAGAACTGACTATTCCTAATCAAACCTTATTTCACCCTCTTCCTTTTCTTCCTATCTAACTACCTGTCTGTCCATATAAAAGATATCTGAAATTGTACTCAGAAAGAATTGACAATCACTATTATTAGATGGTGAAATTCAGATTTTTACTGAAAACAAAAATATAATAGCACACATTTTTACAAATATAGTAAGCTAATCATTAAACATTTATATTAAATATAGTATTACATATTATAAAAATAAAATAATAAGGTTTTGTGTGTGTGTACCACAATGGTATTTGTGCTTTTTTATTTCATACTGCAATTAAATATTTCATGAGAATGTGTGGAAATAAGCAATTATACACTACCAATTTTAGTTTAATTTAGGGAGATTTTTTTGGGAAGAGAATTAGGCAAAATGCATAAAATGTTTCAATTGTTTTAATTACCTTTTATTCAGTAATTACATTTGGACATTTCACCCATGGAAATAATGACAAACTTATTAACAATGCTATTATGGTTGTAAACATGTAAATCAGCCCCATAGACCATCATATAAGAGCTCAAAAAAAAATACAGCTTTTATAAGTCCTCTTCTTTAAGAATTTGGATGACATTATTAATATAAGAACAGGTTAAAATACCATACATACATGTTAAAAAGATGTGAAAAATATATAATCAAATTGTCTGCAGTGGTTATCTCTGGGAGGTAGGTAACTGTCATTTAAAAAATATTTACTTTATAAGTTATATAAATGTCTAAGCACTAGGTTATACACCTGACACTAATTTTGTATATCAAATGTAATTGGAAAATTAAAAAAAATATATTTAAAGATTATTTTAAAAGTTCACAATTTTTATTTAGTATTTATTTATGATTAGGATAAATACATATTATTTAAAGATAATAAATATTGTTTGAAACTTGTACTTGACCTCTTAGGAAAGCATAATGATCAATGGCATAATTTACATAAATGCAGATGCCTGCATTTTTTTTTTTTTGAGGAACTTGTACTTGATTGACAGGCTCATAAACATGGTATCATTTAAAGCAATTTGCATTATAACCTTGTGAGACTGGTTTAATTATTTTCAATTTATGGATGAGAGTATCTGAGTCAGAGAGATATAAAAATAACCTAAGGTCCCCCATTTAATAACTGGGGACAGGATCAGGACTTACACACAAACTTTCTGACTTCCACCTTCAAATGCCAATGTCAGAGTTTTTGTGAGGTCATTGTCCTTGCAGAGACAGCAATCTGCCATTTTTATTAAAAAAAAAAAAAAAGACAGACATTTTCTATAATGCCTTATTTAAACCTCGCAGTAACCCAATAAATAAATGATAGTACTACCAAAGATGATTCTTTATAGTATTAAAATTATTTTAATCAAGAATATATGATGTTCAATATATCATTTGTTCATTGAACCAACATAATCTAGGTGCCAGTAATGTGCCAGGCACTCTTCTAGGCACCGATGATACAGCAATTAACAAGACAGAGCCCCTGTTCTCATGGAGCTTTCATTCTTGTTTGGGGAGACAGATAATAAAAATAACAATGTATGGCCCGGTTGGCGTGCCTCAGTGGTTGAGCATCTACCTATGAATCAGGAGATCTCAGTTTGATATCCTGTCGGGGTACATGTCTGGTTGTGGGTTTAATCCCAGTGTGGGGTGTGCAGGAGGCAGCCAATCAATGATTCTCTCTCATCATCGATGTTTCTATCTCTCTTCCTCTCCCTTCCTCTCTGAAATCAACATAAATATTAAAAAACAAACAAATTAATGTATGGCACAGACAATGGTGATAAATGCTGTGAATAAAAGCAAAAATGGAAAAGGGCTTTCACCATTTTATGATCTTTCTCTATTTCTGGGTTTGGGGTTTTGAGGTTACTTTGGCCTGAGGTGGAGAAGCTGGGAGAAGAGTAGTTTTGGAAAATCAAGACTTTAAACTTGGCATGCCTATGAGGCATATAATGGGGAAGTCAAGCAGGCAGGAACATAAGTCTGAAGATTAGGTGAGAGGTCAGATCTGGAGATGTAAACTTGGGAGGCGTTGACTTATCGGTGGTACTTAAAAATCATGGAATTACATGCCATTATGTAGGGATATGGTGCCCTGGAACACGCCAACATTTAAGGGAAAAGAGGAAGACTGGGTGGCACTTAAAGAAGACTGAAAAGGAAAGAAAGCCAGGGATACCTGGTGCTACAGAAATTTACTGAAGAACCTCCCAAACCCATCAGAATGCAGACATTCTGACTCCTGGTGCGTGCCATCCCTGCTATTGAAGAATTTTATGATGCCTTTTTTATTTTTATACAGTCTTATCATTCTTTGTCCCTATAAGAGTTGTTTAAATAATAATTGCAATGGTGAATTTGCCAGGCGGTAATTGCTGAAATGACTTTCTTTACTCTTTAAGTCTTTTGGGCACCATTGCAGTTTCCTATAACCTTCAGACATATGTGTAAATAGTTCAGTGAGTTCATTATCTAACTCCCTGAACAGCAAAGCATGATATACTCTGAAAGCCAATTCCCACTCCCATAAAACAGAGCAGTGAACCATTTACCTTAAAGGACCTTCACTAGAAGGTCTGCATACTTACAGAATTTTTCAGATTTATGCTTCGTTATTTATTTTTATCTTCACATTTTTAACTCTCCATACAGGCCCAACCTTTGTATAATACATTAAATTCATGTTAAGCTCAACAAATTTCTACACCTGTATACACTCATCTGCCCACCATCCAGATCAAGATTTAGAAACTTTCCTGCATTCAGAAGCTTCCTTCACACCCTTTATCAGTCAATGCCCATCCCCCTCTCATCCCCCATCACTATTCTGGCTTTTGCTATCATTGGTTAATTTTGCCTGTCCTTGAACGCAATGTAACATGGAATTTTTACACTATTTCCTCTCTGTGCTTGATTTCTTTTATGTAACACTAGAGGCTCAGCGCACATGAAATTGTGCATGGTTAAGGTCCCTAGGCCTAGCCTGACCTCCATCGCATGGCCTCTGTTGCCTTGCGACACTACGTGAAGATCCCCGCCCCAGGACGCTTCGTGATGCTCGCGGCCCCTTGACGCCTGCTCCGTGTGGCTCCCCCTGCCCCTTGACTGCTCCACAAAGCTTGCTGCCGCCCCACGAAGCTTGCTGCTGGACACTCCGCGAAACTCCCCCCAACCCCACAACTGCTCCACAAAACTCCTCTGCCCTGCGACTGCTTGGTGAAACTCGTTGCCACCTGGTGACTGCTCCGCTAAGCTCACGGCCACCCCACGCAGCAGCCTGCTACCACGACTCAACAGTCCACAGTCCTGCCCCACTGCCAGCCCCCCATCATGGTGAGTGGCTCAGGGGCTGGGGGTAAGGGGGGACCCAGAGGTGCTCCATGCACTTCATGGTAACTGGTGGCCCGTTCGGTCGTGACGCCACCTAACTCTATATATATTAGGATAAAGTCTGTGAGAGGCATTCATGTTGCATGGAGTTTATTCTTTCTCAAATTTCTCTCTGAAGTTGCATTTTATGAAGGTACTCCAGTTGATTTATCTATTCTACTGATGATGGACATTTGATTTGTTTCCAATGTTTGGATGTTATGAACAAAACAACGATGGTAGACAGGTACTTAGTTCCTTTGAGTATCTTTCTAGGATTGAATTGGTGGGCATATATATGAATTTAGGAGTGTAGGTGTATGTATGTTTTTTTATTCCAGCCCCTAAGAAATACAAATTAAAGTAATAAGATATTATACATTGCTTATGAAATTAGTAAATGTTTTAGCACACAGAATATCCACCATATACTGTTTTCACTTTTGCAAATTGGTGGTGGGAGTATAAATTTGTATTCTCCTTTGGAAAGCATTTTGTCAGTGTATAGTAATAATAGCCTTAACATTTTTATACCAATTAGCCCAGGAATCTTTTTTCTTTTTCTGTTTTGGAAGTAATTCTAAAAAATAACTGTAAATATTGTTAAAAGTTTATGAACTAACATATTTGCCGGAGAACTGTTTGTAGAAGAAAAGACAGTGGAAATGACTTATTTCCAACAATAGGGAATACTTAAATTATGTAACAACCTCTCAATGAAATATATGATGTTTTGTCTATAAAGAGTTTATAATGGCATAGAAATACGGTTTGTTAAAATGCTAAATTTAAAAAGCAGAACATGTTTCTAAAGTGTTAACATAGCTTT
Source organism: Corynorhinus townsendii (assembly GCA_026230045.1). Classification (NCBI taxonomy): domain Eukaryota; kingdom Metazoa; phylum Chordata; class Mammalia; order Chiroptera; family Vespertilionidae; genus Corynorhinus; species Corynorhinus townsendii. The sequence goes on along the minus strand of JAPDVU010000001.1, from coordinate 7,028,833 downwards.
GGGGGGGAAATAATATAACAAAACAAGAAAAAAAAACACCAGGAGGAAATATTCACAAAATACTAATGCTGACCAACTGAGTGGTAGATTACTGGGTAATTATTTCCTTTTCTCGATTTTGCAAATTCACATCCTCTTAGTGGCAGGATGGGATACTGGTTAAGAGTTAGATTCCTAAAGCCATATTACCTAGTTTCAAATCCTTTAGTCCTGGTTTCACTGCTTACTGGCTGTGTTACCTTGGGCAAGTCTCAGTTCTATTTAATTCATCAACTATTTATTGAGTATCTAGTATGTACCAGGCACTGTTCATCAAACAAGTAGGTACAATTCCCTGTGCTTATGGAGCCTCCAATACATCTATAAAATGGGCATCAACAGAGTGTCTAACATTTAAGGTGGCGATGAGCCAACATTGGACAAGTGTCTGAAACATATGAGCCCTCTAGAAGTGCTAATAATACCTACTATTTTTTTTTCACTTAGTTTGAATACTTCTAAAGCAACATTTTAAAATATGCTGTTTGCAATTATTTTAGCTTAAAAATATTCTATTTTACTACTACTGGTTTGCTAAACATTTTGCCTTGAATAAATTTTGAGTTGTGTTGTATACTTTTTCCATATCTACTGAGATTTTTTTCTTTACATTTTAAAATACGGTGTATTGCATTAATGGGCTTTTGTATTTTCCCTTTTAAGTTTAACTTGATTTATTATATATTACTAGAGGCCTCCCGAAATTCATGCAAAGGAGGGGGGTCCCTCAGCCCGGCCTACACCCTCTCCAATCTGGGATCCCTCTTGCAATCCAGAATCACTGGCTCCTAACTGCTCACCTGCCTGCCTGCCTGCCTGATGACCCTAACTGCTCTCCCCTCCTGACCTGATCCCCCTAACTGCCTAACTGCTCTCCCCTGCATCCTGATCCCCCAAACTCCTTATCTGCTCTCCGCTGATGGCCTGATCCTCCTAACTGTCTATCTGCTCTCCCTTCCTCTCCATGCCCTTTGGACCCCTGGCACAGGTGTGCTGAGAACTCTCCGCTGTGGCCCCGCCCCTGGCCTGATTGGTCCTTACATGATGGCATCCTGGCCAATGTGCATATTCCTCTATTATTAGTATAGATATGTAATATAATATAAATATATACATAAAAAATTTCTTTTGCTTCCTGCATTTTATCTATTTTTTTGTCTGTTTATTATATTAGAAGTGTTCTTCAAAAACTGGTGATTCTTTGCTATTTATTCATATTGTAAAATAAGGCATTTAAAAGCTCATTGAAAGCCCAACACATGGTCAGGGCTTGTTGAGTGGTGAGTTTCACTTTGGGGCAATTGAGCAAATAATCAGCTATATCCTTGCAGACTCTAATTATCCAGTGATGGTAGGTCTTTTCACTGGGGCTTATAGGGCTCTATGAGATTCTAGTATCCTGCAGTCTCTTGACTGTGGGGATAAGCCTGACTGACAGCCTTCTGGGAGTTGAGTGAAAGAAAGGTTCTGGCTCTCATTTTAGCTCAGCTATCCCTAGTGTTCCTGAGTCCACAGTTCTGTGGTTCAGTGGCTTCAATAATAACCTTGTAGTCTTTTGTGGCCATGCCGATGAGTGCAATGGGAAGAATAATTATATCACTTTGAGTACAGGCGGTGTCCTGGGAGCCTAACTTCTTATACATATACTAGAGGCCTGGTGCACAAAGTTTGTGTACAGGTAGGGTCCCTAGGCCTGGCGGGCAATCAGGGCTGATTGGGGCCTTCCGGCTGCCGGCTGGGGCCTTTCTTCGTTTCGAGCCTCCCCCTTGTGGTCAGCGCATGTCATAGTGAGAGATGGAACTCCTGATCTCCCAGTTGAACTCCTGAAGGGACACTTTGCATATTAGCCTTTTATATATATAGATAGTCAAATGCCACATAAAGACATTCCAGTCAATGGCAGACCATGTACACACTGATTGCCCCCAAAAGATTATAATGGAGCTGAAAAATTCCTATTGCCTAGTGATATTGTAACCATCCTAACATCATAGCACAATGCATTTATTCTAGTGTTTGTGGTGATGCTGATGTAAGCAAACCTACTATGTTGCCAGTTATATAAAAATATAGCACATACAATTATGTACAGTATGTAACACATATTTAGTAATGATAATAAATGACTGTTTATGTATTTACTACACTATACTTTTTATTGTTATTTTGTACAGCTCTTTCTACTTAAAAATAAAATGTTTGCTGTAAAACAGTATGTTGTATTATACAATTAGCAGCCCTATATATCCCTGTTTATCACCTATCTTTTAAAAAAATTTATTATTATTATTATTTTATTGTCTAAAGTTTTACATGTCTCCCCCAATTGACTGCCCCCCACCCCCCCGCAGTCATTCCCATCCTGGACAAGCCTCCACCACCCCAGTGTCTGTGTCCATTGATTATGCTAATATGCATGCATACAAGGCCTTTGGTTGCTCTCTAACCACCCCCAACCATTTGTCTCTGGATCTATTCTTGTTCATCAAATTATGTTGTTCTTTATATTCCACAAATGAGTGAGATCATGTGATATTTATCTTTCTCTGACTGGCTTATTTCGCTTAGCATAATGCTTTCCAGTTCCATCTATGCTGTTGCAAATGGTGAAAGTTCCTTCATTTTTATAGCAGCATATTATTTCATTGTGTAGATGTACCACAGTTTTTTAATCCACTCATCTGCTGATGGGAACATAGGCTGTTTCCAAATCTTAGCTGTTGTAAATGGTGCTGCTATGAACATAGGGGGTGCGTATATCCTTTCTGATTGGTGTTTCTGGTTTCATGAGCTATAGTCTTAGAAGTGGGATTCCTGGGTCAAATGGGAGTTCCATATTTAACTTTTTGAGGAAATTCCATACTGTCCTCCACAGTGGCTGCACCAGTCTGCATTCCCACCACCAGTGAAGGAGGATTCCTTTTTCTCTGCATCCTCTCCAGCATATTTCTTGGTGATAGCCATTCTGACAGGTGTGAGATGGTATCTCATTGTTGTTTGATTTGCATCTCTCAGATGATTAGTGACTTTGAGCATGTTTTCATAAGTCTCTGGCCTTCTGTATGTCCTCTTTCGAAAAGTGTCTATTTAGATTCTTTGTCCATTTTTTTTTTATTGGATCATTTATCTTCCTTCTGTTAAGGTGTATGAGTTCTCTGTAAATTTTGGAGATTAAAGCCTTGTCGGAAATATCATTAGCAAATATGTTCTCCCATGCAATGGGCTTTCTTGTTGTTTTATTGATGGTTTCTTTTGCTGTGCAAAAGCTTTTTATTTTGATGTAGTCCCATTTGTTTATTTTTCCCTTAGTCTTCATTGCCCTAGGAGCTGTGTTGGTAAAGATACTGCTATGACATATGTCTGCTATTTTGCTGCCTATGGAGTCTGGTAGGATTTTTATGGTATCCAGTCTTACATTTAAGTCCTTTAGCGATTTTAAATTTGTTTTTGTATGGTGTAAGTTGGTGATCTAGTTTCTTTTCTTTTCTTCCTCCTTTTTTTTTTTTTTGCATGTATCTAATCAAATTTTCCAGCACCATTTATTGAAGAGACTGTCTTGACTCCATTGTATGCTCTTGCCTTCTTTGTCTAATATTATCACCTAACTTGATGGTATCATTTTCTCTTGTGCTTGATTTAATCTCATTTTGTTTTGTATAGAAACATGCTGCATAGGCTTGTCACCTAGGAGCAATAGGCTATACCCCATAGCCTAGGCATGTAGTAGGCTATTTATACCATCTAGGTTTGTGTAAGTGCACATTATGATGTTCATACAATGAAATCACCTAACAATACATTTTTCAGAATGTATGCCTGTGGTTAAGTGGTGCATAACTATTAACTTTTAATGATTCCTTCTAGTCTTTGATCCACTATATCTCCAACTTCAGAGGTATCAAGTATTTCTGATTCCTGGTTTCTATTCCATTAGGATTAGACTAAGGCAGTGGTGGGCAAACTCATTAGTTAACAGAGCCGCAGTTTGCTGACTGCTGGACTAGGAAATAGAGATAGAGTTAGGCATAGAGTTAAAGGAGAGAATTTTATTTATTCCCTCCATCTGTGTTAATCCCACCTTGTTTATGACTTGACAATTGCCTTTCCCTTGCTTCCAGGCCCACCTGTAGATCTCTAGGCATCACCCTAACATCTCAGAAATCCTGTCTCACACACAGCCATACAGGGGATATTGGAGATCCCAGTCTCCAGGTTAGCACGTTCTATTCTTTGTTTAGAGATGATGCCTTTGTCCTCCTGGTTCTCTCGTCCACAGCTCCAGGGGTGCGGGTAGGTTGGGTCACAGATATTTTCTTTATCTTTTATTGTTGTTGTTAATTCTCACTTGAGGACATTTCCCCCCCCAATGATGTTTAGAGAGAGTGGGAGGGAGGGGGACAGACACACACACACACACACACACACACACACACACACACACACAGAAACATAAATGTGAGAGAGACACATCGATTGGCTGCCTCCTGCACGCACCCCTGCCTGGAACAGAGGTACATGCCCTTGACCGGAATCAAACTCACGACCCTTAGGGCCATGGGTCAATGATCCAACTACTGAGCCAAACATGCCCAGGCTTTTTTCCCATTCTCTTAAGTGGGAAAACCCCATACAGCTATCCTCTGGCTATGAGTGGTGAGCCTAGTTCTGGCTCCCCACTCATACTTGGGGTGACAAGTATTATTTCAGTCACCCTGCAGAAGCTGGCTATAGCCCTCTCACTTATTTGTGTCTCTGTTTCATTCCTTATCCAAGGAAGATAATCTTTAATCTTTACTTTGCCCTTTATTCTTTATTCCTGGCAATGTCTTTTTGCATATATATATATATATATATATATATATATTTATATTTCTGTCACTTCTAATTGTTTGGAAAAGAGGAACATAGTGTGAGCACAATACTCCATTTTCACAGAAAGTCCAAATATTGGTTCATTAAAAGTTAACAAAAGAGCAGCAACAACCAAATGAAAACCCACTTCCTTTTGCTTGGTCAAAGCGATTATATCTGATGTGGGCAGATTAATCAGGATACTGCATATGACTGTGCCTCGTGATATCTGAAGCCCCTCACAAATCTTAATTATTTATTTTATGTTTGTGGGTCCCTGTCACCTCACTAGGAAATCTTCAGACCTTCCTCGCACAGGCTCTATTTTTTATTTATGTGCCAAACATGGAAGATAAACGTTTAAAGATAATCTCTCTGTCTCAGACGTGTTCCCGGAACTTCCAGTGCAAACAGAAATACATTCTCCTGGTTTGTGAGTCCTTGAGCAATGTTTGGCCCAGAGACGCACAAGAGGATGGTTACAAGGGCGTTCTTGACAGGCTGGGGGAGCCGGAACGGCCTCCTTGCTGCCTGGGCTCCGCAACCCTGGCTCAGTGTCAAGAACGTAGTTCACCAGAAAGACAAACAGTGAGAAGTTCACCAAACACTTGGACTTTAATTTGCTTCTTGAGATGCCAGGCTATTTTCTTTTTCTGGCGGACATTGTTGCTCCTCCTCTAAACCTCACAGATTCTAAACCCTAGTCCTACTCTTGTAGCATTTCTCCCTGAACTTAATCAATTCAATCCAACAAATGTTTATGGAAGTGTGCCAGGCAAGGCTAGGTACTGGGAGGGTTAGGATGCATACAGCAGAGTTCCTGTCCCTAATGGCCTCACAGTCTGGTGTTAGGGAAGCCAAACAGGCCTGTGAGCCAAGAGAATTAGCACAGGTGGCAAACCTTTGCACTTTCAGCTCTGGCTGTGGCGTCCAGCAGTCCTGGTTCACATCTGCAGGAGTCACTGTCCACCATGAGACTGTGAACAAGTTATTTACCCTCTTTGTGTCCTTCTGTTTAATGGTATCACATAGTCCGTATGATTCTATATGTGTATACATACACACATACATGTGTGCATACATTATATAGCATATACTAAGGTACTTACATACATGTATGTATCTAGATGTATGTGCATATGTACACATGTATATATACTCATATATGTATATATGTATATATGTTGTAGTCTGTATAGGTGTATAAATATATATACTGTATATTTGTATGTATACTATATATATAAAAGTATATATTATATGTATATATTGTATATTTTGCATATATGTGTTTGTGTATTATATATAGGTTAATTAATATAATACATTAATACATGTTAAATATTTGTAATTGAGCTTGGCAAGCAGAAACTACTCCATAAATGGCAACATATATTATTATGTACATTTTATCTATGGAACATGAAGGAGAGATTGAGTAGTAATGAATGGTAACATGGGCTTTTGAATCAAACAACACATATTGAATTTTGACTTTACATTAACTGCCCATGAATGAGAAAAAACAATGTTGAGGCTTTCAACCCAAGTATTAGTTTATCCAGCTTATAAAGTTTATTTGCCATAGTTTCCTTGATGAAGATAGTTGTTTTCATTATTCTGTTCACTTTCGATCTGAGTTTATTTAAACTTTGTTTGAACATCATCTATAGACTATTGGAATTACAGACCAGGAAGAGACCTAGAGAGGATCTTAAAGTCCTGTTTTTCAAGTTATGTTCTTAGGAACCCCAGAGATGAAGAGGGGTGCCTTCTAGCTTACCTTGGACATAAGAGTGGTCAGAGTCTGGGTAAGAATAGAAACCTCCATGTCACTCCCACCCCTGCTCTTCAAGTAGCTAGATCCACACTGATTCTATTATACATTAGCCTCTGACTAAGACTTTATTTGAAGAAAGGATTTCACAGATCTATGTCCATATCTATGTGGAAAACAATGATCTAGGTCAAGGGTTTGTAAACTTTTTCTATGAAGGATACGGCCTTCCTTGTTTCTGCATAGAGTAGGTATGTCCCCACATTAGGGGCTTGTGTCTAGTTGCTCCCCTATCTGTATTCTTCCCCTCCATAACTCCATATCCACATGACTGTCACTCCCTCACCTGCTTTCCTTCTCTGCTCACATGCCCCATCTCAGTAAAATCTACCTTGACAACCTTATTTAATTCTGCATTCTAAAACCTCTGGTCTCTACTTCCCAGGCCCTTACTTGTTCTGTTTTCTTTCTCCCATAGCACTTATCAGCTTCTAATATACCATACTAGAGGCCCGTTGCACGATATTCATGCAAGAATAGGCCTTCCTTCCCCTGGCTTTGTTCCCGGCTGCCCGGGAGCCTGCAAGTCCTCGCTTTTGGCTAGAGTACGGCTCCTGTAGCTCCCTCCACCGCCCCGCTCCCTCTCATAGCAGGCATCCTGCTCCTCCCGGCTGCTCCTCGCCTGCATATGCAAATTAACCCGCCATCAGTGGGTTAATTTGCATACCCACTCCTGATTGGCTGTGGGCGTAGTGGAGGTATGGTCAATTTACATGTTTGTCTATTATTAGGTAAGATAACTTATTTGTTATGTTTATTATTCATTGTGACTTCCTCTCCCAGGCTCCAACTAATCAATACAGAGGAAATATATTTTGTCTGCCTTTGTTCCCTTAATGCTTTGCTGAGCACTCAGTAGGCACCAAACAAATATTTCTTGAATGAGTCACGAAACCTGTTTCTTTTATTTCAAGGCTATATTCTTAACTACTATATTATATGGCCAAAGGAGTGAGGGATTGAATGAATGAGTGAACAGAAGGAATGACTCCTGTACTAGTTTGGGCATTCATTGAGGGATGGGGTTGTCTCTTAATCATGTGAGTGCACCTGGGACAAAGCAGGTGCTTAGTAAATGCCTGCAGAATTCAATTACATCCTGCAGGCGCCAGTTCTGACATTTGGTAGGCCCTGTTTCCACGTAAAAGACTTCCCTCCTGTTTTGGCCCATCCTGACCACAATTGCTTCTCTTAGCCAGAAAAAGCCCTTTGTCCCTTGGCTACAGTTCAGACCCTGCTGCTTCCAGCCAGACTGGGCAACAAAAAGGAGCTTCAGAGGGAAGAACAACAGTCACTTTCTTTCTGCAGGATCCCTCCCAGGCTGTTTAAGCCTCTCCCCATGTCCCCTGATTTCAAACCTTTTTGCTTTCTTTGCTCTGTAGGATTCCAGCTGACAGCCCAGGGTGAGTCTGACTGGAAAGTGTGAGGAGAGTAGGGGCTCCTGGGGAATCATTTCTCCAGTAAATCCTGAAATAGCAGGGCTCTTTCCCCTGCGTTTTGTAAAAGATGTTCCGAAGCCCAGATGTTGGGGCAAATCAAAGAAACTAGCAATTTGGTAGATCTTAGAAAACAACAGTTCTGTAGCAACAGACGCATCCATGGCAAGTTTAGGACAAAGACAAAGCCTTGATGAACTCTTTCTAATACTATTGCATCCAACTCTGACCTTAAGGTTTTTCACATTGACACATGCAGGTGCCAACCGGCTCTGCCACTTAGGGACCATGTCATCTTAAGCAGGTCACTTAGCTTTTCTGAGCTTCATTGTACTGTCTGTTAAATGGAAATATTAAACCCACAGCATCAGAACAGTAAACAAGATATTATGCTACCTTTGTGAATCCTTTCTTATTTTCTTTAACAATTATTCTCTGTATCAGTGTCATAGTTATGCAAGCGCACACGCGCGCGCGCTCACACACACACACACACACACACACACACACACACAAACATACACAATGCGTATAAAAACTGGGGAAGTATGAATAAGGTCAGTAGTTAAAAGTGACCAATGTCAATTTCTTGGTTTTGATGATGGACTATGGTTCTGTAATTGGTTACCAGGGGGAAGGGTACACAGGAACTGTCTGCATTATTTGGCAATTTCTTGTAACTCTAAAGTAATTTCAAAACAAGACTTCTTTTAAAGAGTTCATTTCTGCTGCCTTTTCTTTCCTGTAACACCTTCCAAATGCTTCTAATAGAACATTTCACACTTAGAACTGTGGGCTCTGCTTCTCTCCAGGACTCGGTGCTCCCTGAGGACACTTTGTTTCTTATCTGTTCTTACTGGCCTAGCATTGGGCCTGGCACTGAGTTGGTGGTCACACATATTTACTGATTATTTTAGTCCACAATATCAAATTAAGCAGCCTCTCTTTTTAGATACTCTTAGTGCTATCTCTAAAAACATATAAAGGAAATAAATCTTTATTGAAAGCCTCTTATATGCCAGGAACTTTCTCTGAGTTAATCCCCATAGCAAGCTTATGAGGTATACATGATGATTTCCATCTTACAGATGAGGAAACTAAGCCTTAGAAAGCTTAATATGCCTGCTCAAAAGGGGCAGCATGGAGGTAGAGTCAAACCCCAAGTCTGATTGGCTCCAAAGTCCATTTTCATTCAGTCAGTCATTTATTCATTCATTCATTCATTTATTCATTCAGCAAATGTTTATAGAGCACCCACTGTTTGTCAGGGTCTAATCTTAGACTTTAGAATGTTATTATGAACAAAACAAAGATGGCTGCCTTTATGAGGCTGCTATTCTAGCGATGCAATACAGGTGATAAAGAGCAAACAATTAAAAAAGAACATGTAGACACAAACAAGAAAGAAGAGTAGAGAAAGGAAATTGAGACTGTGGAGACTCGGAGTAATTTGCAGCAGGAACTAGGACATGCAGGGTGGGCCTCACTGAGAATATGAGATTTAAAAAATCTTTAAATATTTTTTTTATTGACTTCAGAGAGGGGGAGGGAGAGGGAATGAGAAATAGAAACATCAATGATGAGCGAGAATCATTGATTGGCTGCCTCCTGCATGGCCCCTACCGGCAATCGAGCCTGCAACCCTAGACATGTGCCCTGACTGGGAATCGAACTGTGACCTCCTGGTTTATGGATCGATGCTCAACCACTGAGCCACACTGGCCAGGTGAGAATACAAGATTTGAGTAGGGTTGAATATGAGATGTGAGCAATGGCGTTAACCAAAGATTTTTGAAGAACATTCCAGTTGGAGGAACAGCCAATACAAAGGCTTTCATACCTGCTGTGTGTGGCTGGGCAAGGCATCTGGTTTGGCTGCAGCAGAGTAAGATGTGGGGAGAATAAAGGATATTAGGGATAAAGAGATTATTGTAAACCACAGCAGTCACTGCAAGGATGTTGTGAGGACTTCAGTTTTGCTCAAAGATGAGTGCCAGGGCAGGGTTTTTATTTTTTTATTAAATATATATTTTATTGATTTTTTTACAGAGGGGAAGGGAGAGGGATAGAGAGTTAGAAACATCAATGAGAGAGAAACATCGATCAGCTGCCTCCTGCACACCCCCTACTGGGGATGTGCCCACAACCAAGGTACATGCCCTTGACTGGAATCGAACCTGGGACCCTTCTTTTGCAGGCCAACGCTCTATCCACTGAGCCAAACCGGTCAGGGTCAGGGCAAGTTTTTGAGCAAAGGAGTGACATAAGCTGACTAGGTCCTGCATGGACTCTCTCTGGCTGCTGTGTGGAGGCTAAGCTGAAGGGGTTGAGGTTGGAAGCAGGGAACCAGCTGAAAGGCTATTGTACTTTCCAGGCTAGAGATGACAGTGGCTTCCACCGAGCAGTGGGGGCGGAGGATCTGCCTTTCTCACAGCTTGGCTTCTCTTACCTGGTGAAGGACTATCTCCCAGGAGCAGGGACAGACCCCAGATGGATTGCTCATCATCTTCTGCTCTTCCTGTGTGGCTCAGATACTCAATCCTCTCCCCACCAGCTCCCTCAACACCCACAAGAGCCTGCACATCCCACCTTCTTCCTCTTCTGTCGCCCTCTGTGCCTGGCTTTGCTCCAGTGGCTCCAGGGCTAGCTTGGCTAGCCTGTCCTGCTTGGTTGTAATTAACTTCTCATCACTCCTGATCTGTCATCTATTGTCAGGCAAAAAGCCGAGTCTGTCATGCTAATGGATACATTTGGGAACAAAGTGGGTCTTCCTCCCATTCAGCCCAAAGCAGGAAAGATGGCCCATAGTCTCTCAATTTCCTCTTCCGCCTTTTGGGGATGCCTGTCTCCAGGGGGTGCCATGTGGTTCAGTGGGACAACCCACGGGGATTCGGTTGCAACAAGAAGGTCACATAGATAATAAGAAAGAGGAAAGGGATGTTGTTCAGTGCACACTGGTGTTAAGCACCCAGAGTCAGTATCTTATGTACTTTTCAGAGGATTCTGTGGGTAGGGGCTGTCCTTCCTGCTTTCCAGCCCAGGGCCCTGAGAATAAAGTAGCCTGCACTGGGTCTGCTGCCAGCTCTATTATGGAGGTGCAGGCAACCACTAAAGCAACCTTTATCGCTGGAGAAGGCAACAGATTTCTTGTTAAAAGTAAATAAATAAAAATCTCGTTTTAAAAAATATTTTTTTTATTGATTTCAGAGAGGAAGGGCGAGGGAGACAGAGAAACATCAATGATGAGAATCATCAATCGGCTGCCTCCTGCCCACCCCTACTGAGGACTGAGCCTGCCACCTAGGCATGTGCCCTGACTGGGAATTGAACCCTGACCTCCTGGTTCATGGGTCGATGCTCAACCACTGAGCCACATCGGCCAGGCAATAAATGAAATCTTTAAAAGGAAAGCCTTGATATCTTGGGCCTGGGCATGAAGGAGCCAATGAGTCAAACGAACAAAGTCTGCAGTGTCTCAGTCAGTGCCAGGCTGCAGAGACAAGACACCCAAGCCAGGGGTTCTCACAGCCTGTTTGGGCACTTCCCCTTGGCTCACAGAAGGCAGGGGTGTGTGAATGCTTTCCCATGACACCAAAATGCAGCTAAGCAGAAAGGACATGTGGCTGGGGCTGGGAAGACGTTTATGAGAACCTGGCAATACAATGAATGCTCTGGCGCAGGCCAGCAAGGTAGAGCAAGTTGGGGCAAGAGTCGCATCTAATGATAAAAGAACTCCTTTTCATTGTGTGGGTTAGGTCTTTCCCACTCCCCACAACATGCAGGGCACATGGGCCAATGGATTGTGCCCGGAGTGCAGGAAGGCACTGAGAAGGAGGTGCCCAGGTAGCCCTGCCCTGCATGTGGTAATCACCCAGTTGGAAGGCCATTTGTGGCTGGTTTGCACCTTGTCAGCACTTTAAAAACTTGTAATTCTCTCACCCAGAATGTATAATTTCACTCTTGCCAGAATCTGGAAAGGAAGTCAAAGAAGTTTGCATGTTCAAAGCCAAGAGCTTTTTTTTTTTTTTTTCTTCTGCTGCTGCAAGAGCTTTCTGGATGCTGATAGAAGTGTGGCTGTGATGGTTCATTGTGTGAATCAACTTGGCTAGACTGTGGTGATCAAGTTGCCTTAAGAGTAAAGGCTGCATTTTCCCAAAGGAGGAATTCTGTGTCCAGACTGCAACATGGACACCCTGCTTGAGTTTCCAGCTGATGGCCTGATATTAATATTGCTATATCTGCTTGCCTTTTGTCAACTTGCGCCTGTCATATAATTTTCTAAACTCTTATTCTTTGTTTTATGTTTTGGTGATTTTGTTTTAGGAGTGTGTATTGCGATACACTAATCTGTATTTTAAAAACAAACAACCCTCAGATTCTGTCCTTGGGACTCACAGGGCACTTGAGGGGAGTCTGCTGTTTCACTGCAGACTGGGGAAGGGAGACTCTGTGCCATCACCTGCTGGGTGCCATGCTGGGGTGGGGGCTAAGCACCGAGGCTGCAGGGTCCTTAGTCACCCAGCCTTTTGCAGCAGCCTTTCATTTTGTTGGACAGAACTTATTGAACACAAAAGAGCATGAGTGTTAGAATCAAAGAGTCCAGTGATATGTCTGTGGGCAGATTCCAGAAATTCTGCTGGCCTCATTGCAGTCCTTTGAGAACTTTGGACAATGTTGGGGTTCTCATGCTTGCCTCTAGAGGACCTCCCCTTGTATTTACTGTTGCCACAAGGAATCTATATCTTGAACATTGTTATTCACCAAACACATTGAGTATATTTACTTTTTATTAGTTTATATGTATTTTTTAAATTTATTTTTACTTTGAGATAGTAGTATATGTATTAATTTACTTAACTTTTATTTAGGTAAATAGAATGCTGAAATGCCAATGGAATAGCTGCTGGTCAACATCTCATTGTATTGATAAAATCCCAATCAGTAGCAAAGAGGCAATTTTATAGTTAAACTAGGTGACCTGATATTAATAATGCTATATCTGCTTGCCATTTGTCAACTTGTGCCTATCATATAATTTTCTAATCTTTTATTTTATTTTTTGGTGGTTTTGTTTTAGGAGTGTGTGTTATGATACATTAACCCATATTTGAAAACAAACAACCCCCATTTAATAGAGGAATTTAACCCATTTGTGTTTTTTGTGATCTCCATCATGCTTAGCCCATGTGAACTTAATTTGATAAAGGTAAATTTCCTGTAAGGATATCTGAACTATTGAAATAGTTTGGGGACTGCTAAAGCTCCTTCAGAACTCCTGAAATACTTTAGCATTCTAAATTCCACAGCATTCTTCATTTGCACCTAAGGATGCTGGAACTCTGCCCTGAGTATTCCCTAACATGACACCTAGTCAAGAAGAGGGTACAGCTGAAGGACAGAATCACTGCCAATGAGTCTTCCTTTTGTGTTCTTGCTAACTGCTTCTCTTTTTGCTTCTGGATCTGTCCTTTCAGGCTCCTGGTTGACACAGAACTGCCTGAGTAATACTGTGTTTTGTATTACTTGCTAATGCACAATTATCTCTAAGTAATCCTATAGTAGCAATTCACTCATCCATCCATCCATCCATCCAACAAATATGTATCCAGCATGCTCCATCTGCCAGTTCTTGTTTTGGGTGCTATTAGAGGAGGTCACACAGGTGTACAAAGTATTTTGGAAGTCTGTGGTCTAGAGAAATCCTAGCCTTGAGGACAGCAGTGGGCAGTTCTAATCTCTTTTACCCTGGACAGCCTCTGCCCTGCAGACCATAGTTCTGAGTTCATTCTGGCCCCTTTCTCTGAACCAAGGGGTGTGATCTGCAGCTGGAGCTGAATGCTCTTCTTGTCCATGGCTTCATGTCTTCCTCTTAATTCCTGACAGTTCAGAGTCTTGGAGTTTCTCAGAGAGCACCCACCCTGGTCTTCAGTCACCTCCAGCTGTCACTCTATCCCAAAATCATGTTTCACAGTGAGAATTAATGTTGGCCCATCTCCTCTCTGAGCCTCAGGCTGTTTGGTCATGACTATATTCCTCCAAGTTGTTGAAGATTCCTGTTGTCCTGGTGTGATCCTCCTAAGGACTGACCCAGACTGGGAGCCTATGAGGAACTCCGGGAAAGGAGCATTCAGAGGGACACACCGGTGGTCTCCAGGGTGGGCCATCCCTGGACGTCACTGCTCACACTTCATTCTTGCAGGTCACACACCTCTATAGCTCTCTGCACATTATGTGTGGTGGCACAGGCCAGGTTCTTAATCTTCCCTTCCCTTCTGGGTGTGACTTCATGTCTTTCCTTTAGGAGAGAGACTGATGTGGAAATCACAATTAGGTTAGTGTAATAAGTGCCATGATGAGACAGTTGCAATGGTCTGAATCAGCTCCAGAGTCCCAGGTGGTGGGGTCAGGTCAGGAAAGGCTTCCTAGCAGAGGAGCATGGAAGATGAGGCCTGGCTGGTCCAGAGGAGGTACCCATAAACTGGAGGGGAGTTGCAGGGAAAATGAATACCTTGAGAGGTGGTCAAAACCTGGAATCAGTTCACTGTGCCAGGAACACTGGGTATGAGGGAGGAAGTGATCTGAGAAGGCAGGAAAGGTAAGCTGGCATTATGACAAAGGAGCTGGTTTTTATTTTTTTTAATGTTTTTATTAACTTTTTAGAGAGAGGAAGGGAGAGGGAGAGAAGGATAGTAACATCAATCATGAGAGAGATTTATGTTTCATTTAAGGATGTTTACTTTGATCAACTCCCTCCTGCATGCCCCCTCCTGGGGATCAAGCCCAAACTCTGGGACCCGACAGGAAGTGAACCAGTGACCTCTTAGTACATGGGTTGATGCTCAACCACTGAGCCTCACCGGCTGGGTTGGTTTTTAATTTTATTCCTGAAATATTCCTACTCATTCGGAGGGAAACACCTGAATTCATAATCCTTTCTTTAAAGAAGTGAGTCTCCTCTACAGGGGACTTTCTGGTATCCAGGCAGGTGGGTGGGGCAGAATGGATACAACTTCAAATCACCTCCCACTGTTTACCGCACCCCCCAGCCTGCCAGCCCAGTGCCTGAAACTCCACATTGCAAAATCCTATGGCTCCTCTGACTTCTGCTCATCAAAAGCAACCACGTGAGAAGCAAAAGGCTAGAAAGCCCTTACGCACAAGGCAGTAATTGTGTTAGGGGGATGTGTTTGGTGGTAGGTTTTCTTCTCGCCTCTAGTGTGTGCTTTCTTTGGTTTTGTTTTACTAACTTGGAAATTCTATTTAAAAAGAACTACGTTTGAATTATGCTCAAAAAGATCTCCCAAGGACATCCTGGGTCTAATTTCTAGGACACAGCACGAGAAACCCATCTCCAAGGTGGAACTGGCCTTGGTCTGTGCTATATTAGCCGAGGCTGTGTTAGGAAATGAGAAGGCCACATACTAAGGTCTCTGGAAATAGAGGTGATTTCTCTGCCCACGGCAAAGAGTGTTTTTCTATATCAGCCTAATGAGTTTGCTCTTTTCGCATTTAGGGTGCCCATTAGGGTGCCTCGTCTCATTTATGGCGGTTGCTGTTTCAGGAAATGCAAGGAAATTCAGCAACACTGTTTGTGATGTGGCCACAGACTCCCCTGCTGGCCGAGGGTCCCGGAGAGCTGTGTGTCCAGCACACACAACCTCCTTTGTTTAAGCATCTGCATCTTCCTCCTCAGCAGGCTGTCTGCGCGGGGAAGCAATCACGCTTCCTAGCTCTCACGCAGCCCAGAAATTCAAGCGCAATTGGGCCTCTTTGCCATTTTCCAACATCAAATCTGCCTGGGGACCGAGTTCCAGCAGCAGCTGTTTCTGCTTTATGTTTTATTTAAGGGCGTTTACTTTGAGCCCTGTGTGTTCCCATTCTGTGTGTGGCAGAGCGGACTGTGCGCGTGTCTAAGATACCGCCCACCTATGTGCAGTGGGGGCTCATTAGCGGTCAGTGTTTTTCAGGACAAAGTCAGATTAACTACAGTTATTAGAGTTAGTCATTGCTTTTTGTTATTTGACTTAAAATGGTAGCAATTGTTCATCAAATATATCAAATGTTTACTCTGTGGCAAGCTCTGTGCCAAATAGTTACATACATTTTCTCTTTAAGTCTTACCAGAATCTAATAAAGTAGATGGATAAATTAATGTGCATTTTATGGATGAAGTCTCAGAATATATGTCTTGCTCATATTCTAACAAGCAACAAATAGGAAGCTTAGATTTGAACCCAGGTATATTTGACGCCACATAATATATATGAAATATAATCTATGTGGTATTACATTTATAGATATGTGTAAGCATGTATGTGTGCCTATACACTATATTATCTATATATATGACATCCAACCTTTCAAATCACATTTCCCCTTTCTCCCTCTCTCTCTCCATTTTCTCACATTCCCTACCTCTGTCCTGTGTTCCTTATGATTGTTAATTAACCCTTTTGTTGTTCATGGAATGTGACTGGGTCGGCAGAGTGTCAGACCTGGGCCCAAAGTGAGCAAGGATCCTGATGCTGATGCCCGGCACCCGGGCTTGTGTCTCACTCTGCTCTTTGCTAGCTGCCTGTCTTTGGTAAGTCCCTCAGGTTCTCTGAGCCTCTGCCTCCTTGTCCCGTGTGCTGGTTGGTGCCAACGAGAGCTGGCAGCCTATGTGTCTTGTTGTGAGAGTTAAATGTGAGGATGGATGTGATAGCCCCTTTGCGCTGCAAAGTGCCACGGTCACTCAGTCATGCTCTTGGCTGCCAGTCCCCTGTGATGAGAGTTTTTATTTCAAGAGAGACAGGGAAGTAAGGAAAGCAAGAGTTGCCACAGAGCCAGCTTCTCAGAAGAGCAGGGTTTAGGAAAGGTCACATGGGATCCAGCAGAGCTCCAGGAAACGGGATTAGTCACCATCCAAGAAGGAGGCGTCTGTGTTTTCCTACTCCAGGAGCTTGTCATCATAACAGCTTTATCACTCTCTGCCTCTGCTTACACTGAACCTGCCATCACTAACGAAGGTATTTCTATTCTGTCTCTGCCATGTGCTCCTGGTCCCCCATAGCTTCTGCTGTCTCGTGTCTTCTTCTCACAGCCTTCTTTTCTGAGGAGCTCCTCTGCTTTTGTTTCTGTTAAGGACCACTGGCTCATGCTGTAGGCCTCACACTCAAATTGCTAAGGGAGAAGAGTCAGCTTGTCAGCTCAGTGGGGTGCTGGTAAATGTTTAATAACTGGCTGTCTGTGGAGGCTTGGGTGGAGGAAGCCCTGGTTTGTAATGTTTGCCAATTTTCTTGGTGTAAATACTCCCACTATAGTTTATTTCAGTCTACCAACATGATGTCACCTGGCTCCTCAGAGTGTGAACATTGAACCATTAAATCCTAACAGTCAGTATGAGCCAACTCTAAGACATCACTTCCATTTACATCTACCACTGCACAGTGACTGGTCAGTCCAGAGACTGGTTGGCCTTGGACTGGGTTCCATCCTGGCCCATTCAGTGGTAGCCACGATATCGAGCTCACATGGTGACACTATCACAAAGTCCTGTGGACATGGGGTTCCCAGTTTGTAACAAACTAATAGAAATATTATTTAACTCTCATTTTATTGATATCTATGAGCGTTTCATATAGTAAGAGAAAATATATAAAAATATAAATTAAGAAATGACCAATGCTACAAGAGAGATGTAAAAAACATGAAACAGCATCCAAAGACAAACAATATGTCACTTTCAGGTGGCAGTAAGCAAGGGAGGCTCTTTGGATCATATAGCATTTGAACTGAGCCTTCAAGGACGGCAGGACTTGGAGATGTAGAAGTAAAGGAGAAGGTCTTCAACATACAAAGGACAAGAGCTAGAATAAAAATGTGGACTGGCTGAAAGCATGGAATAGGTATGGAGTTAGTGGACACTTCGTTTAATTGAAGCCAAAGGTATGTGAAGGGGAGGAGAAAGTAGTCATAGTATCAAGGAAAGTTGTAGAGGAACGTGAGAGTCAAAATAAGGTGACTCAAATATACTACACTACTTTTCTTTGTTGCTATTACCAAATAAAAGTGAAATATAAGTTTGTGTGGCTATTACCTATATTATTATATGGGTCCAATGGAATAGAATATTGAAATGACAATAAGACTGTGCTGAGTTGCATAAATTGGTTCTTGACCTTCTCTATCATTTTAAGTAGCTGATGTTAACATTTGCATTAATTTCTTATACTGAATAGTGGCAACTGGATGAACTAGATCACTGATGAGAATCAGAGTGGGATGAATATGAAGACCTGGGTACTGGCCTTAGCTTTGTCACCAACTCAAGAAGTGATCTGGGGAAAATAATTTGTTTGCCAACCTTGATACACCCTCGCATGTATAATCTTGCTGAGTGGTTATTTGATGGTTGCAATCCTAGCCCTTCTAGGTCTATAATCACATATCCATGACCTCTCCAACTTTATTTCAAATAAAGTCATTCATTATTCTGGGACTGGCAAAGAGCAAAGAACTCCCTGCCCTTGGCATGGATAATCTCCCTTGGGGAAACAGCTCCTACGGACAACACTGCCAAGGTTCATGTGTGCTAGGGGAAGAGAACCTCTGGTTAATTGACCTTTATTGTTAAAGTGAAGACTAACTAGCAAAACCTAGTTAAACCCTTGCTGTTAGCAATATGTCTCAAGTGTTCTAATTTATTTATTTTTTTACTTAAAAAACAGTTTTTAAATTAGGAAACCAAGTATTAAGGGACTATATATGTGCCAACCTCTAAGACAATCACTATGGAAAATAATACTAATGCTAATATTAATCCTAGGTATCCTTTATTGAATATTTATTCTCTGCCAGGTACTGTTATGAGAGCTTTACATATATCATCTCATTTAATATTCCCAAGAAATATGAGTGAGGCTAACTATTATAGCACCTTGTAGTGGGGTGAATGGTGCTCCCCCCCACCCCCAGAATCTTATATCCGTGTCACTGGAACCTATGAATGTGACCTTATTTGAGAAAAGGTCTTTGCAAAAATAATTAAGGATCTTTAGATGAGGACAATATCTGGATTATTAGGATGAACCATAAACCCAATGGCAAAGATATTTATAAGAAACACACATAGGAGAGAGATTTAGGGAAGAGGGGAAAGCCATGTAACAATGGAGGCAGAGAATACAGGACATGGTCATGAGTTAAGAGACCCCTGAGTCACCAGAAGCTGGAGAAGGCCAGGAACAGGTCATCTCCTATAACCTTCTGAGGGAGAACCACCCACCCTGCTGACACCTTGATGTCAGTCTATGGAGATCAAGGACTGGGAAAGAATGCATTTCTGTCATGTGAAGCCACCAAGCTTGTGGTGGCATGTAAAAAGGATGCATGAGAGGGTCAATTAAAAGTATCTAAGATCCCATAGTTAGTAAAATTGAGGAGTACAGTGGTTAAGCAAATTTCCAAAATTCAGACAGCAAGTAAATGGAGACGTGTGATTCAAAGCACCCTTCGCCTCTTTGTCCAGAGGTCAATGTGAAAGAAGATGGGCTATAAAGTTAGGATCCCCAGACTTAGATGAACCCTGTGACCCTGGTCCAGCTAAGAAATCATTTTTACATTTTAATTGGTGTTCTCATTTGTGAAATGTGTATATAATTTACCTAAATGTCTTATTTTGGGATTTGAATGATATTTTAAAAAATGTTAGACACCCTATAGATAGTATGTAGCCTTCCTTCTCTTGGAGTACATAGCACATTCATTTTGTACTATAATTCTGTAGGGAGCAGTTATAGGGTTAAGCCTCAGACTGACCTGTTGGCAAAGCCAAAAACAAGTCCCAGCTTAGAGGGCACAGCCCTCTTAGCATAATTAAGCTTGACCTTATGACACTACCTAGATCCTTCCTGGGTAGCTCATGGGCTGTGGGAGGTGCAGCAAATGCTGCCAAAACAAGTGAAACTCACAAGAACATTGTAACTATGGTGACCACTACCTTGTTTACCTCTGACTATAAAATAAAGGCTCAGCTTGCAGTCTGGATCTGTTCTGTGGTCTCAGCCAGACACTGGAGATCCACCTAGACCCAGCTTATTCTCTTTGTCTGTCTTTTCTTCATCCTTCGCCAGCCCCCCTCAGGCTTGCCAAACACTTGGCTGTGCTGGCGCGGCACATAATTCTAATTCGAAAGTCATGGTCAATAGGTAGATTTTCACATATTCAGAATAAAACCCATTTGAGATCCTCAGCCATCAGTGAAATATTCATTTACACCCACTATCACCAACCACACCTCTGCCACTATTTCAGCTGTGCACTACTTAGGTCAGCAGATGGCATCATCATTGACCCAGTTCCACCAACCTGAAACCAACCTAAAACCTTCAAGGCAGCCAGTGCTCTTCCTTCTCTTGCCCTTGACATCCCATTAGTCATTAAATCCTACTCATGTTACCTCCTAAAAATGTCTGCTAAATGTGCATTCCCCCCTCCATCACCACCTCCAGTTCTCTAATGCACATCCCAGTCATTGATGTGGGATAGTCTGCCTCTGGTCTCAACTTATTCTATTCTGTCCTCCCAGAAGTTTTCCACTGTAGGTCTGTAAGAGACAGATCTGATCACAGAATCTCTCTTGCACCAAGTGATTCAATCTCTCCAACTCCCCGAGGAGTCCACAATCTTTAAACTGAGATATAGACCTACCATCAGCTGGTTTCCACCTTCATCTTCCACCTCAATGCTCATACTTCTTCCAGAACCTCCCTGTACCTTGTCGAATGATTGTAATCCCTAATGATGCTTTGTTCTTTCTCATTCTCTATAGTTGATCTCTCTGATTGGAAAACTTTCTCCATTTAATTTCTTGAAAAGTACCTTCATCGTTAAAACTCAACCCAATATCATCATTCCCTCCAGGATACCTTCCCTGACCTCACCCCCAAAGGCTGAGTTATCTGGGTTATATGCCCCCTCATGTACTCCTACAACACCTTATGCTTGTCCCATGTTTTCAAAGCATTTGTCAGAGTATACTGTAATAGGTAGTTTATAGATCTCTATGAAGATAAAGAGTTACAAAGAGAGATCCAATATTCTATTAAGGTTGAGGCAAGCTCTAAAGCTATGTAGGTTAGTTTCTTGCAGCACTAGGATGGTCTTGGTTCATCACTAACCTCTATTTGATTCTAAGGCTATTTTTTTTTCTTCAGAAAGCCCAGCATAGGAAAATAAAGAGAACTGTGAAAGCAACCAAACAGCAACAGATGAAAGTTAGTGGCACTGCCTTTCCAAAGGCATGGTTATGTGGGGGCATAAATGCCAAGTAACATCACCTTCTATCATATTAAAAAAAGTGTGTGAAGAGGTAACAGAACAGCAACATCAAGAGGACAGTTGTGTAATTAGCAGAATAAATTTCTTTACTCAGGAGGGATAAACTGTCTTCATTACACAACTTTGCTGAAGTCTCTACAGGGTGATAAAGATAGTAGGGGATAGTGGAAGGAAAATTAGCCTGGGAACCAGAATAATTTTTTATTTTTTTGGTCTTAAGCTCTTAATCTAGTTGGCATTGGATTTTTATTTTTATTACATGTAACCAAAAGATCCTTGGGACTGCAACAGTAGGTGTGTGGGGTAGAGAAAAGGTAAAAATACATTAGAGTCCATTCAAATCTAGCTAAAATAAGAAATTTTACCTTGGAATAAGTGATCTCAATCTTTTAAGTAATTCTAATTGGATCTTTTGAGGCCAATTGTCCAAAAATGAGTCAATAACTAAGGTCAGCGGGACAGAATCCTCACATTCGCTGGGTCTAGGTGATTTGTTCACTCTGGGACCCCAGGTGAAAGAGTAGACTCATAAACTTTTGGTCTCCACAGGAAAGGTGGTCTTCCTTTCCAGAAGAAGGGGAAGTGAATGTTGGACAGACAGGAACAACAGACATCCATTAAACCTTTCTTATTTATGCGTCTTTGTGTGAAGGCCACTACATTATTCAAGATCATTTCTGTGGTTTCCACCAGGTTTTCCCCATTCACTGTCTCCCACCTGGAATCTGATCTATCTACCGCCATGCCTTTGTCTTCAAGGACTTGGCTCCCATTTCATCATCTTTATGGCATCTTCTCAGGCAGCTCTTTTCTCTGACACAGCACATGCTTACAGATCACCTGTTCACCATTGTCTATGGAGCCCGACTCTCATCCACTCACTTTCCAAGGCCATTTGCCTCCCTAATGTATCACATTTCTTCTTTTCCTTCCCCTACCTTAGTTTGGACATTCATTTCTTGTCACTTGGATGACTGAATATTTTCCTAACTTCCTGTCTTCACTCTAATTTCCCTTTAATTTCTCATTTTCTGCAGTAATCCTCCCCAAAGAACACAGCCTTGACCATGTCCAATACTTATCCCTTAAACACAGAGTAGAGCAGAAAAGCAGAGCTGAGTGAGACTGACACCTAGTATATGCGGGGGTTGCCTTCCTAAAACGCTGAAAGCTCACCTCACACCCAGTCTAAAGGTCTGATATGAAATATTGCAGCAATGTCAGAATCAGAGGACAGGTGTTTTAGCTGTGCTGATAGCATGCAACAGGTATAAGGTGCCAAAACTGGAGTGACGAATTGGGAGGGATTATAGAAACTACAAGATGAAGGAAGTAAGAAGAATTCCTAAATGAGGATGTTTCAAAGGAAGGAAAGACATACTAATGGTCATGATTTGGCTATTTTGAGTTATTTTAAAAGAAAGAGGCATGGCTCTGCCCACTAGTACTGTGGGGTGTCTTGATTGTGTTTGGGTAGACCTATTTATTTATTCACTAAACAAATATTTATTGAGCGGCACCTACTATAGGACGAGCACATAGGAACTTTAGAGGGTAACTATGGTTGAATGAAGTGGACCTGAGCAGAAAGAAAAGAGACATTTTGAGCTTCATATTTTTCAACACATCCAGCCATGCGTCTTTTATCCAGTAGGTATTAAAAATAAATTTAGTGAATTAAAAACAAACCCATTGCACTAAGAGTTTTCTTTGGACTCATAGGAACCAGAGAAGGCATAATAAGCTTCTTTAGTGAGCTAACAGTATGGTCATGACCAAATTACAATTTTGGTTTTGTATGACTTTGATCTGTTGCTTATTAACTAGAACCTAAACTCCCTTGATGTGTCTTTTTCCCCCTCATTTTCCTCATTTTTCCTCTCTGCAAAGTTCTCATTAACACATTTTAATGAGTATAAATGAGGATTCCATATCCCAAGAAAGAGAAAAGTCATGCAGTGTGAGCAGAGAGAGAGAGAGAGGGATAGAAAATAAGCAATTATCACTGTGGATTTTTATATTTTAGGGCCATCCTGAATATCATGTTGCTTGCCAAGTCTGAAAAAGACAACTCCTAATTGCACAGGAAAGATGAGATTAGTGATAAAAGCACAGATATAAATACAGATATGGTACAGCTGTGGATTTCAATATAGATATAAGTATAATCTCCCTGATATATCTTCAAGTCTGTGCCATTCATTTGGCCTCCCTTTGTTCTTCTCTTGTATGTTACTTTTATATGTATCTTTTTAAAACTCAGAAACATTAAAGATTCCTGAAAGCCATTCTCCTATCACCCACTGTGAGATCCTGTACTTAGGAAATGATGACTTCGTATGTTTTAACCTTTCCCAACAGTTTTAGAACTTCAACATGTAGGCAGGTCTGGTCTATCAAACCCTTGATCAGGGATTTAGGAGGATATCTGACACAGCCTTGCACCAATCTCTTTCACACAAGCTGCTCTTGCTCCAGAGCCCACCCTTTCTGGTCCTGCTGGCCTTGATCTCCATAAACGGTGAGTGTGACCTTCCTGGACCTAGGATAACCCAGTTCCATTTTCTCTTAATTCTCACAATAGTCCTCTGAAGTAGGCATAGGCCAGTAGTTTATAATCTTTTTAAATCTGTGACCCCCCTCTCCTGTTTTCAGTGTCAACTTTGTCATACTAACTATACGTTTAGTATTCATTCAATAGAAAAGTCACGATGAGCAAAATCTATTCTTTTTGTTGATGTCCACAATAATATCACACCATGAAGAATGTCTAACATGTATTTGGCAATTAGAATGAAACATTTCATGGTGATTCTCTTCTCTGATGTTCATGACAACACTATGGGACATGTCACCTTATCGGCTCCATTTTACAGATAGGAACACTGAGCCTATGAGACAGGTGAAGTCGTTTGCTCAAAGGCACACATCTAGTAAGCAGCAGAATAAGAATTTAAACCAAATGAGTCTCCATAGCCAGCATTCTTAACCACAGTTTAAATACTCATTTGAAACATGTAGGAGACATCATTATTTGGTTGGCAAATCCTGGTTGGAGACATTAGTATTGTCATGGGATGGATGGGAGAATGTGTGCAGAGAAAACACACAGTGCTTGGTGCTCTCAGCAAATGTTACAAGGGTAATGGATGTCATTGATCTTGACTTCCACTGCTGAAATAAAAAAGTGATCTTTTTATGATTACTGAAGAGATGGGGGACCTAGATGCCAATAGCTTTGGAATGATGCCCTGGGTCACAAGGGTGAACTGGATGGATGAGGATGAGACCCTTGGCATTGGCATTCTTGGTCATGAAGTCAGTGTCCTGGATGTTGGGCAGCAGCAGAAAGCAGGATGGAGGGTCCTTTGGTGGACAAGGGAACAGAGTGGTCAGTTTGGTGTCATTGCTGACCAGTAATAGTAGCACCATGATCCAGAGAGGACAAGGGCAAAAGGTAAAAGTCAGCTAATTATCACTCATGAGTACCTTCCTAGGGCATGGCACAACACTTTTAGGGGCACTTGATAGGGGTGGGAGCAAGAAAGTTTCTATTCTGCTATCTCTCTCTTTTTAAAATATATTTTTATTGATTTCAGAGAGAGGAAGGGAGAGGGAGAGATAGAAACATCAACGATGAGAGAGAATAATTGATCAGCTGCCTCCTGCATGCTCCACACTTGGGATCCAGCCCGCAACCTGGGCATGTGCCCTGACTGGGAATCGAACCATGCTCTCCAGGTTCATAGGTGGGTGCTCAACCACTGAGCCACACTGACTGGGGCTCTGTAGTGTTCTCTTTCTTTCAAGCTAATTTGGCCTGGAGCCTAGTCATTACAATTTCAGTCATCTCTTTAATTTGTATGAATTTCCTGTTCCAGCCATGTGGTAGACAAGATGGCCCGTGGAATGTTCCTGCTATGAAATACCTATGTGTCAAGTAAATTATAATAACAACACCCCCTTGTTCCTTCCCCCTACTATTCCCACCCCCACATACACTTGTCAATGTATTACTGAGCCCACAAGTAAGGGATTTCTGAAAAAACAAAAACAAAAAAAACACAACAACTGCAAATTAATAAGCCATGAGCTGAAACAAGGGAGGTGAGTTATCATGAAAGTAGAGCAATCAGGGATAAAATGACACAACCAAGTGCCTGAAGCTCTGAAGATTATTGATCCCATCACACAGATGATGAGACAATGGATCTGGAGCGTATGCAACTGCTTGAGATCTCTTCATAAACCTCAATTCCTGAGGCCTCTACACAATCCTTGAAAAGATGCACTAAAAACAAAAATACAAACAAATGACTGCAACTGACAAGAAAGTGGCTCTTGATGAAATTTAATTGACAATAATACTTGTCTTCCCTGGAGTGTGATAGCTGCAATCCAGGTCTTTCCTCATGTAAACCTAGTGTGTTTTATACCATTCATGGCTTCAGGACAAGTAAAGCCAACAAATTAAAGTGGCCCTATTTTGAGAACTGTCCCTGGTGTCTAGAAACACCACATGCACATTCTCTAAGGGGTCAGCATCTTAAACTCAGAGCCTTCAGGATGCTCACATGTTAACTTCAGTCAAATATAAAATAATGAAAAATAACCAAATCCATGTGCAAGCAGGCCATTGTGAGGGTTGATCAGCAGAAACAATTAACAAAAGGTTTTGACCCTGGAGGTCTTCAGATGTTGGGATTATTAGATTCAGAAGATATACTACCTAAGAATTTCATGCTTAAAGAAGGAAAAAATGGAATAAAAAATAGCAAGGAGAAAGAGACTATCAATCATGACTTAATAGATTTGATAAAAGAATGAAAGGGAATTTCTGGAGATAAATATAATTATTGAAATTAAAATCCAATAGATGGGTTAAAGAAAGGATGAATCATAATGATGATCTGACAACTGGCAGGTATACATTACTATATGCTCCACACTCTTTTAAGCTCTTTGCAAACACATCCAAAGAAAGAGAAGGTGAATTAGAAGTCAGATCTAGACAAGTTAAACTACCTTTGGAGAGACAAAGAGGTAGAAAATATGAGTGTGAGTGAGCACTGTGTCTCAAATTTACTGGTGTAGTATCTTAGACATAAGTTATGGAACCCATCTGAGCCTCAGTTTCCTCAATTGTCAAATAGAAACAGAAGAGGCAATTCAGAATGTCTGGGATTTGGTGTATATCATTTTAGGACTATTTCTATAGCTTAGGTTTATCAACAGTAAAAGAGTAAAATAATAAGAGAGAGACTGACTTGATCCAGCCTCAATATTTTCTGGGTACATTCTTTTGGGATATTTTCTTGACTTTTAAAAAAGTCTATTATTATGGAGTTTTAGAAATTAGATGTATATTTACACAATTGTATTTCATTTCTTCACAATAGTTTTTATATCAAACTAGTGGCCTGGTGCACAAAATTTGTGCATGGGGGAAGGGTTTCCTCAGCCCAGCCTGAACCCTCTCCAATCCAGGACCACAGGGATCGGGCCTAAACCAGCAGTCGGACATCTCTCTCGCAATCTGGGACCGCTGGCTCCTAAGTGCTCACCTGCCTGCCTGCCTGATTGCTCCTAACCTCTCTGCCTGCCTGATTGCCCCTAACTGTCTCTGCCTGCTTGCCTAATCACCCCTAACTTCCCTCCCCTGCCGGCCTGATCTCTCCCCCAACTGCCCTCTCTGCCTCAGCCCCCACCAACATGGCTTTGTCCAGAAGGAAGCTGGACGTCTGGAAGATGGCCAGTTGACCTGGTCTAATTAGCATATTACCCTTTTATTAGTATAGATAGATTATATAGGATAGGATTGCTTAAATGGAGGGTGGGGAGCCTTTTTCAGCAGGAGGAGATGCTCTTGGCAGACAAAAATACATAATCCCTATATCTGGACTGAGAGCCAGCCATATGCACTATACTGCCAAACTGGTCATTAAAAAATTGAACTGCTTTCTTTACACCAAACAGCTGTTGCCCTTAAAACCCCTCCTCAGCCCCCACCTTAGGTTCTGCCTTGGCAGTTCACTCAGATTTGGTTCTGATTGGTTGGTTTCTATGCCAGTCAGCTTCTCCGGGCCTATCTCTGGGCCTGATCAGAGAGGTGGGGCTGCTGCGGCGGACTGGAGAGAAAGAGAGAGGCAAGGGCTGATCAACAGCTGCCATGGCGGTTACGGATCAGACCCTGCTTCTCTCTCCTTGCCTCTGTCCAGGCCTGATCTGCAGCCCCTCAGTATTCAGTGCTGGGTTGCCATGGCTGCAGGACTGACTTCTGGTTGGTTGAGCCTTCAGTTGTTACAGACCCTGGGTTTTTATATATAAGGATCATGTTAATGGCCAAGAAGTCCCATGGCATGCACAGAGATATCACTGAGGCATTACACAGCAGGTATCTTCAGCCCATCAGATCACATCATTCCCATGCACAGTCAGCCACAGCAAACCTATGCATTACTAATTACAGGTGATTTAATAAATGGTTGACCATTATAAATTATATTAGTTAGAAGAACTGTTTGTTGTTTATACACTTTTAACATGTGGAATCCTAGAGAAAATAGTTCCATACTGGAATACTGCCCATTTAGTAGGATTGTTCTGACAATTGATGAGATAACGGAAAAGGAGTTAATTGTACATAATAGGTATTTGTTTCTCTCAGTTTGTTTGCAAACAAACAAACAAAAAGAAACTCTGGCTTATTTAAACAGAAAATGAATTCAATAAGAAGCTCAGAATTGATGCGAAGCCTTGGAAAGTGGGCAGGAACCAAAGTGGGCAGACTCATGTAGTCCTGGTGGTGACTTGGATGGGGTGGTGGCTCTGGAGATGTGCAACGATTCCAGATATATTTTGGAGATAAAATTCACAGGATATGGTGACTAATTGGACCTGAGACTAAAGATGACGGGTTTGCCTGAGATGACTCCCAAATCTCACAACTATCTGGAGGAAGACTCAGCAAACTTTTTAAGCAAAATGCCAGATAAATATTCTAGGCTCTGTGGGCCACGTGGCCTCTTGTCTGTGGCCATAGACAATGGTAAACAAAGGGCATGGCTCTGTCAATTAAGCCGTATTGAAGCACAGGGAGCAGGCCAGATTTAGCCTTTGGGCCATAGTTTGCCAACTCCTACTCCAAAGGGTGTGAAGGTCATTGACATATGACCCTGGAGGAGGATGGGCTGGAGAAGACATTTTCTTGTCTTTTCATGAGAGCATCATGCAGCAGCAGTTATTATTCTCCTTATTAGAGATAATAATGTACACTCTGCCACTGTTAATTTACTTATCCCATGTTACATGGCTGGTAAGTGGCAAACTCATATCTTTTACTTCCAAGCCCATGAAAGACCTTCCTGCTGCCCGATGCGTTCTCCTATTCTTTTTATCCTGCAACTATTCCAGGGAGGTGGCAAAACTTCCTTTTGCAAGCTTTTCTCACTTTCCCCCATGGGCACTTTTCTTCTTTGAATGACTTTTTTAAAGAGCCACATAAAAAGGGGCAGTGAGTTTCTCAATGTACCATCGTTGCTTTTGTTCAGTACAATAGACTTTATATTGCTTTGTCCAGTCCCTAAGAAGTGGAACATAGGAGGTTTGTTTTCAAGAAATTTGCATCACATTTCTCTCTCTCCTCTTTTTTTTTTTTTGATCCTGACACAATTTTATCTTGGGGCTAAACAGTGTTATTTTCTTTCCTTCCATTTGAACCCACACTGAACATTTTCTATTAAAATTTAAATAAGGCACTTTAGAGACAGATGAAGATATGAGGCTAAAATGAGCTGATTCACTGGAATTTGTTCCTGAGAATATAACTTATTTTCTCTTACGGCTTATACAACTCAGTTTCATAACAGACATTTTAGGTGGGCCAGCATCATGCCATTATATCCTTTCCCCCAACTTTTCCACCCAAAATGGCCAACTGCAAAAGGGGAAAATGAGGGACACTAACTCCTACTTCCTCTACCCCTTGGCAACCTAATTATTATTTCAGGAAAATGCTGGAATGTGAAAAAATGTGAAGATACATTGAATTCTCTTTGTGTGATCCTCAATCAGAACACATAGCAACAAAAGCTTGTTTGCTGGCTGATTTTCCAAATTTCTCTCTTTTTCTTTGACTGAAGTTGGAGACAGGGTGAGTGTATTTGTCCGGTTGGATGGGAGGTGCTGCAAGGAGAGGGCAGTGCGGCCAGAGGGCAGGGTGATTGCTGCGGTGGAGCAGGGGCAAGATGCGGGCTGATGTGGCCAAGGACCCAAAGTGATAAGAGGAGAGATGAGATGGCTTCTCAATCACAGGTCTAAATCAAGGCACAGAGCAGAGAATATATCATTCAAGCATGAATAAAGCATTGGAGGGATGGAGCAGCATGGGAATTATTCTGAGTGAGCACTTTCCAAGCTGTGCTCCTTTTCAATGGGTCTTCTAAGAGAAACTGGTTCCTTTGTTGAGTAATTTTGAAAATATTGATTCTTAGAAAGTCATATTGATAGCGATAATAACAAAAACAATGATAGTGATAGAAAATAGATATACAGACGATTGCTGACGTAAACACTCACCAATACCTCATCTCCCTCTCCATTTCTGGGTGTGCTGAGAGAATGAATTTTTCCTGCTGTCGAAGTCAGGTGAGGACACGTGTCTTGCTTGAGCCACTGAAGTGTGAGTTGAAGTGGAGTGCCATTACTAGAGCTCACCTCTTCGGTTTGATTATGGAAATGAAGATGAGTCCCCACTCCAACACCAACATGTGATGGAAATGTAGGGTGAATAAGAAGTAACTTTTTGTTGTTCTCAGCCACTGAGATTTTAGAGGTGTTTGCTATAGAAGCATAGCCTGACCTATCTTACTGATAAAATAGCTAACATTTAATGAACATTTAATATATGCTTGTATCATTCACAGTATTTAACATGTGTTAACACATTAGCTGATTATTACTGGCTCAGGTATGTCTAGATGTAAATAAATATGGAGTTAAAGAAATCTGTACAAAGTGAAGAAATCTGTATAAGTGTATAGAACAATAGAAGCTCCTTATTTCTACTTTCCTTATTTTTGCTGTAGAAATATTGGTGTCTTGTGGGACATAACCAGATTATACATGTTAGAAAACTGTGGCCTGAAACATGCTCTACTGTCCATAGCTTGAGACAGGGCATCATAAACCACAGGGAGAATAGAATCCTTCCACAGTGGAGAGAACAAGTTAAAAATGCTGAGAGCTTCTCCTTTTCTTATTTCCAAAGCAGAGCCTGAGATGATTGTTTATTTTTCATTAAAGCATGACTCGGACTCTTGACTAACATTCAGTACTCAAGAGGTTGGAAGTGCAGCAATGAGGAAGATGAAGGCCTGTTAGTTTGGTGGATCCATCTTCCTAGAGGAAAGCTATCAGAATAAAATTCCTCATCTATATTTAGGGGAACAACTAATAACTAAGAACAAGAGTTATGTCAGTATGATCTTGGGAAGGTGATGGTCTTGTGGCTAATGCAGCCTGGCAGGTCTTGCTATATCAGTTATGGGAAGATGGCTAAAATGGTCATGTGGTGGAGAATATATTTCAAAGAAGCCAGGTGGCTAATTCTATGTGTCAATTTAATTGGGCCAACCTGTACCCAGGTTAAACATTGCTTGTGGAGTTGTCTGTGAGAGTGTTTCTTTTTACCTACCTCTTCTCTCTCTTGAAGAGAGAGAGAGAGAGAGAGAGAGAGAGAGAGAGAGAGAGAGAGAGAGAAAGAAAGAGAGAGAAACATCAATTATGAGAATCATTGATCAGCTGCCTCCTGCATGTCCCCTACTGGGGATCAAGCCCACAACCCGAGCTTGTGCCCTTGACTGGAATCGAATCCCAGACCCTTCAGTCTGAAGGCCAATGCTCTATCCACTGAGCTAAATCAGCTAGGGCCCTATCTCTCTCTTTTTTTAAAAAATATATTTTTATTGATTTCAGGAAGGAAGGGAGAGGGAAAGAAATATAGAAACATCAATGATGAAAGAGAATTATTGACGTACTGCATCCTGCATGTCCCCTATTGGGGATCGAGCCCACAACCCAAGCATATGCCCTTGACTGAAATCAAACTTGGGACCCTTCAGTCTGCAGGCTGACATTCTATCCACTGAGCCAAACCGGCTAGGGTTACCTATTTCTTTTTATCAGGGAGGAAAGTATTATATAGATGCCCTAACTTCCCTTTGTGCCTCACTGCCTAGGGTTGCATCACATAGCCATGCCTAATGGAGCCCTGTCAAAAGGAATAGAATCACCTCTATTGGTTTGGACTGACCAGTATCATTCCTTGAACCATCTTCTTTGAGCACATGGGAAGAGTAACATGCCCCAAAATGGGGATTTTTCCTTAAGGAAGAAGGAACAGAATATCTGCTATAATTCACATTTGTTTCTCAAACTCCAGCAGACTGTCATCCACTTAGTAGGTCCTTTGAAGTAGCTGTGGCAAGAAATCCCCATTCTTGCCCTAGCTGGTTTGATTCAGTGGATAAAGCACTGGCCTACAGGCTGAAGGGTCTGGGGTTTGATTCCAGTCAAGAGCACATGCCCGGGTTGCAGGCTTGATCCCCAGTAGGGGGTGTGCAGTTGGCAGCCGATCAATGATTCTCTCTAATCATTGATGTTTCTATCTCTCTCTTCCTCTCCTTTCCTCTCTGAAATCAATAAAAATATGTTTTAAAAAAAGCCCTATTCTTTCTTGTACTTTGAACTGCCTACCAACATCTCCGTTTAGGTTGTCATCAAACCGTCAGAAGCCAGGAGAGAGGTGCGGCACAGATTCTTCCTCATTGCCTTCAGAAGAAACCAACCCTACAGATACTTGGATATCAGACTTTCAGCCTCCAGAACTGTGAGATAATACATTTCTGTCATTTAAGCTACCCCAACCCCAGTTTGTGGTGCATTGTTACAGTAGCCCTATCAGACTAGTGCACTTCCCATTGGTACCAGGTAAAACCCCTGACCACTATCACGATGTACAAAGTCATCCAGGATCTGTTCTTGCCTGTTTTCTAGCATCTGTCACTATTCCATTCTCCAGAGAGCATCTAGAGGATCTAGGCCCTGCTCAGGGTTCTCAGAACAGGACTTTTAACACTGCACATATTCCTTCATTGTCTTGTTGCATCACATTTCCCCTTTGACTGTCAGCTCAGCTGTAATCTCTTTGGAGAGGCCTCTCCAACCCTGTCTGTCCAGAGGGACGTCCATCTTCTGCTCTTCTCTGGCACCTAGCATAGGCCTCCACTGAAGCACTCCTTCCATTGGATTACTTTGGTCTTTGTTTTATGACCGTGCTTCTCTGTATTGACTGAGTGAACATTCAGAGTGAAAATGACTTGCTACTCACTTCTTTCCTTCCAGTGTCAAGCCCAGGGAACTGGCTTATGAGACCCAACAATCCTTGCTGGGATATTCCTAAACAGCTGAGAAGTTCAATATGACCCAGTAGAAAGTGGACTGGACAAGGGGTGGTGAGAACCTGGTGTTTGTGTTTTGTTGGCTGCTAACTTGCTGGGTGACCTGGGGCTAGTTCCTTAATCATTCCTGTTTCTGCATTCCTACCTAAAAAGTGAGGCAGTTGATCAGATGCCCTCTAAGGATGCCTTAACAACGTTGCAAGGGGATCTTCTCCCAAGGATAGTCTTTCATGGGATTACCAAAAGAAGCATACTGAAGTTTTAAGTTTTAATGAAAGAATTTCAGACAGACTTAAGTCAAAGGGCAATGTTTCCTAACCAAACAGTCTGCTCATGTCTCTCCTTATCCCCACAGAAGTAGCCAATTTTTTTGGCTTCCTAGCAAGACTGACTGTAACCCAAAGCTGAAAGGCCAGTGTCTGGGAGTGTAGTTGTAATTTAAGTTGTAAAATGAATGGCCATTAAATAGGATGACTGGACTACTTAGGACCACCCCCTCCTTTGCTGACAAGGATTTCCAGTGCAGTTTGGAGGGACGCTGCCTGAGGAAATGAAGCAGCTTCCAAAGAGATACCTGCAAAATCTGAATGGGAAAGTGCCCGAGGGCAGATGGCAGAACTTCCCACTGTACCCAGGACCTCCTCCTCTTTTCTCAGCACTTGTAGTATCCACCCCCCCAACCCTTTCCCCCCCCCCCCCCCCCCCGCCTCCCCGCCCAGAGCAATGAAAGGCTCATGGATCTCTCTAGTTTAGAGATTATTGAGCTCTGGGTCTCCAATGCAGGCACAGGTTCAGACTGCTAGTGAACTTGATTTTATGATAGAAAAAAACAAAAAACAAAAAATGTTCACTTCTGCAATGGTGCCAAATTGTCTTGGTTACTGAGTTTTCACAAGGGACATTCTTGGCTGGGTTTGATTAGTGAAAGCTCTCTTCACTTCACCACTATTCTTCTATCTGAACAGCCTGGGACAGTCACAGAAAGTGTTCCCATGACCTGAGCAACTAAACACGGCTATGTGTGTATAATGTAGATGCGTTTTTCTTCTTTCCTGAGATATTTTGTATAATATTTGACTCATAATTTGTTAGCTTGTGCAAATCCCTTGACCTTCATGGTCTGTAGTGGTCTTGCTGTAAAATTAGTATAATGATGCCTTGTTATCTCTTACATTTTACTTTTCACAGAGCCATTTACTTATCTTACCTGATCTCTTTGACTCTATTTTAATTTAAAGTCTTCGACTCAATGATGTTACCTCTAGTTTTAAGATTCACAATTTGTTAAAATAAAATGTGTCTTTAGTTTTCCAAAACAAAATTAAGTTAACTGACTTTGGTGGAAAGAAATCCCTCTTAAATTTTGCATTGTCACAGGTCTGGTGGTGACAGCTTTGGACTCCTCAAAGGCTCTGGTTTAAATAATTCCAGTGGTATTTCTTTTAGGTTGTCCTGCATATTTTTCCTTTCTACTTGCACTTTTATTCCCCTTACAATAACCAGGGAAATTGATATAATCATTTTATCTACAAGACAAGAATATTGACACTTGGCAAGAATAAATAATAGTTCTAAGTTCACCCAGAAGCAAGAAGCTGAGTTAAAATAATTAGAACTAGGTCTTCTGACTCCCATCCAGTATACTTTTCACCTCAGAGATGATCACATTAGCCACATCTTGGCATTGTTTGATACTTTATCTCATCAACAAGTCAAAAATATTTGAAGCACCTGCTACTAGAGCCCAGATCCTCTGATAAATGTTGGATAACCCCAATCCTGTCCTGAAGAAGTTCCCCAGAGTAGTCAAGATAAGATTTCTGCAGAAACAGCTTCAATGCAAAGCAGAATGTAGACAGCTTAGTGGTTAGAAAGTGCTCAGATCATAGAGGGCCTTTGAATGCCTAGTTATGGAACTTGGCATTTATGAGTAGGCTACAGGGAACCATTGAAAAACTGAGTCACGTGTCCTGTGTTCAATAAGTTCTTCTTGAATAAAACCAAACCAAACTAAACTAAACTAAGCATGGGAAGGACTTAGAACAGGTATTGGCATTGCTACCTCTCCCCACTGGAGGAAAATGGAGGAGGACAGGCAAGGTGCATGGGCCTGTCCAAGTCACAGTGAGCGAGAAAACAGACTCCTGACCAGGTCACAGGAACCCTCCCCAACCCCTTTCCTTAATTTGTGTTGTGCAGATAGGATAGAAAATGGCCAGGCAGGAAGACAGGAGCTGGTGGGGAACATGGGCTGCCCTATGTGTTGGTTACTAAGTTTTCACATGGGACATTCTTGGCTGGGTTTGCTCCTTCTCTGGGCTATTGCATGCAAGTCTGCTGGCTTATAGAGGCTATTTCAGTCCTGCCACTGTTCTGTCTGACCCTTTGAGAGTAGGCTTCATCATATGACTTGCTTTAGCCAATGGTAAAATATGACACAAGTAGTGTCTTAAAACAGCCTTGCATTCTGGGCATTGCAATCTCATGCCTCTGTCATTGCTAGGCCAGCATGTCCAGGCTAGTTCACAGTGAGACAGTGCTGCAAAGCTGTGTGTCACAGAAAGTGGGGATGGGGCGGGACGGGAACTGGGCCCTCATTGAAATTTAACAGCACCATCTATCCTCATATCCACCCTACACACAACACCATGCTGCATCTCCACAGTATCTGTGCTGAATCCCTTTGATGTCATCTAGGGCTCAATGTGTGAGTGGACCAAGCCCTTGACCCTAGTTGTACCCCCTCCTTTCTTTAAGTGCAGCCCAAATATCATCTCTTTTAGGAGATACTCAATAGCACTAATTCCTACCAGTTGTTCTCTTCTCTGGGCACCTAGCATAAGTAAAAATGGAGACTCTGATTAATCTACTGCCTTTTGATATACTGTCTTATTTGAATGTTTCATCCAAGAAAACACATAGCAGATGGGAGTCTAGGGAAGAGGCATGGAAGTGCATAGGAGCCCCAAGTAGCTGTGAACCCCTGGGGTGGAGAGATACCCACTGTAGATACCCAGAGCCTCTCCAAAGGTGGTTCCTTATGAATTCCAGAAAAAGTCTTATTACTTATTTCTTACTCCAGACAGCATGTAGTTTAGTCCCAGAGCCTCATCCACAGGGCTGAAGATGAGAGATGTGATATTGGGTAGATATTTGGTATGACAGGGAAGTTACATTTGTGGACAACCAGGGCACTGTGTCATTGTAAAAACCATTAATAATACAGAAAAGACCAGTTGGTGTGGTCCAGTGGTTGAGCATAGACCTACGAATCAGGAGGTCTCAGTTCAATTCCCAGTCAGAGCATATGTCTGGGTTGTGGGATCAATCCCCTGTAAGGGGTGTATGGGAGGCAGCCAATCAATGAATCTCTCTCATCATTGATGTTTTTTTTCTCTCTCCCCCTTCCTCTCTGAAATCAATAAAAATATATTAAAAAATAATAATACAGAACAGCCCTCCTTTACTGGTCATCTACATTGTTCCTTCCAGGTAGGTGCTATATCTCCTATTTAGCAGAGGAGAAAACAACTCAGGAAAGAAAAAATTGATTTACCCCATATTACACAGCTGGTAAGAAATGAAATTCAATCCCAGGCCTGCTTTCCCCAGAGCTCAGCACTTCTCTGCTATGCCACTTCAGGCTGTACAACTATCTCATCTAAGTAGGACAGGCCCTGCCCCATGGGACCACACTGCCAGGTAGAGCACCTGGTAGGGAAGGCAGTTGTCCAGAAGGGTCCTCATGGACAGACATCTGTCCCTGGTTCCTCCTGTCCCACTATCAACATGTCATACCTGTCCAAGCTGCCCATAGCATTGACTGGAGGAGCACAGTGGTACATGACGGGAAGAAGGAGCAGAGATTCTGGCTCTGCTGTGTGACTCCAGGCATATAACAAACCTGCCTTGGTTTGAGTTACTTTATGAAAAAAGGGAGTTGAGCAACATTTAATTCAACAGATAATGATTTGGCTTCCACTAAGTGAATGAATCAGAGTGAAGAGAGATGTGGAGAGGGGTCCATCTCTTTCTCCAAGGAGCACATGGTCCATGGGGGTCAAGAACACTTGCCCAGGTTCCTCACACACACTATGTGCAACACAAGGGAGATAGCTCTAGAGGGGGCTGGAGAGGAAGGGTGCACCAGGTTATTGACAGGTGGGGAAGCTTAGGGAGAGGTGGGTGTTTTTTTTTGTTTTAAAGAGGGATAGGGGTCTCATTTTATCTAAGCATCTTCAGAGTCTGTCTGAATTCCCAGGACATTGCAGGTCTTGACAGCTGTAAATGAGGGCAAATAACTGAATGGCCTTTATAACTACAGAAATGCTAGTTTCCATTATTTATAGGCTCATCAGGACAGCCAGAAAAATAGTTTTATATTTTATGTATTTTCTATTTTCTTGACAAGAAGTCTGACATACATGGGAGCACATCGTATTATTTGCTTCTTTTGAGTTTAAGAGTAATTCTTTAGAATGTGGCGGAAATTATAAAAGTGTGACTAATATTATCACCTAAAGATGATCAGTCTTAACATATTGGTATATGTTCCTTCAATCCTTACCCTGTGCGCGCGCGCACACACACACACACACACACACAGTCTAATGTTTTATTTTTAACCATATATAGAATAGAAATATGTTCAGATAGGAAACTAATTGAGAGAATGTAGATCGCATAGTCTCATGTGACTTTTTATATGAAAATGGAACCCATAGTTAGATACAAAGGGGAATAATACTTTAAGCTATAGATGTTTAAAATATGAAAATCATTTGTTTTTTCCAAATATAGCCCTTCTTTTTCTCTGTAAAAATAATAATGATATTAGTGGCAATGATAATAAATACAATTCATTAACCCCCACCTTTTACAAGGCACTTCACACATATTAACTTCTTAAAAATCTCACCACAACTTCATAAATTGTACAATGTCGTTTTCATTTTAAAGAGGGGGCTTATGAAGTTGTAAAATCTGCTCAGCTGGGAACCTAGGCTTGTCAGACTCAAAGCCAGTGCTCAAAGAACCTTCAAGGATGTTGGAGTGGTGTTCCAGAGGTCTCTCTCCACACAGGACTGAGACCCAGATCACTAAGTGGCATAGAATTTTGTTTTTCATGAGTTTCTAGGGCTTTCCATGATGTGTCTTTATACTGTAGAGGATATAAGGGAGCTGGCAGTGAGTTACTCCAGCCAGTCGTTGGCTGCTGTGCCTGTTAAAGTCCCTGGTCTTACTTCTCTGACATTGTTGACTATCTGAGTTGCAAAGAGTGTCCTAGTCAACAAGCCCCACGGATCTTCCTGGCAGTAACCTGCATCATTTGCTAGTCATGTGAGCGAGCCATTTTGGACCTGCAATCCAGGCAAGACTTTAGATCATTATAGGTCAACTGTCATCCAACTGCAACCACATGAGAAACTCAACAGGAGAACCAACCAGCTGAGCTCAGTCAACGCATGGGACCACGGAAGACAATAATACATGTTTTTTTGTTTTATTTGAGTGATATTTTGTTACACAGCCATAGATGGTGAGAGTAGTGACATTCAGTGGGGTTGAATTTCAGACCTAAAGAAAATATTCCAGGAAATTTTCCTCCAGTAATTGGATTTGGGGCTTTAAATTCAAATTCAGATGTGAGAAAGGTTGTTTTTGACTATTATGTAACTGCTCACCTCCATTAAATATTGGCAGTGAGGTTTTTTTTTCTGCATTAATATTGATAAGAGACTCTAGTAGAAGACATTTCAATAGATTAAAGTTTTTCAAAACTATTAGTGCATTAAAAAACAGGAAAAGCATGATGTCCAGAGCCAAGAAACTTAAAAAGTTTCCTGAAAAAAACAAGAAAAAAATATTGAAAGTATAGTAGGCTACTAAGTAACAAGGAATGCAGGATTTTCACAGGAAAATCATACTGGGTTGTATAATAACATGCTATATCAGTGGTCGGCAAACTCATTAGTCAACAGAGTGGCAAACCACGGCTCTCGAGCTGCATGTGGCTCACAAGCCGCGGTTTGCCGACCACTGTCCTATATAATAAAAGGCTAACATGCAAATCAACCAAATAGAACAACTGGTCACTATGATGCGCACTGACCACCAGGGGCAGACACTCAACACAGGAGCTACCCCTGGTGGTCAGTGCGCTCCCACAGGGGGAGTGCAGCTCAGCCAGAAGCCGGACTCACTACTGGTGAGCACAGTGGCGGTGGCGGGAACCTCTCCTGCCTCCAAAGCAGTGCTAATTACCTCTTGGGGGATGTCCAGACTGTGAGAGGGTGCAGGCTGGGCTGAGGGACTGTTCCCCCTCCCC
Organism: Corynorhinus townsendii; assembly: GCA_026230045.1. NCBI lineage: Eukaryota > Metazoa > Chordata > Mammalia > Chiroptera > Vespertilionidae > Corynorhinus > Corynorhinus townsendii. Next base: position 6,989,563 of record JAPDVU010000001.1, on the reverse strand, counting down.
GAGTGCATGAATTTTGTGCACTGAGCCTCTAGTGCTTTTATAACAACATTCTGGGCCAATAAATTGAGAGGCAGCTGACTAGCATTCCTGAGCTAATTTATATTTGGTCATGACATATTATTCTTTTTAAACAGCCATGGATTAAGTAGCTGAATATCTTAATCAGGGTTTATATAGATATTCAATACTGAGATTCTGTGACTTTTATTTATTTATTTATTTATTTATTTATTTATTTATTTATGCTGATAATAATTTGCTGACTTCATGAAGAAATTTGCAAGTTTAAGTGTTAATGATCTGGAATATTTTTAAACAGTACTGACACTGTCTTGAAAGGCATGTTAGAATCCTCTTGTGACACTCTTATCCTAGAGCTGTGTGGATGTGTGCATGTGTGTGTGTGTGGGTGGGTGTGGTTGGGTGGGCCACGAAGGAGAAGAGGAGTCAATGATGACTTCTGGAATTCTTGCTGGGATGTTTGTTTGGTTAGCAGTGCCAATGCCTAAACTAGGGATCTTTGGAAGATCAGGAATAGGTAAAAGTACTCTGGATATGATTTTAGAGAAATGGCAATTTTTAGATGTTGGTGGGGAGTAGATTTAAAGGTAACAACGTACTTGCCAGGGAGAGGAAATGTGTAGAAACTGTGTTTAAATATTGTATTAGTTTACTAGGGCTGCTACAACAAAATAGCACAGACTGGGTTTTTAAACAACAGAATTTATTGTCTCATATTTCTAGAGGCTAGAAGTCTGACCTCTAGCAGTTGGCAGGGTTGGTCCCTTCTGAGAGCTCTGAGGGCGAATATTTCCCAGGCCCTTCTCTGAGCTTCCAGTGGTTCCTTGGCTGGTGTATCCTAACTCCAGTGTTCCCATGTCATTCTCCTGGTGGTCATGTCTGTTTTCAACTTTTCCTTTATTATAAGGGCACAAGTCATGTTGGATTAGAGCCTGCTCTAATAATTTTGTTAGCTTTGTAATGACCCCATCTCTAAGTAAACTCACGTTCTAAAGTGCTGGGTTTTAGGAATACAACATATGAATTTTGGGAGAAGAAGCACAATTCAACCCATAACTTAGATTTCATGTTTATTTGGTACTTTATAAGATGGAGCTAATGAAGATTGCATGAGGAAACATGCTCACCTCCACCATTCCTTGTGGCTACCACTAATTTGCTGCCTTTAAGATATTCAGAAGCAGATACTGAGCTAAGTGAAAGAAGCCAATCACCTAACCCACATATTATATGACTCCATTTTTATTAAATGTTCCCAATAGGCAAGTCCATGGAGACAAATTAGTGTTTGCCTAGGGCTGGGGTTGGAGGTCTGATGTGGATTCACTGATATTGGGTACAGGGTTGTTTTGTTTTTGGGAGGGGGTGATAGAAATGTTCTAAAAATTGATTACAGATTGGCACACAACTTTGATTATAGATTTACATTGGCGCATACTTCATGTCTGGTGAATTTTCTAAAAACAATTAAATTGTATCTTTAAGTTGGTGAAATTGTGGTTTGTGGGTCATATTTCAATAAGGCTATTAAAATATGTTAAGTCATAAGCTGGATATAAAGGTGTTTGGGTGAATTTTAAAGTGTATTGCAATCCTGAGATTCTAAGACCCTGTATTCTTTCATTTCTTTGGATCTCAGTTTTATTTTTATAAAAAAGAGCATCACCTGATATCCTTATTATACCTTACAGAGCAGAGTAGCTTAGAGCATGGGCTTGGAGAACAACAGCTAAATTTGAACCCAGCTTTTCAGCTTACTGATTGCAACTTTAGGAAAATTATTGTACCTGTCTGAAGCTTAACATCCATAAAGGGATAAGGAATGGCAATAATAATAATAACTCTTTCCTCATTTGACTAGCAAGAGAATTTAATATGATATGATTCTACCAAAGGGCTGAGCAAGTATCTGGCACATGATATATCACTAAAAAGCAATAGCTATTATCATCAGCATTAATTTTGTAGGGTCAAGACCAGTGACTCCACTTTACCTACATGGGCCAGATGAAGGATTATTTCTCACCAGGAGCTGAGTTGTCCTTTCACGTTTGTTGCTCTATCAGTTATACATCCTATGCCATTTTTAGTTTTTCAATAATACAATACAGCATCATCTGTGTTAGTCCAGATTAGTTACACTGATCACTTATTTTTCCTCACACTCCTCTTGTAGTCTGATAAGATCTCTGTGTTATTAAATAATCAGTTTGCCTCTGTTTTCAAGAGGCACCAAATGTCATGTAGAATGTGACACATTTGTGATCATTAAATGGCAATCCTGATAGATGCAAACACATCTATTTGATATTTACTGAGCACCTACTTTGTTCAAAACACTATGCCAAGGACAGTGAGAGATGCAAAGGTGAGCAGTCTGAGGATACTACTCTCACATATTTCATGGTTTAGTGGGAAAGATACTTTCATGTACCCATTCAAATTTCTGAGCTTTCGAGGGGAATGGCAAGTTATGTAATGCACTGTAGCATGCTGAGCCCTGTCATAGATGCCTGAAGAAAGTGCTGACAAACACTCAGAGAAGGAAGGGATTCACTCAGTGTGGAGATGGCATGCAGGCCAGATGGTGAGGTGAAGGGGGGCATTCTGGACTGAAATTCTGGAACACATTGAACTTCTCGTTGTTCTGCAAACAGGTCCTGCCCTTGTATGGCTTGCATTTCTTAGGTAGGGATCGGGTATGCTTCCTGTCTCGGTGAAGCTGCTTCTGAAGTGACTGGTAGGATTTGGATTGTTAGCGAAAGAACCTTGGTGGGTGATCACAGCGGGGAACCTGGGGTTGGGCTATGACAGACCTTAATGCTAAGACAATAAACTCTGAGAGGGCACACGCACGCAAACATGACTGCACTGGAAATAGAACACAGAGTCTGCTTTTTTCCCTACCTTTTATTTATTTATTTATTTATTTATTAAAAATATATTTTATTGATTTTTTTACAGGGAGGAAGGGAGAGGGATCTAGAGTTAGAAACATCGATCAGCTGCCTCCTGCACACCCCCTACTGGGGATGTGCCCGCAACCCAGGTACATGCCCTTGACTGGAATCGAACCTGGGACCCTTCAGTCCGCAGGCTGACGCTCTATCCACTGAGCCAAACCGGTTACGGCTTTCCTACCTTTAAAATGGTGTTTTCAACTCAAAAGTTTGTGTGTATTGAGCAAGAAACTGCTTCTCTTTGTTAAGTATTTGAGCAACAGCAGACAGCGCATAGTTTCACATCAAGCTCACCACTAACTCTTTTGTCTTTCAGCAACTGAGATTTTCATTGTCACATTAGTTACATTGATCACTCATTCTAAAATGACTGTTGGTATGTCCCGCCTTCTAAGATTCTCTCCACAGGGGCTCACATTTGTTGGGTGGGGATTAGTGATGTCATCCTGAGTTTCCACCATCCACCATCAAGGCCCTGGAAGCACTGGTCAGACTCCCAGGCTCCCTGAGGCTCTGCCTCTCACCTTCTGTGCCAAAGTGAGTTGGTGAACCATTCTCCGTCATCATAATTCAAAAAAGCACATTTCATGTCTGCCACACAAGCCTTCATTTCAAAGAGTTGGAGCAAGATTTTCAGGCAAGCAGAGAGTTGAAGATAGCAAACATTTATTAAGACATCAAAAGAGCGAGGCCCTTGGGGTCCAAAGACCGGTATTTGAGTCCCAGATTTGCCATTTATTTGCTAGGTAACTTGAGCAAATTGCTCCCTTGTGCTGAGTCTCCCCTTCCTCCCACTCAAGGAAGCAGGGTGGTAGTATTTACCTAACAGGGTTGCCTGAGGTGTGAATGAGGTTCTGTAGGTAAAGAAGGTAGCTTATACTCTGACTCAAAGTGGGCCCCTTGCCTTAAAGTCCCTGGAGAAATGGCAGCTACAGACTAACATTCTGCAATCTTCTGAAAGCCAGTGTGTAAAGGGAAAAGCAGAGTAAAATCCACCCTTGAAAATCCCTTCAATTGAAGGACAGACTGCATGGTTTTATGTCGTGGTTTTATGTAGACAAAAAGAGTGCTCCTGCTTAGTGACCCCTGGAAACAAAACACAGGTAAACAGACATATATTTTTCCACTGGCCAGCAGATTTCATTGCAGGACGACATGTTCAGCACATTAGAAGTAAGCAGGAGCCAAGAGTCACTGAGAAGATAGGAATGGAAGAGTCCTATCCTGGGCCTGCTTCATGGGTGTGTGCATCCTGGGGCCTTGTTTTCAGAAGGTCCCCGTATTCAGCTCACTGCTGTGCTGCTATCACCTTAAGTATCTTAATAATTCTTGAACAAATCGTCCTCTCTAGTTCATTTTTCTCTGAGCCCTACACATTATGCAGTCAGTTCGGGTCAAAACTTTAAGTTATTTCCCTCTCCTGCTCACCATCTTCCTTTGGCTTTGTTGAATTCAGGTAAGGTAAATGTTTATGCGGCACGTCCCTGTAGTGGAATAAATATCGCACACAGTTCCTGAGTACATCTTCAAGTGCACCCTGGGCTGCTGGCATAATCGTCCACATTGGCTAGATGTGCAACTTGCTCAAGGTCACACCATTGGGAAGGGTTCAGATAAGGATCGGTATATTTATCTGCTCTTGCGGATAGAGGAAAGAACCATGAACAGTAATTCCCGTTCAAAATACACAGCTGCAGATGCCTAATAGGAGGCAGTTGAACTAAACTGATGTGCCAGGCCGTGCTAGACCCAGCAACCCATACTTCCTTTATATTTAATCTCCCCAGTTATGTGCTTGCTTTCTGTTATGGAGTCCGTGGGACTTTCCTCATCACTGTATTTCCAGTGCCTAGCATAGTGCTTAGCATATAGAAGATGCTCAATAAATACACAGTGTCTCAAAAAATGTATACAGAATTTGAATAATTATTAATTCCACTGGGTTAAATCTGGAAAGAAAGAAACATCAATTGAGCTATCAGTTGTTAAAATGTGCATATATTTTTGGGAGGGACTCGCTATATTTATTGAATGAATAATATTCCTGCCACGTTCTTTGCTCAGCATTGATTTGGCCTTCCTTTTTGCAGATTCATACCCTTGATCCTTCTCTTCTATGAGGATCTGTCTGTCTGACATGAGAATGTTCTCTAGCAATTTAATATCAGATTATATCAAGCAAAAAAGCTCCAAGATCCTATCAAACGAACAAAAACTTTGATGATGGCTCTTTTCATATGAAACCTTGCTGGTTTATTAAGTATGTTAAAGCTGTTGGAACATCCCAGCTACCATTTTCATTCTTTCAGAGGTGGGGTGCCTTGAAAAGAGCCTTGGAAGAAAGAACTTCTCTCCCAGGTTGCTATATATATTTTTTTAAAATTACTTTATTGAGGTACATTTGACATATGCAAAGCTGTACAACTTGGTGTACACAACTGGATGAGTGTAGACATAAGTACACACCCGTGAAACCATAACCATAATCTATGCCATAAACAGCCATCCTCTTCAAAGCATTTCCTACCGTTCTTTTTATTTTTATTATTTTTTTGTGATAACTACACTTCCCCAAAGAACTCTCCTCTTAGCAGATGTTTAAGTGTATAATACAGTGTTGTTAACGCTTGATGTTATTTTTAACCCAAGTTAGCAGTGTTTTCCCACCACACCTGGGACTTACTCTCCCTCAGTGTCATTGCTCACTTATTACTTACTCTGCCCCAGAGACAATGTGTCATGAAGGCCTACTGACTTTTCCTTCTTAATACCAGTCTTCCTCACCATTACCCACCACTTCTGCAGCTTGAACCTCACCTTTCTCCTTCCTAGGCTGATCCAGTATACTCCCAGCAGGTCTCCTTGTTTCCTTCCTATATAGTCCCTACATAGCAGTTGGGGAGGTCTTTCCCATACAGACCTCTAATCTCAGCACCCTCTGCTTCAAAGGCCTCTCTGGTTCTTCCCTGCCTGGGGGAAACCTGGGCACCTCTTAGCACAGCACTGGATGGCCTCACACTCTAGACCCAAACTCACTTTCTAATTGGTTCTCCAGTATAAACCCACTCTGGAAGCCTCCCCCACCTAGCCTCTCACACAGTTTACTGCTCAGGTGAGATCAATACTTGTGGGGAGGAGGGCTGAGGGGGCAGTTAAGTTGTGATGATGCAGGGCCATTGGTGGCATCCATCACCCTACTGGTGGTGCTGCCGGCCAGTGTGGGTCTTGCTTCAAGCACTAGACTTAAAATACTACCAGAATTGTTCCCGGATGATTCACAATGTCTAGGACTTGCACCTGAGAGTGAGCTATTCCTAGAATAGGTGACCTCTCTGCAACAGAAGCCACCCCTAAGGACCTGACAGCTGGAGGTGTCAGTCCTCCACACACACAGTAACTGGGGCAACAAGGCCCTCCCTCCCAGAAGGAAGATTAGGACTTACCCTTCTTTTTCTTCTCAGAAATTTTGTTCCTTTTTTTCCTATGTGGCTTCAGGCCTTTGTACTTATCTCTTCTGTTGGAAATGCCCTTTGCCTACTGTTTTTCCCTTTGATTTGATACTTTCAATTTCCCTTTATGACTGATGTCAACTGCTGACTCCTCTGGAAGCCCCCATCACTCTCCCAGGCAGAGTCAGATTCCTTTCCCAGGTCCTGTCAATGTACATGGCTCATGTATCCTACATGATAAGCCTGGACTAGACACTGAAGATGGATGAGACACAGTCCCTGCCCCCAACCTACTGAGGAGATGTTCCCACCTTTGTGCCCCAGCAGTACTTAGTGATTTTTTAAACTTATGGCATCTACCATATTGCTTATTTATTTACTCACTTGATCATTCATTTGTTCATTCACTGGGTATTAATCCAGTCTTTGCCTTCCTGTGCCGAGCATGCTGTGAAGCTTGGGGGATACAATGACCAATAGCCCAGTTTGCTGAGGAAGAGATATTAATCAATGGGTCATAAAATCTGGCATAATTCCAGCTTGGACAAAGGCTATGAAGACATTCATGGAACTATGAGGTCTCACAATAGGGTAGTTGATCTTGTTAGGGAGGTCAGGGGAAGTGGACAGGAGAAGCAATGATTATAATACAACTAGAGGTGCAGTGCATGAAATTCATGCACGGGGGGAGGGAGGGGTATCCTTCAGCTCAGCCTGCACCCTCTCCAATCTGGGACCCCTCGAGGGATGTTTGATCCTGGTGGGATTGGGCCTAAATGGGACCAGGATTGGGCCTAAACGGGCAATTGGACATCTCTCTCACAATACAGGACTGCTGGCTCCCAACCGCTCGCCTGCCTGCCTGCCTGATTGCCCCTAACTGCTTCTGCCTGCCAGCCTGATCACCCCCTAACTACTCTCCTGCCAGCCTGATCTATGCCTAACTGCTCCCCTGCCTGCCCGATTGCCACCAACTACCCTCCTCTGCTGGCCTGGTCACCCCTAACTTCCCTCTCTTGCCAGCCTGGTTGCCCCTAACTGCCCTCCCCTGCTGGCCTGGTCATCACCAACTACCCTCCCGTGCAGTTCTGGTCCCCTGAAAATGCCTCCCCTTCAGGCCTGGGTCCCCCCAATTGCCCTCCCATGCTGGCCTGATCACCCCCAACTGCCCTCCCCTGCAGGCCTGGGTCCCCCACAACTACCCTCCCTTGCAGGCCTGGTCCCTCCCAACTGCCCTCCCCTGCTGGCCTGATTGCCCACAACTTCCCTCCCCTGCTGGCCATCTTCTGGTGGCCATCTTGTGTCCACATGGGAGCAGCCATCTTTGACCACATGGGGGCAGCCATCTTGTGTGTTGGAGTGATGGTCAATTTGCAAATTACTCTTTTCTTAGATAGGATTTGGAAAAAAGAGAGAGATGTTTTTCTGTTGGAGACTGCAGGATGCACACATTCCCAGTGGCAGGAGAATAGATGGAGAATGTGAAGAGGTGGAAGAACTTTGTTGAGGTTGGAGTTCACAGGGGAAAAAGAATGAAGGGTGATATTGTGATTGCTTGTGATCATGTGACAATTTATTGCTTTCCATCCATGCTTAGTGAAGTCATTAAAACGATTTAAGTGTAGGATTGAAATGATCAGATTAGAGATCCACAAATATGTGCTGGCTTTTGCTCAGAGAACAGATTGGAGAAGGGTGAGGATACCTCAGGGGACTATGAGGAGGCCATTTTCAAAAAGAAGGGCAGCATGGAGAAAAAGGGATAGAAGTAAAGCAGTTGAGGAGAAAAAAGTGACAAACCTTGGTGTTTGCTTTGTACGTTACTGGGGAGGCAGAAGAGGGAGATGTCAAAGTTGCCTTTACATTCCTGTTGATCCCTACGCTTTTTGGATTCTCATCCAGTGAAAATTATAGTCTTATAGACCATTCTCTGGAGATATATACACATATGTCCATATACACAGAGAATTTTGTTGATCATTGCAGAGGACACATAGACCTTCTGAAGCCCATTTATAAACCCTAGGTGGGAAAGAGACTATATCTTTTTACTTGCTATACCTCTAGATTCTATTGTAGAAAATAGCTTAAAATCTGGCTGACAGTCCATGTTTGTTGAATTGATTAATAAAGGTGAGAGGAGGTGGAGGCTCCTGGTGGTTAACTCTCTGCTCCTTCTGCTGCAGATGTAGGAGTTTTCATAGAAGAGCTACAATGCACATATCAACCAACAACTGCTTATTAACTTGCACTACAGCATTGGGTGAAAAATGTCCACAAATGCATGTACGAGCCTCCAGGTGGTGGAGGCGAGTAACTTTTAAAGTATAAGACTCTAAAGACCCAAGATTTGTCTGCAACAGATGTCTCTCAGGAATGCTAAGTGCATTGGATTGAAGAATAAAACTGTCTGCCTTTATTTTATGTGGGGGAGTGCAGCATTTGGAGATGAAGTTAGTCTGCCTATGGCTGGGTGGATAAGTTAAATTAATGTCTTGAATCTCATGATTCATTTTTTACCTTGTAGAAGAAGCAGAAATGGTAATGGTGTTCACAGACAGAGACTTAGATCAGAATCATGCCTTTGCAGATAAGGCATTTCAGGCCAGTAATGGTAAGAGGAGAAAGACATGCATAGAAGGAAGTTTGAAGGAAGATTTAATTTACCCATATTAACCTAGGCTGGGTTGGATTTTCCTCTTTGTGCTTTGAGCAGGGGGATGCTTGAGATATGGGAAGAACTGCCATTGGAACCATGAACTCCTCCATGGGCCTTAGTGCTCACCTGGTTCAGTCCTATATAAGCAGGAATTCTTTCTGCTGTGCCCTGTATGGATAGTGTGTGGTTCCTTTTGAAGCTGCATTGTTCAGTAGCTGTGATATCAAGTCCTGTACTGACTCTTCAGTCTATATCAGGAGTGGCAAATAGGCTTGCATTTGCATGACAATTTCAATTACTTGACAGTGCCTGCCTAGCATGTAAGGACACCCAAGGCTGAATCTGGGGGAAAAAAAGAAAGACCAAAAAAAGCAGTGATTGATTATTAATGCCTGTCACAGAAGAAGAAAGATGAGGAGTGGTACCCTGAAAGCCAAAAATCTTCAGTTTTTGTTATCCCTGGACTAGATTTTTTAGTTAATTAATTCCACTTATACTTATTTAGCATCTACTATGTGCCAGTTGTGGTCCTAGGAGGTGGGGGTGGTTATTTCTCAGTCCTCATTTTACCTGCCCTCCCTGAAAAAGTAGAGAGTTGGCCACTTTTTCCTTCTTAAAATACATCCTAACCTTCACCTTCACCCCTGCTTTGGGTCCCTGAAACTGCTTTCTCTCTTTACTCCCACCCCACATGCTATTGTTCCTCAATTTTCTCTTCTTCCTCTCTATCTTAAAATGTTGGAGGGCCCCAAGATTTTGTCCTGAATCTCCTTTTCTTCTCTGTCTCACTCTAGAGCCTGGAAAATCACCTCCAGTCCCATGTCTTCAAATGCCATCTATATGCTAATAACACCCATGTTTGTGTCTCTAGCCACAAAGGGGAAATTACATAACCACCTGCTACCTGACATCTTCACTTACATATCTAAACTGCACCCCAAGCACAATGCAGTTGAAAAAGAACTCCTGATTTCCATATTACCTCCCTCCCCCCTGAAAATATAACCTCATGCATTTGCCAGACTTCCCATCTCAGTAAAGGTAGCTATTGTACACTCACGTCCTCTTGGCAATGAGACAAGGTTTTCCCCTCACCACCCCTCATCTAAAACATCAGGCATCCCTGTCAGTTCTACCTCCAAAACTTCTTCCCAGTCTGCCCAAGTCACTCTGGCCCCGGCCACAATCCTAATGCCAGGCCAGCCTCACTCTTGGCTGAAATACATCACTATCTCAGCTTGCGTCCTCCACGGACCCCCCACCCCCACCCCCACACCCTTGAGTCTTGCACAAGAAGGAGAAGTTTTAACAATAAATGTTAATGCGATCATGTAGATTGGGCGCTTAAAATTCCCCAAGGGCTTCCCTGTGAAGAAAATTCAAACATCTTTCCCAGGTTTCGAGGGCTTCTTCCACTGAGACCTTACTGCTCTGACTTCCTTCAGCCACTCACTAGCCTACGTTCTGTTCCTCTGAAAAGTAGTGTATGTTTGTTTTCTCCTTGGTACTTCACATTTTTTGTTTCTCTTTCTGGAATATTCTTCTCTTGATCTTTCTGAGGTTGCTTCTTTCTGGTCGTTTAGGTCTTAGCTTAAATTGTATCTTGCAACATATCTATTTCATCTCTTGTTTGAATCACTGTAATCACCTATCTGCTGGCCTCTCTGCCTTCCTGTCTTCCACTCCCATCCTCTCCACCCCACTTTTGGGATTTTAGCCTGATTGACTCAGCCTTACATGGTCTCGCTCCTGTTCCCCTCCTTTGCTGTACTGCAGAATGTCTCTGAGCCCTTTTCCATGCCATTCCTCCTGTCTGGTCCTCTCTTCCATCCTTCCTTCTGGTTAACCTCTACTCCTTCTCTAAAACACAATTTGGGGAAATGTCACCTTAACCTGGAAATACTTTTCTGATGCTCTCCTTACCTGAAGTCCATCCACTGCTTTCTGAATTGGGCCGCTGAAAGCACTTGGGAACTATTTTATTATGTTGTTACCTTTTCTTCCTCCCTCCCTCGCTCCCTCCCTCCCTCCCTCCCTCTCTCCCTCCCTCCCTCCCTCCCTCCCTCCCTTCCTTCCTTCCTTTCTTCCTTCCTCCCTCCCTCCTTTCTCTCTCTCTCTCTCTCTCTCTCTCTCCCCCTCTCTCTTCCTTTCTTTTTCTTTCCTAATTTATTCCTCATGTCCCCTTGGAAGCAAGGATTATATATGTATGTTTGGGTTTCTCTTTATCCCCAGCACCAAGCACAGAACTTTGCATTATAATAATATTGCATAAAGTTTTACTTACAGGATTTCTGGAAAATGGCAGTGGGATGGCATTTTGCTGGGGGTGGATCATAGCCCATTTTCTACTCAACTCTAGAACTGAGTGAGGGCTGACCTCCGGGGATAGAGAGAATGAGGTATCAGAGAAGGAGCTGTGCTAGTTTGTGCATTGTGAAGGACTAAGGTCAGTGCTCTTGGTGCAGCTCTGTGAGCACAGCACAGCTATGAGCTCTGCATACCACAGCAGCTCAGCTCAGAGGGGTTGATAGGTAGGCCTAAGAAAGGACAGGTCACCAGTTGAAGTTGGAAATGGATTAGAAGGCCAGGGAAGATTCAGATCTTCAGGAATTATCATTGTGTTCAACCTTGGTATGGTTGCTTCCTTGCCTGGGATGGGAACTGCCTTTCACAAGCAGTGGATTCTAACTGGCCAAGTTTCCATTTAGTGACCCTGACCACCAGGCCATACCTGATTAAGCCAGGAGTAGGTATCCAACTTCACTGGGGCCAATAGGATTCTCTCTCTCCTAGAATTTAACAATTAAAGTAGAAAACACATAGCCTGGAAGGTGAGAGTACTGACTCAAGCTATTAGGGCATCTGCCTACCTAAGGATTCAAGTGACCCACCCCTTAAGATTGTAGGGCTGAGAACCACAACATAATAATCACATGGCAGGACACCTGCACAGTAGAGCACCAAGCATAATAACATGCTGTGATGTTTGGGGCGTGGGGGTGGTGCTTGTGAACTGCCCTACCTGCACACGCCCTGCTGGCCCTGCAACATTCTAGCATGGCTGCATTCCTGGCCTCCGACGTAACACTTGTTCTATTGCTTCCAAATTTGGTTGGATGCAATAATTGCACTCTTCTTTCCAACCAACTCAGTCTGTCTGAGGTGGGAGGATGTCTGCTCTCTCTGTCCCAAGAAGCTTCCCAGGAAAGCAGGGCTCCTATCCAACTTGTGCAGTTGGCCTGAAGTCATTGTCCTCAGAGTATGATCTGAAGGTTGCTTGAATCAGAATTCCTTGATGTGATCGTGATAATGCAGATGATTGAGCCTCTTGCAGATCTATGGAATCATAATCTCTGCAATATTAACAGGTCCCCCAAATGATGAGGGCTGTTGGTCTTAAGACTTTATTGGGGTTGGAAAAAACGATGAGGTTAGGCTGGGGAAGGAGTGGTTTCCTGCTCCTGCTGCAACACTTGCTAGCTGGGTAATGTTGGCATGTCATCCCTTGAGAGGAGGAAATTTATTTTTATCTCTATTCAGCACATAGAACACAGGTGGTTCTTAACTAGTGTTGAGTGTATGCTTGCATGAGTGAAGACCTTCACCAACACTGCACATGTGGAATGAGAGAGCTCAGGGAAGACACCTGCCTGGTGTCCTATACATGGTAGGCACCCATCAAATGTCATTCTTTTCCACTCCATTTAAGAGGGTGTCTTGTCATCTGTAGCAACTTGAGTTGGAATGCCACAGAAATGTGGACAAGATGACAGGTGCACAGACATCTTTCTGAGACCCTAAGGTGATAGGTTCTTTCAGGAAAATCCATACTTCCATTTTTATTCTGCTGCCTATGGTTGTCTTTTCTTGTCCTGGAAGTTGCCAAACCCATAAAGGTCAACTGAGACCAATCATAGAGGAGAGGGCTATGGCTGCCAGTGTGCCACCTGGGGTGTGGGAGGCCACCTGGGGATGCCAAGTCTGTGTCCAAAGGTGGAAGGACATTGTGGCTGTCATCAGCAGCTAAGGGTAGGGGATATAGGTGGTTATGTTGGGGATTTGAGGTGCTGGCCATAAACGAATGAATCCTGATCTTAACATTGGGTACTATTGGGAAAAGTAGCTGATTTCTCCTAGACTCAATGTTTTTATCTATGAAAGGATCATAAAGAATCTCCTCTATCTACTCTTAGCATTCTTGAGAGAAGAAAGAAGGTAATGATATAATTATTGTCTTCTATATAGACTATATGGTGATGCTTTCTGCTGAAAGTGTGGTCCTCCTACAAGTGGTGTAGGCTCCCCCAGGAGCTTCTTATAAATGCAGAATCTCAGGCTCTCCCAGAGTTACTAAATCAGAATCTCATTTTAACATAATCCCTAGGTGATTTCAAGTGCAAATTAATGTTTGAGAAGCAAAGACTAAACAATTAAAAGGAAGTTTTAGTTCTCCAAACACTTTTTTTTTTCCCTAGAGAGCTCCTGCAGAAAAAAGGAATGTGTTTATTTATAATGTAATTGACCCTTAACTAGTGTTGAATGACTAAATGACTAAATAAATGAATGAATGATCTCACTCTCACTCACTACTTGGAGCTTTTTATCGAGTATTTCTCCTGCCATAATAGCAGGATGTGTACGTGGCAAGCACAGCTGCCTCCCAGCCAGCTGATGCCAACCACAGATGCAGGCATTTAGTGTGTGATTAAGGACAGAGTAATCCACTTAATGTGGGTTGTGGGAGATATTTGGCAAGAACCAAGGGACAAGGGTTGGATTTTAGTTTCCAAAGATAATGTCTTCCCCAATGATTTAAAGCCCTCCATAACTTGGATCACACACAGACCCAAATCAGCCTTCTTAAGAATGAATTCTGTAAACAGGACTCTTCTGCACTTTTCCAGCAGAATCTTGACCGTAATAGAATCTGTTCAGGTGTTTATGTAACCTTGGGGAGAGGTGGGAGCTTGTCTAGCTAGATCTTTGTGGAGCTGAGGCCAACTGAACTTGAGATCTCTAAAGGAGAAATGGTTTTTGTTTACTCGATTTTACCACCAGCTAAGTTAATTAAGGAATTAATAATCTATTCCATCATTCAACAAATACTACAGCACTTGCCTTGGGGTTACCATAGTGAGCACACTAGCAGTTCCTGCTTCCAGCAAGTAATTGCCAGCTGGTGAGGATGGAATATGAATCAAGCAATGACAGGGAGGCTTGAGGAAGTACAGACTGATACAGGAGAGTGTGGCAGGCAAGCCTGGTGAGGGTGGAGGGGGTGGAGAGACAGTTCCTGCAGGAAGTGACCTTACGGCTGATACCCAAAGGATTAGGAGGAGTGGAGCTATTGGGATAGGAAGGATGAAATGGAGCTGGTACAAAGAACAGCAGGGGTCAAGGCCTAGAAGCAAGAGAGAGTATGTCTTGCGATGGAAGTAAAGCAGTAAATGTGCTGGATGGCTGGAGAGACTGTGTGGGTCTGCATGTGAGTATAATGAGACATGAGGCTGGAGAGTCAAGCAAGGGTGGGACCCCACAGGGAACTGTGAACCCTTCTAAGAAATTTCCACTTTATCACCAGGTCAGTTGAAGAAATCTTTGAAAGTGGGTCTGCTACAGTTTCCAGTTCTCCCCTAATGGACCACTGGGCTCCTGTATCACCGTGGTCAATGGGAAGAGATTTGTCTCTGGTCTTCATGCCTCAACCTGCCTTCCTGTGACTCCTGATCTGAACCGGGTGCTTGCTTCTTGCTTTGCATCCATTCATTCTCACCACAGGAGGTCCTAAGTGTTGCCTTATGCACACACTCCCTCAAAGAACAGTATTTCTCTACCAGGACTTCATTAATTCAACACTCCCAGTGGCTCTGCTTCCTGTCTAATATGCCGGCCTTCTCTCTGTTCTCTTTTTCCAAGTTCCCCCTGCCTGGCAGGTCAAATAAAGCACTGACAGCTGTGGGTCTGAGCTGAAAACAGCTGCCCTGTGGGGCCTCAGCAGCAGCAGCACCGTGCCCACTGCCCTGGCAGCAGTAAGTCAAGTCATTTCTGTGCAATGAGTTTATGCCCATTAGTGTACCAGCCCCATTTAGAATGTGCTTTCATTGCCAAGGTTCTTACTATAAGCTGTTAGCACTGGAAGGTTTTTGAGAGTCAGGGAAGCCAGAACACAGGATTGAGGGTCAGAAGAGATGGCCTGACTTGTGGCCCCTTTCTACCCTCATTCTGTATTGGGATGAGTCACCTGAATCTTGGTTTCCACAGCTATAAACAGGGACAAACCAGGGCACTTACCCTGCCTATTCTCCAGTGAGATCAAACAAAATCTTGGGAATTGTTTATAAAATTCTATGAAAGAATTGACTTTCATTGACCCTTGGGCATTCCTGGCTTCCTCCCTGGCCTCTCCACCCCTTTCTGGTGCAGTCCAAGGTAGCTAGGACCCGGGAGTTAGTTGTGTATTTCTTGCCTTCCACAACTAATCACTACCTTCTTGTCTGAGGCTTTAAGATAACGTTTCAATTTAGCATGACTCCTGCACTGTATCACTTAATGCCCAACCCATTAGAAATCGGTCCTCCAAATGTAAACATTGTTTTAGGTCATAATTGTCGAGACCAAATAATTTTTGGTGACACAACCCACTTTGAAACATTTTCTTTCTGGCAGACCTATGGCATACACTATCAATTTGCTCCCTTGGTATGTAATTATATTCCCAAGGTATTTTTGTAAAATGTTAATGGAACAACATTAATTTCCAGTTCATTTTAGAGCTCCTGTTTTCTTCTAATTTTTTTCCCCTTGGGAATCTTTAAAGACAGATAGATAGATAGATCAAACAAAAGAGCGAGTGATTGTCCCTCTTCAAACAACTGCTATCCAAAGTCCAAAACACTGACATCACAGCACAAAAGGAAAATAAAAGTTCCAAATATAGTGTTGAAAATGGAATTTAGAGGTTTTCAAAAACTCAATGCATCTGATCCTCATAGTCTCCTTTTATGTTCATTATATGTGGTGGGAATTCCTCTCCTGTTGACAAGGGACCATATTAGAATATCTAGACATTTTGTTATTTATTTATTAAATATATTTTTTATTGATTTCAGAGAGGACGGGAGAGGGAGAGATAGAAACATCAATGATAAGAGAGAATCAGAAAAAAAAAAAAATGGCGGTGGAATAGACGGACGTGTCCCGAGCCTTGTCCCGGAGAAAATAGAAAGAGCAGCTGAGGGTTGCACAGGAGTGTTTGTTGGTGAGTTAAGAGACAGCTATACTCCAGGAGAAGGTGGGGGACTGCTGGACAGGGCTCCCCTGACCAGGCAGCCCCCACTGCTGCTGGGTCCCCTCCCAGAGCCACCGGCTCAAACTCAGAGACTGCACCATCTTGAAGGGGAAAGTAGATGTTATTGGAAGCCTGAAAATCAGCAACTATGGCACCCACCAAACAGCTGTGAACCCCAGAACACTGGTCCCCAATTGGTGCAAACATGCGGATTCAGAGGAGCTCTACCCTCCACCATGGAGGGGTCAGATTTCACCTGGGATAAGGAGAAAGAGAGCTACATAACCAGAAACCCAGAGAAGAGAGACCATGGGGAGACAAAGAAACAGCCTGCATATGAAAGAAAAGCAGGCATGACCAGAAAAGGAAGTAAACAAAATGGAGGCAAGCAACCTGCTAGAAAAAGAATTCAGAGAAATGGTCATAAGGTGGCTGAAAAGAATGGAAGACAAATTTGACAATATGAGTAAGAACCAAGAGGAAATGAAGAAGAACCAAGAAGAAATGAAAAATGACATTGCTGCTGTAAAGAACTCAATAGAAAGCATCAAGAGTAGACAAGAAGAAGCAGAGGACTGCATCAGTGAGCTAGAAGACAAGGTAGGAAAAAATACCCAAGTAGAGCAGCTTCTAGAAAAAAAAATTTAAAAAGCAAGAGGAGAGCCTAAGGGAACTTTGGGACAAGATGAAACAAAACAACATTCGCATAAGAGGTTCCAGAAGGAGAGGAAACTGAGTAAGGAATAGAAAACCTGTTTGAAGAAATAATGACAGAAAACTTCTCTGATATAGGGAAGAAAAAACCCACACAAATCCAAGAAGCTCACAGAGTTCCAAGCAAAATGAACCCCAAATGACCGACGCCAAGGCACATTATAATTAAATTGGCAAACACCAACAACAAAGTAAGAATCTTAAAAGCAGCCAGAGAAAGACAGAAAGTTACCTACAAAGGAACCCCAATCAGACTAGTGACTGATTTCTCAACAGAAA
This sequence comes from Corynorhinus townsendii, assembly GCA_026230045.1. Taxonomy (NCBI): domain Eukaryota; kingdom Metazoa; phylum Chordata; class Mammalia; order Chiroptera; family Vespertilionidae; genus Corynorhinus; species Corynorhinus townsendii. The sequence continues at coordinate 6,972,193 of JAPDVU010000001.1, read as the reverse complement.
CTCATCAGGCCAGAAGGGAATGGAATGAAATATACAAAGTCATGCAAAGGAAGGATCTGAATCCAAGAATACTGTACCCAGCAAGGCTATCAATCAAAATTAAAGGTGAAATCAGGAGCTTCACAGACAAAAAAGGACTAAGGGAATTTATTACCACCAAACCAGCAATGCAAGAAATGCTAAAGGGTCTGCTGAAAGAGAGAATCATTGATCGGCTACCTTCTGCATGCCACCTACTGGGGATCACAACCTGGGCATGTGCCCTGACAGGGAATCGAACTTGGAACCCTTGAGTCTGCAGGCCGAAGCTCTATCCAATGAGCCAAACCAGCTAGGGCAGAATATCTAGACATTTATATATAGGTCAACCTGAAGACAGCATAAAGGATCCTTAGGAAAAGATAGGACCCTCACTGATCGTGCCCTCCCTAAAACCTTATCCAAACAGCATCCCCCCCCACCATCACATGCAGATGGAGCTTCTTTCTCTTTGCTTCCAAGTGGTACTCATTTCTTTTCCCACCATTGTCCAATTATTATCCTTTTGTAGTTTTTTTAATCTATCTCTCTAAGTAGATCACAAGCTCCCTGAAGTCAGGGGCTGGGTCTCATTCACCTTGGCACACTTATGACCAACTTCTAGATAGAGGGACTGTTTCACAGTCATCCAGGGCCCCCACCTCAGCCACTCATCTGCCCTTGCCAACGTGAGTGCCACAGATTTTTGTGGATTTTTCTGACTTTAGTTTACCCGATTCTACACCATCCTTTCCATGGGAGCCAGGGAAGTTTTTAAGATGTACATCAGATCAGTCCTTCCCTGCTGAAACCCTTCGATGAGCACTCAAGTCCTCTGGGTGAGTCCAGACTTTCCCTTGGCTCAGGGGCCTCTCCATCACCAGGACCTGATTTAGTTCTCTAATCTCATCTCTTTTCTCCCCTCACAGCCAAAGCTCCAGCCAGCGAGTGAACCATGATAAATCCTTTAATGCATCCAAGTGACATTTACTGAGCACTTGCTATGCCAACTACTTTCTGATCATTCAGTCTGCATTCTTAATAAGCCACATACCCCACATGATGGTTTTTATTATCCCCGTTTACAGATGAGAAAACAGACTTGGAAAGAAGAGAAGGCATGCTCTAGGCCAGATAGTTAGCTAAAGGCACTTCAAGGGTTATCACTGGGCCTGTGACTCCTGGGCCTAAGATTCCATCCCCCACATTATGTGGAAGAAGATGCTATAGATTTAGAATGATATATACATAAACCTCATGGTAAGCACAAACCAAAAACCTCCAAAAGATATACAGAAAAAAATACATAGAAAGGAACCCAGCACTTTCAATGGCAAGGGTCCAAGGAGGCTTCACCAGGCAGTGGAATTGGGACTAAATTTCAGTGGATAAAGGGCATTTGTCCAGGGAGAGAGAGAGGGGGGGGGGAGAGAGAGAGAGACAGAGAGATAGAGAGAGAGAGAGAGAGAGAGAGAGAGAGAGAGAGACTCTGCCATGCAGGTGAAATGCCAGAGTTGGGCTGGAAGAGGGGAAGCCTCAGTATATCAGAGAGAAGGGAAGGGATCCCTTTGGCTGAAGCAGAGTCTGGGGAGGGGGTGGGGAAATGTGGGAAGGGTCCATGCCTTGTGGGAGCCCAGTTGCAGTGCAGGGCCCAGACGCTGGGGCTGAGTCTCTAGAATAGTCTGAGAGATGCTGATCCCCTTCCAGCAAACAGGTAGGTGGTCTGAGTCCAGCGCTGTTTGGGAGAAAAAGAAGAAAATTCAGGATAGGTGGGATAGGGAGGGAGCAAGTCCGAATGCCTGGTAAGAATGCTATTGCAGCAGTCCTGATCGGAGGTCAGAAAGGTGGCTGTGCCCTTGCAAAGTAAACGGCTGATCCCACAGGCTTTTAAAGCCACATAGGGCTGTAATTTTCTTTTTGATGATCCTGCTGATTCTGTTGCTATTGATGTCTAGTGACCTCAGAGGCACTTTAGAGTCACCCCCTGGGTGGCCAGAAGCCTGTGTGTGTCACTTATAGGACCCTTCCCAGGGCCAGGCCAGGCCCTGTCCCCTGTCCCATTGGTGGGAGAGCTTTAGACAACTCTGGTAGCCTCCTGGTTTGTTATCTAGGGTTGCTTGTCATAGTGATGGGCTCATCCTCCCAAACAAACAGGAGTTTTAGCATAGAAATACTCTTTCAGGACATTCGGGTGCCAACCATGTGGTCATGTGCAAAGCACTGTGTGTATATCGAGGTCACACCCTGTTTCATGGGGAGGGTGGTGAAACACCCAAGCAAGGGCCACTAATTACTGCTTCTGCTGCATGAAGCAGTACACCAGTATAATAAAGAGCTCATATGAGAGGGAGGGGAAGAGACAGGTGCATCTGACCAGCATCCTGGCCAAAACACAGATGAGTCAGGTTACACAGAAAGCCCTCACTGGGCTGATTCGGGCTCCACCTGCTCTTTAGGTCCAGCCCATGGGACTCAACCTATTCAACAGAAGCCAGGAGCCTCCAGAGCCTCCAGCCAGGATGGAAAGGAATTAGAGCTTCCTGGGTGAGGATTCCATCAAAGCAGACTTTAGTGAGAGCACAGAGCTAACACATAGTAGGACTTAAGTTCATCTAATAAAAACAAGTCTTAGAAAACTCTTCTGTTTTTTTTTTTAATATTCATACATTCATTTGCTATGTGGGTTTACTTGATTGTTGAATGGGACAGGTTTTCATGTTCTTGTGGGGAGGAAATGTATCTCATTCATCCAGGTATCACCAGGGGGCCTCTAAAATCTTTCTTGTAATTTCTTACATGGACATTTTTGCCTAATCATCTGAGCATGTATGCACTAGTATATGAATATATATGTGGGTGTTATACATACACTGGAAGAATTCATATCAAGCCCATTAGTGACCACTTCTGGGGAGCAGGATGAGAAGTGAGGGTGCTATTTCAGGACCAGTGAATAGGGCTGTCCCTGCACTGTACAATTCCCAGGGGACTAGTCATTGAGATGTGAATCTCTACTTCACAAATTTAAACAAAAAGTATAAAAACAGAGAAATTATGACACGATATGTGATTTTGACTTTCTTTTCAGGGGTTTTCTTTATTTTTCCAAAATGGATGGCTAGCTATAATAATAAAAGCGTAATATGAAAATTCTACTGGATGTCCTTCTGGACAAAGCCAGGGCTGTGAGGGAAGCCCAGGTCCCGAGTGCCTGAGGAAAGTCTGGGTTGTGGGTGCCAGAGGGAAGCCCGGGTCCCAGGTACCAGCGGGATGCTGGTGCCGGCAGCCAGGGGAAGGAAGGCTTACTCTTGCACAAATTTTGTGCATTGGGCCTCTAGTCTATATATATATATATATATATATATATATATATATATATATATATATATATAAACATGTAATATGCAAATGGACTGAAAGGCAGAATGACCAGTCGCTATGAAGGGTACTGATCCCTGGGGAGCAGATGCTCAATGCAGGAGCTGCCCCCAGCCCGCAGGCCCTGATCTTCTAATAGGGAACTGGGAACTGGGGGTGGGTGGAAGTGGATAAGGGTGGCAAGGGCAGGGCTGGCTGCCAGTAGCCAGGGAAGATGGCCCTGATCGCAGGCCAGGTCTAAGGTCCCTATTATGCACAAATTTCATGCGCCATGCCTCTAGTATTTTTTTATATTTCAAAATGGTTAGAACTAATGAGTTGCGGACAATTTAAGAAATATTTAAAGTATAAGGAGAAAATAAAAATCACTCCCATTTTAGCAACCAGAAAAAAACTGCAATTAACATTTTACTTCATAAAGTTTGTTTTGTAGTTTTTAATCTTAACATGGCATCTGTTCTTTGAATGATTGTGAGTCATAAAAAAAAAATAAAAAGTAAAAATCACTTCTGACATACCACCCGGAGATGACCTGCTGTTAATGTTCTGTGCATTTTCTTCCTGCCTTTTTCTGTATTAATTACAATCATAACTCCCATTTGGTAAGTACTTAGTTTGAGCCAGGCAATGTGCTCAGAGCTTGCCAGACATCATCTCATTTAATTTCCACAAGAGCCAGAGGTGGGGCTGCCAGCCACATCTTATAGCAGATACAAACCACAGGCTGAGAAGCTTGGATCCATAACAACTTGAACCTGGCGTTGACTAACTCCAAACCTTTCTTAGTGATTCTGTATACTCCTTCCAAGTCATGTGTGCGTTAGGTGCACACACACTCCCTACATGCACATGTGCACACAGACACAGGTGCACAGACATGCACACACACAAGCTGTGATGACATCCTGTCTTCCTTTTTGCCTTATGTTTTATTTTTTTACTTAATATTATATGGTGAGCATGTCATGATGTCATGTAAACACTTTTAGAAAGCAGTTTGATACACTTGGATTTCTTTTAAGTTATATTTTAAGCAAATCAGTCTTTTTTAATGGATTTGAGGCCAATTCTTTCTTTGTATACAAAACACATTCAGTTTTACTTCTCTATCCAGACTAGACTATTCTTTCAAAGACCATGGAGTCTTGCTTCAGTTATACCAGTCTCCAGGTTCATTTCTTTCTTTTTTTTAATCCTCACCTGAGGATATTTTTTCCATTGATTTTTTTCAGAGAGAGTGGAGGGGAGTAAAGGAGGAAGAGAGAGAGAGAGAGAGAGAGAGAGAGAGAGAGAGAGAGAGAGAGAGAGAGAGAGAGAGAGAGAGAAAGAGAGACAGAAAGGTGTGTGAGAGAGACCTATCAACTAGTTGCCTCCTGCATATACCCACACTGGGAGGAGGGAGCAAATTCGCAACCCAGGTACATGTCCCTGTCTGGGAATCCAACCCGAGACCCTGCAGTACACAGGCCAATGCTCTAACCCCTGAGAAAAACAGGCCAGGGTTCTTTCCTTTTTTTATAAAACATTTTTAATGAGATTATTGCAGGTGTCCCCCTTTCTCCACCTTTGCCCATTCCACCCAACCCTGTTTCCCTCTCCCTTGGCCTTCATAGCAAATCCTTCTTGAATCTTTAACCTCCATAGATAACTGGCCTTTATGATCAGGTTCCCAGAGCTACTACTGAACCAGTCCTCTTGATCTTGTCCCTGGCTCTTGTGCCTGCATTTCATGACAGGATCTCCTAGGAGCATGGCTTCATGGTCTCAGAGCCCTTCTCTCACTTGTGTGAGTTTCATGTGCTCCGTGAATAACAAACACCTCATGGCATTTTTCAAATCAAGAAATTGATGGACAGGATAAGAAATCAGGATACTAAAAATGCAGAATTTGCAACCAGAATTTGGGCACAGAGCGCCAAACTTTTAATTGAATCCAAACTGTTCACATCTAAACTAGGACAGATAAAATAAATACATAAATAAAGTGGAACAGATCACCTTGGCCTGCTCAGTTCCATTATGCAAATGATATGTACTGGGGACTCCCAGGGGGGCACAGAAGATGTAGGAATCCTTGAACTTACACCACGGAGAACCTGTTGGGAAAGAGGCAGCTTTCTTAGCTAACTGGTGTTCTGCAATACTTAGTTTGAGAAATATGGTTTTGTAGGTTTTCTGTATAATGTGATTCTGTAATTTAGTTTCTTTCAACAACCAATTAGTTCCTGGCTACTCAAAGCAAGGTCCCTAGACCCATGGCATCAGCAATCTTCTAGGAGCTCCTTAGAAACACAGAATCTGGGCTTCTCCTGCACCTCCCATACCCCATCCACAGATTCGGAATCAGCATTGCAGTTGAGAAACCTAGGTCATTCACAGACATGTTCAAGTTGAGACAGACACACTGATATGCAGGACACGTAAGTTCTTAGAGAAAGGAAAGTGTCCTACAGAGGTCATTGAATGACACAAAGTGGGTCCCATGCACATGCCCGATGCAATGTACATGGCACAGGATGTGGAGCACGGCCTCTGCAACAGGTTCTGCTCCCCATTCAACAATGATCCCCAACAACTGGGAGCCCCGGGTTCCCCCTGGGTCCTTGTTCTTTCCTTTTAAGGAGAGCAGGCATCCCCCTCACATGTCCACATTTGGAACCAGAGCGATGTGCAGCCACATCCCATTAGCTAATAGTGAGGCCCCTCGAGAAGGGTTTCAGCTGGGAACACATGGCTAAAGCTCCTTTAATGGCCTCGTCAGCTGTCAGGGCTGTAAACACATTTCTTCCCATTCAGAACCATTTGCCCCTCTCTGTGACCTTCGGGGCTCTGGGACCCTGGCCACGTGGCCCAGATGGCATAATCTGTCAGGGCAAAGCAGGTGACAGTGGGGCTTGCTGTTAGATAATCAGTGACTATTATTAGCTAGGGTGGAAGTGATAATGGGGCCAACTGCAGGGCTGGGGCCAGGGGAGCCCTTGATGGGTAGAGTGGCAACAAGAGAGAATGACTTGCTCTGTCCCCCTCACCTTTCCCTCCCTCCTCCCATATGATGTTTCTAGCACATGGAGTGTTTGTGCCTGAGAGGGAAACAGGGCTTCATTCTCAATGAGGAAGGCCAGGGCTGAGCGTTGCTCCAGCAATTTCATGAGTAGTTTGGCAGCAGATCAATTTTATTTCATAGGAGCAAAAAATCTATGGTTCCATTTGATAACTAGTTGGCTACCAGGATCTGGAGTGACCAAGGGTGGGGAAAGGCTGTAGAGGATTAGAACATGATTCTTGGGAGTCAGACATACAGGCATTCAGACCCTGGCTCTGCCACCCACCACCCAGGCAGCTTCAAGCTGGTCAAGCCCCTCTTCCATCAAAGACAGGAGACATAACACCACTCCCCTCCTGGGCCATTGTCAAGGTTAAGTGAATATCACCATCAATACCTCCTGAAGGGAAACACACCTGACATAGAGGAAGAGTGGAACAGAACCAACCAATCTAAACATTCTTCTTAATAGACTGAATGCGGGCTCTGGAAATGCAGTTATCTGATCACAAAGCCGTTGAGAAGTGAGGTTGGCTTTACTTGTAACTTATTTTAGGAGACAGGTGTTTTCATCTCCTATATCAAAACGAAAGAGATGGGGGGGGGGTGGTGGGAGGCATCAGCTCGTGAACACTGGAGCACTGTTCACTGTTTGTCCTGCATTGTTGGCAGTTGGTGGCTGTTTTTGAACACAGCACACATTGTGGAGTTCGCTGGAGACACTGTCAATGTTTGTTCAATTTGAATTAGTTTGAAGGTCTGAAGTACAACTTTTCCATCTTTCATCTGTCCCCCTCCCCAAGAACTATTTTCTTCCCTTAAAAAAAAAAAAAATATATATATATATATATATATATATATACACTAATAACAGAGGAATATGCAAATTGTCTGAGACACTATCACAGTAACGACCGGTCAGCAGGCTGCATGCACAGCAGGCATGGGTGGGCGGGCACTTGCAGTGGCAGGAGCGGGACTGTGGCAGGGGCCTCCATGCGCCTGCACCAGGGGAGGGCCTTATCAGCAGCTGCTGCGGCTGCTGAGAGGGCCCAAGAGAGAGACAGGGCCTGATCAGCAGCCCCCGCAGCTGCTGCGAAAGAAAGAAAGAAAGAAAGAAAGAAAGAAAGAAAGAAAGAAAGAAAGAAAGAAAGAAAGAAAGAAAGGTCATATCCTATGAAAGACACATCTTGAAAATGCCTAAAGAAAGTTGTCATTTTTTTGTGGTGAAGGGACTGGAGTCCATGTTGATGAAAACACCCTGGCGGCTGAGAGGGCTGAGGGCTGGCAGCTGTGGCGGCCCGTAGTGGTAGTGGCAACAGCAGCGGGATTGTGTGGGTGGTGCCTTCCCCTGATCAGCCTGGTGGCTTCCCACAGAGGGAGGCCAGACTCCCCCCAGGGAGCAGGCCTAAGTTGTCAGTAGGACATCCCTTGAGGGCTCTCGCACTGTGAGAGGGGGCAGGCTGAACTGAGGGACCCCCCAGTACATGAATTTTTGTGCACCAGGCCTCTAGTGTATATATATAATACATATATGTATATTTCCTTAGAGAGGCAAAACTAAAAACAAAATAAAAACCACCTATCATCCCAGTAATAACCAGTTAATAATTTGGTATATATTTTTAGATTCATATGGAGTCACCTATTATTTTTTCACCAAATTGCTCATCATATTTGTTTACTTGGATCATTGATCCCCCCTGCCCCCTGCTCACTTAATATGTTTAATCTTATTCTATGTCAATAGGTATATTTCTATAACATCCTTTTATTCCAGATTTTCTATCATAGTTTATTAGCTCAATTTCCCAAGAATCCTACCAATCTTTTTCCACCACCATTTTTTTTTTTATTGAGATGATTCACATAACATAAAAATCACCCCTGTCAAATTTATAATTCAGTGGTTTTTAGTATAGTCACAAGGTTGGGCAACCAAACTGTTTTCTAATTCAAGGACATTTTCATCACCCCCAGAAGAAATCTCATTTCCCTTTGAGGTCACTCCTTGTTCCCTCCTCCCTCTAGCCCCTGGCTAAGTCATTATAATACTGTTGAGATGCCAAGAGTTACTGACCCAGTTCCTCACTGTTGGATGTAACCTGCTTGCAACTATGTATGATTTGAAGCAATAGTGTACTAGAGTGGTCAGTCTGTGAAATTTGGTCCCATTATGTTTTTGAGCTATGTTAGAGTTAATGTACACAGGCTGTTTGAATTTGAAAAGGAGTGTTACATTTTTGGATGATGTGGTTTCGGGAAAATTTAGAAATAAAACAAATCTCTAAATCTGTAGAATGATAAACATTTTTGGGGGATTTCCTGAGTGTGGTCACTGAAAATACTGCCTGATATTGTGAAATGACGTTACTGTGCTTCTTCACAGGAGAGGTCAATGCCTGACTCCCCCTTTTTGAGTGACAGTCAAAATTGTATTTTGTGTCTCTCTGAGCAGCATTTGAACCTGGTATAAAGAGGGGTAAGTGGGAGGGGGGTGGGTGGAACCAATTCTGTTTAGTTTCTAAGAGTGACGTTTTTAAATTTGACTTAAAAAATTGACCTTAATCTGATATGAAAGAAATCTGGTAACTATCTTAATATATAAAAAGCCAGAGGCTGTCATGACCTAAACAACCAGATGGATGACTGAACAGCAAGCTAGGGTCCCAGCTGGCATGGTGGGAGTGAGTCTGGGTCTGGGCCAGCACTGCGGGAGTCAGTCTGGGTCCTGGCCACCTGCGGTGCGGCAGCGGGAGGGAGCTGTGGGCCCTGGCCACCCGCGGCACAGAGGTGGGAGGGAGCTGTGGGAACAGAGCCATGCTGCCATCGGACTGGCCTCTTGGTCTCTCCCCCCACCCCAGCCCACAGGCTCTGGGGAACTGGAGCCATGCTGCGATGGGACTGGACCCTACCCAAGGGGTCCCGGATTGTGAGAGGGTGCAGGTTGGGCTGAGAGACCCCCTGAGTGCACCAATTTTCGTGCACCAGGCCTCTAGTATTTTAATAATGATGTATACATTTGCATACATATATATCATATTTAAAAATTCATTCTCATAACAATAATAATTATTATAATTCCCAAGAATTAGGAAGTCATAAGACTATGAGGACCAACTGCTCTACTCAGTGTTTTTTATGAGTTACTTCACTCAACAGCCTATAAGGTTGTTACGAAATGGAGGTTGCAAATATTTTACAACCCAAGTGGTGATCAAGCAATAAGCTATTCTGGAGTCCTTTTTGGTACTTCCTTCACCCCTCCGTTGGTTACCCCTTCCCAGTGCTAGACTCACTCCTGCTCCCTGCCCCACCCTGTCTTATTGACAAAGCCAAGTTCTTCAAATCTTCCTGGAGGTCCTACACCCAGAAACAACTACTGTTTAGTGAAGAAAACATGGTTTGAAGCTTGTTTCTGCCACTTACCATGGGCATGTTACTTAACCACTCTGTGGGTCAGTTTCCCCATCTGTGTAATGGGGCAAGAATATGGACTCCATGCCTTTGTGGCGATGGTAAAATAATTGTCTGAAAGGAGACTGATACATGCTCAAGTGCTGCTTGACTGCCATGGCAGAGATGGTCTGGCCTTGAGGTAATATGTTGGCACTGAGCCTGACCCCTAAGGTCTGGGTGGTCAGCAAGCTCTACCCCACCATTTGATGTTTGAGAAAAGTAAGGGCTGGAGAGCCAAAAGGCTTGACTAAAATCACACTGCTTTCTGGCCGTGAATCTTTATAGTGATTCTATATAGTGATCTCATTGGTTTCAGTTGTTTTGTCTAAGACAAAGACTGTGGTGGCTTAGAGGATGGAGCTCTATTTCTGTTCTCAATGCTAATGTGGTTCTCTTATTTATTCCTTGGTCTTATTCACAGGGCAGAGGTCAACTGTCCAGTGGGCACTGGGATCTGACATGTATTTAATCCCCAATGAAAGTCAGGCACTGTACTCTCAGTATATTCTAATAATCACCTTGTGAGGAAAACCTACTCTTACTGATTTTACAGATGAGGCAGAAAAAATCAAGCCCTGCCCAAAGTTACACAGATATGAAAATTTCACCCTGATCAAGAGCTCTTCCACACACTCATTGTGTGGCCTTGGGCAAGTTACTCAGCCCCATCTGTCTCCAGTAATAACAGTACTCACCTAAAAGGAGGTGGTGAGGGTATTAATGCTTGTAAAGTGTTTGCCTCACATGTAGTAGGAGCTCAATAAATGTCAGCCTGACACAAAACAAACTAAGCAAAATACGATACGGTTTTGTCTGAGTCCAAAGCTTGTATTCGCTCTGCTCCTCCCCAGGGCCTCAAAAGGAATCAGGCAATTGAATTCCTACTAAGAAACCCAAGTGAGATTCAGGATTGTGTGGCATTGAAAGCATGGGCTCCTCATTAGAAAGCACACCCATTCACACACACACACACACACACACACACACACACACACACACACACAGAGCTACTTTTAATAGCTGGGAAGAGCCAGAGAAAATCCAATTACAGATGAATCAATCGATTAAAGAGAAAGGGGGCTGGAAAGAGGAAAGAATGTTGGAGAGATACAGAGCCAAATTACTGCCGGCTAATAGAATTAAGGGTCTGTGGAAGGAACTGGGAGAAATAACAAAGAGACAGGGCTGGGGACTGGTCACAGCTCTGTAATGATTTGATTCTTCCTGGGCCTTGGGCTCCAAAGAGCAGTTAGTGGGCCAGCGCCCCAAATGATCACATTGGAAAGAGCCGGAATTGTATTGGGCAAATTATAGTTTGCAGAGAAATGGACCACGTGTGGCCTCTGGAACAAGAGGATTATGTTTGTGTTAAACAGATGTTCATAGTTCAGGATGAAAGCAGAGGGCCCAGATATCACTACCACAGAGTGGGGTAGGGAGCTTTTTGTTTTGTTTTGTTTTGGTTAACAAAGATATAGCTAAGAAATCTTGTCCTACCTCTCTAAGAAATAGCTCATATTAAGTTGAATTTCTGTCTTGAATACAAAAACTTAAAAAAACCTGGCATGCATTTTTAACTTTATTTTCTATTTTGGGGGGCTGAGGGGATCAGAAGGAGGTGGGGCTGTTAATCCAGCAGCAATCTCTACAGCTGTGTCTATTCTCTGTGGGTTTAGAATAACATCCGTTTCTATGTACTTATGGAAAGGCGTCCTTAACCAGGCCACATAAAGAGCTAGCGCATCTATAAATAAATTAAGGAGGCGGTGCGGTGTGGAGGTTGCCCCTCTGGCTGAGGCCTCCCCTGCCCTGCCTTGCAGCTGTCCTCTTGCGCCTGGCCAGTCCTGCTCTATGGTGGATGAGGTTACCGGTTATGGGTCAAGGCGAGTGGGAATGGCACCTGCAGGATTGACACAGGTACCAAGGGTGGGCTTCTCTGAGGATGGGGGCTGGCCCAGGAGCCTTGGGCCCTGGACTCAGCCAGTGCAGAGGACCAGGCTGCAGTCACTTTGTGGGAGCCAGCTGAACCTAGTGCAAGCTCAGGCTGGGCAGGGTTACCCAATGGTGGTGTTGGGGTAGGGAGTGGGGAAAGGGAGAGGAGTGGCAGGAACAGACAGAACAGGAACAACAAAATAACCCTGACTATGTAAGATTGAACTGAGCAAACACAAGGGGAAGGGGAATAGGAAGAAGGGAAGCTTTTACCTGAGTCCAGGAGCCTGATCCTTTCTTCCCACCCCAGTCTGCTCCCTTCAGAACAGGCATGAGGGACCAATAGTTCTACTGGCTTTTTTTTTTCTGCACACTAAGAGATTTTAAAAACTAAAAAGACAAAAATCAACCCTTTGCACTAGAGAAACTGGGCAAAGAGCTTCTACCTGCTTAGTAATCATCTTGGGCTTTCCTGAGAATCGTGTCTTGGAAGGACCTCGGTACTCAAAGTGCCGAGCAGCAATATCAGCATCTCCTGTTAGAAAGCAGCCTCAGGCTCTGCAGATCCACGAGTCAGAATCTGCAGTTATGCAGGGTTCCCAGGGGGCTGCATGCCCACTCCATCTACAACACTGGTCCTTAATCCTGGCTGCACAACAGAATCACCTGAAGTTATGGGTTGACTTGTGTTCTCCAAAAAGTTTTTGAAGCCCTAACCCCCAGCACCTGTGAGTGAGACCTTGTTTGTAAACAGGGCCTTTGCAGATAGATGCTCAGCATCATTTGCATGGGCCAAATCCAATATCTACGTATAAAAAGGGGAGATTTGGACTCAGACAGATGGGCACAGAGAGAGAATGCCATGGGAAGGTGAAGGCAGAGATGGGGGTGGTGCCTCTATGAGCAAAGGAATGTCACAGATTTCTAGCAATTCACCAAAAGCTATGAGAGAGCATGGGGCAGATTTTCCCTCACCCCCTCAGAAGAAACCAATCTTGCCAGAACCCTGATCTCAGCCTTCTGGTCTCCAGAACGGAGAGACTATGCATATCTGTTGGTTAAGGTACCCAGGGTGTGGTGCTTTCTTACAGCAGCCCTAGCAAACTGATACACCTGGACACTTTTAAGAAAACTTCAGGCTTCTGCGCTCCATCTGACACATTTGCAATCAGAACACCCAAGGGAGAGGCCAAGAGTCCTGCATTTTGTAAGTGTCCTTTAAAGAATGTAATTGGTAGTTCAGGAAGCAGGGGTCCTGTACACCTATCATCCGGTGCTCACCTTACTTAGAGCATCCCCCTAAGAGCAGATGCTTGTAAGCACCAGTCTGCTTTTCAACTTCCAGGGATGGGGAGCTCATTCCCTGATGGGGCAGCCCGCTCCATCATGGAGAATTCTTACTGTTCAGAGGAATCCTTAAGTAGAGCTAAAATGTCCTCTATATTTTCTCTATTATAAAGAGTAAGAACCTGAGACTCCAGGAGGTTGAGTGTCTTGCCCAAGGCCATATCGTCTGTATGGAGCCAGCTATGGATTTGAGTACAGGCAGTTGCCCACACTCATTCTCCAGACCACTCAAATTACCAGATGACTCAATAGTTTACAAAGAGCCATCAGAGGGGTGGCCAAATCAAGACTCCTTCCAACCCTGGGAGAAAGAGACCCAGCAGAGTCCCTCCCTGACCCTCACACCTGGATGGTGGAGTGGGAGGGTGGGGTGAGGTTAGGGGAGGGAATCGTGTGGTCCCACTAGGCCCCTTGGGCTATGGGATTTTCCATATTTGCATTGAGAACTTGGATGAATTGGGTAGGGAGTAGGACTTCTGACCCTAACTTCCTGGGTGACTCTGAGCAGGTCTCTCCTGTTCCCTGGCCCTCAGTGTTCACACCTGTGAAATGGGGATAACAAACTCTGCCTTGCCTATCTTGTAGGGGCTCCAATGGCATAACAGACAGGAATATGTATTGGAAGAGAGCTTGGGTGTTTCCATGAAAAAATTTCTTACTGGGGTCATTTTGGTAATGACTTCTCCTGACCAGCGGGTTGATTGCCACTCTGTTTCCACCGAACCGTTGCCAGGCTTGAGTTGAAGGGGATGCAGGGAGAATTAGTCAGGGGAAGGCCTTCCAGAGAACTGGAAGTTCAACCATATACTGTCCCTCTCCCTGGACGTACCCATAATGGAACCAATCCCAAAAATCAAGGATGGGGTCCTCCTTTTCTTTTCTACAGGTTGCCCTTGAGATGTATTTTTTGGGGACAGGACTGGCTGCCCCTCTCCCCTAGAAATCTAGATTCCCCCCACCCTCTGGACCCAGCTCATTCATTAGGGTTCAAAAGTCTTGATGCTGTTACTATTACCATCTCCAATTTTTCTCATTGATTTATTTATCAGTTCATTCTACAAATATTCCCTTGGTGCTTTCTCTGACCCAGATACTGTGCTGGGCCCTGGGAATCTGAAATGGATTAATATGCATTTCTATGCTCCAGGAACATACAAGCAATCTAATCTAAGAGTTGCCCATGGTTCCGCATTGACTCCCAAGGCTGTTTCTGCTAACAAGTCTGAACCTTCCTCTCTTGCTCCCACCCCCTTACAGCTTGGTGACTAGGAAGAGATTTCAGCTGAGGCAGAAGATGGGTGCTCTGCTCTCCTTTCTGGCTGTATGACCTTGGGCAAGTCACAGCCTCTGGGAATCCATTTACTCATCCGTAAAGTGAGGTCAATCATAGGGATATAAGATTCAGTGAATATTTACTATGAACAGGACACCATTCTAATTGTCAACAGTTAACAACTTCAGAAAGTAAATGTTATTAGTGTCTTCATTGTACAGAAGATGATGATAATGACAAAGAACAAACTGCTTCTTTGGTAAAGGAGTGAACTTTCTCATAGGGTCTTAGGTTATTGATTGACTAATGGATGGAAAAGAGAGAGAGGAGAGATAATTACATATAGATGAAATTCCTGCCTAGAACAAAGGTATGGCTGTCCCAATTTCAAAGGTGAAGAAATGGAGGCTCAGAAAGTTGATGTGCCTCATCCAAGGTAGTGGCAGCGCTTGGATTTTACTCAAGAACTCTCTGATTCTGAGGCAGTGCTCATCTGCCGTCTCTCTTAGCTCCTGGGCAGACAGCAATCAGCATTTCTTGAGTGCAGTTAAAATTCAGTCTTCTTTCTTGTTCTCTCCTTTGCTTATCAACAATTTGTGGAGAATTTCTGCACATTATTCATCATGGAGAATTTAACAAAAGCAATTCCACAATTCCTGCATTTAGGGAGCTGAAGTTCTAAATTATTATAGAATTACATCTTTTGTAAGAAACAAGACTTTCTGGCCAGTGCGGCTCAGTTGGTTGAGCGTCGTCTGAGTTCTGAAAGGTTGCATATTTGATTCCTGGACAGGACACATGCCCCAGTTGCTGGCTTGATCTCCAGTCAGGGTTACACAGGAGGTAGCCGATCAGTGTTCTGCTCTCATTTCTCCCTCTCTCTCTCCCTCTCTCTCTCAAAATTAATATAAAATCTTTCTTAAAAAGAAAAGAAACAAAACTTACCTAAGGAATCCCACTCTGAATGTGGAGGAGGAATCCGAGGCCAAAGGATAGTCTTCTTCCCTCCTCCTCTCTCACACTCTCCCACTTGTTAGAATCTGGACTTAAGTGCTGTGTCCAGTGCCAAATGGACTTGATTTGTATAACCTGAAGGTCAGTCTAGCAAAGCCAGACCAGCTGCCTCTTTCTAACTTCAAGGTCTCTCAGGAATAGGTACATCAAAGACAGTGTTATTCCCAATCTCATTTCTGCTGAAGCAGATTGGCTTTTCATTATTATGTCCTGGGCTAGTTTCTAAGATATCACATGTTACAAACCAGAATTAGTTATGATGATGTGTGCAAGGCTAATGTTGGTGGGAAAATGCACATAAAGCAAAGCAGCACAAGAACAATCAAACTAAAAGGCGCATGTATTTGTTTTACCAACAAATCTAACAAAATTCAATAAACATGTCCAGAGAAAACCTCAGGCTCAAGATAGTTACACTTCCTTAGAGGGAAAACTGCCCAGCAGGTGTGGCTCAGTAGTTGAGCATCGACCTATGAACTAGGAGGTCACTGTCTGATTCCTGGTCAGGGCACATGCCTGGATTGCGGGCTCAATTCCCAATGTGGGGATGCAGGAGGCAGTTGATCAATGATTTTTCTCCCATCATTGATGTTTCTGTCTCTCACTCCCCCTCCCTTCCTTTCTGAAATCAATAAAAATTTTTTAAAAAAAAGAAAGTAAAGGAAAACAGAATTGTTTAGTCCCTAGGATGTGCTAGGCAGTGAGTTAAACCCTTTCACTACATTATCCATTTATTTTTTCCAGCAACCCCGAAATAAACATAGTGTTATACAATAGGGATGGGAATTATCTGAGATGATATCAGTAAGACACCAAGTTCATTCCCTAGCACCTATCAATTGTTCAATAGTGAGGGCCATTATTATTGTTGCTTAAATTCATTTGAAAAGTAAGAGAGCTAAGGCTCAGAGAGATTCATCAAATTGTCCGTAAAATTACGTAGCTAATGCTGCCTGGCTCAGTTGGTTGCGCATCATCCTGCGTTGGTTGGATTCCTAGTCAGGACACATGCCTGGGTTGTGAGTCTGATGCCCATTTGGGGCATGTACGGAAGGCGACTGATTGATGTTTCTCGCTCACATCGATGGTTCTCTTCCTCTCTCTCCTTGTCTCTCCCCCTTCCTCTCTCTAAGCATCTCCTACTCTCTCTCCCCCTTCCTCTCTCTAAACATGTCATTTGTGAGGATAAAAAAAAATTACACAGTTAAGAAGTGGCAGAACAAGGGTCTAACACAGACTGACCATAGATCACTTATGTACTTCTTGCACTTCTTGCAGTCCCACAGTGTTCCCAAGTAGCATTTATTTATTTGTTTGTTTGTTTATTTATTTATTTATTATGGAAAGACAAAATGTGACATGTGCCTCTTATTCCTTTTTGTAAAATCACCTAGAGTTCTGAGTTCTGGTTCCCCTGAGCCAGCCCTGTTCCTGGCCTGTTGTGTTTTTTCTCTCTAATTATCTGGGCCAGTGGTCGGCAAACTGCGGCTCGTGAGCCACATGTGGCTCTTTGGCCCCTTGAGTGTGGCTCTTCCACAAAATACCACGTGTGGGCGCGCACGTACAGTGCAATTGAAACTTCGTGGCCCATGCGCAGATGTCAGTTTTCGGCTCTCAAAAGAAATTTCAGTTGTTGTACTGTTGATATTTGGCTCTGTTGACTAATGAGTTTGCCGACCACTGGCCTAGGCTCATTTATAAGAGGCCACCAGTTCTTTTTGAAGTCCCTGGCTCAGCTCAAGTTTTATAGGAAACATGCGAGAAACCAGAGAACACCATCGCCATCACCATCTGCTACAGGTCTTTCTTAAGCCCCATACTAACAAGTCCTTCTCTCCATTGTGACTCACACCTCTTCACTTACCCCTCCTCCCAGGCCAATCCAGTTGTCTGATTCATGCTGGCTTCTGAGAGTCTCAAAATAACCATAAATTTGAGCCCAATCCTTCAAGGTCAAGGAGCACCTTAGTTCAAGCAGAACCATTGTGGTTGGCACACGCCTTCTCCTTTGGCCAAGGGGAACTCCATGCCTCCTCTGTGGGTTTTCCTTTCCAGCTAATTGCTCTCTCCTTGTTCACCCCGAGAGAACTATCACTCAAGGAGGCACTCATGAGTCAGAGGTCAGGTCACAGAAGCCCAGGGCTGAGACATCAGGTGAATTCTGGGACTTTGCAAAAGAATTAGAGACTGTGAAAGCCAAGTCCTCTGTCCAGGGAAACATTAGGAATCCAAGCAAAAGCCAGGACCTCTTAGTGCTGTGTCATCACAGGCCACTGGGCTGTGGCTTCATGGGCGGGTTATAATTAGCAGGCAGCTCATTCTGGAGGAAAGCAGAGAGTGAGCCTTGGAACTGGTCCTCCCGCCTCCGGTTTGGCTTCCCTCCAGCCTGCCCAGTCATCATGTCACTTGCATGCTCACGGTCTTTAATGACTTCCCCTTAACCTCTATTTAACAAGAGGAAGAGTATTTTTATAGTTAAAATGGAAAGGGAAAAAAACATACATCTTCTCTCCCCTCTTCTGTCCTGCTTCATCTGACCGGCTTGTGGTGTCTAAATCTATTATACTGGTGCCTCTTCTCATTTGCCAGGCAGAACAAGGCGCCTACTCTGTGCATTTGTTCCACTGTGTGGGCTTCCTTCCAGCCCAGCCCTCACTGTACTTCACTGTACTCTGGTTTTCTATTTAATCATCCATCTTCTCAACCACGGGATGAACTTCTCAGGGGACAAGACGTGTTATCACAAACCACATAGTAAGTGCAGAAATGTTATATATGATGGACGACATAGCTCAGAGTCCCAGGTTTTCATGAATCTGTCATTTTTAACATGTAACTTATATAGTTATCTAATCAGTGTCATTGAACCAATGGACCAGGGAAGGAAACTGGGAAGACTTGTGAAGAAAGTTTTTAGAAATTTGGTCAGGGAGTGGCTATATCTTTTCCCTGTCCAGAACTCAACCAACTCAGTCACATCATGACAGCTAACAGGGAAGCAGCCAGAGAAATGTTACTATACTGTTGCCCTAAAGAAATGGGAAACCGATTTGGTAAATGACTAGTCCATCTCTGCTCCAAAGCATCTCTTTGGATGAGCAGATTTAAAGGTCATAAGAATAAAGGACTGTTGCAAAAGTCCATGTTAGAGGTGATGGTAAGTGGTAAGAATAGAAATTAGAGAAACGATATAAGATCTTCCTAGATACAGAGTGTCAGACCTTAAACTGTGTATGGGTGAGGAAGCATGAGAGGAAAAAGATGACCCTGAAGTGTCTGTCCTGGTTGGTGATGCATTCAGGAAATTCTAGAAATTACAGGAGGAGGGACAAGTTTGAGAGGAGTATAAATGGGTGGGAATGGTACTAGGCATGTTGAGTTTGTACTGTTCTTAGGACATGTAAGTGGTCATTGGAATGACAGGTTGGGCTCAGAGAAAAGGCGAGAATTGGGAGAGGGCTGAGTAGGGAAGGGTGACATGTACAAAGTCTAATAAATATGGGATTCTTCACTGAGGAAGAGAAGAGGAAAAAAAAAGATGGCAAGAAGGAAGAAGAAAAAGTAATTCTCTCAAAGATCCAAACCATAGAAGTTTTCTGGAGAATTTCACGTTTTTCTCCTATAGAGTCTCTTGACCTTAACGGATATTTGTAAGTCCTTACTACGGCTGGGAGCCATGCTTTGTGCTAGGAGAGCACCTCTCCATGCTCAAGGAACTCAGTTTAGTGGGGGAAATGATTGGGGCTACCATAATGGGTCTTCCTTATAGCCAGGGAAATGTTTCCTATTCCAGGTGAGTTATGAGTCACTAAGAAGGAAATTTCCTCTGTGTGCCTGGAAATCCACCATTGAAAGCTCACAATTTTTGATTACGCATTTTGCTTTTTTTTGGTCATAAACATGATGTAGTTGAAAGAAGATGGGTTTTAGAGAGAAGTAATATAATGTACCAACTAACAGTGATTGGTCTTGGGCTAATAACTTATACTCTCTGACCTCGGGTCTTTATTTATTACATGAGAATGATGATGGTGACACTGGGTGCACTGAGGGTAATCTACCACTATGGGAAGTTGTTGATAATAAATACGAAGTGTTCCATAATAAGAATGACAGTAAGATGATGATGGCAGCTAACAAACATGCCTGCTCTGTGCCAGGGTTACCGTAAGTGCTTTACAATAAAATTTCAATCAATCTGCATAACTACCCTATAAGTAGAACTATTATTATCTATTCCCTTTTGACGAGTAAGAAAATGAAGCAGTGGAGGACTCAGGTTCTAGCAACACTAGAACCAGTTATGGACGAAACCTTGAGAATGAACAAAGCTAGGGGGTAGGGGATTTGGTAGATAGAAACACACTCACTGCCCACTGGGGAGGGTCCTAGAAACAAAGAAAATGGCCGGGGGGTATTGAAATGTTAGGAAACGGGTAGCAGAGGAATGGGAGACAAATAAAACTCTGCAATATTTTGTCAAGGGTTGCACAGATACCAAATGGTTCATGCATACACTTGGACATTCAATGTTCTTTCAGTCAACACGACTCTTTGGCAGGCTGTGGAACAGGCTCCAGCATACCCCCTCTCCCTGGCTTCCAGAGGTTCCTGGTAGTTTCCAGGAAAGGCAGAGTGATGGACAGGCAGAAATCTGAAAGCACATTCCATTAGTTTCCATCATCTCATAAAGTGCATAGGTGGATATTTTTATTTGTTTGTTTTTCCCTATTCCCACATTCACTTTTTTTTTCTTTTGAGTTTCTTTTTGGGAATTATCTCTCAATCATGTTGTGCAATACTCATAGGGTTGGCCTGTGATCCTAACTACTAGAGTAGTCAGGCATTCTCTCTCTAGAATTTACTTCTGAACTGACTGACAGCACATTGAGAAATGGTTGTAACTGCTTCATCCAGACACCAGCACCTTGAAGAGAGACTTTCCTTTTGTTCTTGGCGCCTAGGGCCCGGGAGCTGTTGGTTTTCCCCTCCCCCAGAGTCATATATTAATATATATTTTGCTTCTATTGGCCAATTGTTTTCTGTTGCTTGCAATTAAAAACATGTAACTAATACATATCCTTTTCTGGTATCTTTCTGCCTTGGGTTTTCAACCTGTAAAGTGGGGATAGTAAAATTTGTCACTTACCCTCAGGAGGTTGTATAGATTAAAGGTGTATGTCAATAAAACACTTTCAGATGCTTGGATGAAAGTTGCTATAGAACTACAAAGTCTCCTCAATTTTAGCTGTACTTTCAAAGAAGGACTTTCTTTATGTACCATAAAACAGCCTTTATCCTGAGAGGACGTGCTCTTCATTTTACTGTCTCTGTAAACAGCTCAGGGATTGCTCCATACACGCTGTTTCCAGAGCTACCATTTACAGCTTTCTTTAGCGAGAGGAGTTGCCCTGAGATACAGGCAGGAAATGTGTTTATTATTGCTAGCATGCATTACTTAGAGATAGGAAGGTTGGCTGGAATTCTCAGGTCATTACTTTGCTAGTTTCTTAGGGTTAATATATTCTTAACCTCAAATCAAATCAAAATGTAAAAATGTTACCAATTTTGGAGCAGAAAGAGCTGTATCCTGTCAGAGCATTTAAGAATTATGCATGTAGATACCACAATAAGAAAAAGCTGTTAACACCTTTGAGGTTCTAAGATATTTTATAATTTTCGAAATACTTATACTTTTCCTTGGACTAGATTAGATTCTAGAGTATTTGGCAGATGCCAAGTATACATACGAGTTATTAACTTAAGAGAACCATTTGTATAGTATGCAAGCGTGATGACAGTTATGCATACTCATCAGAGAAAATTTGGGAAATGTGGAACGGTAGAAAGATAAAGAAAAATACATCAATATTTCAATCCACCCACTGCCTTCAAACAATCATTCATTCATTTTAATGTATACCATTTCCCCTTTTGTCCTAATTATTTATAATGATTTCATATTAGTGGATACAATTTTACATCCTGTAGTTTTCCTTTTTTTTTATATTACACCGAGGCCTGGTGCACAAAATAGGGGAGGTGCTCCTCAGCCCAGCCTGCACCCTCTCCAATTTGGGACCCCTCAAGGGATGTCCGACTGCCCGTTTAGGCCTGATAGGATGGGGCCTAAATGGGCAGTTGGACAACCCTCCCACAATCCAGGACTGCTGGCTCCCAATTGCTCACCTGCCTTCCTTCCTGATTGCCCCTAACTGCTTCTGCCTGCCAGCCTGATCACCCCTAACCATTCCCCTGCCAGCCTGATTGATGCTTAACTGATCCCCTGCCAGCCTGATTGCCCTAACTGCCCTCCCCTGCAGGCCTGGGTCCCCCCCAACTTCCCTTTCCTGCAGGTCCAGTTGCCCCCAACTTCCCTCCTCTGCCAGCCTGGTCACCCCTAACTGCCCTCCTCTACAGGCTTAATCACCCCCAACTGCCCTTCATTGCAGGCCTAGTCCTTCCCAACTGCCCTCCCCTGCTGGCCTGATTGCCCACAACTGCCCTCCCTTGCAGACCTGGTCCCTCCCCTGCTGGACATTTTGTGGCGGCCATCTTGTGTCCACATGGGGGCAGCCATCTTGTGTGTTGGAGCGATGGTCAATTTGCATATTACTCTTTTATTAGATAGGATTATAACTCTATAACTTATCCAGGGGTGTGGAATGTCTGGCCAATGGGCTGTATAAAGGCCTGTGAAATCATTTGGTCTGGCCCTGCCAAGGCCTTAGGGATGAGTTCTACTGCCAAGTGATCATGGCTGGGCAACCTCACTTATTTGTGGGTTCACAGCTCTCCTACACTTTGTCCTTCATACTTCAGGAGGCCAGCCTGGGCTTGTATGTATGGTGGTGGAAGGATCCCAAGAGAGAGAGCAGAGGCATGAGAGTCTTAGCGGAATTGGCACTTCCTCATTGCCCCCGGAGGTATTGCCAAGGCCAGTCTGGATCTGTAGGCCAAGGCAATAGCCTCCCTCACTGGCTTCATGGAAGGGGTTCCCTGGTCACATGCAATAGTTAGAGATAAAAGGAGAGCTGGAGAGTTGTACCTGGAGTTTGCAATCAATGTCCAGTAGTAACATGAGTGGACTTCTGTATTATCTCACAGACATTTTCAGTAGAGATTTAGACTTTAGAGGATTACATGGAGTGACCCACCAAAGAGAGAGCTGTGAGTGGGACACTCATGAGAAAATGCTGCCTTAATAAAGTGCAGTAGTTTTTTTCTCAAGGTGGGAATTTCAAACACCATGGAAAGGCAGGACTGGTACTATATATAGCGGGGGCTTTTGGTCATTCCTAAAATCATACTAAATTTCACAAAAGAAAAAATGAATGTGTCAATGAAAATATTCAGCTTATTTTTCTTCCTGATTATTCTCTTTGCAGTGGTAATCCCAAGAAATGGAGGTAAAGAGGTGGTTTGTCTGGACAAATAGTACAATAGGTTGAGATATATCCACCTTAAATGCATATAACCTTAGGAGATCACTTTCTGTATAAAATGAAAGGGTTGGATGGACTGGAGTTATCAGACTTTGTTGTAGGGGATGCGTTCTTTTTTGGATGTAGCTTGCTGGCATCTTCCTCCTCTTCACATTTCCACAATAACATATACCTGACGAGAGGCCCGGATCCTAAGGGGTGGGCCCTTTTCTAGGACCTGGTGCTCCAGGTGTGGTCTGCTGACCAGTGGCATCTGCACCACCAGGAGCTTGGTAGCAATGCAAGGGCTGAGGCTCCACCCAAACCTCCTGAATCAGTGTCTGCATTTTAAAGAGACATCCTAATCATTCGTGTGCACAGTAAAGGTGTAGAAATACCAATCCAGGGGACCCCCACCTGATCTAAAGGACCTGCCTCCTCATCCTGACCATTACTCTTTAATTCCACTGCCACCACCATGTGCTACAGAGAGAGTTATTAGGCTTATCTTGTTCCCACCCCTTTTAAACTCTGGCCCATGTATGGGCACAAACCCATTCTCCTGATTTCATTAAGCACAGTCGAATTTAGCAGCTTTAAAACAAACAAAACATAAATACAGAGGCAAAGCAAAGACACACAAGCAAAGAAAAATTCACAAACAAAAAGGATTAAACTATATCCAGAAGGCCTGGTGTAGGTCCTGCTCCTGCCATACCCCGTCCTTCTCTTGGGTTCCAAACTCACAGCCTTGATGCGGTTCTGATTCTGCCCTAGGAGACTTGTCCTTCAGTCCCATAGGGCAGGTGCAAACCCAGGGGTCCTTGTGTCCTGGTGACTGCTTTGGCTCTGGCTCTCTCGTCTTGCTGCTTCCTGGAGGGAACCTTTTCCCTGTCACTGTTATACTGCTCACTCGCTTGCCCGGGATAGAGATAGACCTGAGATATTTTGACTGTTCTGTGACTAAGAACCAGAGAGCTGGATCTTCCAGGATGGGAGACTAACCCAGACCCTGTCCACTTTATAATTTATTGTCTCTTTTCTAAAGTATTCATATCAGGTATTTCCTCTCCTGCTTCCTTTTAAAGAGACTCAGCCTCAACCTAGGGCCGTGCCTTCATTGTGGGAGGCCATCTCCGTCTAATCATAGCATGACACAGGGCAGCCTATTCCAGAATCATATGCATTTGCAACATGGGGTCATTTCTTAATAGCTTCTGGGCTAAGGGTCATTAGCATGAGGGTAAAGACTACTCAGGGATGGAAGCCAAACAGAGTTATAAAGCATCGACTAATAATGGCTTTCTGTGGAGTTCTCTCACTAAGACACTATCCAGAAGTAGTTAAAAGCATGCGTCAGGGGACTTCCTGGTTCTACTACTTACTAGCTGTATGACCTTGGACAAGTTCCTGAGCCTTTCTGTGTCATGATTCACTCATCTGTAAAAGAAAGACAGGGGTAATTTCTGTTTCTTAGAGCCTGGACTGGCTGCAAAATGTTCAGTGTCTAGTTCTAGTTGGAAAATTGGAAGCCTTATTAAAAAGTTATTGAGAATTTGAAGATGGCCCTTCAAAGGTCAGGGCCCTGGGAAACATGAAACCATCCCTCCTACAGCTTTTGAGATAATTGCTGCATCTAGGGCATGGTAAGAATTCAATAAATTCCAGTTATTAATAATGCTTTGAGTAGTTTATACTATTTACCCTAGCTTATGAATGAAAGAACTCAGGATCTGAGAAGTAAAACCACTTACTCAACAGGTCAGACAGCTGGGTGGCTGAGCTGTGATGACCCTTGGGCCTGCTTTCAAAGGGAATGAGCAGAAATCCCCTACAGACAGAGCTCAGGCGAGGGGGAACTAACCAGCCTCTGACCTACTGCAGGTGAGAGCCAGGGCCCCAGAACCCACCCATTGTCTCATTGAAGAGAGGACAGCAAAGAGAGAGCTGCAGGTCTTATTTCTGTGGCCCTGGGGACATTTAGGAAGTCAGCAGCAAGACTGAGATCCTTTGACTCAGGTTGGGCTGTTTGGGAGATCCCAGCAGAACTTGGAACTTATTCTGATCAGAAACTTAAGACTGATCATCACTTGTCAGGCCTGTGGTTTGGTAGGTCTTTGAATGACTTCATCCTAAGTGGAGAACCAGGTTCCTTCCTCAACCCCACCCACCTGGCAGGGATCTTTCTTTTCTTTGGTCTGCAATGTTTTCTGGTTTCCAAAGAGTGAAGAACAATCTGTAAAACACCTCTCAGCTCAGGGTCACAGAACCAATAGCCATGAGCAGGCATGGCCACTCTCCCTTATAGATGAGGAAACAAAGGTCAGAGAGTATAGTCCCATGCCTTGAGTCACACAAGCTAGAAAGGCGTGGAGTGAGACTTGAGTCCAGGTCTCTCTGGTCATACCATACCATACCATACCATTCATACCAACCATCCCTAAACTTTTAACCACACTGGATAGTGAACTTTCACACTGGATAGTGAACCACACTGGGATGCTTAATTTATGTGTCAACTTGACTCAGCCATGGAATAGCCAGATGTTTAACCAAACATTATTTTCAGTGTTTACATGAAGGTGTTTTTGGATGAGATTAATGTTTAATTTAGTAGCCTAAGTAAAACAGGGACTGATTAAAAGAAGGTGACAAGATTAGCCAAAGGACATATATGCATTGCCCATGGACACAGACAACAGTGTGGTGAAGGCCAGGGGATGCAAAGGGATAGGTGGAGGACAGTAAAGTGGGTGGAAATGGGGGACATTTATAATAGTGCTAAAAATAAAAACAAAGAAACACACACACAAAAAAACAGTTTGCCCATCCTAATGGGAGCAGGCCTCATCCAATGAATTGAAGACCTGTATGGAACAAAAAGGCTGACCTTCTCCCAAGTAAAATAGACTTTTTCTGCCTTCACATGTGAATAGAAATATTGCCTCTTCCTGGGTCTCAAGCCTGGGTCCTTTAGATGAGGGCTGCACCATCAGTTCTCCTGGGCCTCACTCCCCCTGTAGATTGTGGGATATGCCAGCCTTCCTGATTGTACAAGCCAATTCCTTATTTCATATGCATATGCAGTTGGTTCTATCTCTTTGTCTCTCAACACAATGGTCTTCTAAGAATTGTGCTCAGCTCTCTGGGAATACAGGGACAAGGCAAAGATGAGAAGATAGAGTCCCTATTTGCAAGGTGATCACAGTGCAGGAAGAAAAGTAAACAGTATGCAGATGTACTGCCATTGAGGTATGAGAAGGACTTGATGAGACAGAGGAGCTAGGGGATGGGATTTTAGGCAAAAGGATCTGTGAATTTAAAAGCAGTGAGGCAAAAGGGCAGAATCTGGTTGGGCCCTAAAATTGATAGTGTCCATCAGGTTCTAGTCAGGAAAACAAAAATTACGCTAATTATGTTAACAACAAGCATCCACTCTGGAGGACTGGTGAGAATGCAAACACTGAGGTAACAGAGATGCTAAATGCAGAAAGCAGCAACCGTCCCCAGGGCTGGGGAGCACAGGAAAGAAATTGGGGTGATTAGAAATTAGAATAAAGATATTCCTGAGAATCTGGGACTCAGACACTGAAGAAGGGCATTGCCTGGGGGCCTCTGGGACCTCTGGATGGATTTGGAGAGTCTAGTTCTGCCAGGGGTATGCTGGAGCTGGCTAGCAGGAGCTTAGGGGAACCAACTGTTACATTTCTAGGAATTTTTTGAGCTGATTGCTAAACCTTTGGTAGCTTGAGGTCACTCAGGATGGGTTGCTATAAAAGTTGATGAGATCACTCATTGACCAGAGTGTTTGGCACATGGTGAGTGTTCAATCAGCATGAGACATGATTACTATGAGCATTCATCCACCCCCAAGTAAGTGCCAGAGTCTGTTTCTAACTCCCACTTGGAAGTGACCTCACAAGTGTGTGGATGCCTCAAGTGCAGGTCAAGAATGAAAGACAAGAGAGAATCCAATGTCCATGTAAACTACCCACCCCATCTCAGTTCCTGACTATATTTTTAGCACTATTATAAATAAGGATCCACCCAGACCAGGTGGTTGACATTGGGAGTGTCTAAATGTTCCCTAGAGTCTGGGTGTGTTTAATTTTGATCATGTAGCCCACAGGTGTCAAGGTGCTTCCATACTGGCCACACTGCGAGAAGAAATACACACCCTTGGGACAAAGTAGAGAGGTTGTTGGTTTCCTCTTTAATCTAAACTCTGTTTTATTTATTAAGGTAGCTTCTTAGAGAACTATTACTGAGAAGAATTTTTAAAAATGTACCAGTACCATATAATAAGGTACTACAGTTTCTCTCTGGAATGCTGAGAGTTGAGTCTGATGCCTGATAGTTGTAAGAGGGCAAAGGAGGAAGGTTCCTTTGGGGGATGTTAGCATGTTACTGGTGTCTTTGTGGCATGTTCCAGGCTCTATTTTTGCTTCTTTTGTCTCACAACTGAAAGACAAGTGGACCAAGAAGAATGTTTCATTACAGTCACAACTAAAGAGTAAATCCATTGGCCAGTTTTGAGAGATGTCTAATAGAGCCCAAAAACTAACATTTTCAAGTTGGCATTGAGGCCCTGGGATTCTTGCTCAGTTTGTTCTCTCGAGAGACTTTCAAGATAGATTAATATCTCATTTCATGGACCCAAGTTCAGTTCTGCGGTGGCAGTGTGTTTATGGAAGGCCAAAACATTCCTAAAATAATTTTCATCATATTAGTGATGCTAACATTTTTTCATGCATGCTATTTGCTAGACAATGGTTTTCACTCATGAAATAAATATTTATTGAATAGCAATTATGTGTTAGACAACAAAACAGATGTTCATGAAGTTGGATCACATCAGTCGAACTTTATTCTTCTTTTTCAAGATTGTGTGGGCTATTCTGGGTCTTTTGCCTCTTCATATAAACTTTAGAATCAGTGTGTCAAAATCCACAAAATAACATGCTAGGATTCTGATTTCTGAATGCTTTTGTTATAAAAGTCTCTTTTTTCACTTAGCAGTTATTGACACTCTTTAGAATATATTCTAGAAATGTTATCTTATATTCTTTGTGCATTTTAAATAATTTCATAGTTGTGCATTTTATATCATTTCCAAATTCTTTACACATGGGCCTCTTCAACTAATTTTGTTGATCATATTGTATATGTCTCTATATCTGTCATAACATTGGACACATAGTAAATATTTAGCAAAACAAATGTCGCCCAGCCAATTCATTGGGTTCTGTGTCCCATTTCAGAAAGATGATAGATAGATAGATAGATAGATAGATAGATAGATAGATAGATAGAGGGAGAGCACTTCAGCCCAGTCTGGTGTGAAATCACCCACCTTCAGGCAGGTAGTGTAATGTCATGGAAGGAACATTGGATCAAAAATCTCTATGCCGATGAGGAAAAACCAAGAAGCCGGCATAGGTAAATACCTGAACTTGCTGCCTCGCACAACAACTTCCAACTACAACTAAAAGACAAAACTGACATCATCTAGAACCACAGGAAGGCTGGCTAAGTGGAAATTCTACAACTAGAAGGGAAAAGAAAGCACACTGAGACTCAGAGGAGCTGCAGAAGTAAAGTGCAGAGGTACGGAGGCACACACACGGAGAGGGCTGGCAACTGAGTACACAGCTGGCTTTTTCAATCCTGAGTGAGACACAAGGTCCTGACTGCTCTGAACTCCAGTTCTGGGTGAGACTCTGGGGACCCAGACTCATACTGGGAGAAACTGGACTGTCTGGCAGTGGGCAGAACTCAAGGGTGGCTTTCTCTCAGAGTTGCTTGGAGCGATTACCAATGGACACTGAGACCCAGGGGCCTCTTAGGGCAGGGCTGACGGGAAGCCATTGCTGTTTGCTCTGCCCTGAGACTCTGCCCCATCCCAGCTGTGCACAGAGGCTTTCGCATATGAATGGCCTGGTCCTTTGAAATCTAAACTTACCTAACAAACTGCAGCTGAGTCAGAGAGACCCAGAACATCCAAAAGAAGGCTCAAGGCCCCACAGCAGTTTGCATTGCTTCACAGCTGGGCCTCATCTGGGCACCTCCAAAACCCAAACAAAGAAGAGGAATCTGCAGATCTTTCCATAGCTCAGCTCCTTCTGGGTGGCCTCAGGCAGAGGCTAAATTAACACCTCCTTGGAGATCCAAGAGCCAGTGTACCCAGGGGTCAGAGTTGGACCATCCAGATTACAACTCCTCAGATCCATAAGGGACACACTCAGGGGGCAGACTCAGTGAGCACCAAAGCCCCACTGAAGCAAGTCTTGCCTCATAAGGGTGTCTCCAGCACACAAGTTCTTCCAGTGTAGACACAGCTGATACTCACAGACAATTGGCCTGGATGTCAATTCCTCCCAGTGATACCAACAACAATCAAGGCTTAACTACAAAAAGACTGTGCACACAGCCCACAAAGGGGTACACCAAGAGTGTCTATCTCAGGTAACTGGGGAGGCTGAGCCACTGGGCTCTATAGGACACCTAGCACACAAAGCCACTCTATCAACTCAGGGAAGCAGCCAAAATGCGGAGACAAAGAAACAGGTCACAAATGAAAGAAATGGAGGAAAGCAAATGACTGGATATAGAGTTCAAAACCATGGTTATAAGGTTTTTCAAAAATATCCTAGAAAAGGCCGATAAATTTCATGAGACCCTCGAGAATATGAAAAAGGACCATCTAGAAATTAAGCATACACTGACTGAAATAAAAAATAATATACAGAGATCCAACAGCAGACTAGAGGATCGCAAGAATCAAGTCAAAGATTTGAAATACAAAGAAGCAAAAAACACTCAACTGGAAAAGCAAAAAGAAAAAAGAATCCAAAAATATGAAGATAGTGTAAGGAGCCTCTGGGACAGCTTTAAGCGTACCAACATCTGAATTATTGGAGTGCCAGAAGAAGAAAGAGAGCAAAATATTGAAAACCTATTAGAAGAAATAATGACAGAAAACTTTCCCTACCTGGTGAAAAAAATAGACTTACGAGTACAGGAAGTGCACAGAACCCCAAACAAAAGGAATCCAAAGAGGACCACACCAAGACACATCATAATTAAAATGCCAAGAGCAAAAGACAAAGAGAGAATATTAAAAGCAGCAAGAGAAAAACAGTTAGTTACTTACAAGGGAGCACCCATACGATTGTCAACTGATTTCTCAACAGAAACTATGCAGGCCAGATGGGAATGGCAAGAAATATTCAAAGTGATGAAAGCAAGAACCTACAACCAAGATTACTGTACCCAGCAAGGCTATCATTCAGAATTGAAGGTCAGATAAAGAGCTTCACAGATAAGGAAAAAGCTAAAGGAGTTCATCACTGCGAAACCAGTATTATATGAAATACTGAAAGGTATTCTTTAAGAAGAGGAGAAGAAGAAAAAGGTAAAGATAAAAATTATGAACATTAATACATATCAATCAACAAGTGAATCTAAAAATCAAGTGAATAAAAACTCTGATGAACAGAATAAACTGGTGAATATAATAGAATCAGGGGCATAGAAAGGGAGTGGACGGACAATTCCCAGGGGGAAAGGGAAGTGGGGAGTGCGGGAAGAGACTGGACAAAAATCATATACCTATGGATGAGGACAGTGGCGGGGGGTTGGGGGGGGAGAGCGGGGGAAGGGCAGAGGGTCGGGTGAGAACCTGGTGGAGGGGAGCTATGGGGGGAAAAAAGAGAACAATTGTAATAATCTGAACAATAAAGATTTATTTAAAAAATTTAAAAAACAATAAAAAATAAAACAAACAAACAAAATCTCTATGCCTTACTTTTCTCATCTATAACTTTAACGTCTCAAATTAAAGGATTCCTGAGTTATTCTAATTGCCGCTAAGTTGGAAGTGGGGACAAAAATTAGGAAAGCTGTCAGTAATTAATCAAATCAAACAACCCATATTGGGTTTTTTGGTATAGGGGTTATTGTTCGGCTGCCCTGTAATGTTACTAGAGATAGCAGTCTAATTTCCTACAAGTTTGACTTAGAAATAGCAGACTGACTTCCTGGACCCATTACTGCTGATAAGGGGTTGACTTCCTGGGCTGGTTACTAATGACTGTGGGTCAGAGTTCAATTTTCACGTGTGGTCTGGCCACAGTCCATTTGTACATCCAGTCTCTCACTGTCATTAACTATTGGGGAAAATTTTCCGTTCAACTCAACTCAAAAGTTCTCCAAGTCAAGAGAATATATCCAGCATCGTGTTTTGTGCTTTTGGGAAGGATGACAATTGACAAAATCATGGTTCTTTCCAGAATTCTTTACTTGTAATTCATCAAGTTACAGACCACTCGTTGAATGCAATAGTTAGCCCTTTCTGATTATGGAAAAGGGTCCTCTTAAACCTTATAAGACTTGTGAGTTCCCAAAAATATAAAGAGCATTTTGATACCTGTGGTTTTGAACTTGTGGGCACTCGCTATTGCCTTTGTGGGAGTTAGAGGTGCAGTCTATCACAGAACCTTTAACTCTCTGTCCTGATTATCTCTCAGGATGCTGACTAAAATTGGACTAGTTTTGTAACATTTCTCAACAATTTGTTTTAAAATAAAAAGGGAAAGAAACCCCACTCCTGTCCCAGGCTCCAGGCTCCATACTGTTTGGTCTATGGCCTAGTTTTATACAGCCTATGTTAAGACATTTTTTTTCCTCTCAATTTTAAATGGTCTTTAAACAAAGACGAGGATAAATATGAGAGAGACTGTCAGTGGCCGGCAATGTCTTAAATACTTACTCTTTGGTCCTTAAGATAAGATGTTTGTCAAACCCTGTCCTGGTTAATTTAGAGCCTTTGTCAGGTTTTAGAAGCAGATCCCCCCCCCCCCCCCCCTCATTTTCAGTGAAGTGGGGAAGCTGCTTGCCCTCTCCATGCCACCTTCCACAGGAGAGGAAATACCAGTGCTGCTTGTCAGCTGAGCAGGAACGAGAGCAGTTGAAGGTGTCTCAGAGGCTCTGACACGCTGGCTTCCAGGAACTGTGGACCTGAGTGTTTTGCTTTGTTTTTTACCCGTCGTGCCTCCTGTCAGGTGACTGCTCCTCAGGCTGGTGCAGCCGCCTTTCCCAGTTCAGGCCGTGCCATGCGGGAGAGGAGTCAATACTCTCAAGGCCCCAAAGAGTCCTCTCCCCAGAGCCCCATCCTTCTGGGTGAAGCTTCAAGAATGATTTTTCCTTCCCTTTTCACCAAACACACTGAACTCCCCTGTGAGAAAATGATGTAGGGCTGTCATCAGACAAGTAGGGACAATGTGTAATTGTGTCCTCAAAAATGTTTACAGCCTTACATTACGTTAAAAAGTTGAATACAAGTACATATAATCAGCATGGTCTTAACTATTTTAAAGCATATGAGTAGACAGCAAAAATATGCATCAAAATAAGACATTGAAAAGGAAATACTCTTTTAAAAATATTTTTATTGATTTCAGAGAGGAAGGGAGAGGGAGTGAGATAGAAATAAAAGTGATGAGAGAATCATTGATTAGTTGCCTCCTGCATGCTCCACACTAGAGATTGAGCCCACAACCCAGGCATGTGCCCTGTCCAGGAATCGAACCACGACCTTCTGGTTTATAGATCAACTCTCCAACCATTGAGCCATGCCAGCCAGGCAACAGATACTCTTGAGTAACCAGTTGCCCCGAGGAATTGAAGTCTAGGTTATGCTATTCCTCTTTAAGTTGTTCTGTACTTCCACATTTTCTCCCTAAAAGCATGTGTAGTTTTAAAATCAGATGAAAGAAATAGTTTGACCCTAACATTACTTTAGGGCATAGTGTCAGAAGAAACACATCCACACTTGCACTCAAATGTCTTTCTGGGAGCAGATGAAACATGAATCTCTAAAGGTGTCATTTTGGCCAAATTGTCAGTTTCCAGAAACTGAAGAAAAATGGATATTAGGAAGCCTTGAATTATTCTAGTAACTGTTTTCATTCTCACTTTATTTCATAGGCAAAGACCTTTATTTCTTGCTTTAACTGTTTTGATGTTGGAGCACCTAAGAATTATAGTTGTCCTAACACTTAATATATTTAATTTTTCAAACATAAAAGTCCAAGTAGAAATAAAAGCCCAGGATGTATTTGAAACTCGCTGATGCCTTCTTTTTCACATAGGACAAATCCATTGCTTCTCATATTTATTTTTATTGCATCTATAAATCGATTGGGAACAATAAAAACCCAGAAGCCTGAATATCAGGAAGCAAAAGAGACTTGGTCACAGCTTGCTGGGGACTCTGAAATACATATTTATTCCCAGCTACAAAGTGCTGACTATCACTTTTTCTCTTTCGTGATGGGGAACAGGTCTCCTCCAATGTCAGTCAGTGGGTTGGTGATGGGTCAGGCCATCGTCACCACTTGATTTTCACAGTTCTTGTTTTTGTTTTTTAATTAATAATATATTATATTTTTATTGATTTCAGAGAGGGAGGGGGAGAGAGAGAGAGAGAGAGAGAAATGTCAATGATGAGAGAGAATCAATGATCAGCTGTCTCCTGCACACCCCCTACTGGGGATTGAGCCTGCAACCTGGGCAGGTGCCCTGACTGGGACTTGAACCATGACCCCCTGGTTCATAGGTCTATGCTCAACCATTGAGCCACACCGGCTAGACCAGTTCTTGTTTTTGATGTTATTTGTTCCTCTTTCCTCCCTGGGTTCTCCTGAGAAGTGTGAGAAAGCAGGGCATATCATTCTGAATTTACCATCTATATTTCTGTCCACAACCTGTTTTCCCTTCCTCTGTGTCCCAAGGGCTCCCACCACACTCCTTTCTCTGCCACAGCCCCTGTAACCTTGTCCTGTCCTCACCCAGGCACTTGCCTGGCTCCCTCAGTGGACCAGTAGATAGTAAGCTCTTCAAGGGCAAGGATCATACCTTCTTCTTCTTTATATTCTGAGCAGCCAACTCAGGTCCTAGAATGTAGATGTTAAATAATTCTTTTATATAAAAAAGTAAAGTGAAACCATATTAAGTAATAACATAGGATACTTACTCTATTTCAAGCACTGTTATAAGCACTTTGCTTATGTTAATTCATGTGATCACATGATCTCACTCATATGTGAAATCTAATGAACAAAATAAATGGATAAAATAGAAAGAGAGACACAGAAGTATGGAACAGACTAATGTATCACAGAGGGAAAGGGGGAAAGGGAGGCAGGGAAGAGATTAACCAAAAAAACTTTTATGCATATATGTATAACCACATAACTGATAATCCATGGACACAGACAATAGTGCAGGCCTTGAGGGGAGGGGCAGGAGAAGGGGGGAGGGGATTGAAGGGGGGAAAAGGAAAAGGGGATATCTGTAATACTTTCAACAATAAAGATAAATTAAAAAATAAAATAATAAAAAATAAAAGTAAATAAATAATAACAAAAAAATAACCTGATGGCACTATTCTTGTCCTCACTTACACGTAAATGGGATAGAGTGGTGATTGCAGACCTTCTGGCTTCAGAGCAGAGGCTGCTAAGAGCTGTGTTTCTCCTCCCACCTTTCTCCCAGACACACTGGGCTGATGATGGTAGAAACGTTCCCATGAAGGCCTCTCATGCCAGCTGAAGGAGAGAGGGCAATGTTGGAGCACAGGTATGAGTCTCTATAGTGATCTTACCTCTGCTCACCTCATGGAGGCCACTCCTCATTTCTCAGCCTGGTAGAGAGAACGAGTGCCTGGCATTCATCCAGACCCATGGCTCTGAGTGAAGGCTTGTCTGACTTCACACCATGGGATCAGGCCCATACTCACAGGCTGCTGGCACTGGGGCCTGCGTCAGGCATTTGTCTTGAACCCTATTGCTTCTTCTCTACTCTGATCTCTCTCCCCTTTCTTCCCATGCCTACGTATCTACCCTCTGGCCCTCTTGGCTTTGGTTTCAGCTCCAACTCCTCTAGTTCTTTCGATTTTGCAGTTGCCCTTGCCCTCCCTGGCTGAGCCTGACTGCGCCCAGCCAGCACCCTGGACTCTTCCAGCCCTGGCAGCTTCTGGTAAAAATCCTGTTTTACCAAACTCCAACTGGAGTCCCAACCCCCATTGCTGACCTGGCCCTGAATGCAGGGGTGGAATTCCCCAGAGGTTTCCACGCAGTTAAACTTATCCATGGTGTGGTGGGTCTACGTTTCTAGTTCCAGAGTGGGAGTGGGGGTTAGGGTGTATTTTCTGATCAGACTTGGGCATATTTTCCTAGTCCCACTGTCAGCACTCTTTGTGTAGCTTCCCCAAAGCCCCCACATGCCCTTGTCTAGGGCTTCTGCATACCCATTTTCCATTGCCCAGGAGACTTCTCATGCCCCGCCACCCTCCAACTCCTGCTCATCCTTTGGGCCTCAATTTTGATGTCCCTTCCCTTGGGAAACTTTCAGGGCTCATGTCCCCCATCCCTGGCCTGGGTCATGTGGGTGCCCTTTCTTTGTTTTCCTTTGTCACCCAGTAAATCTCTATCATCATCACAGTCACTGACAAGGGAGTGCTTCATCTCTGCAGGTGCAATCTGAAGAACAAGAATGCACTTACTGATCCTCCACAACAGCCCGAGACAGACACCACTTTTATCTCGACTTTGCAGATGATGATGTCTGTCCCAGGGAAGATAAAGAACTTGTATAAGGCTACAGAGATCCTTAGGTGTGGTCAGGTGCTGACCTGGAGGTGTTCTGAGCCACATGCTCTCAGCTGCTTCTGGTGGGTGGCATTTCTCACCCTGCTCTGCACTATCTGGTTCCTCCTCTGTTTGTTCACAACTGTGTCCTAATGAAGCGCAACTCCTGGCAAAAACTAAGCTGGATGAATACTTTTAGTGAAATCAGTGCCTGGATTCTAGTTATATTTTGTCTCACCAATTCAAATATACTCTCCTGATTAAAAAAAAAAGATATATATTTTTATTGATTTCAGAGAGGAAATGAGAGGGAGAGAGAGACAAACATCAATGATGAGAGAGAATGATTGATCAGTTGCCTCCTACACTGGAGATGGAGCCTGCAACCTGGGCATGTGCCCCTACCGGAAATAGAACCATGACCTCTTGGTTCATAGGTTGATGCTCAACCACTGGGCCATGCCAGCCTGATGATGCATTCATGATTCTTGATTTGGTGAGATCAAGTCTGACTGAGAAAGAAGAACAGCCAGTCTACTGCTGTGTATTCTTTGGGTTCCTGAGAGTGATTTCTGTGTTCATCACTCTTATTCGACATGAACAACTGGAGCTGAACATGTTGTCTACCCAGTCCCCCACATTTTGTACAGTCGGAGATTGGGGCCAGAGTGTTTAAGTGACTTATCCAAGGTGACACATGGAGCCAGTGACAAACAGTATGCAAAGTCGGCTGATTGCCAGTCCTGTGTCCTTTCTCTACACCTGGTCAAACAGAAACTACAGTCACATGAGGTTAAAACAAACACCACGTTTGCAACTGGCTTGATTAGGACTCCAACCAGGATGCAGGGGCTCTGGCCTCGATGCTCCCAGGGACTGTGATCACCCAGAGGAAACACAGGCATCTGACAGGGAGGCAGGTTTGGCCCACAAAGGGCCAAACTCTGCAAAGGCCCTAAGAATGTTTTGCTTAAAGCCTGTCCTTTATTGCTGTGTGACCTTGGGTGCATGGCTTTGCTTCTCTGGTCTCCAGTCTCCTCCTCCCCAGTATGGACTGAATGTTTATGTTCTCTGGAAATTCTAATGTTGAAGCCCTAACCCCCAACGTGATGGTATTTGGAGGTGGACCTTTGGGAGGTAATTAGGGTTAGATGAGGTCACGAGGGTGCAGCCCCTATGACAGGATTGGTGTTCTTATAAGAAAAGAAAAAGAAAGTAGAGTGTGCTCACTCTCTCTCTCTACCATGTGAGCACACAGTGGGAAGGCAGGAAGAGGAACCAAACCTGCCACCTTGATCTTGGACTATCTCCCCTAGAGCTGTGAGAAGCAAATGTCTGTTGTTTAAGCCACACACCGAAGGCATTTTGTTACAGTAGCCTGAGCTGTTTAAGACACAGGGTTCTCTAACCTTGATCTTGAAGGCTCCTTGTGGCTCTGCGATTCTAACATTCTTTCTCCAGGTCCCCCCCTGTTATTGGCTGTGCTCATTCCTGCCACTGTGCTGTCCCACCCATTCCTCCTCACTGATATGTTCCCACCACCTCCTTGTCATTAATGAAAATCTTCTGCTAAAAATCTTCTGTTAACTTAGAGGTTGGTCACAAGTCTCAGCTCACAGGTATAAAGAAAAAGCAGCGCCTTTGGGTCAAATCCAGACACTTTTTAAAAATTTTACGTAACCTAGCCTCAGTCTGCAAAACGGAGTTAATAATACTTATAGGATAAGAGTTGTGATGATTCAATGGAGTTAAACATGTTAAGTATTCATGTTGATGGAAGTCAGCAAATTCTTCTATCTAAGAACGAATGGTAAATAATGCAGGCTTGCAGGGCACATGGTCTTTCAGCATTGCCACTTTGGGTGAAAATGACCATGGGCAGTATGCAAACAAATGACTGTGGCTGTGTTCCAATAAAACTTTATAAAAACAAGTGGCAGACTGGATTTCCAACCCCCCCCCCCCCAGCACAGTGCTTTGTTATCCCATGTAGTAGTACGATTCTCATTGCTTTTTTTTTTTTTTTAACATTTCAACACACTTTATGCTGTCTTGTATTGTCTGTCTTTCCATGGGCTCCCACTTTTCTCCTTGCCTCACTTTTCCTTTCCTGAGTAATGGGTACCATAAGGGCAGGGATACAGATGTTTCATTCATGTCCCTTCACCCAGAGGTCCAAGCACAAGCACTAGTGGATGTGCCACGAGTGTTTGTTGAAATGAAATGAAATGAGTCCCTCCTCATCGCAAGCCCAGGGTGCAGTGTCTGAGGGCCCTGAATGCAGTGGTGCAGGCCTGGTGCCAGAGGGGAAGAAAGCCTTTCTCAGGCCCCGGGCGGCCTGCAGATGGGGTGGGCCTCTGTCTTATAAAGAGATGTTGTGCTCTGACTTCAGTGAAAACCCCAGCTGGCACCCTGGGGAGGTGGCCAGCGGCAGGAGCTGGCTTGTGGGCCCACTGCAGAGGTTCCCTCCTCCTACCAGCCCCAGCACTGTGCTGATAGGGGCCATTGTCCCTTGTCCATTGTGTGGTGCTAAGGGCAGGGTGGGGAGCAGCCAGCCACTCCTTTCACAGAGCTCAGATCAATAAAAACAGAAAGAGGAGGAAGCAGGCGCTGGCCACGCTAATGTGCCACCTCAGAATCCAAGTGACCTGCCAGGCGAGCATCCTCGGAGCAAGGATGGCATTTTCTGGGAGTTGCTCTGTGCCTGGAACAGGAACTGGGCTTTTGGATGTTGGTAATTGGAAAGCACGGAGATTCAGTAACCCATCTGACAGTTATTCTGCTAATCTCAGCATCCTGGCCAGGGACCAGACAGGAACAAAATTGCCTTCTCTTCTCTTAATCCCCAGACTAGTTCCAACTGGACTCGGTCAGCACCCAGCCCTGCAGGATCTGTCAGTGTTACTCTGCTTGGCTCAAGGGCTCAAAAAAGCCCCTAGAAATGCCACTAACTGCCCCAGGGCCCCAGGCATGGCTGGACACAGGAAGGGGCCAGGGCTGAGTGTAGGGAGATGGAAAACCCGGGGTTTCCCAGTCCTTTGGGCTTGGGTGGTTCCTGGCTCCACCCGGCAGGGATAAAGGACTTCATCCTCCTTCATTTGAGAGGTGGTCTCTGGGAACCAACTTCCTGGATTCACAGTTCAACTCTGTTGCTTACCATCCCTGTGATCTGGGCATGTCACTCAATGTTCTGTGCCTCAGTTTCCTAGTGTGTAAAACAGTATTGGGATTCCTCCACATGCTGTTA
Organism: Corynorhinus townsendii; assembly: GCA_026230045.1. Classification (NCBI taxonomy): domain Eukaryota; kingdom Metazoa; phylum Chordata; class Mammalia; order Chiroptera; family Vespertilionidae; genus Corynorhinus; species Corynorhinus townsendii. The sequence goes on along the minus strand of JAPDVU010000001.1, from coordinate 6,933,408 downwards.
TGAGTACCACATGAGCAAGTGAGTACACACACAGGTTAGAAGAGAGCCTTGCATTTTTTAATTCATAACTTCAGAGCAGTGCCCAGCACAGAGCAGGTAGTCCTGATAATACCAGGAGGTGGTACATAATGGAGTGCTAAGCAAGTTGTAAGGTACAAACCAGACTCTCTTTCTTGTCATTTTTTTCTAATAATGATCAGAACAAATTAGACTTCAGGTCTCGATGGCTTTACCCTGGGTCCCTCGGTTTTGGTCCACAATGAACAATGGCTGCAGTGTTCTGGCCACCAAGGAGCAGGTTGAAGGGTGAAGGCTTGTCCAAAGCCCTGCAGGACTGATAGGGGAGCGGCCCTAAGGACCCCTGCCATCAGGAAGGCTGGGGGAGGAGCTAGAGCTTGTGCCCAGCCTTGAAGGATGGACAGAGTTGAAAGATGGGTGGAATTGAAGTGGTAGGGAAGAGCACTTTTGATTCCTAGTAGATTTTGAGCCCCTCATCGCCTGGTGGTTAACATTTGTGACTCTAGAATCTAAGTTTCTTGGTTTCAAATCCTGGCTCCACCCCTTATTGGCAGAGTGACTACAGGCAAGCTCATTAGCTTCTCTGGGCCTCAGTTTTCTTGTCTGTTGAAATGGAGGTTAGGAATAGTCCTGACCTGATAGTGTTGTTATGAGAACGAATTGGGTTAAAGAATATAACAGGCTTAAAACAGTACCTGGCACACAGGATGTATCCAGGAAAGGTTATTAGATAATAGTGTGAGCCACCCTTGGTACTCTTAATCCATGTAGAGAAACATCCATTACTTTATTACTACTGACCTCCTCCCCCAGAAGAGAGGAAGGAGTAACTCAATCAGCAGAGAGGGTAGTGGGGAGAAACTGGCCATGTGTAGAAGATTCTCTTCCTCTTAGGGGTTATCTGGTAGACAGGTGTTCAATACAGCTCTTCCAGATTTGCCCCAGCTCAGAGCTGCATGGCTGGTAGGTAATTCTGACCAGTTCTAGGATCCAGTGTCAGGAGGCCCAAATTCCAGTGGTTATAAACCAGATAATCTACTATCAGCTTAATGGTGGTCACACTTTGGCCCCATCTGCCTGACTTCTTTGTTTATCTCTCTATTGATTTGGAACTTAGACAAGAAAGAGGATTGCTATCATGAAGTTCTCTTAAATACTCCCCCTCACCCCTGCAAAAGCGGATTACATTTAAACTGAATAGCAAAGCACAAGAGAATGAATGACAGGGCCCTGTGAGAACCAAAACAACAAGTCTGCATGCTTTGGGACGATCAGTGTTCCTACTTGTATCATCAATAGACTCAGCACAGTTGAGTCTAATTATCTTGATGGGGAAATTCTCCCAGAACTCTTACCATCAGCAGGGACAATACATAGAATATATTTCCTTTGAATCACTTGTTTTCCTAAATTAGCTCTTGAGGTAACTTTGTGTAATTGTGGAATGGCGGCAAAAATTGATTTCCAATTTTGGCACTGATGAGTCTTTGATGTTTGATTTTTGTCAAGGTTTGTAACCTTTCTGACCCGTGTCCTTCTCTGTAAGATGGAAACAATGCTATCTACCTACCGTTCTCAAGGTTCTTACAAGTTAGAAAGGAGAAAACGTACATGGACAGCACTTGGTACAGAACCTACTACATAACAATCCTTCAGCTAAGTCAGTTTCCTTCTCAAGAAAGAGAAGAATAGATTGAACATTGTAGATTGCTCTGTTTGAAAGAGAATCTTGTGGGAGAACATTATCTTCCCAGATTTTATGTGAGAAACAAGAATACCAAAAGGCTTCTGGTTTTAAAGAGAAATAAATGCATGAACCCTTTATCTTTCAGCTCAGACCTAGCATGTTGAAATCTGCCTGGAGCAAAAGTTCATGGCTGAGCTGCAGTCCTAGAAAATAGCATTCTGTGTTTGACGCTTTGCAGTGACCTTCACATTCCAGCCCTATTTAAAGGAACTTTTTAAGTCGACCATGAAGTGGCATTTGCGTGGATAAAGTTCTTGTTGAAGGAGAAAATAGGTCCCGCTGTTTTGTTTTAGTAGCTTCTCATCTGGTGAAAACTAGAAATGGCCTCTGGTGGAGAATGGAGTAGAAATGTTTTTGGCAGATCTCAGCCTTTGGTCAGTCCCTGAGGCCCCCAGTAAGTGGAGGTCCCTGCACATAGACAGGTTGCACAAATAACAGGGGGTCCTGTCCTGAGAGATTTGTGCCTCATTGGGGAGGGGGGGGGCTTCCTGGAAAATCTACTTTTCTCCAACATACCAAGTAGAAGGGGCTGTGGTCTGACCTAGTTTCTCCATTAGCCACTTGAAGTGAATAGTCTGGGGCCTGTGCGTTTTTCGCAGACTGAAAAGCAAATATCAGATAGCTGAAAATATGGCAGCTCCAAAGGGCCAAAAGAAAACGGCAAAGTCCAAAATGAAGAAATGCTAACTTTAATTTTATAAGGTTTCATAATATGTCAGCTGGCCTACTGCAACTCAACACACATATATAAAACATACATGTGTAATATTATTTGTATATACACTATATATTTTATATATTTAAATACAACATAGCTTAAACCACAAGAGGAAAAAGTCAATAATTTATACCAAAAAAATATTCAGAATTAGTTTTATAATCCTTAACATTTTCTTAAATAAAACAAGATTGCGCCCATAGGATGTGGCTATACAGGGTATCCCCCCAAAATGTATACACACTTTAACAGCTGACAGCTCAGTTTTGAAAATGAAATATATTTTAATAAACACTGCCTTTATAATTATTCAAAGTGTGTGTATACATGTTGGGGGGATACCTTTGTTTTATTTAATAACATTTGTAGGGGGCCTCGGAAAACAAGAGTGCCTGGATCCGCCAAAGCTTTAACACCAGCCTTTGTGTGGGAGCCCCAGGATCATGCCTCCCTCCCCCCAGGGGGAGATTCCTGCAAACGTCAGGCCGGAATTGCACGTTGAGTACTAAGTAAATGTGATGACATGTCACAGATTTCACAACCGAGGAGTGTTCTGAAACCATGGCGTCAAGTTCATCCATGTTGGTCAGGCACTTCTGACTTAATCGAGTGCAGCCCAGTACTTCTTGCCTGGGACCAATTTTGCCAACTCTTGGGTTGGTAGTAAGCAGAACTGGGGATGAGGCAAATGTAGGATCATTTATTTTTTTTTAATTTACTTTATTGATTTTTTCCAGAGAGGAAGGGAGAGGGATAGAGAGTTAGAAACATTGATGAGAGAAACATCGATCAGCTGCCTCCTGCACACTCCCTGCTGGGTATGTGCCCACAACCAAGGTACAAGCCCTTGACCGGAATCGAACCTGGGACCCTTCAGTCCGCAGGCCGATGCTCTGTCCGCTGAGCCAAACCAGTTAGGGCCAAATGTAGGATCATTTAATTAGCCTCCTTTTGCAGAGGAACTAATTTCCTGGCACTCAACTGAGACCAGGGGAACATGGGAGGGTGAGCGCAGGTAGCACAAATAAACCCAAGAGCATGCTCCCTGGAGGCCGGGACCAGATCTGCTCTGATCCCCAGAGATGCTTATAACTGAGGATGTATTGTCTAACTGCTTCTAACTGAGGCTGCTTTTTCTTGGTGGCTCCTAGATGTCTCACCTGGCTCTGGCAAGAAACAGATTGGAGTGGGGCACAGGATGCCCCAGTCCCACGTTTTGTTTTTCATAAGAATCAGAGAAATCTTGACATGTTAAGCTGTTCTGGACAAGATTTCAGAAGATTGATGCTTTGCAGTGACCTTCGCATTCCACTTACCAATCTGAAAGCTCAGGAATTATGGCTTTACCTCTGGGGACGGTAGTTCTGTTTGAGGCAGCAGAAGTCAGTTGTCTTCTGTGGGTTGCTTGGATCCCTCTAAAAGTGGGTTATGCTCCTCAAGCTGAAACGGGGCCTGGGCTGAAAGTGTACTCCCTACATGGCCCAATTATGAACTGGATTTAACAGTAACTATGGATGTTATTATGTTTTCCTATGTACTCATTTATTCATCCATCCTTGCTTTCATATAATAAGGGAAACTAAGGAAACAGCTTTTATGGAGTGTTTACTGTGCACTATCTCCTTGGCTAGGCAGATCCTTTGATCTCTACCTCATTCCTCTAAAGCAGGCCTTGTTGGCCCATTTCTAGAATTGAGGAACCTGCAATTTGGAGAAGTTAAAAGAACTGCCGTTGCAGAATTGTGAGTGGCAGAGTCAAGATTCAAAACCATGTTTATTTCATTCCTAAGCCTTCCCTCCCTTTTATAGTACAGGGCATTGCTTTTTTTCCTATTCTTGTTGTTTTTCCTCCGTTCCCTGACACAAAATTAAAACAGGTTATGTCCTAAGAATATGTCATTCCACTTTAGTGCTGGAGGCTAGAAGAGAATGGTCCCTTCAGATAGCTCTTTGTGTTCTAGGAACTCACACTGCCGGGGATGTTGACCTGGGAAAGGCTGGCTGTGGTGCCAGGTAGAGTGGACTCCTTGCCAGATCTGCCTGCCTGAGTGCTTGGGGGGAGGGGAACCCAGGAAGAAGTGACTGGTCTGGATGGGGTGACTTAGGAGATCTTCATGGTAGAAATGGTGTTTGGAATTGTACCTAAACAGAGACTAGCTGGGAAGACCTCCAGCGCAGAGGGCTTGGAGTTGGGGGCTGCAGTGGATTACACACAGGGGGCCTTGGCATACCTCAGGAGTAGGGGTATTGAATAGACTTCATGGCAGAGGAGCACAGGGAGGTCTGCAGGGAGGTGTCTTGTGTGGGTTTCTTTCCTCGAGGGCAATGAGGGAGGGAGGGACCTCCTCAGAGCCCATCAGCCTCACCAGACACCTGTGCAAAGTCTTCGGAGTCCTGAGTCATAGCAGGGTCAAAGGTGAGAGTGTGGCCAACCTTCTGGACTTCATCTCTTTAACAGAGAAAGAGTTGAAAATGCGTCTTTTATGGACAACCAGAAAGGCCACCTTTGTGTGCGCTCCGAGGTCAGGCTTTGCAATTGGACAAAGCGTAGTGTGCTGAGCTTCCCACCTCAGCCACCCCTTGTATGGATTTCCTGGTTCCTCCTAATCCCTCAGTACCAGCCCCGTGCAGATTCTGGGCTCCACTCAGTATCAAGGCAGGCAATTCACTTGCATTTTACAGAGACTTTCTGACAAAATGAAAAGACAAGTCCAGGAAGAGGAACTCATTGTTGGTGGAAAGTGCTAGGAAGAAAATTAACCACGAGGATGTGCCAGAGGCTGATGAGGGCTGGGCTGTCAGGGAACACTTGCCTGACAGGTAGTTATGAAACTATTACTGTATTAATGCACGCTCCTGTCATTTGGTAATGCAGGCACTCCACATTAATCTCAAACTATGCTAGAGCATATAGAGCAAAAGGGAGCCTTCCTTTCACTCCCGTTTCCCAGCTTACATTTGCCTTTCCAGAAACAAAAGCTAAAGTCAGTTCTTTATTAAAAATTTATTGATTTCAGAGAGGAAGGAAGAGATAGAAACACCAATGATAAGAGAGAATCACTGATCGGCTGCCTCCTGCATGCCCCCTACTAGGGATCGAACTGGCAAATTGGGTATGTGCCATAACCGGGAATCGAACTGTGACCTCTTGGTTCATAGGTTGATGCTTAACCACTGAGCACACTGGCCAGGCTAAAATTAGTTCTTGTGTATTTTTGCAGAGAGTTTCTATGCATGTACAGCTGTGTGTGTGTGTGTGTGTGTGTGTGTGTGTGTGTGTGTGTGAGTGAGTGTGAAGCACCAATAATGGCTTCCTAGATACACTGCCTGACATTACCATTTTCATTTTACAATATACAATATATCTTGGGATCTTGGGGAACTTTAATATCAGTCATGGAGGTGCCTCATTTATTTTAGCTGGTTTCACCATTTTCCTTTGTATAAATATGCAGGTTCACAGTACTTATGTCTAATTCCCAAATCCCAAAAGCCCCCAAAATGTAATTTCCCCCCAATTTTGAAACCCAAACTTATCTGACAGCAAAACTGACTTGAACATATATGAAAATATCCACCATAGTGTTTGGTGACCCCACTTAGTGATCATGGTGTTTGCTTCAGAAGCGTGAGTATATTTGATTCCAGGTGTAGTTCAGGGTCTGCTGGAGGTGGGAGCATATATTATACATGGCTGTACTACTTTACTAAAATAAAAAGGGAAAAATCTACCTTCTAAATCAAAACTGGCCCCAAGGGTTCTGGATAAGAGAATATGGAACTCTCTCCTGTTTTAGTTAACTTGCCCAACATTGATGGACATTTTCATTGCTTCCAACTTTTGTTCTTACAAACAATGCTAGTAATACATGCATGATTCCACACATGTGTGGATTACATGTGAGGTAAATTCTTCAAAGAGGAATGCCATATGTCTAAATGTTTGTAGATTTGTACTTTTGCCCAGTTTTACCAAAATGCTCGCATGCTCCAACCAGTATTGTTTAAGAGTACAATTCTTCCTGTCTGTCTGCTTTCCATACCGACAGAGTACATTCCAGTCACTGGGTGCTTCATTAGCTGGAACACTCCAGCTGCCAGGGCTGCGTGTTCCTGATCTGATGAAACTTGCTGGCAATGAAAACCTCAAGGGTTTGATGGTAAGAGAAGAACAAATGGTTATTGGGCCTTGTTTGAATATCAAGTGGGTTTGGCCACAGCCCCATTCTCAGGAAACAGGCAGCCCAGACATCCTAGAGAAGGTTTAGTGATGAAACCATGTGACGGATCCTTTAATCAATATGCCAAATATGAGATAGCCATAATGTTGTGGTTTACAGAGATTTATCTGAGATGAAATGACTGTGTCATTTATCGCTTTAGCAACTACAAGCTTACCGTTGGTGAGATGGGATGATTAAATCAGATCCCAAGTCCATGGCTATCTAGACAGCAAAGCTTATGGTGGAAGGAACCATATTGTAAGGAACAAACTGGGGTTTAAATCCTGGCTTTGCTGCTAGTAGCTGTGTGCATGTAGGCAAGTTACTTGTCTGTTCAGAGATTTGGTTTTCTCAACTGTTTATTGAGAGTAATGATACCCACATTGCATTATTGTGATTATCATTATGAGGACAAGTAAGATGAGCAGATGTAAGATACCTGGTGCATAGTAAGTACTCATTAATAACCGATTTAAATTTGAAATCCTAAACCATGAGGCTTTTAGATGCCTGTTAATATTTTAAATCTCACAAGAAAACAGATAACCCACTACATTGAATCAGTTGGAAAGACTGATTAGAACATAGTTTGGAATGGATGAGTGAGTCCTAAGGAGCGAAAACACTGAGGGAGCAATGACTTACTGTAGTCTGACAGTGAGCAGGCCTGTGGTAAAGGTCTTCAGCCTGAATGTGCCTAAACTCAAGGTTTGGGTGCAGTCTTCAAGTGGGACAGAACCAGGCAAGCCACTTTTGGTGGTCTCAGCTACCCTGAAGATACTTCAACCTGCCATGGGCCCTCCCATTATTTCTACCTATGACTTCTCAGTAAATGAATGTAAAACGGGGATTATCCTCCCAACTAACCCATTTTTCATAATGCTAGGCATCAGAACTAAATTTATATTAAAAACTGGATGCTTCACTTTCACCCTCAACTGCTGAGTCATCAAGTTTGTGATTCTTAAAAAACAAACACATAAAAAACCCCACCAAGGATATCTATATCTTGAGCATATTCACTGACTCTTTGCACCATAACTGAAGGGAAATGATGTCAGTAGATGTCTTCTTTAACCTACACATGTGTTCAAAGGTGCTAAGCTGAGGAGATTCCCATTTCACTCCTACACTGACGAGCAGTGTGACTTTGGACAAATGACATAAATCCCTCATTCGTCCCTTTACTGCTCTGTACAAGCCTCAAGGGGTGGTTATGAGGATTAATTGAAAAGAAAAAAACAACAATAAACACACACAAAACAAACCATGTGAAGAGCTTAGAATAGTGTCTAGCACATGAGAAGCACTGAGTAAATGTTAGATGATATTATTCATTCCAAGTCATTATTCATGATGGGGGAGAGAGACAACATCAAGCAGCCACTGAGAGGAATGGAACAAGGCAGCTTGGATGGGTCTGTGAGGATCAGCAGACACATCTAGGAGAGAGTATGATAAGGGAGGGATGAGGGGAGTATTCCAGGATGAGGGAATGATGTGTGTGTGTGCCTGAGTCTGTGGCTCACTCGAGAAAAGCCAGCATAGGTCCAGTGCAGAGAAAAGAAAGGCAGCAGATGTGGTGACTGTCTCCATTGGAGAGACAAGAAAACAGCCTCAGAGCGAGGCATGGCTTACCCATATCACCATGTGGGAGAGTGGGGAGCAGTATCTAGAAGCATACAATTAACTGCCAAACTCTGGCTCACTGACCTCCATGCTAAACTTGCTGTAGGGAGAAAAAGAAGCAGACAGCAGTCTGTTGGTTAGTTTGTGGTTTCAGGGAAGGAAGCACATGGGTGGACTGTTTCATGATATCAAAAAGGCACCAAAAGTAGCAGGAGCCAAACTGTGCTCCCCAACCCACCTACAGAACCTTGCACAACTAATGCACAAAGGTGCCTTCTGAACTCCAATACTCTTACATTAGTTTGTAATTTCTTTTTCCATTCTTTTCTCATATAACTTTTCAGATTTTTTAAAAAATGTGAGAGCAACTTCATCTACTAGACAAAACAGAGAAAGCAAACACACACACACACACACACACACACACACACACACACACACACACACGGGAGTCCTTCATCATTTATCACTACCTTGCTTTGTGATTTGGAGAGAGTCTCTAATTGCTGCCCTTTCAACCCCATGAGACCAGTGCTACTTCAGAGATATTACCAGATAGATGGCTGTGAGAATCTGATAGAGCTGTGGCCCTTCCCTCCTCTCTACCATGCACACAGGCACACATCTTTACATGCTTTTCTCTGGGGCTATGTGTTGCATCAAGCCTGCCCCTTGGTCCATTCTCTAGTCTCAGTATTCTTTTAGGCTCTCTCTACCTCACTCATTGATTTCTATGTTGAATGTCAGCTCTTTCTTAGGGACTTCAACATCTCAAGGAACTGTGCGAAGAGCAGAGGTTTAGGATAGACATGTTGCTTGCATAACTTGTCTATGACATTCAGTATCTCTGTGGCCTTGCGTACATTACCTCTTCTTTCTGAGCATTCATTTTATGTTTGGGATATCACCTTTAGCTCAGATTTTTGTAAGGATTAATGAGTTTAAACATCACAATGTCTGACGTGTGGATGAGAATTGTAAGTATTAATGAATACCTGTGAGTCTTACATCCACTGACTATAAGTTGAAGATGTTAATGAGATGATCACCAGTGCTTTCTGGGTCACAAGGTTTCCAATTCTTGGCCACACAACCTACCCAACCCCTTGGGCTCTCTGTGAATTTAGTCTCCCTCTAACTCCATCTCTGCCCCTTCCAAATGAGACAGGCTTAGCTCAGGACATTGTGAGGACCAACTGGGCTTAGAGACTTGATGGGTGCTAGTAGCGTTTTCTCAGCAACAAGACAGCAATGACCCATGGCAAGGAAAAACCATGGATTCTGAAAATGCTGAGCCCCCAAGGGAAAACTTGTCTTCCTAAATCATAAAGCTGGGAATGAGGTGACCTTTCAGGAGAGTAGACTGCAGGAACATTTGAGAGTATTGAACATCCCTTTGGGATTTGCTCCCAAATCTGTCCACTGGCCTGCTGGACTATTTTCAGCCCAGGATTCAGGTTTCATTAGCATCACTGAGGACTCCTCTGGGCCTCCTTATCACTGTGCAAATAAATTAGCATCTCTCAGGAAAGCAGGAATAAGAATGGAAAGCAAATCAGCTTCAGGGCCAGGGGGACCACTCTGTCCATCCCAGCTCTGCAACTTATCTGCTGTGTGTAAACTTGGGAAGATGACTCAACCTTTGTGTTCACCATTGTCCTAATTTTTACATCTGAGAATAATATTAGATATTTCTTTAGGGTGCTTTGAAGGTTACATGATACACTGGCATCCATATGTATACCCAACAGTCACACAAGATAGAAAGACAGGTTTTGTATAAATTGGTATAAAAAATTAAACACTTAGCAAACAAAAGAAAGCAGCATGGTGTGCTGGTTACATGCCTGGCCCGATTCAAATATAACTTCTACCATTTACTAGCTGTCACCTTGGGCATGTCTCTTAAACTCTCTGTGTCTTGCTATTTTCATCTGTGAAATAGACATCATAATACCTGTGGTTTTGAGGATTAGATGAGCTAATTTACATAGAACAGTAGCTGGCGTATGGAAGATACTATATATGATACTGACTTTCTATAGGTCTCATAGTGTAAAAGGTGAAAGGGATAGATTCTGAATTTGAATTATCAGCCACAACAATGCCAAGAGTATGGGTCAGCCTTGTAATTTCTCACCTTTCTCTTCATGGTTATAAAATAACTACTGTTATAGCTCCAAGTGTCAATGCTTCATATAATACAACCCAAAAGTCGGGAGCGAAGAGGTGATAGTCCGTGGACTTTCTTCTCAAATGTTTCTTTTTATTCCCATGAATCTTAGACTTCCTCTTATTTCTCCTTGGGCCGTATTGGGTCAATGGCTAATGTGAATGGGATTATACAACATAAACAAATTATAATTTACCCTCAGGAATTGGGCAAATTATTTCTGAAATCAAATGAAATACTGTTAGAGAGAAAAAAGGGAATGCTTGTTTGATAGTCAACTAAAGGTATTGAATACACCTTTATTTTAGAAATAATTATACAGAATTCAGAGAGATAAATGACTTAGCCAAGACCACATGGGCTGGAGGTGTCAGATTCTGGGTTGGAATGTAGATTTTCTGAGCCCAAGTTACTTTGTTCATTACCACTTATTATTTCATTGTTGACTAAAAAGGTCTATGAAGATATATATTATTTTGGGATTAAGGCATTTTAGGACCCTATTGTAAAAGGTAAATGAAAAGGCAGAGCAGTACTGACTCCATTTTGTACTGTGTCCTCCATCTTGTGTAACTGTTACAGAGAACCAGAAAAATCAAACAATGCCAGAGAGCTTGGGCTGGCACTTTGTTTGCCGCAGCGGCTTGGAGAAAGTGAATTCAAATTCTAAGCCAGGCTACAAGCAGAACTTCCCTTCTTATTAGAGAGCCAGCCCTTCGTGCACTTAGTGGTTATCTTGCTGTTGGCCTTAAAAACAACATAGCTCTATCCAATTTAAAAAAATGCTCCTGGCATGGGCATATCTAGTCGCTGGCCTACAAGGTCGGACAGTGAGTTTTATCTTCCTCATTGTTTAGGCAGGCTGAAGCAGGCTGGAGAGAAAATTTCTGTTTCAGTCTGGGAAGGATGGCAGGGAGTTCCAGGGAGAACCGCAGAGTGTACTGGTCACTCAGCCCACCCCTAAATCAGCCAATGGGAATGCAAGGGGAACTAACCCAAGGCCAAAAAATATGCTGACCGCATCCTTTCTTTGTATAACCAGACCCTAGCCCTCACCAATCAGAATCGGCCAACTCAGTGATCCGAGCATCACCCCACCACCTGACCAGCCTTATAAAATTGCTGTGTTTTTGAAACTCTGGGCTCTCTTGCATCCTACCGCTGTGCCGGTGGGGGCTGAGAGACCAAACCTGAGCTTGAATAAAGGCTCTTTGCATTTGCACCGGACTTGGCTCCCTGGTGGTCTTTGGGGATCTTGAAATCTGGGCATAACAGTAAATGTGATGTTATAGAAGAGAAATAGAAATTTGGGACTATAATCTTCCTGGAAATGTGAGGTAGTTCTTTCAAATAGCAATTTTGTGGTAGGCAGTATCTTTACCTCTCCATTTAAATATCCAGCATTCATCCATCCATCATCAATCTTCCTTCTTTCCTTCCTTCCTTCCTTCCTTCCATCATACATTCTTCTGTCCTTTTATCCATACTTCCTTCTAAATAAGATACCTTCCTTCTATCTATGTTACCAGTTTTACCTCCATCCCTCCTTCCCTCTCTCTGTCCTTCCTTTCCTTCCCTTCAGTTACTCATTCACTCAGCTCCACTGATTAACTACCTCTTTGTGTAAAGTGTTGAATAATATAATAGTATAAAAGGCCTATTATTCCTCCAAGAAGTTCACATTCTGTTTAAAGAGCAGATAACTTTAATATAGCATATGCAGTACTAATTTGGGCTTCCAAACTGTGTGTCTGACACCCAGGTCTTCTGGGGCCTTCCTGGTTGGGCAGACAAGTATTCAGGGTGGCTCTGTCCTGAGACCAGCAGGGCTGTGCAGGCTGCTAAGCCAGGAGCCTTGGGCCCAGAGGAGCTCTCCGTTCTAATGCAACTATCCTGACATCAGCACAAATGTCTTGGGATGAGTAAAAACTCTTGCAGTCCTTCAGATGTTATAAAACACCAAGTACATTTTGCAAAGTGTTCTCCCTTGAATATTAAAGTCATGTTTTATTTAAGGGAAATGACTTTCATAAATTTCTGACCCAGTTGAGCTTTATATCACTATAATATTCTTTAAGAGCCAATTCGGATCCAATAAGGCTTTTCACCTAGTTTAATGATTTTTTAAAATTATCTTTTTTTTTTTTTGCAATCAAAACTGTATAAGCCAATGAGAATGCCAAAGGGTTCAAGTTTAGTTCAGAGTGCTCACATCAGAATTCTGAGAGAATTTTCAGTTGGTACAATGAGTTCTGCTCATCTATTCAGCTCTATAGCTCCAGCAATTAGACCAGTGTGGGCAGACTCACCGTGGACACCCTTGGAGCTTTGAAGAACTGGGCTTTTTAGTGAATATTTCAAAAGAATATAGGCACATCTTGCCTTATATGTAGCTAAGTTGTTCTTGTTTCTAATTCTGAGCAACTGGGAAGGAAGAAAGGAAAACCAATTATGCTAGCTTTTATTTTAACTTGCTTTTATCTGATCTCATTTAATAACTTTAACAGTCCAGGGAGGTAGATGTTATCTTCATTTTACTAATGAGGAAACTCAGCTCCGAAAGTTAAGTAGTTGATCAAATTCACACAGCTAGGAAATGGCAGAGAAGGTTGTCTGGCCTTCTGCACACAAGCTTTATGGCTTTCCAAGGTTCATTTCTTTCCGAGTCTTCCTTGCTTCATAAACTCTCACTCAGGTAAGGCTGAGTATTTCTTCCCAGGCAGTGTAATAGGTACTGGACACGAGCACATTACTTTGTTTAACCCCTGTTGTAACCCTCATTTACAGGCTTAGGAAATGAAATCCCTGAAATAACCTGCTCCAAGTTACAGAGCAGAGCTAGGCAGACTTGGGTGTGAGCCCTGCCTTCGCCACTCTATTAGTTTCTCGAGACGGCTGTAATAAATGACTTAACTGTGGTGGCTTAAATAACAGGAACCTCTTCTCTCACATTTCTGGAGATCTGGAGACTGAAATCCCAGTGTTTGCAAAGCTGTGCTCCCTCTGGAGGTTCCGAGGGGGAGAATCCTGTTTTGGCCTCTGCCTGCCTCTGGTTGCTGGTGGCATTCCTTGGCTTGTGGCCTCTTCTCTCACTGGTTCCTTTTCACCTTGCCTTCTCTTCCAGGTGTCTTTTCTGTGTGTCTCTTATCAGGACACTTGTCACTGGATACAAAGTCCACCCGGGTAGTCCCAGAGATCTCCTCATCTTGATCACCTTGACTTGAGCACATCTGCAAAGATGCTTTTCCCAGTGAGGTTACCTTCCCAGATGCTGGAGGTTAGATGTGGACATATCTTTTCTGTGGAGACCACTTACTAGCTGATGACTCTGGAAACTAAGCCCATCAACTGCCTCCATTTCCTTTTCTGGAGAATGATAATGTCAACAGTTCTTAGCCCACAGCATTGCTGCGACAGGCAACCATTAGGTCTTAATCCTTTGAGTTGTTTCAGCATTCAGAGTCTCCTCACTGCATGCTACATCCATGGTCCCAATAACAGGCTTTTACAGCAACACATACACACAGGCAGCTAAAAGCTATCTTTTGTTATGCAAATGAGCCAAACTAACACTTTACAAATAAAAATTAACTCCCAAACATTGACTCAGAATGAGCTCCTGTCTCCTGTTCTTCTCTGCTCCTTCCCCAGCTTGTAAGGGAGCCATCCTCTGAGCTCAGTTACTACTCAGGAGGTATTTTCCCTCAGAGACAATCTTCTGCAGGTGGCTTGAAAGTCCGGGACCAATCCATAACAAAATGCTTCCAACTTACATCACCACCTGCAAACCCACAGTATAGCCTCGCTTGTGTGGGCAAGTATGTGGCTTCAGCCCAAACAACCAGGAACATTTTGCTTTAAAAACTTTTGGCAACAAAACAGATTTCAAGGAAGGGTGAATCTGTTCATTGGTGGGTCAGTGTGAGTCACCTCTATAACTCAAGTTACCGGGTTCATGGCAGCACAAATTACCTCAGCTTCTTCTCCCCCTTTCCTTCATTCCTTTTATTTCTTCCTCCCTTTGCTTCCTGTTTTCCTTATCATTCATCAAACCCCTAGCAACACTCCATCATACGCCAGGACCTGGATTAGGCCCAAGGGATAAATGATATGTACTTGTTCTAGAGGAGAGAAAGGAGCATGGACACATGGGGCACCCTCTGATATTTACATGGAGGGTATATTGAGTTCCGGGGCAATGGAGTTTTTGGAACATGGGTCATATGTGGGGGGATGAAAGGGGAGAATTAGCACTGGATCTCAGAAAGTGCTGTGTTGGAGTTTGGTCTGGAAGGACCAAGAGGTGCAGATCAGGTGGAGGTAACAGTGTGTACAAAGGTTCAAAGGCCAAAAGGCAAAGGTTCAAAGGTCAAAGGCAAAGGGAAAATGCCTCCTGGATAGTAACTGAGCTCTGCATCTAATTAATAAATGCCAATTTTAGAGAATGGTGGGTCCTTTGATATGATGAGAGTATAGGAGCATAACAGAGAGCAGGACCTGGAGAAAATGCTAAGCATGTCACTCTGAAGTTGAAAGCTCTCACACAAGGGACTGAAGCCACAGATGGGCAGGGATAAATTTAGATTCTAGAAATATCTGTCTGGCATTAGTGGAGAGGATGGAAAAGAAGGGAACTAGCCTGGAGTCAAGGAGACTAGTTATGATGCTCTTGACTAGCTAATGTGTTTGCTCCATGCCAGGCATTATTTTAAGCATTTTAAATACATATTTACTACTTTAGCCTTCACAGCAATCTTAGAAGGAATGCATTCCTTTATCTGGCAAAGAGAGAATAAATAACTTGCCCAGGGTCACCCAGCTAATACATGGCAGAGCTAGAATTGGCACCTGGAGGGCTAGCTCCAGGAAATTAAGATCCAGAGTTGTTCCATGACAGTCAGAATGGAAAAGAAGAGGCAGGAGTTCTAGTACTTGGGGCCTGATTGGTGGGAAGGGCTGAGGGAGGCAATGGGGCCCTCAATTTTACCCAGGTTTCATACCTGGCTGTATGATGTGCTCTTCCCTCATACCTGTCCTCCCTGAACTCGGTCACCTACTGGTAAGTAAGTACTTGTGTACCAATGCCCCCAACCCTCTTCCCCAAAGCTCCTTAAATTCTGGAGGCAGATTTCTGGATTTGCACTTCTGCTTCCCCCTTTTGCAATGCCCAGCTATGAAGGACAGGATTGGCAGATCAGCAATGCCCACTTGTCAGGAATTCAGGATTTCAGGCACCAGCCCAGGCCTTCTTAATCAGAATACGCATTTTACTGGTTGATTCTGATTTACACAAGTCGATTCCCAGGTGCCATGTCTGAGAGGTGCTGTTTTTCTGTATGACTTTGGGTAAATTAATCCCTCTCAATATCTGTTTTTCATCTATAAAATGGGGAATGATAGCATCTTTATAATAGGGTTACCTAAAAGAATACTTATTAAGTGTTTAGTTCAGGAGCATAGAGCAAACCTCAAAAAATTGCTTGTTTTCATTGCTAGTTAGTTTTGATGAGAAAGCCTAATGTTTACAAAGCACAAATCTGTCACTTTAGTTCATTATTACAATCTTGTGAAGCAGATGAGGAAACTGAGGCTCTGAGAAAAGGTGTGATGGGTCCAGAACTAGGCTTCAAAGTCTAGCACAAAAATTTCATTTTCAGGGGGGAAATCAGACACAATTACATAGTTGTCCTTATTATCTTTGAGCAGAGCCACTTTTTCAGTGGAGAGGAAAAGGAGATAAATCTGTCAAACTAATCTTTTAAGTCTGCAAACTTTTAGAAACCTTCTCAATAGACAGCTCATCAGCCTGTCAGACCTGGAGTGACCCAGAAACCCTTACTGGAGTCTTTGGAAGTCCAGACCCTTCTCTCTCCTCTTCTGTGCCTCAGAAGACTGACCTACATGGACCAACCACATCAAGAGGGTCTCTCACCCTGACTTCTGGGTGGGTCTTTCTGACATGGAGCCTCAGCTCAGCAGGTAATGATGGGTGGGAGGTGAATGATGGTGGGATATTTCTCCCCTCATCCCATTCTTGCAGGTTGCTCAATGCTAGCCACATCATTGAGGCCACTGCTGGGCAGCCCTCCCATACAATTATTCTTTCTGTGATCCAGTACCTGCTCTCAAACATGTCCTTTCAGACCTGCCATTGCTGGCATCTCTCTACTGTGTAAGCCCTAGGTACTCTACCACAATCCTTATGCTCTTTACCCTCTCCCAGCCCTCACCTACTAAATCCTTCTGCTATGACACCACGAGCTGTCTGTTCCTTGCCATGACCCTAACTGATGGGGTGGTGGTGGAGGGAAACTTCGTTTTCCAGAAGGAAAGCTGAGTCTCAGAGAATGAAGTGATGTATCCACTGTCACATAACTAGTTAATGGTAGTACCAACCTAGAATCCAATCATATGAGTCCCAGTCAATATTTTTTTTCACCATCTACTCTTTCTCAATCACCTTGCCCTGCCCCAATATATGCCTCTTTATAATGGGTGCCCTCTGCTTAAAGCATCTTCCACTCAGATCTCTGACTGCCAAGGAAATAAAAAAGCCACAGCTTCCACAAAGATTTTAAATATTGACCCAAGCAGAAATAAATATTTCTTGTTTCTGAGAACCTACTTACATCTATTAAAATACCTGGTGCCTTCTATAAAAGAAAATCAAAAAACAAACAACAACAAAAAAGCAATAACCACAAAATGTGTTCCCATCTACTTGTAGTGTTCTCTTTATATATTACTTTTACAAAGATTAAAGCCCTGGAATTTTACTTCAGTAGGGTAGGTACTGTTATACCCATTTTATAGATAAGGAGAATAAAGAGCAAGAAGCTTTTGTGATTTTTCTTCAAGATGATTCAGCTAGTAAAAGGTATCACTGACAGTAGAACAGGAATTTTTCATCACAAACCTTGCTGTGAGCAATGGAAGGAGAGGTACAAAGTTTGGGATGAGGCATTACTAGAACTCTACTGCACTAAGTCACTCATTAATGACATGATCTGAGGTCTTGATTCCCCTAGAAATAACAGAATTTTAATAATATAATTTAGTGGAAAGAGGATCTGTGGAAGCTCATACAATCCTAGGCTCAAATCTGGATTAGCCACTTACCAGCTACTCAAGGAACACATCTCTGAGGCTATTTTCCTCTCTGTGTCATAGGATTTTAAGATCAATATCATAGACTACAAATGGTCTCTAATATACATTTACCTTTTCCTCCTTGGAAATAGAGAATGGTCACTCAGAATACAGACATTTTTCAGCTGCTTTTATAGCCTTTTACAAATTATTGGACAATTATATACACGCTAACATTACAAAGGTCTGTACGTGGAATTAAAAATAAAAGACAACTAGGTGCATACCCTTTGCCCCTATACTTTGTCCTTTCATCTCCTTGCTGGATGTAATGTAGGCTTAAGAGCTGGAGCTAAAGCAGTCATTTTGGGGCAATAAGGAAACCTTGAGAATGGAAGTCACATCCAGAGGAGCCTGCATTCTTAAAACATTTTTGGAGCGGAGTCAACATACTAGCCCACTTTCTGTCTCAGAACTTATAATGAGAGAGGAATAAACTTTTGTCTTAAGCCACTATTATTTTCGGGGTATCCCTTACTTTTAGTCAAATCTCACCTTAATTGTACAATACTTTTATGTAGAGTCATTTTAAGTACTGAATATATTTTGCTCAATGTTCCTGACACATGGTTGACACCAAATAAGTACTAGTTGTTAGTATTATAATATTACCTAGTTTGGTACACATTGCATATTTAGTACGTTGTTGAGAATTACATAAAATACAACTCATGTTTCAGGGTAAACCTTGATTGAAAAATCATCTTATGTTGTTTTTAATGGAGTCTAGCAGTCTTAGTCAGTGTGAGTCTTGCCCTGGATGGCGGAGGCCAGGCCTGGCTAGAACAGCTTTTAGATGGGTATGCATTAGAGGTGATTTTAACTCCTTTTCCTATCCTGATTGGTAGAAGGGTGGGGTTCAGAACCCCAAGGGTCCCACCAGGCCTTGACTTTATGGTCATATGGGTAATTCTGGCGAAGATGACCATCCAGCCCAGCCTAGAATAGAAAAACTGAGGCCCTCAGCCTATCTGGGGATGAATGGTTTAGGAGATGGAGATAGCATTTGCATAAGTCCAGTCCTTTGAAGCTTCAAGTGGGGTCACTTTCTCCTTTACCAGCTCTTGTTAGTGCACAGATCCTACCACAGAATCTATGCAAAATTCATTATTCTAAGAGTCCACTCTTATTTGTCCTATTCAGGTCCAGTTTTGGGAGCCTGCTAGAGTGATGGAAGGTAGACTAGGTATTTATAGAAACCCCACCTTGTGTCCAGTCCCCTGTAGGTGGTATTCCCACAATCTATTCCTCATGATGCCATTGTAAATTAACTACTCTTGTCCCCATAGTAGAGATTGGAAGACTGAAAGGTAGGAGTGGTAAGCAAGTCACTCAAACAGTGAGTAAATAGCAGAACTGGGAATCACACCAAATTGTGATTTTAAATCCTATGCCCTTTAAAATTCAAGTGTCTATAAAGCCTTGGAAATAAGATCTGTTTGTAAGAACCATCTTCTCTCCCCCTTGAGTAAGCTGGAATTCTACCTTCCCTGTGACTGGAAAAGGATTGGCATTGTGATCCTCTCCTCTCCCTGAAGGCACCAGCTCTACCCTTTCTTCTAGCCCCAACAAGTTCCAAATCCTTAGCAAAGCTACGCACCCTGAATCAGATGGTCTGATGGGCCTGTGACAAGGTTGGCATTCAGGAGCTGCATCCTGCCCATTATCCTGTTCCAGCTTTAGCAAGCACATTGCAGCAGCCCTTGGATGCCCGCACCACCCTCTTGCTATTGGTATGGGAAGGTACAATCAGATAGTGAAATGTCTTACTGACAGCATGTGACGTTAGCTCTACCAAGGACACGTGTTGCAAACTGCCTGCTTAACAAGTTTTTCCAGAGGAAAATCTCTAAACCCATTACTTCTGAAAATGCAGAAAGTCTGCTTCTGAGTCTTAAGACAGAGCATGTGGACTCTCATGATGAACTCATAAAATGTCCACTACAATTTATTAGGGGGCATTGGGGCAGATTGAAAAACGGGTGCGCTTTCCACCCTCACCATACTCATGCTTTTTGGCGCCTGCCTCTGCAGCTCTTTCTAGCAAGAAATTCAGTCTGTTCCTCTAGTCTCTGGATCTGGGCTGACCTGGTGATGGGCCTTGGCCAATAAACCTGGCAGAAGTCAGAAAGTGCCAATTCTAAGCCTTTGCTCACTGGCTTTTGGGAAGTTGCCCAGACCCTGTGTAAACAAGCTGGGGCTAGTCTGCTGAAGGATGAGAAACTGTAGAACAGGGACAGCACTGCAGCCGAGGCCATGCTGAGCAGAGCTGCCAGCCCACAGCTGAGCTGTCCACTCAGGAGTCATACCAGCAGTTACTATTGCAAGCCTGAGCTTAAGCATTGATAACATATTTACAGTGAACATATCCATCATGGAGCTGTGGGGTGATGGATTATGAAGCAACAGCTGACACAGATGTGCTGATGAAAACATTTTTATAATGGATGATGTTTGCCAAGCACGCTCAGTGCCAGGTACTGCACCAGGGACTTGCATACTTTTTCTCATCTATCTTCACAACCATAGAGGCTACCGTTTTATTGAATATTTTACTTGGTACCAAATACTGTACTTTATATATGATATCGATTTAATCCTTATGCCAATCATATGAGATACATCTTTTCTTAAAGATATGTTTTTATTGATTTCAGAGAGAGGAAGCGAAAAGGAGAGAGAGATAGAAACATCAACGATGAGAGAAAATCATTGGTCAGCTGCCTCCTTCATGCCCTGTACTGGGAATGGAGCCTACAACCCAGGCATTTGCTCTGGCTTAGAATCAAACCATAACCTCCTGGTTCATAGGTCCATGCTTAACCACTGAGTCACACCAGCCAGGTGAGATGTATATTATTATTTCCATTTTACATGTAATGAACCTAATTCTCAGGGAGGTCAGGCGATCACTGACCCTAAGGTTACAGCGTAAAATTGGCAGAGTTAAGATTTGACCTCAGGTCTGAACTGGATCTCGTACCTGTGTATTCTATCCTTGGGCTTCCACTTCTCTGACCAGCTTTTTCATGAAACCACTTTTATGCCTTTTTTTTTTAAAGAGAAGGTTTTCCAGGAACTTAAATAACTTGTCTAAGAGCACCCAAGTAATAAATGGGAGGGTGGGGCTTTGTTCCTGGGACTCGCTGACTCCAAATCTGCATTCACTGAGGTTCATTATGAAGAAATATATCCTAAATAGAGAAGAACATGTTTATATCTGTGTTAGGACCATGTTATTTCTTTGTTTTAGAAACATGTTCTGTTCTGCTTGGATGTGTTTTAAAAGTTATGTTTTGCAAATCCCAAAGTGTAACAGAAAGCAGGTTGTAAAGGAATTGGCGAGAGTTATTGCCCAGAAAAACCAGCTGGGAAGCATTTCAATGTCAATCTTATTATTGCTTTTAAATTAGCAGTGACTTCAAAAGCCTTTGAAGTAGCTGGCAGGGAATGCCTGCATTGGAGAAAACAATCACCAGAGGGGATTCTCAGCAGGCATGTGCTTTATAAATGTTCCTCCTCCTTATGCCTTGGCACCAGAAAGATTGGAAAGGAGGGAGACTGGTCTTAGCAGGAAGCTTCTGGCTGACATGGAGTGCCAGGAAGACCCAATTAGCCTGTCCCTTTCAGTAGCAAAAGCCCAAGCAGAGGGAATAAATTATTTGTGACAGTAGCCAAGACTGCTGACAACTTCAGAGACCACCCATAACGTCTTTCCATGCCACGCTGACTAGAAGGGCCAGAAAGGCCTGATGGATTCCAACCTGAGACTAGAACTAAGTTAAGTCAAATAGTGGTTCATACCATCTGAAAGATAAGTGTCAAGATATTCCTACCTCCCATCCTAAACCTCAATCTGATGACCTCCAGTGGCCATCCTTCAAAACTTCAGAGTTCACCATTTTGAAACTTCTCTCATGTTCCAAATAGAATACTTCTCTCCATCCAAGTAGAATTCGCCATCCATCCATCCATCCATCCATCCATCCATCCATCCACCCACCCATCCATCTATCACCCATCCATCATCCATCCATCCATCCATCCACCCACCCATCCATCTATCACCCATCCATCATCCATCCATCCATCCATCCATCCACCCACCCATCCATCTATCACCCATCCATCATCCATCCATCCATCCATCCACCCATCCACCCATCCATCTATCACCCATCCATCATCCATCCATCCATCCATCCATCCACCCACCCATCCATCTATCACCCATCCATCATCCATCCATCCATCCATCCATCCACCCACCCATCCATCTATCACCCATCCATCATCCATCCATCCATCCATCCACCCATCCACCCATCCATCTATCACCCATCCATCATCCATCCATCCATCCATCCATCCACCCACCCATCCATCTATCACCCATCCATCATCCATCCATCCATCCATCCATCTACCCACCCATCCATCTATCACCCATCCATCATCCATCCATCCATCCATCCATCCACCCACCCATCCATCTATCACCCATCCATCATCCATCCATCCATCCATCCACCCATCCACCCATCCATCTATCACCCATCCATCATCCATCCATCCATCCATCCATCCACCCACCCATCCATCTATCACCCATCCATCATCCATCCATCCATCCATCCATCCACCCACCCATCCATCTATCACCCATCCATCATCCATCCATCCATCCATCCATCCATCCACCCATCCATCTATCACCCATCCATCATCCATCCATCCAGTCATCCATCATCAATTCATCCATCCATCCATCCTTCCTTCCATATAATATTTGATGACAGATTGTGTCTGATATTACTAGGCCTTGGAGATACCACTTGTCTTAAATTAGACAAGGTTCACCTCATCATCATGATACTCGAGTCTTAGGAGCAGTGTAGATACCACCCAGTGAGCAGAGTAAGTATGTGTCTGGGGTGCCAATAAATCCTGGATACCAGGAAACTGTTTTGAAATGATTTGATATTTTTAAATACACACAACTATGCAACATGGGGGAACATCCCAATTGATTTGAACTTCCTCACAAGTGTTATCCTTTAGGAGTATTTTTATTGAATTGCATATCAGAAGAAAAGGAACCAAAGTCTTTCCAAGGCTTGAAGTTTCAAAAAGTCATTTATCCTTATACAGAGAAAAACTTAAACAGTTATACTATGTACTCTAATAATAAGAAATTCTTGTGAGTTGTGAAAGAAACCAGAAGAGGTGTATAATTGACTTGAAAGTGTGTGTGTGTGTGTGTGTGTGTGTGTGTGTGTGTGTGTGTGTGTTTGCGCGTGTTTATGTAAGTATGCGTATGTGCATGTGTGTATGTGTTGGAAATGGTCAGGGAAGCCCAGAGGGGAAAAAGGTTGTCATTCCCTCCCATCAGTTGTCCTAGGTAACACCTAAATTATGCCTCTATTCTAGCCCCCATCTTAATTATCTCCATGCACACTGTGGCAGATGCTCTAGGGCCCCACCTATACCCTTTTTGCACCACTATTCTAGTGCATGCCTGTGTCCTACCACAGGCACCTGAAGTTCTTTGCCTGAGGGGATTTTCTTCACCCACAGGCAGGGAAACCCAGAAGTACAAGAAGGTCCCTGGGAGCAGCCTTCACCTCAACCAATGATGGGAAGGAGTTAGGCCATAAGTAGCCCAGCATCCTTACCCCTTGGGCAGGATTTCTTGGGAGCCAATTCTGCAACATGACCCTGAGTTCCCAGAGAGGGCTGAGCCCCAGCAGTTACCAGCACGATAACAGCCTTATTTCAGTCCTTCTCTGTCCAGTCTCACCCCCAGCCCCGACTCCTGTACCATTTATCCAGGGATTGCCTCCAAATAAAGCTCCTGCATGCCATCCTGGTCTCAGAATGCTTCTAGGGCAGTCAAAGATAAGACAGTGACTCTCCACTCAATGCAGGGCTGGGGCCAGCACAGAGCCTGGTGTGTAGTTGGGCCGGAGGTGTGTTGAACACATGAATTGATGAATAAGTAAACGAATGATGAGGTATGAATGACTGACAGCATACTTCCACCCTATATTTTCTTTTTTACTCAGCCCAAGTGAATTTCTAAATAATAGCGCTTTGGAGGAGAAAATGATAATCTATTTGGGAAGTAGCTGACAGGTGATTTGGGGGATGGGAGCTATCAAGGCTGGGCTTGGAAGAAAACATGAAGCCATGTTGATGGCTCCCCTTCTCCCTTTCCTACTGGACCTGAGATTTCATTGCTAAAAAATTTGATCAGATTCAAGGATTACCTGGAGAATGCATTATCAAGATAAAGACTAAGGAGAGCTGACAAACGCCAGGTAGTTCTCACAAAAATGGGGGCATCTATTAATTCATTTATTTAATTCCTTTGTAAATTCATTCATTCAGTAATTTACTTATTCATTAATTTGGCCATTTGTTTATTGATTCATTCCCTCCCTCCCTTGCTGACTCAAAGAGTTTAGTTCAGAAGAAGTGGTAATTAAGCACATGGTCCCTAGAGACCTACTTCTTGGGTTTGGTTGTCATCCTGGCTGTGTGACCTTGGGCAAGTTACTTAATCTATCTGTGGTTCAGCCTCTTTATGTGCAAAATAGGGATAAGTGGCATCCCTTTGCTGAGAAGCTTAAATGATTAGTGGTGGTTGTAAAGTGCTTAGAACAAGGCCAGCACACAACCAGTGTCTTAGCAGTAATCACCATTATCTTGCATCTGCAATTGTCAGTATGTGCTGTGTAATGTTTACTCCTTCTACATTTCCTGTTTCACTTTCTTTTTCCCTATTTCTAATTTTCCTCTTCACCACAGAAAAACTGTATCAACCTGGAGGAACTTAGTTCAGCAACTTCCTAAATTAGTCCTGAATGTTTATTCCCACACATCTCTCTCTTGATTCTTACTAATGGTAGAAAGCACTTCAAGGTGGGCCATTGTGTCCATTTTATCTTCTCAGCTTCCTTTGGGAGGCTTGCTCAGAGCCTTTGAGTTGCATATTAGCCATTTTAGGACTCCCTCATCTCCCCTGATTTCCAAGTTCTTGCTTCTCTTCTGCTCCTCCAGTAAAGCTCAGTCCTTTCAGCTGGGCGTGAGGAGATGAGCCATGAAAAACAGTTGATGCAAAGGTGTGAGTGAGGCAGCAAGCTTCCAAGTTGGAGTTTTTCTTGGGGGCTCTGCCCTTTAGACTGTGCTTGTCTCCCCTGCTCCTCTTACATGGCCCTGGCCCCTAATTAGATGAGTCTCAGTTTAGCAGCCACTCCCTCATCCTTTTCTCACTGTGGTTTGGGAATAGCCATGGGTCAGAGGCAGGGTGGGAAGACAAGAGGTCAACTCCCTGCAGCCAGCTCTGATCAAAAGAAGAGGTGGGACCCTGGTTTGCTGGAAATGAAAAACAGAATGTGTGTGGAAGGGTATTGTCCACCATAGCAGGAATCACATTTCTACAATTCATAATTTTGTTGACCCTTTATAGTCCATCAGCAGGTTGAATGAGTCCCCAGCTATACAGTAACATCTCTATAGCTCATAAAAGTGTAGGGTGACTCATGGGATGTAATGTAGGCTGTGAAGACAGACAGCTTGACTTTATTGAGAGGCATTTGAGGGTAATACTTAAGACCATGGATTCTGGTGTCAAAATGCCTGGGTCTGATCTCTACCCTGTTACTTATTGGTTGACTGAAGTTGGGCAAATTAATGTAATTTATGTAAAATATGTAAAATAAAATTTTACATATGCCTCAGGATTTACATATGTAAAATAAAAATGGTTATAAAGAACACATGCCCTAGCCCTATTGGGGTGATGCAATGGACCCACCCATGTCTGGCATTAGAGTAGTAACAAAGCCTGTAGCTATTAACCACTTACTGTGTGCCAGGTACTATTCTAAGTACTCTCTGTTCATACAATTGGGCATGAACTGGGTGCTGCAATCAGTCTTGCAGCAGTAACAGTAAAATCCTAAAATAAAAGCAGCTGAGATAAGGTAGAAATGTATTCCTCCTTTATATTAAAGAAGTCCAGAGGTGGAAAGCCCAGGACTGGTGTGGCTACTCTGTGTTCATCAGGAACCAAGGCTCCTTCTAGTTCAAGTACGTCATCATTCAAGCGCTAGTTGCTAGCCTCCAGGTCACTGCATGTTCCCTGGGGCTCCAACCATCATGTGGTATCCCAGGCAGCAGGAAGAGGATAAGGAATTAGGGGGAAAAGGATGTGCCTTCCAGGTAGGTTAGCTCTCCTTCAGTTTTCCCAGAAATCCCCACACACCACTTGAACTTATATCTCATTGAGCAGAACTTAGTGTACTTGAGCTATCTAGCTGCAAGAAGGCTGGGAAATGCAGCCTTTTATCTGGGTGTATCATCACCTTGAATAAACAGTGTGTTTGTGGTGGGAGGCTGCTACAAGGCAAAAAGAAACAATAGATTTTGGGTAGGTGTCCAACGTATTTTGTCAGTTTATCCCCAGCACCTAAACTACCTTTTTAGGACTCCAGTATCCCACCCAGATATTGTATTTGTTGAAAGTCTAGCATCTTAAAAGATGTGCAGTTCTCTCCATCAAATCTGGTTGTGTCTCCTTGAACCTCGGTGACCTATAAACTAAGACAGCCTGACTGCTTCTCATCCTTCACGTGCCCAAATTCATTGATAAAGCAGAGGCTGCATGCCGGCAGGAAGAACCCACCCGCAAGGGGATGATGGGATACACAGTGGCCACCAAGCCATGGAAAATGACATCTTCTGCAGGGCAGGCTATTGTTTAAAAACTTCGAAGGTTTCCATCCTATATGCTTCTGGAAAATTCTTGTACAAGGAACCATAGCCCAAAATCTTGTCTAGTTAGAAGTCTTAAACATGAAGGCTCTTGGATTTTATGTACAGATATCTGTGTTCTCGCCATTCTTCCCTTCCAACTTGCGAGTCCTGTGAAACAATAGGCTTCTTTTCAAGAAGCAATGCTTTTATTACCATTTCACCGATAAGTCTATTTAATGCCCAAGTTTAGCTACTCCAGCTGGTGGTAATGGATTCAGGCTAGCTAATAACTTTTCAAGGTCTCCAGCTATGGATTCTTAGTCCAGATGAAAGTCTTCAGGCAAATCACACTGCATTTCTTCATATAAATGGGTAGATTTTGTTTGACTTCATTTCTTGTAAAACTTTGCTAACAGTTACAGATGACTGTCACATACCATCTTGTGGTACCCAGTGATCCCCACTTCCTGGCATTTACTTATAAAATCTATTCCCTTTGAGTGTGGGATGGCTTAGTGACTCACTGCTAGTTAACAGAATACCATAGAGGTGGCGGATGCTGCTTGGGAGATTAGAATTTGGGTGTTGCTCTCTCTCTATCTCATTCCATCACATTCTTTCTCGGAGGAGAACTAGGTGCCTTGTTGTGAGCTATCCTCTGTAAAGGCCCACATGCAAGAAATAGAGGCAGACTTTTGACCAACATCCAGTGAGAAACTGAGGGTCTTAGTCCAATAGGTTCTGCAGAACTAAATCCTGCCAACAGCTGTGCCAGTGTGCTTGTTAGTGGACTTCAATTGGCCTTTAGATGAGACTGAAGCCCCAGGCAATACCTTGATTGTAACCTAAAAGCAACTTTGATCAAGAGGGACCCAGCTAAACTGTGCTTGTAGTCTTAATTTTACATTGGAAATTGAGATTAAAAAAAAAACATTTGCTGCTGTTTTGGAAATAATTGCTATTCCAACATTCTGGAATTTTCCTTTTTATCTGAATGTTTCAGCCTCAGTGAGTATGTGGTCTGTGTTCTCACTTTGACAGGCAAATGTTCTGTCCCATATAGCCTGAGGCACAAAATTTCTTTCCAACAATATCCCAGACCTCAATATTTACCTCTAGTGACTTATCCAATAAGGAAATGCCACATTTTAGATGCTATTTCTTACAGTGCATCTCTTGTAAGCACTGAACTCTGCATCGTTTGGATTAGGTTCAGCTGTATCTAACAGAAATATCAATATTGCAGTGGAATACACTGGAATGAAGTTTATTTCAGTCTCATATAAAAGAAGTCTAGCAGTAGATGGTCTAGGATTGCTTTAGTGTTCCTGCATTCCTCAGTGTCCCAGGTGCCTTTCTTCCTATACTTAGAGTCTGGTATCCATCATCAAGACCGCCTCATGGTCCAAAATGGTTGCTTTAGCTCTTGCCATCATCTCCTTATTCTGAGACACAGAAAGATGACGCAGATAAGCAAGTCATTTTAGCTGAGTCAGCTCCCTTACAGTACTCATCCAGGAAGTGTTTGCTGTATGTATTTGTGCAATGAACAAAGGGATATTTTAAAATGGGAGACCTTTCAAGTCAGCTACCTCACTGTCTTCCAAACTTTAGCAGCTTTCATTCCACCTTCATCATTTCTGCTATATTTGTATGCCTTCCATCTAACTGAATACTTCATATTGAATCGTGTAGTAAAAAAGTTACCTCCTCACATTTACATGCTGTCAATACTATTTTTACATAATGTTTCTATATCAACTTACTTTTGAAAACTTCAATAAGTATATTTAAAAATGACACTCTTCAGTTAGAAGGCAATGCTTTCCATACAAGTTGAGAAAATTAAATAAAATGAAATGAAACAAATTAAACCTGGATGCCATATCAGCCAACAGAACTCTGAGCCATTGGCCTGCCCTCTTCTTCACTGTAATGATGATTAGGGAACCTCGGATCACAGCTCTCTGTTAGATGAACCAGAAGGATTGTGAAGAGGGTAACTACCTCACTTAATCTAACGTCCTGTCTTGTACCACCTAAATTGTTCCATTTTCCTAGTGGGCTTTGTTCTACACTCTGGGACACACTGGTGCATTCTTTTGACCAGTGAAGAAACCCATCTCAAGAGCCCTGTGTGATTCTCTGTTTGTTCCTAGACTCCCTGTGATAGTGAGGAATGCATTGCCTGATGCCACCATCAGCACTTTCAGGGGTCATACCTGCATTATTAGACGTGAGCTCTCAGAAGGCTGAGCCAGACTGATCTTTGATCCACAGGGAAAGGCCCAAAGCCTGCCCAAGGCCTGCCCAGGGCCTGCCCAGGGCCTGCCCAGGACCTGCCCAGGGCCTGCCCAGAGTTAGTGCATGTAATGGGCTGAGCAGTGGAATTGCTCAAGGACACTCAGCTTGTGTGCAGGGGTGAAAGTGAGGCCTGTGTCTTCTGGGTCCTTAAAATCAAGTTTCTAGAAAGAGGGGTCAATTGATTCCAGGGACTGAGATAAATGAAATTTAAAATAAAGTGCTGAATGTTTATTTTTATTTTATTTTTTAAAATATATTTTTATTGATTTCAGAGAGAAAGGGAGAGAGAGATGTAAACATCAATGATGAGAGATTCATTGATCAGCTGCTTCCTGCACGCCCCGCACTGGGGATTGAGCCCACAACCCAGGCATGTGCCCTTAACCGGAATCGAACCTGGGACCCTTCAGTCTACACGCCGATGCTCTATACACTGAGCCAAACCGGCTAGGGCTGAATTTTTATACTCAAGGTTATTCTTGATATTTCTTTTCATGATACACTGCTGTGTACATAATAGGTTAAAACCAACTGTGATCCAAAGTAGAAATCTTAGGGAAAGTTTGTTCAATAATACTCTTGTTGATGATCATGATAGTAATAATAATAATACCTGTCATTTAATGAGCACTTTCTAGGTACCAGGCGCAATCCTAGGCATTTGAATTTTCTCCTGAGCCAGATAATTACTATTCCCATTTTCATCAGAGGAAACCAAGGCACAGAACGTACATAGTAATAGTATCAACAATAAAAATTAAGTAAAAAAAAAAAGATCCAACAGCCTGTGAGTGATATGAGAGTCTGCATTTGACTGATGCACCACCCAGAGTCACCTTGTTGTGGGTCCAGGAGCTGCTATAGCAACAAGCAGCTTTAGGCAGGTGAGATCTGCCAGTACTTTATCGTGGGCACCCTCTGCATAATGCCTGTTTCCTTCTGCCCTGGAGCTTCTCTGTGACCTTGGATCTGTAGTCCCCTAGTCACTTGTGCATACACAGCTAAGAAGAACCGGAAATTAATGGCCCCTGGGTCACACCTTTGATAGTGGGAAATGAAACCAAATGAATGGCTTTATCCCCATGTAGTCCCTCTGGACAGCTGGCTGTGCAGAGATGCATGTTATAGATTTTCCTGCAGGATCAGGCAACTAGTCATACCTCATGGTGGCCAACTTGATCAAGCATCTTTTATTGGTCCAACCTCCTATTGTTTCCCTTTTTCCTCACACCTGCTCTCCGGGATCATCATAAAGAAACATCACAGAGGCCCCTCCTTTTAACTCCTCATTTCAGGGGCTCCAGTCTGCAACAGCACAGACCTGCCTGATTGCAAAGCTCACGGCCAGGATCTGAGTTCTAGTGTTTCATGTCTGAATCTCAGGATAGGCTACTACCTGGTGAGGTTGCCATGACCTCTGACATTGATAACCTAGGTCTTCCCCCCACCTCCCAACTCCCTGCCTCAGGTGTTTATCTTCTTTGAGCTCATTTACTAACTCTGCTCAGTGCTTCGTCCTTTACACTTGTTTTCTTTTTGGAGAATGCTCTCCTCCCTTGTTCTCTATCCCTTCTGCTTCCTTTCCTAGCTAACTCCTCTTTAGCTTTCAGAGTTCAGCCCCCATGGCCTTTTCTGAGTCCCTGTCCCCACTGTCCTAAGCTGGACTAGGTCTCTTTTCTGTACCTTACTCTGATGTGCCTGCTTAGATGTCATTGTCTGTTTTCCCCGAGTCTCTGAAGTGTTGAAGGCCATGCTCTATCCTTAATGTGAGCATGGGGCCTGCCACAGAGGCTCAGCCAAGCGAAGGTGATGGCGAGTGGCCAAGGGCCCAGGAGGTGTTGCCAGAGGGCCATGGGCTCTGCTCCTGCTCTAACATGCAGTCATGGACTTCTGAGCATAATACTTAGTTCTGAGCCTCAGTTTCCTAATCTGAAAAAAGGGGGGAAAAGTAGCTATGATGTAGAATTCTTATAAAAAATAAAGAAGATAAACAGATATTGAATTTAGTGACATAAGTAAATATAAGCAACTATTATCACCAATAAAGCAATTTATTACTTCTTCCAAAAATGTAGAAAAGTAATTAGGAAAAAAAGCTAGACTAATTGTCACTTAGGTCCACACACAGATTTACTGAGTACCCTCAAGTTTTAGGGGCTCCTGGGGCACTCCCTAGTTTCCAAAAATGTATAGACTAAGTTAGTCCACTCACTTACTGGGCACCCACCATGTGCTAGGCATTGCATGCACTAGAAATGATAGGACACAGTGCCTGTCTTCAGTGAGTTCAAGGTCTAGCAAGTAATGACATCAAAGCTTGTGATCTTTTATCACAACCACATTCTCTCCCATCTTGTGGCTAAATGAACTCACTTCTTCAACAAAGTGCTCATTGTGCATATACCAGGTGGATGTTTATCCAGTGGACAAGAGTATTCTGGGAGGAGACATTAGATTGTGCAAAGGTTGTGGCAGTGTGGAGAGCATGGCACAGTCTGAGACCAGGAGTTCACAGATGATGTGACAGCACAGAGGGTGGGGAGGGAAATGGGTGAGGCTGGAAGGAAAGAGTTCCAAGACAGTCCTGCTAGTCAGGATTATTTTCTATCACAGAAACTCAACCACAGAGGTGAAATGGAAGCGGGCTTGTGTGGCAAAGCCTGCATATTGGTAGAAGTGACTTGTTTCTAGAGAAACTGGACCCAAGATAAAGACATCTTATTGCAAAGATAGAATTTCCTTATATGGTAAGGAACACAGTCATTGATAAGTCTGGGATTATTTATCTCCAATTTAATGACTTGAAATAAAAGGAATCTTACCTAATAATAGGCAAACATGTAAATTGACTGTATCTCTGCTATGCCCACAACCAATCAGGAGTGTGTATGCAAATTAACTCCAAAAAGATGGCAGATTAATTTGCATATGCAGGGAGTGGCTGGGCAGGGTGGAACGCCTGCTATGAGGGGGTGGGAGGGTCGAGGGAGCTACAGGAGCAGTGCTCCGGCCAGGAGTGAGGACTTGCAGGCTCCTGGGAGGCCCAGGATTGGGGACTTGATGGCTCCCAGGCAGCTGGGAGCAAAGCCAGGGGAAGGAAGGCCTATTATTGCATGAATTTTCATGCAATGGGCCTCTAGTAATTAAAATAAATGTAATAGAATAAATCCCAGGGAACACGGATTGGCCTTGCTTGGGTCATGTGGTCTTCCTGATCACCAATCAAAGTGATCAGCTGATGTGGAAATATGATTGCCTCAATTTGAGTTACTTGCCATCTCAATCTGTGGTGGGTCAGGATACGTTTACAAAAGAGAGATGGGAAATGATCCTGGGTAGACACAAACCAAATAGTAGTCCCCAAACCTTGAATGCTGTGTTCAGGCGTTTGGGTTACATCTGAGGTGGGCAGGGAGATGAAATGATCAGATGTGTACTTAGAACACCCCAGGCATAGGATGGAGACATGGCTGAGTGGGTGGGTAAGTAGGAGGCTGGAAGAATCATTGCAATGCTCATGTCACAGTCCAGGGGACAGGGCTGTGCACAAGTTGCTGGGCAGGTGGGTGGATGATGGAGAAAACAAAGGTGGTGTTCTGGTCCAGGTTCCAGTTGGAAACAGAGGAGAAAGGACTGGCCACTGCTGTGTGAATTGTTGCCAAGGTGAATTATTGAAAAGGTCTTTCAAGAAGGCATTCTGCCTTAGCGATTAGATAGTATCCTAGACTTACTTATGTTTTTACCAAAGCTAAATTGCAGCAAGGTGCAGAAAAACCTGCCTTTCTGACTAGGGTGATTATGCTTCATTTAACAAATATGGAGTGCCCACCATGTGACACTCCCAAGGCTTTTTGTATGTTTAGAGATGAATAAAACAAGTCTCTTCCAGGAAAAAACAACAACCCCCAAAACATTCAAGTCTTATGCTTGTAAGGAACACCTTATATTTCTGCCCTTATTTCCTTCAGTCTTCACTATAGGCCTATATAGTAGCATTGAAGACATCAGGATTTCTCCTTACTGACACCAATTCATATGGAGCACTCTCTCGGTTCTGCCTGTTCTAATATCCTAAAACCCACATGTCTTGGCTCTTTTCTATCCCATTGGAACTAAGAGATTCCCTGTGAGCTGGTAAATGCTGAACAATAGGCACTCTGCGAACCACTTGCTGACTGCCATGGTGTAAATACTATCAGTGTGATGTCACTGAATACAGAATTGGAAAGAGTTGTGCATGGAAGTTCTTTTGAGTTTGGGGGTTCAGTGGTCTCATCAGTCAGACCACAGCCTGGGCCCTGGGGAACAGAGTGGAAAGGCATCCTCTTAGAGTTTGATCTGTCTTCTATTACGGATTGAATTATGTCCCCCACAAAAGACATATTGAACTCCTAACCTCCAAGACCTCAGAATGCTACCCTATTTGGAAATGGGGTCATTGTAGATGTAATCACTTAATATGAGGTCATAATGAAATAGGGTGGGCTTTTAATTCAATATGACTGGTGTCTTTAAATGAAGACAGCCATGTGAAGACACAGAGACAGGGAAGAAGGTTATGCAAAGATGGAAACAGAGATTGAAGTGATGTGTTTATAGGCTGAGGAACTCCTGAGGCTACTAGAAGCTGAAAGGAGCAAGGATGGATTAGCCCCTAGGGGTTTTAGTGAGAGCAGAGCGTGGCCCTGCCAACAGCTTGGTTTAGGACTTATAGCTTCCAGACCTGTGAGATGATATGTTTGTGTTGTTTTTAACTTATTCAGTTTTTGGTACAGGGTTACCGTTGCCTTAGGAAACTAATGGTCCCTGTGTTTCCTTGTACCCAACACCACCTGGTTTGAAATATGACGGCCCTTGGGCAAAATTTCATTGTGTTTGTGTTTTATGGTTCCAGTGCTCTTTAACTCCACTTCTTACACATTTGAATCAGATTACAGAAATCTAGTGCAATGAGCTAAAATACAGGAGAGCCCATTGCCTTACAGAGGTAAGAAATGTGTCATGTCATGTAGAATTAATTGAACACATACTAGGCTTCAGTGCTATCCCAGGTGTTTTTCCACAGGTTGCCACATTTAATTTGATCTTTGCAACAACCGTATGACAAGGTATAATTATTCTCATTTTACATATGGGAAACAGAAGCTCAGTGATATTAGGTAACTCGCCAGATGTTCCAGAACTAAGTTAAGGACAGAAGGGTTGTCAACTCAGATGTGGTAGACTCAGACTCTGCACAGCATCTTAGCACTCCACCCTGTGGCCAATTTGTAGGAGTCTCAATGGGCCACAGCTGCATACACACCTCGGGGATTGTCCCATGTGGACCCAGAGATGAGATGGGATTGCAGGATAGGGGAGGAAGAAGGAGGATGCTTAGAGAGATCAGGTCAATTGAATAAATAACCCTAGATCCTCTTGGTGAGCTCATCTATATCTAGCAGTGTCCATCTCCATGTGGCATTAATAATGACAGGCTTACAGTGATATTATAATAAACAACCTTAATTCCTTATGTGTGTACACTACTGAACAGCTGTTATGGATTTTCCCTTAAGTGGATCTCATCAGTTCTTAGGCTCTGGAGCCAGATAGAGCTGTGTTCACATTCCAGCCCTGAAATTTACTGTGGTCTCATATTGAGCAAGCTGTTTAATCATTCGTGAGTGTGAATTTATTTCCTTTACTTGTATTTTCTCACAAGAGTGTTAGAAGTTTCAAATGAGGTGATGTGGAGTGGCTCCGTAATGGTAGATGTTAGAGGAGAAAGTTGACTCTTGTTTTTATGAGAAAGGAGTTTTCCTCAGTACTTCTGACCTCCTGATCCACTGTCTTCCCTGCAGAGTGTGTTGGTGGTGATTCCCATTGTTATTGGTGGGGTGTCCTCTGTGTCCCCATCTGCTACTGGTGGAAGTGGAGTTCTTGCATTGTTGCAAGGAAAGAAATTTCCTGAGACTTGCATGGAAGATGAGTGACCTTTATTCCATGGAGTTAAACATCTGGATTTCCAATGTCGCATTTCCCTCTACCCACCATTGAAAAAGTTCAATCTTGTCTTCAGCATGGCAAGAATTACGGCCACTATCCAGAGCCTCCACTCCATATTAAAGCACAGTTCAGTCCATTATCCTGTGTGTGGAGTTGGCACAGTCATGGGAAATACAGTGTCTAAGGCCACATGGCTATGGAGAAGAGGCGAGCCATGGTCGCAGTAAGAGAGCACAAGGGAGCAAGAGGCAAGAGCTAAGCAAGAGCACAAGAGAACTCTTTGTTTAGGGTTATGTATTCGTAAATTTTCACAATTGAATTGTGACACACACCCCTAGCCAGATTAGACTTCCCTATATCACCCCAGCTTCACTGTGCACGTGCCCATCTTCCCCTTTGTTGAATCCCTTCCCCCAGTGATCTGCAGGGAATGGACAAGTGGTGAGTGTGAACTTATAGCTTCCTGGTGAAGCTGCCAAGATGGCCATGCTTTTAATGTCTGGCCTCCCCTTTACTCTCTTCCTTTATTAATAATAAAAAACTAGCTAATTATGACAATAACACCATTTCCTGATTGAAAGAAGCAAATCCACAAAAAGTCCCAAGCATGTGCCTTGGTTCTGTTACCCCTGGCTCAATGCTATGCCACTGTGTATTCATACCCTTCTTATGGGTTGAATTGTGTCCCCCCAAATGATATGTTGAATTCTTACCCCTAGTACTTGTGAATGATACCTTATTTGGAAATAGGGTCTTTTCCGATGTGACCAAATTAAAATGAGGTTTTTATGAGACGGCTCTCATCCAATATGACAGGTGCTCTTATATCTTATAAGAGAAAAACCATGGGAAGACTGAGACACACAGGAGAAAATGCCATGTAACCTTGAAGACAGAGATTGAAATGCCATACCTGCTCCTGTTGGGTATAGCCCAGTGGTTGAGTATTGACCTATGAATCAGGAGGTCATGGTTCAATTCCTGGTCAGGGCACATGCCCAGATTGTGGGCTCCATCCCCAGTGGTAGGCAGCTGATCAATGATGCAGGAGGCAGCTGATCAATGATTCTTTCTCATCATTGATGTTTCTCTATCTCCCTCTCCCTTCGTTTCTGAAATCAATATTTTTTAAAGAGGAAATGCCACAGCTGCAAGCCAATGAATGCTTGGGGCTATTGAAGAATAAGAGGGCAGTTTTCTATCAGAATTTTTCTACTCTGAAGTAAATAAGAGTAGACAGGGGGCTGTAAAAAAGGAACAGCTAAGACAGGAGAGAGAACCAATAAATACTGTGTCTCCCTCCACTGGGGGTGGGGAGATTGCAAATGTCTCATTCACTCCTCACATCTGTAAGGTGAATATTCTTGTTCTGATTTTCCAGATGAGGCTACTTTAGTCAGACATAATAAATGCCCAGCTCAAGGATTCACAGTGAGCAAGTGACTGAGCAAACTCCTAACAGAGGTCTGTCTAATTCCAATACCTGCCTCTGGTCTTTAACTTTATGCAAAGAAACCGAGGCATTTCAAACACAGATGACCACTATTAGTGGCCATTGTGCTTGCTCGGACAGGAGAAGGGAAGGGAGTCCTGATGGAGGCACCCAGTTAAGTTACAGAGAGGGATGCAGCCCAGTGGGTGGAAGGCTGTGTGGGAGCCACTCTGCCTGAGTTCCAGCGTCACCCCACCTCCAACACTGATGAGCGGGAGAACTTTGCTGTGTGGCTCCATCTCTCTGTGCCTCCGTTCCTGGCTTGACATGTGGCAGTCGCAGGAACAGGGACTGCAGAGCTCCTGTGAGGATTCAGTGAACTTCCCCTAAGAGCGCTGACAACAGGCTCTGTCACATGGGGACAGGACGTAAGTGCTTGTTGCTGCTGTTACTCTTTCTTATTCAAAATGTGACTTGGGACAGGGACCCCTCTTCCCCCCCAAAAAAGGCATAAGGACGTGCTGCTGGTTTACTCCCTGCCATTGTGATTTCCAAAATCTTGGCCGAACTGGAATATTATGTTTCTAATTAGACGACTCCCTGCTGTGGTAGCTAATAGCTCCTTTCCCAAGGCTTTTGCATGACTTCTAACATGTTTCCTAGCCATTAATAAGAACACAATCTGGGAGGGATGTGCTGACATGTGAATTGCAGTCATGACTCCCAGCACTAGTTTAAACAATAGCTCTGGTTCCCTGGAGTCTGAGTCCCTGTCTGCCCATTGTCTGGAGGGTATGAGGATACTAAGTCCACAGCAGGTGCACAGGACCCACACCCAGATGTGCTTCTTCCCAGCAGGACTGCCTGTCTCTGGGGAACTCCCAAAACGCTGAAATAAATGTTTCTGGGGTGTCCTGTGTAAAGAGTGTAAACAGTTACTTAAACCTGGAGGGCTGAGCTGAGGCAGAGAAAGAACGAATCAGGTGTGCTAAGTTTGGGGGGCATTTCAGGATGCTTTATCTGTTTATAAATTCCTTTGACTATATTTCTAGGACCACAATGAGCACCTCTCACCTGACCAATCAACTCTGTTGACTTTCTCTCTTGGCATATGCTTACCAGAGAGATGGATCGGACTCAGTAGGGAGAACTTGTCCAATTTGGGGATTTTGCTCTATGCACAGGGATGGTGTGGCTATCGGGGCACAAGCATTAGAGTTCTCTGTCACAAAGGAAGCACTTGGCCTTGGGGAAAGTTATGCAAAACTTGCTGATATGGGGAGATTAAAAAGAGAGCTCCACTGGGTTGCAATATGTTTGAAAGCTGATTACAATGTGAGGAGATGATAAAATATGGAATAAGGATAAAAAAATAATTAGGAGCTCCCAAGAAAGCAAAATAGTCTACAAGGATGTGATGATCCAAAAACAAATTTAATCTGGTAAAAATCTGTAAATTGCAAGACATGCATTTCACACAATAGAGAACAGACAAAATGAAGTAGAAATTATCACACATATAACCTTGCAAATAGATTAGAATGCATATACTTTCTAACACACACACCCCTGACTTCCTAGCTGACACACTCAAATGAAAGGGTTCTATAATCATTGTTCTACAAACACCACTCTTGCCTTCCACTTTTAACTTTCTATGTATTGCAGAAGTTTTTATTTTGATATATATCATTCCTTTTATATCATTCTAGGCCATTCTTTTGAATGGTTTTAAGGTATTTCATTATGTAAATGTACCATAATTTATATCCACAGTCAGCTATTGATGAACATGTAGATTGTTTCCAGGTTGAAGCATTTTATTTTTTATTTCTTTTTCAAGCAATGTTGCAATGAATATCGTTAGCCATTCATGGTGGAGTGCATGTGTGCGTATGCTTGTAGAAAAAAATTCTTTGCAGTGGAAAATTCGAGTTACAGGATATTTTAATAAATATTGACCTTTTGCTAAATTGAATTTTAAAGAGGTTATGTCATTTTATATACATTTTACCACTGCGTGAATATCTATCTACCTTGCCCAAACCATCTTTTGTAATCCCTTTTAATTATTGTCAATCTGACAGGTAAAAATAAAAACAATAGCCTTCTGTTTTACTCTGAATTTATTAAATCACTGAGTGAGGTTAGGCTTCATATTGTCCTAAGCAATTCCTTTCTCTGAGAGCAGCACATAGTAGGTGCACAATACATATTTGTTGAACAATTAAATATACTGCCCATCCTGGCCAGGTTACTCATTTGGTTGGAGCATTGTCCCAATATCCCAAGGTTTCTGGTTTGATCTCTGGTCAGAGCACATATAAGAAGCAACCAATGAATGAATAAATAAGTGGAACAACAAATCAATGTAATCAATGTTTCTCTCTCTCTCTCCTTCCCTCTTTTTCTCTCAAATCAATAAAAAAATATTGCTCATGTAATTGTTCCTTTTATTATTAATTTGAATGAACTCATAGAGTAAAAATAAATCTCACCCTTTGGTATAGTT
Organism: Corynorhinus townsendii; assembly: GCA_026230045.1. NCBI lineage: Eukaryota > Metazoa > Chordata > Mammalia > Chiroptera > Vespertilionidae > Corynorhinus > Corynorhinus townsendii. The sequence continues at coordinate 6,894,755 of JAPDVU010000001.1, read as the reverse complement.
GTTGCAAATATTCATCTCCTCATTTGCTATTTGTGGGTTTTTTGGTTTGATATGTACTTTTTAATGTAATTACATTTATTATTATTTTAAAAAGAATTTATAGTGTTTAAATCTTGTTAGAAGTTTTCTTGTATTTCTCTCAATAAACACAGTGCTCTTAACAGACTTCCTTTCTGCTGCTAAATATTCCTCGGGTGATCCCCAAATTGCACTGTGGCCCCCTTGCCCAACAATCTCTCTCCCCATCCTTTGCCCATAGAATGCCCAGTGTTTGGAGACACAGGAGACTTTTAGTTGCTCAAGGAAGCCTTTCCTTTGCTGAGTGCTCCTGGATGTTGGTACTTATCACTGTAATGTGTGGAGGGCATAGATGAGTTAGCCTATCAGTATTTCAGGAGCCCAGGGTAGAAATCAGGGAACATTCTGGAAAGCATCCTGGGAGGAGAAAATTGCTGCTACAGAGGGTGTCAGACACCAGACTAAGAAAGCTGATCCTGGAGTTGGAGCAGGGCTCACGGTCTCAGCACTTTCTGCAGGTGCTGGCTTTAGAGGGATGTACAGGACACTGAATGCCCTTGCTGTTGCTTAATAGGCTCTTTAACAAATTCCTATTTAGATATCGTTTTCTTTGGGTTTCTGTTGTCCTTTAATTTGGTGCGTAAGGCAGACCCAGGGCCTGCTGACCTTGTAGGCAAACCAGAGTGGGGCTCTGAGGATGCAGGCTGCAGTAGACCTACCCGTGGAGGGATGCTGGGAGTCCTCTGCACACCCAGGTCAGTCTTCCCACGGGGCTGCTGCCGCTGTCTGCTCAGAACACTTCACTTCTCTTCCTCTTTTTGTTAACAGCACTCGGTCCTCTCATATTATTCTTCACCCAGGAGGCAGATGATTCCACGTAGGTTAGGCATTGGGATCTTGGCTGGAAATGCCCACACATGGAGGGCTCTTGGATCCATCGCTATGAAGGTGTTGTTATGCAAGCTCCCCCATTGCTTAGGTGCCCAAACCTGTTCCCTGTCCCTGCGCTCCTGAAGCCTTCCCATAGTCCCAGAGGCTCCCCTAGTGTTCAACCAATATGCCCTCTGCTCCCTGTGTTCAACTTAGTCAGATTCTAAGGGTTGCACTCCAAGAACTCTGTCAGAAAGAAGAGCTCACCTGTGTTAACTGGTTACCTAGAGGTGTCAAGCTGGTTACCTAGAAATGTGGGACTTCTTCCAGTGCAAAAGCCTCTGTAGAATGCTTGTCCCACCACCTTGAGGCACAGCAGTCTTTTACGGATTCCTGATCTATCACAGGGTTAGGAAGACAGTCTCCTTATTATATCAGAAAATCAAGTCCCCTGGGAGGTTGAGCACTTGATAGAACCCAGGAGTTCCTAACAACTTTTGACAATTTTTATTGTTGTTAATCCTCACCCAATGATCTTGATATTTTCCCCACTGATTTTGGTTGTTTTTTTTAGAGAGAATGGAAAGGAAAGAGGGAGAATGGATATAGAAAGAGAAACATTGATGTGAGAGAGACTCATTGATTGGTTGTCCCCTGCACATATGTCCCAACTGGAGCTGGAGATGGAGCCTGCAACCCAGGTATGTGCCCTTGACCAGAAATCAAACCTGAGACCCTTTGGCATGTGGGCTGATGCTCTAACCACTGAGAACCACTGGCCAGGGCAACTTTTGACAAGTTTTGTAAGATAAAACACAGTGGTTCTGCCCAGGCTGACTGTGAGCTGGCACTCAGGACCCTTGCTAGTTTCTTGGAGGCAGAGCAGGAGCTCTGCCATCTGTTCATAATTACCCGGCTCCATGTGCCTCATCAAGGGCCCTCTGGCACCTTTCCTCTCTGGAAACACACTCAGCACATTTTTGAGAAACCACATCGAGAAGCCCTCCCTGAGAAAGTGACTAAACACTGCTTAATATTCTGAAAACATAAACAGCCATGGAGAAGCCAGTCATAAGCTGTTGAGGGAAAGCTGACTTGGCACTGGGGGCAAGCCAGATGCTGGCATTCTCTTGGCAGAGGTTGTAAAATTCCTTGCGATGTGAGTATTGTCAACACACATCTATGAAGTCTATTCTCCATCTTTCATGCTGGAGCATCCTGGCGGGATTCCTGTCCTTCTGGACATTTTGGAGAGATGAAGACCCCTGTTTCCTTTCCCTGCGTCTCTCCCAATACCTATGTTATGGGTTGAATTGTGTGTCCTCAAAAGACTTGTTTACATCCTAATCCCCAGGACATTTGTAGGTGACCTTGTTTAAAGTAGGGTCATTGCAAATATAATTAATTAAGATGAGTCATACTAGAGTCGGATGGGCCTCTAGTCCAATAGGACTGGTGTTCTTATAAGAAGCAGAGAGGGAGACACACAGGACAAATGTCATGGTATGTGGTGACAGTGATGATGAAAGTAGAGGTTGGAGTGACCAACTGCAGGTCATGGGATGCCAGAGAGTGACAGCCACCACCAGAAGCCAGGGAGAGGTAAGGGAGGACTCTCCCTTCTGCAGGTTTCAGAGAGAGCAGAGTCCTGCTGACACCTTGATTTTGGACTTTGAGCTTCCAGACTGGTGAGACAGTTGATTTTTACTCTTTCAAGTCACTCAGTTTTCAGTGCTTTGTTCCAGCAGCCCTAGGGAACTGATACCCTGTGGTCCTAACCATCTCCCTATCCTCTATTAGACGGTGTGCTGACCCCCTTTCTTTGATTCATTTGGTAACTGAGCATTCATTAGGTGCCAACTGTGTTCTAGGTCCAGTATTGGGCACAGGGAATGCAGTGGGCACAGGGCACAGTTCCTACCCTTGGGGAGCTCAGAAGCTGGCAATGGGGGAGACCTGGCCTGCCAAGAAATATCTCCTACTCTAACTTAGATTCTTAGAGTTTACTGTCCTTTACTAATCTATGTATTTGTACGTGTGTTTGTCTCTGTGTGTTTGTGTGTGTTGGTGTGTGTCAGTGTGTGTGTCTCTGTATGTATGATTCTCTGTGTGTGTATGTGTATGTGTGTGTATTGTATGCATATCTGTGTATGTATGTGTGTGTGTTGGATCTTTAATCACATTGTTGTAAACTCCTCAAAAATAACTTTTTATCTACTGTTTTATCATAAAATGTTTTAATACACCTAAATGGAAAGAACAGTGCATATATCACCCATAAGCCCACTGCTTAGTTTCATTGATTGTTAACCTTTTGCTATATTTGGTTTGAAAGAGTATTATTTTACTTCTCCATATCTAGAGTTTGAATGTTGTGTAACATAGAGTAGGAGCTGTGGAACTAACTTCCCTTAATTGAAATACTGGCTTTACCATCTAGCTTTATGTCCTTAGCCAAGTTACTACCTTTCTCTTTCCTCAGTTTCCTCATCTGTAAAATGGGAAGAATAACAGAACTCTGCTGATGGGGACTCTGTGAGTAATAAATGCATCTATAAGTTAAAAGAACTTATACAATGCCTTTCAAAATGTGAACATTCAGTAAGTAATAGCTCTTGCAATAGTTATTTGTCATAATTCTTAGAAAAGAGTAGGTATCTTATTCTCACAAGGGAGGCTGGGATTATTCTTATGCATGTGCATCATGTGGGGCCTTACACTCCTTTGATCCATTCTCCAGTTTATTCTCCTCGAGGGCATGTACTTTATTCAGAATAACTAAAAACTGGACACAATCCAATGTCCATTAACTGGGAAATGGAGAAACAAATAGCACTATATTTATTCAATCACATAATAGCAAAAAGGAAGGCATTAGTGATCCACAAGACAACGTGGATAAATCTCAAAATATTATGCAAATGTTTTAAAGAAGCCCAAATCAAATTTTTAAATATTGTGTAATTCTGCTTATATGAAATTAATTTTTAAAAACAGGTAAACTTTTGGTGACAGAAAGCAAGTCACTAGTTACTAGTGGCTGCGGGTAGAGAAAGGGATTGACTGCAAAGTGACATGAGGTTGCTTTTGGGAGGAACGGAAATGTTCTAAATCTTGAGGGTAGTGGTAGTGACATGGCTATATTAATTTAACAAAACCCATCTAATTTTAAACTTGATATTGCTGGATTTTATTATATTTTAGTTACACCTAAACTGATTAAAATAATTAACATAGTATGTTGTGGCTTATTGTGTATTCCTCCAGAATCTAGACTATAAGCTTCTTTTTTTTTTTTTTTTGAGTTGCCATGATGTTAGGAGGTTTGTGTTTCTTTTTTAAAAAAATCTTTATTGTTTAAAGTATTAAATAGGTTTCCTTTTTCCTCCATTGACCTCTCCCTATCCACTTCCATCCCCCCAGCACATGCCCTCAACCCTTACTGTCTTCTTTTTTTAATATATATGTTTTATTGATTTCAGAGAGGAAGGGAGAGGGAGAAAGAGATAGAAACATCAATAATGAGAGAGAATCATTCATAAGCTGCCTCCTGCATGCCCCCTACTGGGGATTGAGCCCACAATTTGGGTATGCATGTGTCCTGACCAGGAATGTAACCGTGACCTCCTGGTTCATAGGTTGATGCTCAACCACTGAGCAACAAAGACTGGGCTAGAATGTAAGCTACTCGAGGGCAATGTTTGGAATCAGTGTGCTTTGCACATACTAGACTATAAATATTTACTGAAGGCATATGCTTATTGCTTTTGATAATAGCTTTGAACTCAAATATTTCCATGATTGAATCTAATAATCACCATTTACTATCTGTACCAACGTAGATACTATATTTAATATCTTTAAGTCTCTGTGTTCTCATCTATATTGTTGGGATTAAAAATAGAATTTCTTTTAAAGAGTGATTACAGAAATTGAACTATACACTATTGGACATGTGGTGATTGCACAGTAAGTCAAACAAAATGTGTTATTATTTTATATGACTTTGTTTCATCTTAATTGCCACTGACCATTGTTATTATTGTACATTTTTTAAGATCAGAGACTTTGCATGTCTTTTTGCATTATTATTACTGTTCTGGTATGCAGTAAGTGCTCACTAAAGGTTTTCTGAACACAGGAAGTCCTCACTTAACGTTGTTGATAGTTCCTGCAACCTTAAAGGAAACAACATATAATGTATAACAAAACCAATGTTACTAATTGATATATTGACATTATATAATTGATATAAACAAGAGTTAAGTGTTTAGGTATCTCTTCAATGTTATAGGGAAATGACATTGAACAAAACAACATTATTTAAGGTGCGCACACACACACACACACACACACACACACACACACACACACACACGATGTTTGTACTTACTGTTGACGTTTAAGCAACCCTCCCACAGTAAAAGATGTCCCTGACTTCTGAGAAGAGAGCAGATGACCTGGTAGGTGCTTCAATGGTACTCAACACTTTTCATTACCAGCACTCATCAAAATTTGCGGTGATATGTTGTATGATTTTTGGGTTGTGTAAGCTTCATGAAGGTTGGGTCCTCCACTGGATCCATTGTATCTTTAACATTTAATTCATTAACATTTCTTGACAGGAAGGAGGAAGTAGGGAAGGAAGAAGGCAGTGGGTTGGTGTTGTCAGGTAGGAAAAGGTTCCTTTTTTGGGAGGGAGATATAATTTATTTTATGCGTAATTATCAGGCATGACCTGAATTCCAGGCTGTTCAGCAGTGTCCATGAGGTGGGATGAAAATATAGATCAGCTTATCCAACCAAGGAAAGAGAAAACTAAGAGACTTTCCAACAGAATCCTCAGTTCTGTGAGGGAATGTCTTATGCAGTGGTCATGCCTGAGAGAGCCCAGCAAGGGCCTGTGGTGTGCTTTCCCATCTGTTATGTTCCTGCTTTGGAATTTGGAGTTGCTCCTCTTTATACACAGAATACAGCCCAAATTTCTTAGGTCTTTACAGCCTTTTCTGATGTAGCCCAAATATATGTTTCCTGCTTTTGTTCATCATATTCTCCTTCCCTCTTTCCAAAGAGGTCCTTGTTCTACTTCTTTACTACATAAGCTCAAGGCCGAATTCCTGAGGTTCAACAACACCTTTTGAAATCCATTTTCTGATGTTCATATATTATAACTGCAAGATTCCTTCTCATTATTTATGGAGCTCACCTGAAACAGAATCTACTCAGATGTCTGATACCTGGTAGACATCAAGCAAAGTTGGTTGAAATCACACATCTTGAATATCTCTCAGGGTCCCCAGGGAGCCACAAGAATTTTAGCACCTTTATTTTATTTTTATTTTTAGTCAACAATATTTATGCACATGTGACAGACAATGTGGATGGTCCCCAAGGGACAATGGTGAAGAAAATACAGTCATTTTCTTTAAAGAACTTACAGTCTAGTTGAGGAGATGGCCTAATAAACAGTGGATTACACCACCACATGGATGGTCCTACACTAAGGGAGTTTAGCATCCTGAGCTAACATGTTAGAGGGCAGATGAAGGGTCAAGGGGGACTTCCCAGAGAGGTGAAGACACAGCCCATCTTTCCTGATCCTGTTGGTCCTTCTTGAAGGTAACTCATTTGTTTCAGTAGAAAATACCAGCAGAACTTTTTATAGAGTGCAGAGAATAAGCATTAGCACATTCCAAGTCCCTTGTAGGGTGGTGGGAGCATGTTCTTCATCACCATAACAGCTCTTTGAGGAAGTTATTACTATGTTCATTTTGCCCACAGGAAAAAAAAATAGAGGCTAGGAAAGATTGGCTAACTTCACTGAGGACACAAAGGGGTGAATGTGGACCCCAACTAGAGGCAAAATAAAACGAACAATCCCCAAATTCCTGCTTATGGAAACACAGCCACTATAAAAATTAGCCTCCACTATTCATTCCTTCTTTCAACCCAATAATGGAATGGTGATGATGATGAGAGTAATAGCACCACCTTCTAAGCAGGATACCTGCTTTTAACGTTGATTCGGAGTCTTACGTGAACCTCCTCACGCAGCCCATCTTACAGGCGAGGAGGAGCTTACTAGGAGATGTGAAGCAGAAGTAGCGTTGAGTGCAAATGGAGGCCTTTGATTCCATTCCTCTAAGCGGCATGGCTTCTAAAGTTCAACAGCTGATGTTTTAATTACATTTATCACTGTTTTTCCCATTTGTTCAACATAGCTGTATTTCAACCACGTGGTGAGTGCAGGCATCAACACAACTCAACCTCAATTTGTTCTTCGCTGGGAACATTATCTGAAAGGATGCTGGTTCAACACAGTGCTGGGAGACCTTGAAGAGTTGATGTGGATAATATGTATGGAATATTTCTTTTCTTTTTACAAGAACCTGAATTGGTATATAACAACTGATTAATAACCTGGAGAATGAAAATGTCAGGTCTATCACATAAAGATTAGCCAGCTGACCTCAATTTGTTTTGGATAAGGATCAACAGTCACATATAAGCCCTAAGAAAGGTACCTCTGACACCAACAATCCCTTCTAAATATCAAGATTTATTTAAACAAGACATTTGGAAATACAGACAGCCTAATGAATAAGACATTATATAAGTAACATTTGCTCATTTTGACTCTGGGAACTTTAATTAGGTCTCTTCCATCATAAAGAACACAAACCTGTTTCTCAGGTAGTGGTTTGTGGCTGCTGTTCTTAGAAATCCTAGTGCCTGGTGATGACTCAGTGCTCAGGTGCAGGCAGCCAGGGAGGAGGAGTCTGGCAGGATACCCACCAACAGGGGAGAGGCAGGCATTGCCCCAGCAAGCTCTGACGCTATAGTGAAGTCCTGGAATCCAAATTCCTTTCTCCTCTGCTTAAAAACCTTTTAGTTGTTTTCTTTTACTTTTGGAGAAGTGTGCAGACATCATTTTTAGTCACCAGTTTATTCATGAGAGAGGCTTTTCTTACCTCTTAACACACACCTGTTGCCACTCCCTTCTTCTGCCTTCCTATGCGTTGGCTGTAAAATTCCCTGGGTTCCCCGGATATTTCTTGCTCTCACCTGCCTTGAGGATTTTGCCCAGCTGATGCTGCCTGAAATGATTTTCTTTCTTCTTTGCCTGGAAACTCCATTCACTCTGTAGGGATGGCTCCATTATCACCTGCCTGGGAAACCTCTCCGCACTTACTCCCATTTCCACCACTTGCACTGTCACCTTGGGCTGTGTGAGTGGTCTCTCCTCCAAGCAGCAAAGCACTTGGGATTTATCACTGGCATCTGTACCTGGAAGGACCACTCCTCCCTAGGAAAATCACCTCCTCCCTTGCTTGGGCAAAGGGATGCATATCCATTTCTTCTGTGTCTAGAAACAACAGGAAGACAATCTACTTAAGAAGGGGCCTCAATCAAAGAGTAAAAGAAAAACAACACTAAATGAGTATCACATTGTTTCAAACCTGCTTCTACTGATCTACCACCAGTTACGGGGTGATCAGTGGGAGCAGATGGTTCTGTGCTGAGCCTTGTTTCTCAGAAATCACTAAGGACCCAGGGCATAATCTGAAGGCATGTGGCCTTCCCTCTCCATATAGTGACAACTGTGAAGCTATCATGGCTGTTACTTAAGGTGGGTGTAGATGGCTTTGTGCTTGAGAACTGATGCTCATTCCTAGAAAGTGTTGTGTGTGTGTGTGTGTGTGTGTGTGTTTCTTGTGCTGAGGCTGACCAGCAGCCCCTGAATGACCGATGAACAGATTACTCAGACACTTATTTAGAGAAGGCTAAGGGGCTTGCCTGGCTCAAGGGTCCAAGCAGCCTCAATTGTATGCCTCATTAGGCTTTTATTGGAATTTTTATCTTTTAGATACAATCAACAGGGTGAGTAATCTTGGGAAGACACATGTGTTTACATTGTCCTCTAGGCAAGGGCATCCAGGGATTAAGCACAAGGATTCCAGTAAACACCTGGGAGTCTGCACAGGCACAGACTTGTTTGGAAAGGTCAAGGAATAATTAGGGGCACCACCTTCGACACTCCCCTGTCTCACCTAAGTCAAAATGCCGATAAACAGGGCAGGAAGCCTTCCACACACTTCCCCTTTATCAGAATGTCCTCCTTACAAACTTTCCAACCAAGTCTCATGTGCGAATATATTCCATTTGATGATTAAGAAGTACGAGGGGGAATTTATGCAACTGGTTCAGAAGAGAATTTGAGGAGACTAAAATGCCAACTGATGAATGTTGAGGGCCAGAGCTGATCTTGGGAAAACTTGTTGAAACTTTAAACTGAATGATGTGCACTTTGAAACATGTACTGCTGGGATATGGCTGTGTGTTCCTGCGTGCTTAGGGGGAGAGCAAAGGCATCAGGCACTGTCAGGACGCAGATCCTATGTGTAGACTAAGCCTTGTGGGTAGGCTTGGGGATTGGCATGGAAGCCCAGAGAAAGGTGGTTTTCTGGACTATGCACTGTCTGCGAACTGAGAAGAGTTAAACTTTCTTATAGTTTTCCTTTGTGTTCTGGGAACGCTCATTCGATTACTGAGCCATGACATTTGGCAGGTGCTAGGTGCTAGAGATACAGAGGATACAGGTGGCAAGAAGCTTTTCCTAATGGGGCTTACCAAGTTAGTGGAGCAAGACAAAATAAATACAAAAGCAGGGAAATGTACAGGATGTGTCCAAGTCATGATACTAGCTATGTGAGAAAGGAAAATGGAAATGTTGTTGGAGAGCACCTGGAGGGAGGGGGAGTAATTTGGACAGTCAGTAAGGAGAGGGAATTGGAGCTGAGACGTGATGTAAAGGCACCACCCAAGGACAGACCTGGAGGCAGTGGATTCCAAACAGAATAAAAAAGCAAAGGCGCAGACCTCAAAGTGGAAACATGCTGAGCATCTTGTAGGCATAGAAAGGACTTGAGGTTTGGACTTGGGTGCAAGGGTGAGAGAAGTCGGAGAACCGTTGAAGAGGTCAGCAGCGGCCAGATCTGAAGACCAGTGGAAGATTCTGGATTTTAAGAGTTGTTGAAGAGTTCATGCAATACAAAATATGATATAATTTATATTTTTAAAAGTTGTTCTGATTGTTAGATTTTCTACTATTTGATAAATAGATTTTTGGAGTAGGACAAATAGTAGAAGCTGAAAAATCAGGGGTATTGATTTTTATTACATGAATCAAATAAACATAATTATGAGTAACTGGGATGAGGGCTGTCTTATTGGCAGTGAAGAGAATTGTTGATTCGAGAATGTCTTGGAGATGGACATGGCAGTATTTGCTACTCTTATTTTTATATTTTTACATTTTTTAATTTCTTATTAAATATATTGGGGTGACATTGGTTAATAAAATTCTATAAGATACACCATCTGTAGATTGAGGATTTGCTATTTTCAGTATAATTTTATATCTGGACTTCTATGCATGCCATCCTTCAGTGAAATTAGCTGTGTGCCTGTGACTTTGCTCAGTGGCCATGTACACAGTGCATGTTGGAGCAACAGAGGAAAGCCTGCCCCACCCCCCCATTATTCACCTAATGCCCAGGCCTAAGGGCAACACAGAAACACAGTCCCTCATAGCCATGGACCTAGAATTTGAGATGCGACCAGCCACAGAGTGAGAATTGGGGAGCAAATGTTAACCTCAGAAACAGCTGTCAAGGGCAACCCCTCCAGGAAGACAAAAGACAAACCCCGCCTTCCCCAAATATTGCAGAGAAGGCCACTCTTCAGGGGTTGTGTGGCAGAGGGATGGGAGGGTAGCTCTGCCCTGCATAGTTACCCCGAGTTGTTCTGTTTGTTTCTTTATGAAGCTCTTCACTGAAATGAGACCCTGTGAAGGCTGGAGCTGAGTCGTACTCACTTTTATATCCTAGCGTGTGGCCCAGTGTCCGGCACCTGGTGCCCAGTGAATGTTTGCCAAATGAATGAATAGTGAAATCATTTCCTGAAAAGGTATTGGTTTGAAGAGTTAGGCTTCTTCTGACTTTGTAAGCAAGCGTGGCAGGAACACAGTTTGGAATCAGGCACCCTGCCTTTGTTCCACTTTCGTGTCTCAGTAATCATGTTGCTGTTCCGCATTTATTCCTATGAAATAGCTGGACCGTCTCTAATAGAGGCCTCTCTGTGCCCCTGGCTTGCATGATGCAATGTGCAGTGACCAGAGGGAAGGCACACACACTGGCACAAAATGGGAATACACCTATTAGCATTTCTCCAGGAGGACATGGTGGAGGCTTCGGAATCAGCTCAGAGGAGGCTCAGCTGGGGCCCCTGATCAGCACATTCTTTGGGCTCATGGAAAAGGGCAAGCACAGAATATTTACAGCCGCAGAGAAATGGCCTCATAAAAATGCATGAGAGCGTGTGCAGAGTGATGACTTGGATGAAAAAAGCGGTGTTTACATACTGTTACACTGAAAATATTCACACCTCATCAAATTGGCAGTCTGGTTTGCTGGCAACAATGGGATTTTCCCCTCTGTGAGGTGGTAATAGCTCTCAGCAGAGCATTGAGCGTTATGTCTCATTAATCCTTCCCAGATCCCAGTGAGGTGGGTGGTGAGGGTTAGGTTTCCTCTTGGAGCAGAGGAAAATAGATCAAGATTCATCCCTGCCCCCCCGCCCCCCCGCCCCACTCTCCGCCCTCACATGATAGAGGATATTTGCCACCTCAGGTTTGAAGCTTTATTAGTCCAAGGTGGCCCTTGTGGCTTGGTCCTTCCTCATGTCATCTTATCTATCACCCTTGCACTAATGAGGAGATGAAGCTTAGAGGACGGACACAGTCCACCAAGGCCTCTCTGCTACTCCGTGGGGAATCCAGGCCAATCTGGGCAGCTTCCTACTTAGAGAAAGGGAGGATGGGTCAGAGCACAAACCTGTCTATGAGCCCCCAGATGCCAAGCAATTCATAGGCGATCATTTTTGTAATTGCTGAGACAGTCTTATAAGGTTGGTTTCATTATTATTTCATTATCATTGTTGTTAATTAGTACAGTTTTCCAGATATTGTTGTTGTTAATTAGTACAATTTTTCAGATGAGAATTATAAAGATCAAGGGTCATATGAATTTTGTATTCAAACCTGAGCATGTCATTGGATGCCATCTGTTATCACATGAGATGTCACTATACCCTTCACTTTGTACCCATTGGACAGATTGGCACAGAGCAGAGCTCAGTAGTGTGACTTTCTGGATGTGGCCTTGCAGAGGAAAGATGGATGAAATTTGGAAGTCAGATGGACTGTGATTCAAATACAGATCCTGTTCTTGCTGGATGGGCACCCTTGGGAGAGGCAGAAAGCATGCTTAACCTCAGTTTTCTCATCCACAAAAGAAATAATAATAATAAAAAAATGCCACCTGGCCAGCATGGCTCAGTGGTTGAGCTTCAACCTATGAACCAGGTCACAGTTCCATTCCAAGTCAAGGCACGTGCCTGGGTTGCAGGCCCGATCCCCAGTAGGGGGCATGCAGGAGGCAGCTGATCACTATTTTTCTCTCATCATTGATGTTTCTGTCTCTCTCTCCCTCTCCCTCCTTCTCTGAAATAAATAAAAGTACATTAAAAAAACATACCCATGGTAGGATAAATGTGAAAATAAAATGATAACGTACAAAGAAAGTGACGGTCTCTCAGAAGGACTACTTTGAACTTGTGGATTCTTTCTGCTCCTTCCCTCAATAGCAGGCTTGTGTGCTTTTTCAATAATCTTACAAGATTAGCACAGCTCTATGCACTGTTTTGAATTCATCCCCTTGAATTGACTCCCTAGAGTGTCCAAGATGGTTAACATGTCTCCTGTTGCTTTCACTTGTTATCAGCCTCTGCTGTCTGGGGTCATGGGCTCAAGCCTCATCTCCAAAGGGCATTGGGTCAGATTATCCAAGCTTCTTGGCAGTAGGAACAATATTGCTAGTCCACTGACCACTGAATATGTATTAAGCATCTAGATGTTGGTGTGAGACTGAAAGCTAAGACTTGGGGAGCACAAGGGAGCCAGCAGGGGCCGCTTCGACACCTATGAAACTTTGGGGTATATGTAACTTCTTTGTACTTTAGTCTTCTCATCTACACGATGGGCATAAAGATGAAAAGGTTTGAGAAGATAAGTGAGATAAAACATATAACGTATTTACTCAGTACCTGGCAGGTATTAAGGGGTTAGTATTAGTTATTAATATCATTCACTAAAATACTTAGTAACAGGAAATTTATAAGTTGATTTCCAATGCAAGGCCGTATATACTTTTCTTGTACATATTCAATGTGTCTTTAAAAATTGTATATTAAATATTAAATAAAATCTTGATTTTAAAATATAGCACAGCTTTATGCATTGTTTTGAATATCTACCCTATGGAGAATCTTGTCCACCCACATTATGAGATTACATAATAATGTTGAGAAAAGCACTGATAATAATAGGGAGAAAAAGGAAGCTTTTATGCTTTATAAAAAATATCAATAAAATGAACACCTACATACTATTACCCATTATTTTTGAAACCCATTGTATATGCACCCCCACCACCCTCATCATCTTCCTGTCCTTCCAGAGGCAACAGCAGCCCTGAATATTGTGTTAAAAGTTCCCTAGCTTTCCTTTATAGTTATACTATTTATGCTTGCATGTCTTAACAATAGAACTATTTAGTTTTACATGCTTTTGATATCTATAAATGGAATCACATTGCTATTCATCCTCTGCTATTTGCTTTGTTTAACATTGTACTCTGAGACACATCCACATTTTTTGAATAGCTACAATTTACTCTTTTTGGTACTGCAGATATACTAGTGTATGGATAAGGCAGACCTCACTCACTTTACTCCTAATGAATATTTTAGTTGCTTCCTTTTTCTCCCTATTATTATCAGTGCTTTTCTCAACATTATTATGTACTCTCATAAGGTGGGTGGACAAGATTCTCCATAGGGTAGATATTTGGGAGGAAAACTGGTGGGTCCCAGGATCTGCGGATGTTCAATCTATAATACTAAAAGCATAATATTCTATTTAGACCAGATGTCCTTCCAGATGAAGCCAGGGCTGCGAGGGAAGCCCAGGTCCTGGGTGCCAGAGAGAAGCCAGTGCTGGCAGCCAGGGGAAGGAAGGCCTCCCATCTTGCATGGGTTTAGTGCATTGGGCCTCTAGTATCATTATATAATGCTCTTGTCTTGTTTGCAAAGTAACTATAGCCATTTGTAATCCTGCCAGCAGTATTTAAGGGATGTGGTTGCCTCCCATACTTACCAATACTTGATATTCTCAATCCTTAATTTTTGCCAACCTGTTGGATGAAAAGCGAAACCTCCTCATGGTTTTAGTTTTCTTTGATTACTAGTGCATTGAATAACATTTTAAAATGTTTATTGAGAATTAGAATTTCTGCTTTTGTGAAGTGCTTATTAAAGGCTTTGCACATTTTTTTTCTTTAAGTTGTCTTTTATTCTTTGATTAATATAAATTCTGTTTACTGTCTGGATACTAATTTTGTTATTATGTTCTCCCAAACATCTTCTCTAACTTGGTGGTTTGTCCTGTAATTTTTTGTATTATGTCTTTGGATGAACAGATGTTCTTAATATTGTTCATTTCCTCATGAATTGCACTTTCTAGTTCTTGTTCAGAAACGTTTCCCTATCTAAAATTCATAAAGATATTCTAGTGTTCTCCCATATTATTTTCTAAAAGTTTTATTGTTTTGTGTTTCACACTTAAATATTTAATCCACCTGGAATTGGTTTTGAATATGGTGTGAAATAGGGGCCAAATTTCATTTTTGTCCATATAAATAAGCAATAGATCTAGGATCATTTATTGAATAGTTCTTTTTTTTCCCCCTCCACTTATATGCAATGCTGGACCTGTAATAAATCAAATTTCTACACATAAGAGAGCCTGTTTCTGGGCTCTCTTATCTTCTCACGTACTTATTGGTCCATGTGCACACCAACAGCAGCCTGCTTTAATTATCACCACCTACTAATAATGCTGAATATTTTGAAAGCCAAACTCCACCATTTTCCCTCTCTCCCTCAGAAGTGTTTCGGCTCTCATTGGCCCTTTGCTCTTCCATACAAAATGGTTAAGTCAACTTGCCAAGTTCCTCATATATAACCTGTTCTAACAATATTAGAATTTACACTGACTGTGTAGACTTATAGTTCAATTTGAAAAGAAATGACATAAACATTCTATCTTACTATCCATGAACATGATATAGAACTTTTACATTTTGTCCTTCTTTAATGTTTTTCAATAAAGTTTTATATGATTTTCCATAAAGCTCCTTTCCATCTCTGTTAGATTTATGTCTTAGTACTTGATATTTTATGCCATTATAAAATAGTTTATTTAAAAATACATTTTCTATTTATTCCTTGTTTGTTTGTTTTTTTTTTGTTTTAAACTCTATCAAGAATCCCTGCTGATCATAAGTGAGGAGGAGGAAGCTGTTGAGATTGCCTCCTAGAGTCCCTAAGACCCTCGCAGGGTGCTGAGCTCTCCGTGGCACTGGGCCAACAATGCTTGCTCTTTTTGTTCCTGTTGTTTTTCCTTTCACTGAGTTATCTTAAGAACTGGTTTGTGTAACTTGACTGTCTGGTATTTAACCAAAGCTTTGAACTTTGGCACCTGTCTCTCTGGGCTTGGCCAGGTGTCTTCTCTGATTTTTTGAGAACTTGGTGTGCTGACTTGTACATATTTAATGCCTTCCAGAAGGAGGCAGCTCTAGAATTTAGATACACAAGGAGCCTACGTAAGAGTAATCTGGTAAGAAGGAAAAGGTAGGGAAAGTTTCTTCAATTGAATTTGCATAGCAAATCTAGATTATTCCATCCCTCTTTGCATCGCTTTTCTCACATGAAAATGAGAACATCAGTAGTACTTAATTCAATGGGCTCTTGTAATGATGAATGAATATGTGTAAAAAACTTTGAAGAACATTTGCTTTGATACAATTGCTCAACAAATGTGGACTATATTATCAGCGGTAGTAATGTTTACTGGTAGATTGTTTATTTGGGGTGTGATGTATTGAGCTGAACATGATGGCACTACTGGGGAGTAGGGCTAGAATTCCAGAGGCATCCGAGGTTTCCCATATATTTGGCTGACACTAGGGTATAATTTAAGGTAGAAGAAGCTTTTCACTTGTCCTAAATCATTTCTAAGCATTCACAGTCCTCCAAAATTTGTCAATATTTGAGAATCTTGCTTTTACACAGTTTACCGTTTTAAACACAGAAACATTTAGAGATGGTTGACAAAACAATAAGATAGGAATTTGAAATCAAATGACTTAGGATACTATCTTTGCTACTCTGTCATTTCCCTGTGTGGCTTTAGGTAAGTCTGTGTTAGGGTTCACCAGTGCCTAGTTCTTCTTTGCTTGTGGGTAACCTCATTTTAGTGGGGGCTTGTTCTTGACTGTGGGCTGTGAATGGAAGGGACACCTGCCGCTTCTGGGCTGCAGACTTTGTCAATGTCCTCCACTTCTTTTCTTCCCTTCTCCTGCCACAATGGTTATCGAGAAGCCCTCACATTAAAATGAAAGACTCAAGTTTGAACTGTCAATTCAACATATGGGGAAAATTCATTCCTAGAGAGTCTCCTGGATTCCAAACAGAAAGGACTTTATGTGGAAAATAAACCTTTGTTACTTTGAACAAATGAGATTTAAGGGTTGTTTGTTAATTTAGCCTATCATTGATTTATAATATTCATTTAGCTTTCTGAACCTTAGATTTCTCATCCTTAAAGTAAGAGTATTAATATCCACATAATTATGTTTTTAAGCATAAAAATGAAACAAGATAATATGTTTAAAACATTCAAGTTTACATCTGCATAAAGTAATTGCTCCAAAGTGATAATTATTATTATGTTTAAGACTCAGTGAGTAGCCTCAGGAAGTCTACACAGAGATAACCATGAAAAGGTTCCTGACTACAAAGGAGCATGGCAATGATGACAAATTAAGATTATCATTTCAAAATTTTTTAGGCTTTATATTTTTTGTTACTATATAATGAACCCAATTTAATCTTTTCTTAATGTCATTAGAAAAGTGGAGTAACTGGCTTAATGGTCATGCATTCAGTAAGTGACAGATGAGAACCTGTCCTTAGTGCCCTAACTCATGATCTTAAACTCTCAATTTGATTGACACAGTCCTCTGAAACATTTTTATCAAAGACAAACTTAGAACAAATCACCAGCATGAAGTTGTTCACTGGTGTATTTTTTTTCAGGATTATTTTGGTTTCAAGAGGCAGGTACTTACCTCAAATTGGCTTAAGCAAAAATAGGTGAGCTTAGTGGAAGGACAGTAAGGTGTTTCATGTAATGTAGAAGGGAATAACAGTCTAGCCTGTAGGAATGTGAATATTGCCAACATGATATTTGCATCACCTTTCTTTACTCTCAGATCAACCTCCTCCCCAGATCTGGACATCGGATTGATGGTTCTTAGGCCCAAGAGAGTGTGGTCCCTGCCCTGCCCTGCCCTGAGCATCAAGGGATGCTGAAATTTTAGAGCCTTGGCCTCCAGGGCTGGTCATGATGTTTGGTTGTGATGCCCATTGGGGCATCTCTGGACTCTTTGAACCTCATATGGGTAGACTAGATGCCTTGAGTTTCTTTAGAACTTCTGCCTACAGGGTGTACTGGGACACTAGACTGGCACACTTCCAAGAGGCAGCCTGGCAGGCAGATTTCTCCCAGGGGCTAGCACTATGCTTATTGTTCAGGATTGTGTGAATTCGAACCCCTGGAAAAGTTCTGACAAGTTGGTTTTGGGTGATCATCTCTCAAGTCAGGAAGAGGACTAGTTTAGGGGTCAGGACTGTCATGGTTCATTAACAACTCTGGACTTAGATCAGGTGTATGGTCCCTGTATCAGCTCTCCCAGTCCAGGTTCTGACAGTGGTGCCACTTCCGGTTTATAGCAGCCAATGAGTGGAGAACAGGAAGCAGTGGAACTGGGACTCCATTGAATGAATTGGGATCAAAATTTTACTCTTAGCCCTAGCCAAAGTGACTCAGTTGGTTGGAACATTGCACTGAAGGGTCATGGATTTGATTCCTGTTCAGGGCAAATAGCTGGGTGACTAGTTCGATCCACAGCCAGGAAACATATGATAGGCAACTGATTGATGTTTCTCTGCCTCTCCTTCTCCCTTCCTCTCTCTCTAAAACTAATGAAAACATTTCCTCAGGTAAGGATGAAAGCAACAACAATAAAAGACTACTCTCTACTAGCTCAGTGATCATGGGCATGTTATTTGACCTCTATAAGCCTCATTTTCTTTATCTTCAAGGTGGTAAGATGAGTTGAAAAAATAATTATTAAGTGTAATAATGTTTGAAATGTACTTAGAACAGAACCTGGCACACAGTAAGTATTCAGTTATCATCATTATCATTATTTTTTAATTTAATAAATCTTTATTGTTCAGATTATTACAATTGTTCCTTTTTTTTTCTCCCTATAGCTCACCTCCACCCAGTTCTCACCCCACCCTCTGCCCTTACCTCCCCCACACTGTCCTCATCCATAGGTGTATGATTTTTGGCCAGTCTCTTCCTGCACCCCCCACACCCCTTTCCTCCTGAGAATTGTCAGTCCACTCCCTTTCTATGCCCCTGATTCTATTATATTCACCAGTTTATTCTGTTCTTCAGAGTTTTTATTTACTTGATTTTAGATTCACTTGTTGATAGACATGTATTTGTTGTTCATAATTTTTATCTTTACTTTTTTCTTCTTCTTCCTCTTCTTAAAGAATACCTTTCAGCATTTCATATAATACTGGTTTGGTGGTGATGAACTCCTTTAGCTTTTTCTTATCTATGAAGCTGTTTATCTGACCTTCAATTCTGAATGATAGCTTTGCTGGGTAGAGTAATCTTGGTTGTAGGTTCTTACTATTCATCACTTTCAATATTTCTTGCCACTCCCATCTGGCCTGCATAGTTTCTGTTGAGAAATCAGCTGACAATCGTATGGGTGCTCCCTTGTAGGTAATTAACTGTTTTTCTCTTGCTGCTTTTAATAGTCTTTGTCTTTTGCTCTTGGCATTTTAATTATGGTGTGTCTTGGTGTGGTCCTCTTTGGATTCCTTTTGTTTGGGGTTCTGTGCACTTCCTGGACTTGTAAGTCTATTTCTTTCACCAGGTGGGGGAAGTTTTCAGTCATTATTTCTTCAAATAGGTTTTCAGTATCTTGCTCTCTCTCTTCTTCTGGCACCCCCATAATTTGGATGTTGGTACGCTTGAGATTGTCCTAGAGGCTCCTTACACTATCTTCATATTTTTGGGTTCTTTTTTCTTTTTGCTTTTCTGGTTGGGTGTTTTTTGCTTTTTTGAATTTCAAATCTTTGACTTGATTCTTGTGGTCCTCTAGTCTGCTATTAGGTCTCTGTATAATATTTTTTATTTCAGTCAGTGTATGCTTAATTTCTAGTTGGTCCTTTTTCATATCCTCGAGGGTCTCACTAAATTTATCAGCCTTTTCTAGGAAATTCTTGAAAAACCTTATAACCATAGTTTTGAACTCTATATCCAGTCATTTGCTTTCTTCCATTTCTTTCATTTGTGATGTTTTTTTGTCTCCGCATTTTGGCTGCTTCCCTGAGTTGGTAGAGTAGCTTTGTGTGGTAGATGTCCTATATGGCCCAGTGGATCAGCCTCCCCCAGTTTCCTGAGGTGGACACATTTGGTGCACCCCTTTGTGGACTGTGTGCACAGCCTTGTTGTAGTTAAGTTTTGATTGTTGTTGGTATCACAGGGAGGAATTGACCTCCAAGCCATTTGGCTGTGAGGATCAGCTGTGTCTATGCTGGGAGAACTTCTGTGCTGGGGACACCCTTATGGGGGAAGACTTGCAAAAGCCCTGCCCTATGAGGCCCCTGGGTCTCAGTGTCCCTCGGTAATCACTGTAAGCACCTCTGAGAGAAAACCACCCTCAAGTTTCGCCTGCTGCCAGACAGTCCAGTTTCTCTCTGAATGAGTATGGTTTCCCAGAAACTCGCCCGGAACTGGAATTCAGCACAGTTGGGAGCTTCCATCTCCCTCTCGCTTTAGAAAGCCAGCTACACACTCAGCCGCCCATGCACTCAGCAGCCAATCCTCTCTGCATGTGTGCATGCCTCTGGACCTCTGTTTTCTGCAGCTCCCCTGAGTCTCAGTGTGCTTTCTCTTTTCCTGACAGTCCAGATTCCCCCCAAATGAGTTTGGGTTACCAGAGTCTCATCTGGGACTGGAGTTCACTGCAGTCAGGAGCTTCCATCTCTCTCCCACTTTAGAAAGCCAGCCACGCACTCAGCCACCCATGCAGTCAGCCACCCGCCCTACACGCACGCGCACGCGTCCCTGTACCTCAGCCTTTTGTAGCTCCTCTGAGTCTCAATGTGCTTTCCTCTTTCCTTCTTTTTTGTAGAATTTCCACTCAGCCAGCTTTCCTGTGGTTCTGGATGGTGTCTATTTTGTCTTTTAGTTGCAGTTTTGATATTGTTGTGCAAGGCAGCAGTTTAGGTGTTTACCTATGCCGCCATCTTGGTTTCTCCCATTATCATTATTTTAGAAAGACCAAAAGATAATAAAATATTTTATCCAGTGTTCCACAGTGAGCTGGGTTCCAAATAAAATGTTCTCTAGACCTCATACTCTTTTAATTTTGCCACACTGCCTCCCCAGGGCAAAAAGGAGGAGAAATCCCAATGGGAAACCAATGTTATGGTGGATCCACTTGATAATTAATTCTTTTGGTCTAGAAACACTCTGGGTTTGCTGAGGCTGACACACGGATTTCTGAAACAAAACTCAAGTCCAAAGTATTTGGGAAAATCCAAAACAGGAGAGCACTTACAATTTTGTAGACTGGTGCTTTTATTGGGGAAAAAGTACTTAAAGTTAATTTGCACGTTGAGTTGGAAAATATTGACACTTAAGTAAATTTAACTCACAAAAAGGAAATGATATCAAAGTTCAAAATGCTGGGGGCGGGGAAAATAATCAGCCCTTACACTGCATATAACAGTACATTAAGCTCAAGTAGTTATTCCTCCAGCGTGCAAGCTGTGATTTTAATTATCCTCAAATCTTGGAATTCTAAGTTAAAGTTTTCATGATGACTATAATTTTTGTCCCCAAAACAACTTTGTGTTGTAGAGTTTTCCAGATAATATATGCCATAATGCTGGTGAGCTGGTAATGATGAGAGTTCCAAAGCTGCTCTTGCATGTTTAAATGTTCAGCTGTGAGTTTTTTCTTGAGAGACTTAAAAATTATCTTGCTCCTTATTGGAATTTGTCCAATTATTAATTAACTAAAAAGTATTTATTGGTTATTATGCGTCAATCTCAGGAAAAGGTGCTAAGGAAGAAAATAGAGAAAAATAGAAGAAAAGAGGAAGGAGAAGAGAACATAATTAATACAAAAGTCGTACTTTAATAATATACAGATTCACAAAAGAATATAAGAATTAATAATAGAATGTGTTTGTACAGAAGCACATACATAGATGTACATGACCACGTAGAAACCTGCTTTGATGAGGAAGAGACAATAAATGGGAATTGGATTTACCACTAATCAAATATGGGAATTGTGGAGAAAGTCCATTATTTCCAGTGGCAGATGTCAGTGAGTGGCCTTTTATTTTTTTAATTCTTTATTGTTAAAAGTATTACATAAGTCTGCTTTTCCCCCCATTGACCTCTCCTGAGCCATTCCCGTCCCCCAGCACATGCCCTCCTCCTGCCCCCCAGTCTGTGTCCATTGGTTATGCTGGTATACATGCATACAAGACCTTTTGTTGCTCTCTTATCCCCTCACTCCCCACCTTCCCTCATAGGTTGGACAGTCTGTTCTATGCTTCAATGACTCTGGTGCTATTTTTGCTCATCAGTTTATGTTGTTCATTATATTTCACTAATGAGTGAGATCATGTGATATTCATCTTTCTCTGACTGACTTATTTCACTTAGCATAATGCTCTCCAGTTCCATCCATGCTGTTGCAAATGGCAACAATTCCTTCTTTTTTATAGCAGGGTAGTATTCCATTGTGTAGATGTACCATAGTTTTCTAATCCACTCATCTGCTGATGGGCACTTAGGCTGTTTCTCAATCTTAGCTATTGTAAATTGTGCTGCTGTGAACATAGGGGTGCATATATCCTTTCTGATTTGTGTTTCTATTTTCTTGGGATATATCCCTAGAAGTGGGATCACTGGGTCAAATGGAAGTTCCATTTTTAGTTTTTTTGAGGAAACACCATACTGTGTTTTCCACAGTGGCTGCAC
This sequence comes from Corynorhinus townsendii, assembly GCA_026230045.1. Taxonomy (NCBI): domain Eukaryota; kingdom Metazoa; phylum Chordata; class Mammalia; order Chiroptera; family Vespertilionidae; genus Corynorhinus; species Corynorhinus townsendii. The sequence goes on along the minus strand of JAPDVU010000001.1, from coordinate 6,872,534 downwards.
CAGTTGGCATTCCCACCAGCAGTGTAAGAGGGTTCCTTTTTCTTCACATCCTGGCCAACACTTGTCATTTGTTGATTTGTTGATGATAACCATTCTGACAGATGTGAGATGGTATCTTATGGTTGTTTTGATTTGCATCTCTCAGATAATTAGTGACTTTAAGCATGTTTTCATATGTCTCTTGGCTTTCTGTATGTCCTCTTTCAAAAAGTATCTATTTAGGTCCTTTGCCCATTTTTTGATTGGATTGTTTATCTTCCTTTTGTTAAGTTGTATGAGTTCCCTATAAATTTTGGAGATTAAACCCTTATTGGAGATAAGGCAAATATATTCTCCCATGCAGAGGGCTTTCTTGTTGTTTTGTTGATGGTTTCTTTTTGCTGTGCAGAAGCTTTTTATTTTGATGTAGTCCCATGTGTTTATTTGCTCATTAGTTTCCCTTGTCTTAGGAGCTGTCTTGGTAAAGATATTACTACAACAAATGTCTGCTATTTTTGCCCTGACTGGTCTTGCTCAGTTGGTAGAGCATCAGCCTGTAGACTGGAGGGTCCCAGGTTAGATTCCGGTCAAGGGCATGTACCTTGGTTGCGGGCATATCCCCAGTGGGGGATGTGCAGGAGGCAGCTGATCAATGTTTCTCTCTCATAGATGTTTCTAACTCTCTATCCTTCTCCCTTCCTCTCTGTAAAAAAATCAATAAAAGTATATTTTTTAAAAAATATCTGCTATTTTGCTGCCCTTGGGTTCTTTTAAGATTTTTATGGTTTCCTGTCTTACACTTAAGTCCTTTATCCATTTTGAATTAATTTTTGTGTATGGTATAAGTTGGTGTTCTAATTTCATTTTTTTGCATGTATCTGTCCAATTTCCCCAGCACCATTTATTGAAGAGCCTGTCTGGAATACATTGTGTGCTCTTGCTTCCTTTGTTAAATATTAATTGAGCATAATGGCTTGGGTCAATTTCTGGGATCTCTGTTCTGTTCCATTGGTCTACTAGTATATGTCTGTTCTTGTGCCAGTACCACGCAGTTTTGAGAACAGTGGCCTTATAGCATAGCTTGATATCTGGTATTGTGATCCCTCCAACTTTGTCCTTCTTTCTCAAGATTGCTGTTGCTATTCTGGGTCTAGTGGCCTTTTACGTAAGCAAATTGACTGGTAGAGCCATGAGGGAGATCCAAATTTTAATGACTACAATTTTAATAAGAAAGAGGTTGGACATGAAAAGAATGCAGAAACCCATCAAGTTAAAAGTCCTGCAGAGTTAGCAGGAAGATTCATTTTATTATCTCAAGAGCCCCCAAAGGCAAAATACAAGATTAGCCTGATAGCTTAGATGAGTGGATCAGAAAGTGGCGTTATATTAAGGAAAAGAGCCTTGAGACTAGCCCTTCTTTAAGTTAGGAAGTGCCCCATTGTACACCATGTACAAGACTGAGAATACCTCAGTTTAAAATTATGTGTTTGGGAGAATTCAGTTTCGTGTTTTTTTTTTAAATATATTTTTATTGATTTTAGAGAGGAAGGGAGAGGGAGAGAGAGAAAGCAACATCAATGATGAGAGAGAATCATTGATTGGCTGCCTCCTGCACACCCGGGATTGAGCCCACAACCCAGGCATGTGCCCTTGACTGGAATCGAACCTGTGACCCTTCAGTCTGCAGGCTGATGCTCTATCCACTGAGCCAAACCAGCTAGGGCAAGAATTCAGTTTTTAAGTTAATATTTGAAACTAATATATTTTGAATTAAGAAGTCTATACATAGTATTTTCAATACATGCCATGTTTAAAAAAATGTAATGTTGTGACTATATTTTCAACTATATAATTAAGAACATGCCTTTTAAGTAAGAAACACTTTAGGAAAGAGGTCTTTGATAAACTTAGTAATGTCTGTCCTCTGTAGGCCACTGTTGACCAGGGGAGAGGTTGCCGTGGACCTGGGTTCTCTAGTATCAAATGAAATGATAGGTCTCTGGAACAGCAAAATCCGGGTGGTAGCACTTAACCGTTGAAGCAAGGTGGACAGAATCCCCATATGTACAGCAAAGTCAGAATGGCAATCAGAATGCCTTGACCCACAGGACAGTATGCAATAGATTCAATGGCTAATAGATTGTGCTGTTGCAAGGGGCCAGATGGATGGATAGTGTCCTTCCTTTCTTCCCCTTCCCTCCCTCTCTCTTTTCCTTCCTCCCTCCCTTCCTTCCTTCCTTCCTTCCTTCCTTTCTTCCTTCCTTCCTTCCTTCCTTCCTTCCTTTCTTCCTTCCTTCCTTCCTTCTTTCTTCTCTACCTCTCTCCCTCCCTTTCTGCCTTCCTGCAATTTAAAAATTTGCTCTCTCATTCAGTTTAAAAATGTGAGGTAATTGAAAGAGTGAGAGTTTATTAATTGAACAAAATTATAATTTCCCAGGAAAATTAGGATGGGTTATGGATGAAGGTGACAATGAATTTCAATTATTACACTGGTGCTTCAGTAGTGGGAACTGTAGCATGCTCCCTCTTGCATTAAGTTTTTAGAGTTGTCAGCTACCACTTGGAAGAAGCTTCGTGACAGACTGCTCCAGCAGGGAGTGGCATGCTTCAGTACAGCAGTGCAATAGGCAATTGCCACGTGTTGCTACTGAGCTCTTGGAATATGGTGGTCCTAACTGAGATATGCCATATGTAAATTTTGAAGATTTAGTATGAATAGAATAATGTAAGTTATCTTATTATTTTATACTAATTATGTTTTGAAATTATAATACTTTGGTTATATTAGCTTAAAATATATACTATTTAAATGGAGCCTGCCTATTTATTTTCACCCTTTTTAATGCAGTTACTAGACAAAATCACATATGTGACTTGTGATCAATCTTCCTGGACCATAACAAATAGAAAGGAAGGCTAGAATGGGCACAGCAAAACTTGGCCTGATAATGGGTTTTCTATCATTTCTTATTTAAACCAAGATATTTGGAGAGTGGAAATGGGAACTGCAGGTAATGAGGCCAGGGCAAAGGGCATGAACTGGGCTGTCTGAGGAAATAGAAGATGAGAGGTCGGCCTGTCAATAAATAAGGTGAGTGAGGCAGATGAGGACTTCAACAGAAGGGTTTATTGTAGAAGATTCTTTTTTTCTTTCATGAAACAAACAACTGAAGTTCTGTTCTGTCTGGTTCATGTTCATTTTGTTCTTGGGGAAAATCTTCAGTTTCCAGATTTGAGGAATTGAACTTAAGACTAAAATTCCAGGCTCTAAGAATTTTGATGGCAGAAATTACCATGAAGCACTTGAACATATTCAATCTAAGTACATAGGGGATATGAGGATTGCATTTCTTTCAAGACACACACAAGCTTAAAACTTCACGGGGAAAAGGGATTTGGCTTTTCCAAATCCTATGAATTTTTATATGCATATACTCATACATGCTTTAGAGGATGTTCTTCAGGTGGCAAACCAACCAAGCTTCCTCTACCCAGAGAGCTAGGCCTTCTCTCTTGATGTCCCACAGGGTCCTTCACTTAGGCACTTCTCTTAATCTGAAATTTGGGAACAGATCTCAAAAGAAGGTGAACGAATCTGAAACATAAGGGCAAGTGCAGTCATTTATAACAACTCCCCTCAGCAGAACCACGGCAGCTGGAGGCCTAAGTCAGGCAGACCAGGAAGCAGAGAGAAGACCCAGTCTCAGAGCCTCCCTCTGCCTTTCTGAAGGGCACTGAGAAGACTTGCTGAGAAGGCCCTAGCTCAAACATCTCTACATCCTCAGTCCCGTTCCACTGGCTTTGAATTGTCCTTTAAGTATTTGTTTTCATTAAAAACTTCCAGCGACACAGTAAGTCATGTGTCCACATAATATGAGATACTCAGCAATTCTCATCAGACCTTTTCTCTTTGATTTTGAACTTGGTGATATCTTTGATTGAAATATCCTGCCCCATTTTTTTCCAGCTGGCTACTCTTACTGCCCTTGAAAATGTAGCCCAGATATTCTTCTGCCTCAGAAGCTTTAAGGACCCTCTCAGAGAGGATGCATTCTTCGCCTGTGAGGTCTCATAGAGCCTTTATCCGAAGACTTGATTGCAATGAGCTATGGTCATTGAGTTTTTGGTCCTCCTCCTCATCCCACGCAAGCTCCTTTGGAAAAGGAAGGACCCGTGATCCCTTCCCTCAGCACCTCCAGCATCTGCCATGTCATCGTTGCTCCCTAAATCTTTCATATTCATGCAGCCTTTTTTACCACTGGGAAATCACTTGGGCATGCAACAAATGATTTTCCAGCCTCATCCAGCTCAGACAGCTGGCACTAGGACCAGAACCAGTATTGACTCCAATGACAAATTAAGTTTTCACTAAACTTGCCTGCTTTGTTGAATCCAACGCAGACACATCAGGCCCCAGACAAGCACATTCTGAATTTTGGATCTGATCTTAGTTTAACAAAAGGGTTTTGAATCCAGGGAAGCCTGCCAGGAAGAGGCATGTGAAAAACAGCAAGACTTCCAGCAAAAAAAAGTTCTGGAAGTTTTTAAGAGGTTCAAGGTCTGTGGGTGGGATACACAAGCTCCTTGGGTACCCTTAGGTTTCTGGTAAAAACTTATACATGTGAGTATTTTCAGGGAGAAGGAGGCAAGCCTTTATCATATTCTCAAAGGGTGAATATACCTGAGGCCTCAGTCCACCCCTGGCAGACGGACCATTTCATACCTCCTTGGGGATCTAACTCTCACCTGGTGGGCCAGTTCCCCCCTCCCAGATCCAGTGGACCCCAAGGCTGGGAGGGAGGCAGGGTGTGTGCAGCCCACTGGCATCCTGTGTATTAACACTTTTGCATTGTGGGACAGCTAATCCGCTCTTAAGCTGCTCCCCTGAGCGCTTTTGCCAGATCTGATAGAAGGATTTAACCTTTCCTTTTTCCCTCTTGGCACGTGCTCAATGGAATCCAAATAAAGAATTATGGAGGCTTGAAAGGGACTTTCCATTACCAAACAATTCAGTTTAAATTTCCGACCTTTCCTCTACCTTTTTTTTTTTTTTTTCCATTCCCTCTTCTCTTTTTCTTCAGCATTTGGGATTCAAGGCTGGCATAAAAGCCTCTGGGGACATGCACGGAGCCAGAAGCCAGGAACGTGAGTGGAATTTTCCAAATTAAGGCAGCTCATTGGCCTTAGTTGCGGAGCGGTCTGGGGAGGCCTGGCTTGGGGTTGTGCCTGGGAGCCAGCATGCTTGAACATCTGGAAGAGAGCTTGACATTCACAGTTGTGGTGGCACATGCTCAGGCTCATGGAACTCTGCATGTTCACAATCTACCCTGCACATTCCCTGGTCTGTGTCTTTGCCGCTCATAGAACATACCTCAGCAAGTCTTTACAGAAACAGCGACCTTGTCAGACATTGTCCTGACATCTCAGGGTGATCACAGTAACTAGAATTTATTGGGAGCCTACATCTACAAAGTAATGCACTGGCCCAACATTTCCCCCTATTCGTCAGATGGAAATACTGAGGCACAGAGAGTTCAGTACATTCTCCAAGTTCTCATAGACAGGATGTAAAAGAACCAAAACACAAACCCAGGTAGTGTGGCTCAAGAGCCAGAGAAGAATAATCAGAATGAAAGGAAGATTAGCAAAGGACCCGGGACAGACAAGAGAACTGAAAAACTAAGATCATAAGAAGAAGGAGTAAGAATAAGAAAATCAACACATGTTTGAAATATTAGTTTTAAAAATAGTGTTTGTTTCTTCTTGCCCTGATAATAAAAGAGTAACCCATGTTTATAATAATGACTCTGGCATTAATTTCCCACAAGGCTCCAGGTGTGGAAGGTATCATAACATAGTTTTTTGACACGTGCTAGGGAAGATAATTCACATGCTATACAAAAAGATCTAGAGTTTAGATAGAAATATTTAACATTTTTAATAATAACAATAGCTAACACTTATTGAGCGCTCACCAAATGTCGCTGTTCTATTCTCTTATGTTGGTTTTTATTATTCTTCCAATAGCCCTATGATATAATAATAATTATTATTCTCCTTATACAGGTAAGGTTCGGTAACTGAGAGGTAAAGTAGTCTGCCTAGGATTCATGCACAACTACCTAGCGGCAGAGCCAGATTGCATACCCATGAAGCCTGGCCACAGAGCCCATCCTCTTAGTCACTCACCTCCACGGCTGCCTTTACCTGCCATAGGTCCAGGGTCCCCACTGTTTTGCTTATTCTTCTCCATGCTTGTTTAGTTGGTCAGTGTAGCCATAAATGTTGATCTCTACCCAAGATCTAGAAACAATAGAACGCTTCTGCTAGGAGGCTGCAACAAAAATGAAATTCAGCCTAGCCGGTTTGGCTCAGTGACTAGAGAGTCAGCCTGCGGACTGAAGGGTCCCAGGTTTGATTCTGGTCCAGGGCACATACCCAGGTTGTGGGCTCGGTCCACAGTGGGGGGCATGCAAGAGGCAGCCAACCAATGGTTCTCATCATTGATGTTTCGATCTCTCTCTCCCTCTCCCAACAGAAGGAAAAGTGATTGAGAAGTATTCTCATCTAGTGAAAATCAATTCCATTCTGATGATGACCAAAAACAAGAGATGCTCTATCAACATTTGTCAAGTAAATGAATGGATGGCCAGTGGACTGCAGGTACTGAGAGAAGAATGTGGTGAAGGTCTTGAAGAAAGTGGTATGGGATTTTTGTCATTGTTGTTGGGTCCCGATAGCCTTCCAAGAAAGTATATTTGGAGATCACACTTTACAGTAGATAGATAGAATTACAAACCAAAATCTCAACTACTGGTCAATGTGGATAGTGTTGGTCACATTGGTCAATGTGAATAGTGTTGGTCACATTGGTCAATGTGAATAGTGTTGGTCACATTGGTCAATGTGAATAGTGTTGGATAGTAAATGGGTACGTGACTCCCTGCTACACTGTCTTGGGAGGTCCAGTGCTTAGCATTGGGATTGGTGCATATCTCTGTACAACCCCAATAATGATTACCGTCCTAGGCAAAATCCTTCTGAACAACAGCATCATTTGTCTTTTGGAGCTAATTCTTACTGAATCTTGCCCCCCTTGAAGCTGCATCTTCCATCATAATGACAGAAACAAGTAAGTGCTACTGTGGCCAGAGGACATGCCAGGAGCAACCCAACAGAGCTGAGCCATGCGTTGGAGAACTAACTCCTTTTGCCTTCTAAGTGTGTAACATCGGTCAGGTCATGAAACTGCTTTAGATTTCTCTGTGCTCTTTTTTATTTTATTTTCTGGCTTGTTGGAGGTATTCATCAACTTATTTATCAAAACAATGGATGGGTTCATAAAAATAATTCTCTTCTTTTAGGATATATATATATATGGCTGGGTATAGAAAGGCTCTGTGAATTGAGTCTTTATTCAGTGCTATAACCAAAGAGATATTTGTTCCTGGCAAGACAGGCTCCCCGTTGGTTGGTCATTTGGTGATTCTGTTGATGTGTTCATCATCATGTCATCAGCTGTTTTAAAGATTTCCGGGATCTGAGGAAGAAGCCCACCTCCCCCCACCCCATCAACTACCTTAGAAAAGGAACATTCTTCATTTTGAAAATATTCTATTTTCATTCATTGAGTAATTGATAGATGAATCCAGCCTAATTATTTAATATCCTACTAAGCAGGTTATAAAATACATGTTTATGAATTTGTCTCAGGCTGACTGTCAGAGAGGCTTTTAAATGCATGTGCATATTATATCATGGCTGTGAACTGAATGTTTGTTAATGTTATTCAATCTGCCAAAAACTGTCACTTAATTTAATAATGTGATGTAAACCTAAAAAGAAATAACATGGCTTATTATATAAAGGCTGATCTCACCCACCCACATCACAGAGTCCCTTTTTATTTGAAGGCCCTTCATGTTTTAGGTATAGTTGGAATTTATGCATCCATAGCCTCTACAAGAAAGTAAAATGACATTTAATTATCACAACAGCTTCACACGGCATTTTCTATTGTTGTTATTAGTATCTAGACATAAGGAAGCAGGCTGATGTTTAGAACCAAGATAACCCACACAGATGAAAATGTCAGAGCAAGTGTTTGAACCCTTGTATTTGGCTGTGAAACCTGGGACTTTACCTTTAGTCAAACCACATTTGCTCCTCTGCTTTCAATAACAAGACTTGTTATTTGTTGTATGCTAGGCTCTGTTCCAATACATACATTTCTCTTTTCATCCTGACATCAACCCCAATAGGTTGCTGTTATAATCCCTGTTTGACAGAAGAGAAAGCACTTATAAAGTTTTGGTTTTGTGACTCTGGGCAAGTTACTCACCTCTCTGAGTATTATTCTGCTAATCTGTAAAAGGGAAAAGAAAATAACTATTTCAGAGGAGAGTTATGAGGCTTAAAAATGAGCAATGTAGGCGGACCATTCAGTTGAGTGACTGACCCAGATTAATAATTCAGTAAATGCTAGTTAGTATTGTTTTTAAGACTGGTAAATTTGTCTGTCTTTATCTTTAAAGGTGTAAAATTGTATTCATTAGATTCCCTATCTAAGTGAAATCATATAGTATTTGTATTTCTCTTACTGGCTTATTTCACTTAGTATAATACTCTCCAGGTCTATCAATGCTGTAGATCTGGAGAGTATTATATTTCTTCCTTTTTTTGTGGTTGAGTAATACTCCATTGTGTAAATGTGTTATCAGAAGACTGTATGGGTGGAACTTCTCCGATGCTAGTAGGAATGGGTTATCCCTTTCCCCACTGGGAACTGGGGGTTGGGTTCTTTCGTATCCTGAGAAAAATAATTTTCTAAGACTTGCATGCGAGAATGAATGATTTTTACTTGCGTGAAATCATATCCCTGTTTCCAAAGTCCCATTTTCCTTAATCCAGTCTTGGAAAATGTGCAGCTGGGGCTTCAGCAGCGCTAGAAGCAAAACCAGTGTCTAGAGTTTCCATTCCCTGGTGGAACTGGGTCCCCTGTAGCATCAGGCTAGTCACAGTCCATTAGTCTGTTGTGTGTGGGCTCCCCATGGCTGTGAGCCATGTGGACTAATGTAGGGATGTGTTCTCCCTGCAGTGGGAGACCCAGGAGTGCAAGAGGGCCTGGAAAGGGAACATCATCTGTTCAGGAACTTATGTATCTCATATTTCATACCCTGCACTGGCCATGCCTATTCTGGCCAATGCCCTGTTCCCAGATGTGACTGACAAGTAAGCACTTTCTCACATCACCCAGATCTTACTGGGCATGTATCTATTGTCCAGTCACTTCCCTCATCTATCTGTGGGGAACAGACCTGGAGAATATTAACTGCATCTTCCTGGCACAAATAGCATGCCTATGTTATCTTGCTTCCCTTTACTCATTTCCTGTTAATGAATAAGCAGGTTATTATAACAGTATCAAATGTACCACAGGGAAAGGGGAGTGGGGAGGTGGAAGGGAATGAAGGGGGGAAAATGGTAACGGAAAGAGACTTGGCTTTGAATAGCTAACACACAATACCATATTACAGAATTATATACTTTATACCTATATAATTTTATTAACCAATGCCACCCCAATAATCCCAACAAAAATTAAATAAAGCCCTAACTGGTTTGGCTCCGTGGATAGAGCTTCGGCCTGTGGACTGAAGGGTCCCAGGTTTGATTACGGTCAAGGGCATGTACCTTGGTTGCAGGCACATCCCCAGTGTGGGGTGTGCAGGAGTCTGCTGATTGATGTTTCTCTCTCATTGATGTTTCTAGCTCTATCCCTCCCCCTTTCTCTCTTTAAAAAAATCAATAAATTATAAAAAATTAAATAAAAATATGTACAATTTATCAGTGAGAGAGTAGAACAAGTTATTTGTAGGAAACTGTGTGTTTTATTTTCCCCCTCTAGTTGGTTCTCCTGCTGAGTCTAAGAAAAGTGTGCACCAGCCACGCCGCTCCTGATGACGTTTTGTTCAGGCCCACTTCTCTCATCCTGGTGCCATACGTTTATTGGAGCTCAACCAAAACCTGAGTGGCTTTTATAGTCATCGTGTGCCACAAGTGTTCCTCTGGGGAATCTTGGAGTTCTCTGTCCTCATTCTCAGCTTCCATCCCTTACCATTCTCCTTTCCCCTTCTGCCTTCCCCACTGGGTCTCAGGGACCAGAATACAGGTCTTCATCTCTCTTCTGCTTCCCTTCCCAATAGGACTCAGTGAGTGTAGGTTAAGGCGGTCCCTCAGCCCGAGGTCTGATGGATGATGCTCTGTTACCACCAGCCTTTTATGAGGCCCTGAGGATATAGAGATTAATGAGAATTAGCCTCTGTCTTTAAAACCTTCAGGGATGGAAGTAAGAAACCATTTCCATGTGTGACGTTTTCCAGGAGGTTTCCTGAGGCTCACAAAGAGATTGAGAGTGGGGACTGCTGACAACAAGGATTTCGAGAAAAGGCATTCATTTTGTCACCAGGCCAGCCTGGGCTTCAATCCTAGTGCTGCTTCTTGCTAGCTGTGTGACCTTCATCAAGGAATCACTTCATCTCTGGGCCTTGGTTTCCTTACCCATCAGTGAGGAAGAGTAGTAATTTCTTCCTCAAATATTGTTGTGATGCCTAAAGAATGAAATCACACAATAAGAGTGCGTCATGAACTGAAAAACTGTCTGCAAATGGGAATTAAGACACAGGACGGAGAAATTGCATAAAAACAAACAATTGGAAAATTGTTAACCTCAGAAAAATCCATGGCATTTACATTTTTATCCCAAAGCAATTATCACCTCATCATCTCTTCTTTTATTTTCCAATGCAAATCTTTAAAAAGTTATGATCATACCATGTGCATATGATGTGCAAGCATAAAAAAATACTTGCTTTAAGCCCATGAACTATCTCATTATTATTACATTTTAGATTAGCAGGCAGGAGAATGTTGTTGTTTGATGGGAAACATTCCCCACATCTGGAGACGTAATTTACACTTTCCATTTATAGCTTCAGCTGCAGTTCTTCAAATCGGAGTCTGTGTTAGAAGAGTCATTAGGATTCCGAGAAAACAGAAAACATTTTAAGCACTTCCCATTAAACCAATTGCAACAGCCCATGAGAGAATGTTTACCCTCAGAAGGAGGACCCTTGTGGATAATTACTTAAAAGAAGGGAAAGTAGTGATGCCATTTGTGGGAATATCCAATGTGGCAAACGCCGACTTGACTTTGGAGGCAACATGAAAAGAGTTTTGCTCATTTTGTCATTGTATCTACCAATTGAATTTGAGTGAACCCCTCACTATGTTCTATGGACTAATGACAGATGGCCCAAACACATGTTTTGTTTTGCTCTAGCCCTGTTTCAAATGCTGCAGTTGGTTCTGGATTCACAGAGCTTTTCATTCTATATATTTATTTTTTTATTTTATCAACAGAATATAATTTCTCTTCTATCTTTGATACAAATGGCCAAAAATTGTTCTCCACAGTTTTTATTTCCCCCAACGGTCAGCTCCCTTTATGAAAAAATAGAATAATTGAAATTCAAGCAGAGAAAATGAAGATTCATCATGCTAACCAGAGGAGAAAGCATAGACATGCTCACAGAAACATTTCTCTAAACTGAAGAGCAATGGGTTAAAGGACAGAAGACTACTTTGTTTTTTTCTAATGTATGTTTAACTTACATGCTATTTGATGAATTAGTGTCACTTAATAGGAGTTTGTTGTGGGGCCCAGCAGAAGACAAAGATGTCACCCAGGGAGAAGAGGGTATGACTAAAAATTTGGACCAGCTGGGGGCAGGAATGGGGATACCTTGGGCCGTGGGCATAAAAGATAGTTCAGAGTTAGTCAGAGTAATTTAGAGTAATTCTGTTTCATGGAAGAGGTTAGGGGGATTTGGGGCTCTTCCATATGTAGACAGAGAATAAGAATGAACTTAGTAACCTCCTTAGTTCTAGAAATTTCTTTGACACACTCTCATCCACAAAGGAGTCCTAAACTGTCAACCTTTTAATTTTTGAAGAAAATATGGCAACGGCCAGCAGAAGGTCAGAGGGGATGAGGCCGATTCACTGATCATAGCTCCCATGCATTGGATTCATACTATGTGACAAGTGTGCTTAGAAATCACTTTAAGAGCATATTTCATTTATTCCTTAAAATCATCTATGGACTTGCTCTGGGAAGAAAATAGTCTTGTGTCTCAATTTTAATGATTAAAAACACAGACTAGGGTGGTGAATGTGTAAATCACAGAGGTGGTAAGCAACAGTGTTTAATAGTTGACTATCCTGGCTTCAGAGTCCTGGGTCTTAACTGATATTCTGTATGTCATCCTAGTGTGTTAAGCCTGCTTAGCCTCCCTGGGGAAAGACCCCGATTCTGCTCTCCTCTCTTCCATGTAGATTGCTTTTTTTATGTAGATACATTGTTTATGTCATATGCACATTTTAATTTTCCAGTCTAGTATATTCCATTTGGGTCTCTTCCCACTGGCTACCAAAGGATATAAAATTAATGTTTCTTTCCATATCTCCCATTTACATTTTGCTTATTCAGCTGCTCTTCTGCAGGATCTCAGTGTTATTAAAGAATATTTTTTTTCCCCTAACAATGGAAGTGTCTATGGTTTTAGGAAACAAAATTACTATATTTGCCTTATATTAAGCTCTCATTTTGCAACATCTCAGCACCAAATCCATCTTTCTGTACTCTTCCTTTTAATGCCAAAGCTGGGAACTTGCATACTGCATTTCTGTTTTGCCAACTGTTAGGATTTACTAATAAATGGTACTAGATAAAGCCTTAAAGGTCAAACAAGAGCGAGGGATTGGCTTTTTCTATTTGCTTGTCATAACTTTTGTGTGGCCTTAGCAATGCACCTGAACTGCCCTCTCAAGAACAGACAGTGTTCCTTAGTCCTGACCACGGTAGCTGCTGCCTGCAGTTGCTGTCTATTTAACCCCCATGACACCTGTTTGCCTCTTACCTCTAGCACCTACCTAATTAACTAGTTCCTCATACTAAATTTACTCTGTTAAAATACTTAAGGTGGCTTCAATTTTCCTGACTGGACACTTGACGGATTTCTGTCTGAGACTCATTTCTCCCATTTTCCTTTTCAGGGTCTGTAGTAAAGTACAAATTCTCCAATCTGGAATGATCTTAGAGCTTGTCAAGTCCAAATTCTGGCACAGTAGAGAGGTAATCTGTGATTTGGAGAAACCTGAGGTTATATGAGATTTGGTGGGAGAGACATTTGTGTTTATCCAATGGTGTTTACTACTGATGTTAGTACATCTCAGACTGGGACACAGATTCCTTATGAATTTAGGAGAATGAGTTCTTCTCCCCATTGTGGTTCTTGTTGCTGGATCACTTGTACATGTAATAATATCTTTGAGATTTAGTTTACTAACCAATGAGATGAGTTGAGGCATATGTATCCCCATCCCTGAAACAATTCAGAGGGATGTCCAAGGGGTAGATCCATTTTTAAACTTTATTTATTTATCCATCCATCCATTTCATTCATCCACTGTTTCATCTGCTCAGCGATCATTCCATGCATTCACACACCTATTCTTTCCTTCACTTTATTTACTTTATTTATTCATTTTTTTCAGAGATTCTCATCTGTCCTGAATACAGTGCTATACTGGGAGATATAAAATGAGAAAAAAAAAGACTTCCACTTCTATGAGCTCTATAGAAAAGTGGTGAAGTTTTAGTTGCCTTAAGTAGCTAAAAAGAGGAAATCTGATAAAACTTAATAGAAGGAAGGTCTTTCAGGGAGAGAGAAAAGCTAATAGAAAGATGTAAAGTTGCTGATCAGTGAAAATATATGAAATGGTGAGGAAATTAAGTAGTTTTTTAAAATAAATTTTTTATCAATCTTCAATGTAATATTTTTCCTGAGAGGAAAATCCCATTTGTGTCACCCTATTGTAATCCTTAACTAAAATTTTCATATCTATTGCTGTTCTTCATCACAGTATCTATAAAGTTCATTATTTAATTTAAATTCTTCATTGTTTAAAGTATTATATGAGTCTCCTTTTTTCCCCCATTGACCTCTCCCTGGCTGCTCCCAACCCCCAGCACATGCCCTCACCTCCCCCGCTACTGTCTGTGTCCATTGGTTATGCTCATAAGCATGCATGAAAGTCCTTTGGTTGATCTCTTACCCCCTCACCTTCCCTCATAGGTTGGACAGTCTGTTCTTAAGTTTGACAATGGAGGCAAGAGCATACAATGGAGTCGAGACAGACTCTTCAATAAATGGTGCTGGGGAAATTAGACAGATACATGCAAAAAATGAAATTAGAATACCAACTTACACCATACACAAAAATAAACTCAAAATGGATAAAGGATTTAAATGTAAGACAGGAAACCATAAAAATTTAAGAAGACTTCCCTCATAGGTTGGACAGTCTGTTCAATGTTTCTATGTCTCTGTTTCTATTTTGGTTCATCAGTTTATGTTGTTCATTATATTCCACAAATGAGTGAGGTCATGTGATATTCATCTTTCTATGACTGGCTTATTTCACTTAGCATACTGCTCTCCAGTTCCATCCATGCTGTTGCAAATGGTAAGAATTTCTTCTTTTTTATATCAGCGTAGTATTCTTGTGTAGATGTACCATAGTTTTCTAATCCACTCATCTGCTGATGGGCACTTAGGCTGTTTCCCAATCTTAGCTATTGTAAATTGTGCTGCTATGAACATAGGGGTGCATATATCCTTTCTGATTTGTGTTCCTGTTTTCTTGGGATATATTCCCAGAAGTGGAATTACTGGGTCAAATGGGAGTTCCATTTTTAATTTTTTTTGAGGAAACTCCATACTATTTTCCACAGTGGCTGCACCAATCTGCATTCCCACCAGCAGTGCAAGAGGGTTCCTTTTTCTCCACATCCTTGCCAGTACTTGTCATTTGTTGATTTGTTGATGATAGTCATTCTGACAGGTGTGAGATGGTACCTCACTGTTGTTTTGATTTGCATCTCTCAGATAATTAGTGACTTTGAGCATTTTTTCATGTCTTTTGGCTTTCTGTATGTCCTCTTTCAAAAAGTGTCTATTTAGATCCTTTGCCCATTTTCAAAATCAGATTGTTTACCTTCATTTTGCTAAGTTGTATGAGTTCCCTATAAAATTTGGAGATTAAAACCTTATTGGAGAGAACATTGGCAAATATGTTCTCCCATGCAATGGGCTTTCTTGTTGTTTTGTTGATGGTTTCTTTTGCTGTGCAAAAGCTTTTTATTTTGATGTTGTCCCATTTGTTTATTTTCTCCTTAGTTTCCATTGCCCTAGGAGCTGTGTTGGTAAAGATATTGCTACAACAAATGTCTGCTATTTTGCTGCCTATGGAGTCTTCTAAGATTTTTATGGTTTCCTGTCTTACATTTAAGTCCTTTATCCATTTTGAGTTTATTTTTGTGTATGGTGTAAGTTGGTGTTCTAATTTCATTTTTTTGCATGTATCTGTCCAATTTCCCCAGCACCATTTATTGAAGAGTCTGTCTTGACTCCATTGTATGCTCTTGCCTCCTTTGTCAAATATTAATTGAGCTTAATGGCTTGGGTCAATTTCTGGAATCTCTGTTCAATTCCATTGGTCTATATTTCTTTTCTTGTGCCAGTACCAGACAGTTTTGAGGATAGTGGCTTTGTAATATAGCTTGATATCTGGTATTGTGATCCTTCCAACGTTGTTCTTCTTTCTCAAGATTACTGCAGCTATTCAGGGTCTTTTTTATTGCAGATGAATTTTGGAGAGTTTGTTCTAGGTTTTTTAAAATATGCCATTGGTATTTTGATGTAGATTGCATTGAATCTATAGATTGCTTTGGGTAGTATGGATATTTTAATGATGTTGATTCTACCAATCCATGAACACAGTATATTTTTTCCATTTTTTTTGTCTTCCTCTTTCTCTTTTTTCAGTGTCCTGTAATTTGCTGAGTATAGGTCAGAAAATTACCTCCTTGGTTAGTTTATTCCTAGGTATCTGATTTTTTTTTGGTGCAATGATAAATGGGATTGTTTTTGTTTTGTTTTTAGTTTCTGTGAGTTCATTATTGGTGTATAAAAAAGCCATAGTTTTCTGGGTGTAAATGTTATATCCTGCTACATTGCCAAATTCATTTGTTAAGTCTAGTAATTTTTCATGGAGACTTTGGGGTTTTCTATGTACAATATCATGTCATCTGCAAATAATGACAGTTTTACTTCTTTCTCAATTTGGATGCCTTTTATTTCTTCTTCTTGTCTGATCACTATGGCTAGCACTTCCAGTACTATGTCAAACAGGAGTGGTAGAAGTGGGCATCCCCATCTTGTTTCTGTTCTTAGGGGAAATTGTAGGAAACTAAGTAGTTTTTTTCAAAACTGAGGAGTCCTGGGAAATGAGAATGCTAAGGTAAAGTGGATATATTACAATGGCCCTTTTGAAGGAAAGGGGAATATATCAATATTTTTGTGTCTCTCTCTGTGTGTGAATGTATTAATTTTAATGCTTATTGCAAACTCCATGATGAAAATGGAAATTATTAATATTTAACAATAACTATTATCTAGCAAAGATATTAGACAGTATGGCTTACGTTCATTACTAAATGTAAATCTAAGTAAAATTGCCTCTATTCTAATCAAAAGCCCCCAACCTTCACTTGTTCCCACTAACCATCTAAAATGATGGGGGGCTTAATCAGTTTCTGAGTATCCAACATCCATTCATTAATTTTGTAAACACTTTTCTCCTGTCTACAATTTTAGGTCCCTCTAATAGATTTCCAAGTTGTAACAGTAAATGAGGCCCTTTTCTCTCTGAGCATACAGCCTAGCTATAGAAACAAATGATTAAATACAGAATTTCAGGAAAGTGTGATAATGATTACTTTACAGTAAGAATGGTGTGCTTTTGGAGCACATGATAAAGACCACTTAAAATAGCCTAGAGGTTCAGGGAAGATTAAGAAACAGGGTGATATCAACTTATACTTAACATTTTCATAAGAGTTTGTCAAAGAGAGATGATGGGAGATAATATTTCAGGCAAAAGTAGCAGCATGTGTCAGATTTGGATTTTGGTGAGAGTTTAATGTTTTCAGGACATGAAAGAAGTCCATTATGATCAGGCTGTGGATGCTGGGAGAAGGCTAGATAGAGGCATGTAGGGGACAAAATGTATAGGGCCTTTTATGCCAAATGATGCTTAGACTCATTGAATGTATTACTCTATTACACTAAGGACTTTTTGCAAATCCTTGGATGATGCAAGTGGTGAGCACATCACAAATTTGTAATCTGGTTGCATTATAGACCATTAGTCACAGAGATAACCATGAAAGCACATGGACATCTGAGAGGCTGTTTTGGTAGTGATCTAGACTGAAGCCATTTCACTGGGGACGAAGGAAGTGAAACCATTTCAGAGATGTGTTCCTCTGGGGAGATATTGGGCTGCAGAAAAAGATGTACATAGATAGGTATATAGATTTCTCTACAGAGATTGCTGAATGATCAATGAAATAAGATAGGAGATAGTTATTAATTTCAAAGTGCATTCATATGTGGTCATGTATGACACGATAGGACAAAGTGATGAATAAAGACAGTGAAGGTAGACAATTACTTTAAGACTTTGGAAATGAAAAGATAGGGATGGGTAGAAAGAGTGTGAACCAGAAGGGAAGAAGGAGAAATGGACACCTTTTGTTTCAATTGGGCAAAGTTGAGGCTGTTTATCTCATGATGGAGAGAGATAAATAGAAGAGGAGACTGGAAAATACATTAGAAAATGAGGGATAATTGATGAGCTAAGCCTCCAAGAAAGTTGAAGGTAATGGGATTAAACTTTAGATGGAGAAGAGACACCAATCTCAATGCCACAGAAACAAAAGAAAGAGTATGCAGGTGAAGAGGGCTGGTTTCCAGGTTTTTGACTGCTGGTTTGTTTTTGTTGCTTATATTGTCTTCATGAGATAGGTAATGAGGTAGACTACCTAGAAAAAGAAAGGAGTTGGAGGGCTAATTATTTGAAAATGGTGGATTGAAAATAAGTTAAGCTGAACCTTATAAAATTTACATGTGTATGCATATGAGGAAAGATAAAGATTCTAAAGTAAGTTTCAATAAATAAATATTTCTGAGACCATAAACTTTTCCTTCCTAAGAATTTATTAACCTTTTCTTCTTCCTTTGTCCTCTTGTTTTCCTTCCTTCTCATTAGTCACTTAATAACATTTAAACTCTCATCACTTTAAAAATAGTTAAACACATTTTTTTAGAGTTATAAATATACTGTATTCTCCTTTAGCATACACAAAATTAACTGATGCATTATGTTATAAAATTTGGAAAATAATTCTATGCTTTTTATTACTATTGGCTACTGCTCAGAGAAAGCTAAATCTATCTCATTTATAGAACTGGAGGCATTAATGTAGGTATTTTTACTCTATGGCTATGGCTTTTTTTGTTTTACATAAAAATAAATAAGTAAGAATATATATATGAGAAGGACCAATCTTAAACATTTTTTATTTATATATCCATTTAACCATTCATCCATCATTTAATAAGCATCTCTTTGTAAGAGGGACTATCCCAAGCACGAAGAAGACAACATACATAAGTCATAGGCCCTTTTTCAAGTACTTTCAGTCTGTCCAGGGAAACAGACTAAATGGGGAAACATTACAACCAATTGTAATGCAATGTGTTATATACTGTATATATCACAACCCCATATCCAGAGTTCTTTGGGCAAAGAGGCTGCAATGCCTTACTGGGAGAGCTGCAAAATGCATCACTGGGTCTGGGGTGATGAGTAAATTAGCATCTTCTGGCTCCAACTCAGTTTCATTCCCTTAGAACACACTAAGCACATGAGAAGCTTTGCTTACCACATAAGAAGTCCTCTACAGCAACACAGCATCTCAGCAGGCAGCAGCAACCACCCAGGCTAGAAGCTGGAAGATGACAAATGAGAATCTCAAGGTGTTCAATAGTAATCTGAATGGATAATAAACCATGACCATTTATTGAGAACTAACCCTATGACACATATCATGATTAGTTGCTTTAGGTGGGTTACTTTTCTCCTTAAAACAACAGTCTTATGAGGGAGAAGCTTTTATCATCATCACTGTTCAGATAAAGAAACTGATATATGCATTTATCTTACATACATTTCCCAAGGTCAAAGAGTAATGATAAATTGTGTCAGACTTGAATCTCGGAATCTGACCTTAGCACCTGTTATCTTCTCAGGGAGGCCATGAATGCCATCCTGTTTGTTTTTTGTATAAGTTATGAATCACTAATTGGTTAAAAAACAAAAAACAAAAAACAAGCATCACTACAGTTTGGTCAAAATGCGGACTTGGTTAAAATTTAAACCCCAGTCTTACTTTTCCAAGTGAAGTATTGGTAATTTTCATGTCCTGTAGAATATGTTAAAATATTAACACATTCTTAATAATTTTGTCTTTTATTTTTTATTTTTCTGCTCTATTTTTTAAGTTCCAAAGGATGTTTAGCCAACAACTGATTCCCTATTTATTAAGAATAATAAAATGAATGAACCTTAATGTCCAAAAGCAAGAGACTCGTTGGAATGTCTTAAATAAGCTTTAATAGAATTATTTTTAAAACGTTATTATGCTTCTTAAATTTTTCTTATTTAAAAAGTAATAGAAACGCATGAAAGAAAAATGAAAAAGATCATTCATAATCTCCGCCACTTCAACATCTGTTGAAAACAGATTGTATGTACCCAAGATCTTCCAAGATAACTCTATATTATTTCACAATAAAGATGAGATTTAATATTAATACTAATTTGTTATCTTCCACAATTCCTTGACATTTAGATTATTCACAGTGTTCACTACCACGAACTACACAGAACAGAAATAACTGGCAAAAGATGATTTAGAGATGTTACAAGTGAAAAAGTAGACCTCACCTGGAACATTCTGAGAAAGGCACATTTTTAAAGATTGGTATTACCGATTACGCACTGAAAGAAAACAGTTATTGGGGATATTTAGATCACCTTACTTTTTATCCAATGACTGTAGCAGGGAATGGCATGGGCCATCTGCAGCGACCCAACTCTTCTTTCCAGGGCAGAAGGAGGCCCTGGCCCTGATCCACTTTTCCAACTATCCAGGTGCAAACGGAGATGCTCTTTCAGGGGGGTGTTTATATTCCAGGGTCCATCCTTGACACCTTGGATTGCTCACCTCACCTCTGAGCAAATCCATTCTGCTCTATATTCAACTCATCCAGGCCCTGACCACTCCTCAGCACATGCAAACTTATCACTCTAGTACAAGCCACTGTCATCTTCCCTGCCTACCCACTTACAGCCTATTTCTCACACATAAACCAAAGGGACCTTATTAAACTCCAAGTCAAATATCCCACTCCTCAGCTTACATAGCCTTTCAGCTTGTTCAGAGAAAGCACCAAAGTATTCATACCCATGCA
Source organism: Corynorhinus townsendii (assembly GCA_026230045.1). Taxonomy (NCBI): domain Eukaryota; kingdom Metazoa; phylum Chordata; class Mammalia; order Chiroptera; family Vespertilionidae; genus Corynorhinus; species Corynorhinus townsendii. Next base: position 6,852,051 of record JAPDVU010000001.1, on the reverse strand, counting down.
GTGCCCATGGTGTGTGCTGTGGACCTGTCCCGTCTCTGACCTCATCTCCTGATACTGTCCTCCTCACTTCCTCTAGTCCTGCAACACTGGATTCTTGGTTGTTCCTCAAACATGTGAGAGATTCTCCTGCCTCAGCCTCTGAGCTCGTGTTAACGCAGTTCTGGAATGCTCTTCTTACACATCCACATGGCCTGGTCCCTCACAGCCTTCAAGTCTTTGCCCAAATGTCACCTCCACACTGAGGACTTGTGCTGATGAATCTGTTTAGTTACAACCTTTCCCATTTCTATATCCCCTTTTCTGTTTCATTGTGCTTTTTAGCATGTATGGATATCTTTCACATTGCAGGTTCAATTGATTGATTTGGCCAGTCTCCCCCAAGCAGAATGTAAACTTTATGAGGACAAACAAGATTTTCTGTTTTTCATTTCATTGCTATAGCCCCAGTCACACAAAGTATGTGTCAACTTTGTTGTGTGAGTAGCCTTTCTTTCTTCATTCCAGTTATAGAAGCCCCCACCTTGTTATATGTGCAGGGCCAATGGGGCTTAAGATGGGAAGACAGGTACAAGTTTCTGAGGCCCAGTCAGGAGAAAGATAAACCCATATGAAAATGTTTTAGCCATACTGCTTTCCCTAGAAAGATCAATATTCTTAAAGCCAAGGCCCAAACATTGTCTCAGCATCTTTGACCCAGGTCTTATTATGTTTTTGTTTTCCTTCCCAAAAGAGGAAAATGACTGGGACATGTTCTGAGAGGAATAGTATGCTGATATTAAAAATGCTTATAAGGAATAAGCAATTCCAAAAAAACAGGGGTATACAATAAGCAAATATACAGTAGTTAAGAAATCTTGTTCTGGATGAGAACAAAAAAGTGTGAATTATTTTATTTTATATATATGTATTTACTGACTTCAGAGAGGAAGGGAAGAGGAGTAAGACATAGAAACATCAATGATGAGAGAGAATCATTGATTGACTGCCTCCTGCATGCCCCCTACTGGGGATCAAGCCCAAAACCTGGTCATGTGCCCTTGACTGGAATCAAACCCAAGACTCTTGAGTGCACAGGCCAATTCTCTATCCACTGAGCCAAAATGGCTAGGGCAAAGTTTGAATTCTTTTAGATATTTGAATGTAAGCATGTTCCTTATTCAGGCATGCGAACGCTAATGGTTTATAATAACACCTGATAGAAAGAAATGAGTGATAAAATGAGAGCATGCCTGGAAAATGCATAGCATATGATACTCAATCTTTAAAAATTGCAAACTATTGTCATTATCACTATAATTGGACTAAATGAAGAAAGGAGGGCATAGAATTGTATGTATGGCATGAAATGACTACATAAGCACACATTAGCTCAAGGATTTCCAACCTCTCTATCTTGGAACTGGAGGACTCTCATGCTCACTGCTTCACACCTGCCTCAACTAGCCAGCCTCATGTTCCAACCTCTGCCACTTGCACATATCAATTAGAAACCATTTCTGGTATGATTCAGCTTCCATTCTGTTATGTGACAGATACTCAGACTGATTTAACCTAAAGATAATTTATCAGAGCATAAAAACTAGGAAATCTGGGCAGAGCTAGTTTTAAGGAAATTTAATCTGAGGTATCCAAATAGAAGGTTACTTTCAGGACTCTCTCTCTCTCCTCCTTCTCCCTCTTGCTCTCTAAAGTCTGTTCCAGCTTGGATTTATTTATTTATTTTCAGGCAGACTTTCTCCCACATGAAAGCAAGACTTCATGGCCCATCTAATGCAGACGCTTCATGCATCAGAGTAAGGACACCCTTCTCAAATGATCTAGCAAAAGTTCAGGAGCAATCTTCTATTGTCTGGGCTTGGTTCATATGTCCATGCTGGAACAAAGCACTGTAACCCAGACATAGATCACTGGGGCTCACTATGCTTACTTAGAGGACTAGGGAATAAGATGAGGCTTTTGGGACCATAATAATATTATTTATTATTGTTACTAGAGGCCTGGTACACGAATTTGTGCATCAGTAGGATCCCTTGTCCTTCCTGTGGGATCGGGCCAAAACCAGCTCAATGACATCCCCTGAGGGGTCCTGGATTGCAAGAGGGTGCAGGCCAGGCCAAGGGACCCCTTTGGTGCACAATCAGGGCTGAGGAGGGACATGGAAGGTTGGCCAGCTGGGGAGGGACCACAGGAGGGCTCCAGGGTGTATCCGGCATATCTCGCTCAGTCCCGATTGGCCAGACCCCAGCAGCAAGCTAACCTAACAGTCGCCACATCTGCCCCCTGATGGTCAGTGCACGTCATAGTGAGTGGTTGAGCGGCCTTAGCATATCATTAGCATATTACGCTTTGGTTGAACGGACCACTGGACAACCAGACACTTAGCTTATTGGGCTTTTATTATATAGGATATAAAGGGAGGGATTGGTTTTTCTAAATAATTGTTCAGTAGGCATAGAGAAAAAAATTGACATTCAGAGTGACTAACATGAGGAATTCATGATGGATGATTTGTTTTTATTTTTGCTTTTTCAAGAACGAATCAAATGATCTTTATTCATGATCCATTAGTCTCACAATTGAAATGAAAAAGGGGGGAAATGGCCTTTGAATGTTGAGTGGGCTTGTGAGATCATCTGATGGTGTGTGAATGGGTACATGTGACCCAAGACTCTCCATGGCTAGCCTCAGACCCAGCCACACACAGACTGGACTTTTCAGCCACCCATCCCTCACCTGGAGTAAAGGCTGCCACGTGTGCAACATGTCACTTCATCCCTGATGCTCCAGTTTACAGGAAAACCACCGAGTCACGTTCAAACTTCCAGAGATTCATGATCCTGTGGAAAGAATCTGAGACCAGCAGCCAAAAGACCTGCGTGTCTGTTTTAGGTTTGTCCCTCACAGCTATGTCAGGTGTCAGACACTTCTGGGCTGCATGTCCCCATCTATAATCAGAAAGTGTATTTTCAGCTTTAGCAATCTGTGATTATTATTTCCGTTTACTGATGGAGTAACTAATTACTTCATTATAGGATTTCTCAAGACCAGCTACCTCCTGTTTGGTTCAATTAGCAAAACGCTAACATGATTGTCATTGATTTTGATGGTTGGGCTGCCAGGAGAGGAGCCCAATGGGGGATCTTAAGCAGATTTTGTATTTCTAATTTCAAGGTCATATATATACAAGCAGAGCTTCTTCTGCCTGTTTCTAAATTCCTGCTTAGAAAATGCTTGCTCCCCATCATTCTCTTCCTTCTGCAGATGCCCCAGGTCTCTCACTTTTCCCCTTAGGTTCAGAGAAGGGGAAGAGAAATGGACAATGGTGAGACTGGCTGGAACAGAACCTTTGCTTTTCTTCCTGAAGAACCACAGAATATCAGACAGAAGGTGAATCTTAGAGATTATCCAATGCAGCTCTCCTGGCTTCAGAAGAAACAGTTACCGAGTATCTTAGGGTATAGGCACAGAAAGAACATATGCTGCAGAGTCAGAGTGTGGTTTGAATCTTGGCTTTTTCACTTACAAATGTGTAATCTTGGGGGAGAATTTCTTAACTTTTCTAAGTCATTTTTTTTTACCATATATATGGATGCGATAGTTAGACTAATGACCCTGCCCTTCATATATATTCATATCATAATCCCCAGAACCTATGAACATATTATTTTACATGGCCAAAGAGACTTCGCAGATGGGACCCAATGTATTTGCAAGAACATTTATAAGTGATAAAGTGTGGTGAGAGAATCAAGTCAGACAAAAAGATATCATAAATGTTTACCTATGCCACCATCTTGGATCTCCAACAAGAGCAGTTGGAGTGATGCTGTGGAGTGACATAGGGGACATGCCGAGTAAGGCGGGCGGCCTCTGAAAGCTGGAAAAGAGGGGATGGACACTCCCTGTAGTCCGTAGAAGGAACGCTGCTCTGTGGACACATTTTAGACTCCCGACCTCTAGAACTGCGAGAGAATCAATTTGTGCTGTTTTAAGCCACCACTCTTGGATAATGTGTTATGGCAGCATGGGAAAAATGCATTGCAGATTGTTAACCATGTGTACTAATGGCCTGGGACAACCGGTGATTGGGCAGACACACTGAATGCTATTGCTTTTACTACCATTATGGTCATTGTATCTTTTATCCTTCCTCATCCTTTTGCTCTTTTCTTCCTCCCCCTTATCCTTCTCTCCCTCCTCTTCTTCCTTTTTATCTCATTGAAACTAATAGGAAAGAAAAAAAGAAAAACTAGCATTCAATAAGAACCTCCTATACGTCAAGCACCAACCTTGGTATTTCACATGCATAACTAAATTCAATCTTCCAGCAACCCTTGGAGCCAGATTTGAGTATTTCCCCTTTATAGATGAAGAAATCAAAGTCTACTGAAGTCAAGTGGGTTGCTTCCAGAGCACTGACAGTCCTGAGACTGTGGATTACTCGTGCCTCCCTCATCAGTTGAAACTTCACATCTATTCCAAACAAAGAGCTGTTGACCTGCATCCTGTGTGTGGTTGACCAGAGTTGGACTGGGCATGGAACTCCATCACCATGGCAACAGCAACACCTGCCTGGGTTGTGGCATGGCACCCTGTTGGGCAGGGTGCAGATGCTGGGAGAGATGCTGTGTCCAGGATGGTGCTGCCATCTGTCTGAAGATATTTCTTTGCTCAGGACAGCAAATAGCCCATCACCCCATATCACTGCAAATTGCTCAGTTCAGGACAAAATAAGAATGACCATTTATCAAATGCCTGTTGGATGGCAGGCATTGTGCAAGCTTTTTTTTCTATGATTCATATTACAATTCTCTGAGGTGGGTATTGGTTTCTCTATTTACAGGGAGGAAACGGGGGCTCAGAGAGGAGAATGGTCTTGCCCACTCACACATGTAGCAGCAGGCTGGAGTGAAGCCAGCTGTGCCCTGAGACCAAGGCACCCCTTCTCTTAAGAGGCCACACTGCTCCGCAGGCCAAGCAAAGATGATCATAGTGGGTCCCAAAAGACATTGAGTCTAATCCATCATTGTGTTCATTTAATCATTTCCATTTCCATCTTACCCCTTTCTCTGCCTCTTTCTTCTTAGTCACATGATCATTTGACAGTCTTCACATAAACATTGGCACCAGGAGCTGTGATGAGCATATCTTGGTGGGTTGAAGAATCTGCAGTGCTGAGGAGGGAGGATTAAGCAAGTTATTGCAGAGGCGCAGCCTGGGGCACTATCCTCCATCTCTGCCACAGCCGAGCCTGGGACTCGTCACCCTGGGCTGTTGGCCCAGTAGCAGTATCCCTATGGACTTCTCTGCTTGAAGCCCCAATGATGGCCCAGTGGATGGAAGGCAGTGGGCTGGGGAGGGCAAGAGGCTGCATTCAGAACTGGACAGATGTGGACTTTAGGCTTGACTCTGCCATTTCAGAGTTATGTGGCTTGGTCAAGGTGACTCACATTTCTGAGCCTCAGTTTCCTCTCTTGTACAAAGTGTATGGCAATACAAGGTGATCATGTCATACAGTTTCAAGGGCCCCCAGAGCATAAAGGGGTCACGGAGGTCACCTTACTCCACCTGCTATTTAGACCCAAAGGAACTGAGGCTCAGAAACAATTGTTCTCCCAAAACCCCTTGGCCACCAGGAGGGGTGCACCTGGGTTAGTGTCTAACATTATTTCCTCTAAAACATGTTTCTTCCGTGGGATCAAATGTGAGAAACAGTCATTGGCTGTGAAGGGGCCAATTTCAGCATGTGCGGTATTGATAGGAGTTGCCATGCCTTCCCCTGCCTTCTAGAGGTCTTTCTGCAGCTCAGACGAGGGTGATGGCAACCCCAGAACTCCATCTGCAATCTCATTCTAGCCTCTACTCTAAAGCACATAAAATAGCATGAAAGCCTGTAATATAGAGTATAAATTAAATACACTGGATTAATTGATAAGCTCATAAAGTAAGATTCTCAAATGAAACCATTAAGAAAATTCCCCTAGACTATGTTTAATGAGCTTACTTAGGGCTGAGATGGGAAAAAAGTACCTTACATTTAACAGAGCAATTAGAATCTGCTAGGTCTGAAATCCCACTCATACTTCCTTATTTTCAGCAAAAGAATGAGAGGTTTCCTTTTCCCTGGGAAACTTCACTTCTTTCCTGTGCTCTTGCTTCAGTTCCCTTCTCCTTTCTTCAAGGTTGTTCTGCCATAGTGATCCCATCTCTCTCCAGTTCCTAGCTAGCAACTGGATTATAGATGTTTCAGTCTACATGGGGCAGGCCTGCTGGAGACACTGGTGATTCAACTGCAAATTCATCCTTGTTTTCAAGGAGATTTTAATTAGTAGGGAAGAGACAGACAACTCTAAACAAGTTGATAATATATAATTTAACATCAAGTAGTGCAAGATGCTAGGAAGAATATTAATGTAAGGTCAGGGGAAAGGCAGGTGTCTGGTAGTAGTGAAAGCAATGATGGTGTATTGTTGGCAATGATAGGGGTGGTGGTGAGTATGATTGGAGTTGGGTGGTAGTAGCATTTGGGGTGCTGTTGCTGGCAGTGTGGTAATGGAGGTGCTGATGATCATGGTGGTCAGGGGAGGGGCATAGTGACTGTAGGGGTGGGAATGGGGATGGCGGTGATGGCAGTTGGTGTGGTAGAAGGCTATTTCAGATTATCTTGTCAGAGAAGGCTTCCATGAGAAAATGATATTCGAGTCAACCTGAATCATAAGGAGCTGGATCAGCAAAAATCTCAGAGGAAAACATGCAAAGCAGAGGAAATGGAAATGCAAGAGGTCCTGAGGTGTCATTGCTTGCTTACTCCCCCGCTCAGTTCCCTGTTTTGGACACTGAGTTGTGACTTAAACTATCTCTATGGCTCCTTGCGGGGGCGGGGAGGGGCGGGGCGGGGGCTGAGCCAAAGTTACCCCCTGTGGGAATCTGCCTGATGAGTACTTTCTAATTAGTCATTTCCATGCAAATCCTTCTTTCCTGGCCTCCTTCTGTGAACCCTAACTTAAAACAGTGTGTATAAATATCGCTTTCAAGGAGTGTTTCTGTCCAGAAAGGAAATAAAGGTTAGGATTATTAAAGTCCCAAAGGCAACTCAAACTCAACATTTCCAAAACTGAACCCATTATCATTTTTTCCTAATATTAGTTTCCAGTCCAATGTTGCCCTTCTCAGAGCAAGCCTACACCTATTCATCCTGGCCCAATAGCAGAAATCTGGATTATTAACAACTATTTTCAAGTCAGTCTTAAGATCTTGTTATTCTTATTTTCTTTACATTATGCACTTGGAGATTTGTCAAGGCTTGACCAAGAATGATTTATGTGTCATTGGTGACAATGGGAACCGCTGAAGTACATCCAACCTTGTTTACCCAAAATAGAACTTGAACTAACATCATATTCATTCCTTTGGGCTTTGTTCTTGTCAGTCCTTTACAAACTTTGCAAATGTGTGTCATGTCAATTGTATGCAGATTTTTTTAGCAAAAAGGGGAAGGGGATGGGAGTTTCCACCATGTCCTTGAAGATTATTGCAAAGGGTGAGGGATTGTGTGTTTATTGCCCTTCCTTCAGGCTCTGGAAACAAATGTAATCTGTGGGGAAATTCAATAGAAGCCTAACAAAGAGCAAAGGCAATAAGTGAAATTTGGAGGATAAATTAATTAAGCTAAACTAAAATTAGTGGATATGGGTTTGAGATTCTGTGGGAGTCTGGGCTATGGAGAGCTGAAATAGAAAGGAAGCATACTGGCAGGGAGCTGATTCAAGGTCTAAGATTAATTATCATTCACCACCTAATTATGTAGTCTGAATCCCTACCATGCCCATTGAGTTACTTTCCCCTAACACAGGGGATGAGAAAATGATGTGATTCTGGAAGCTGGGGGTCTTGCTTCTAATTTTCACTTCAGACTGATAATAAGAAAGCTCCCCCTTATCTTTTTCTGATGATTTTTAAAAAATTTTTAATCTAATTTAAAAGAGCTGCTCTCTTCCAGATTACTTTCTCCTTTCTTGTGAAATCATCATTTGCATTCTTGTCATCTGAATATAAAAATGCCAAGTGCATTCCTACTGGGTATATAATTTATACCAGGTGGCATACAGAATACAAATCTCCTTACTCAGTTTACTTATTTATACCATCTACTGCGTGAAGGGCCTTTGTTAAAATACTTCAATTTTGCTAATGTATGCAATCAAGGGTAAATGTGGTCTGGCTTAAAGTCATCTACTTCTTACATTAGTCCTGGAAGCAGGAAATTAATATTAGCTCCAGTTTATAGATATTTAAATAGGGTAAGAAAGTTTAAATACATTTTCTAAAACCACATGACTAGTAAATCAATGGAACCCAAGATTGAAAGCTAGGCTTATGCATCTCATCCAACCAACCTGTCCTCTTCCATGTTGATGAAGCTTGAATCTGTTACAAAGTTCAGTCACACATATAGGTTGATCTTGCACAAACAGTTCAATAGCGTTTCATCAAGAACTACAGAAAAAAATAGAAGTTTAAAAGGTTGTCATTTGAACAAGACTATTCAAGCTGCTACATTAAAATCGGGTACTTTTTACTCTAGTACAGTTATTTTATATTTTAGAACTATAATTTTGTTTTATTCTTCTTTATATGTTTTATTTTTTTGCAGAAATGTGTTGTTTCAGTAGTGTTTGTGATTATTGTAGCTGTCTTTAAATCCTTGTACAGCAATTCCAAAATCTGTGTCATCTTAGTATTGTGTCTGTTGATTGTCTTTTCTCCTTTAAGTTGATACTCTTCTGTTTCTTGGTATAATGAATGTTTTGGACTGTACCATGGACATTTTGAGTGTTAAAAGACTATAGTTCCTGTCTATATCTTCTATTTTAGCAGTGTCTTAGTCAGCTTGGCCTGCTATAAAAATATACCATAAGCCATGTTGCTTATAAACAATAAAAATATATTCCTGAAAATTGTGGAGGTTGGAAATTGGAGATGAAGGTGCTCTGGGGTCTGGCCAGTTATCTTCTGGGTTGCAGACTGCCAACTTCAGCATGTTAGAGAGCAGGGAGGAGAAGCAGGTCCTCTCTTTACTTTAAAATATATATATATTTATTGATTTCAGAGAGGAAGGGAGAAGGAAAGATAGAAACATCAATGATGAGAGAGAATCATTGATTGGTTGCCTCCTGCATACCTCACACTGGGGATTGAGCCTGCAACCCTAGGGTGACTAGGAATTGAACCATGACCTCCTGGTTCAGAGGTCAACACTCAACCACTGAGCACACCAGTCAGTTAACTTTTATAAGGACACTAATTTCCTCCATGAGGACTCTACTCTCATGACTTTATCTAATCCTAATTACCTCTTAAAGGCCTCACCTCTTAAATACCATCACATTGGTGGGGGGGGGGGGGGTAGAGGGGTAGTGCTTCAACATAGGCATTTCAGGCAGACAAAAACATTCAGTCCATAGCAAGTAGGTTGCCAACCTGTTTAAGGTTCAGAATTCTTGTCCTGGCTCCCTTTTGTGGTTTAAATATAAAACTTAGTGCTTAAAGACTATGAAGCACTATTCTAGTCTGCTCAAAGTGTATGTTACCCAGACAAGAGGATTCTGCCCCAAAGTGTCCATGGTTCTGACAGGGAAGGGGATAGAGTGCCATCTAGTCACTCAGGGGTGGGGTAAAATAAGCACTTTGCTCAGAGGCTTCACCCAAGTGTGGTTCTTTGTCCTTACTCAAGCCCGGAGGTCTCTCATGACTTATCCTTTCACCACCACCACCTTTCAAAGTTCTTCTACTAGATGACTTACATATTTTATCCATTTAAAAAATTGTTTAAAAGGCAGAGTAAAACAAAGTATGTTTTCAGACAGTCAGACGCAGTAGAAATCCATTTTTTACTCTAAAGCCCATGCTTTCTCTAGTATTTCACACTATTCTAAGGCTGTGATATTTGAAACAGTATGTGTTCTACCTATTTTTAAATTGGATTCTGAACATTAAAAGACATTCCTTCCACTCCGCTTGTTCCCTCAAATTTCCCATTTTCCTCTACATAATGCCATGCCAAAGTTATATCTAGAATATGTTCTCTCTCTCATGGGGTTCTTTCATTCCTCCTCATATTCGGTCCCTAAAGACAGCAATTCCAAGGGCCATTACCTTGGGAGGGACATTACTGTTAGCAGTCATATCCAAATCACTGATTGGCCTGGTTCACCAGGGGGTGGGATCACAGTGTGTTGTTCAGAGGGCACATGGACAAGACATTGTCTGCTGTACTGTGAGAGCCTGAGTAGAGAGAGTGCAGTCAAGGTGGAAGGAGGACTCTCCTCTCTGTTCTCCTTTTCCTCTTCAATGCATTTGGCCTCATGGATAATTGACAGAGAGTATTGTGGGAGCAGGTCTAGCCATCACTCTCCTTCCCTCTTTTTATTTTGGCTTCTATGTAATTGAAGTGAAGAGAACTGGGTTTGTTATCATTGTCCTTTGGTTCTTCTTTGCAAGCATCCAATGTTTTAACCTTTGGAACTACAGTTTAGGCACTGAGCAAAGTAGAATAGAGCTGGAAAGCCAATGGAGTATTAAGTTTCCCTGTGATCCAGTCTAGGATCCCTGTTAACTACTTGGGCTGTTAGGAGTTTAATTCTAGCTCCATTTCAGCATCAGCCCTGGTCCCACCCTTCCCAGACTCGTGTGTGTGTGTGTGTGTGTGTGTGTGTGTGTGTCTCCCTCACGGCCCTTGGAAGAATGGGTTTGGTCAGTAAGAAGAAAGGGGTAGACCACCAAAAGTAGGTACAAGAACATCTGTAGCAATGGTGATCTCTAGATCCCTGAGACTCTAACAGAGTAGAAGTCTCCTATTAACAACACTAGGGGAAAGTGTCACATGATAAAGGGAGGGGTTTGTTATTATTGATTTGTTATTTATCTAAGGAGTAATGTGTGTGTTCTCAAAATCACAGCACTTCAGCTTGGGTAGTCTCAGAGGTCACATGTAATAGGATGACCAATGGCATGGTCTGTCTGGCCATTGTCCCCTTCTTCTCACCTCTCTCCTTCCTTTCTTCTAAGTATATGTGGGGCCCTCTCAAAATTATGTGAAGATGCAAATATTCTTAGAGAAAGACAAAGACTGTACTTTGCCAAGGAACTGAATAACTACTAGTATATTCTACTAGCCACTCACCTATTAGAATTGTAGAAGAGTCTGAGTCCCAAGGAAAGTAGAATCTACCCTCTGCCTACTATGAAAATCCTCCAGATTTTTTTTCTTTTGTAGTTTTCCAGAGGTGATGACTGCTACTGCATGGATATTGGGAAAATGAATGCTTATGAACCTTTCCTGGAATTGAAGTCCAAACTACTGCAGTGGTGTGGGTGCTGGATGAAGCAGTTTAATTAGCAACTTAAATTAGATTATGGGTCATACACATCAGGCCTTATCATTAAACAAGCCTGCCTCACTATTCTCCTTTTTCAGTGCATCTTCAGAAAACACAGTGCATTTACTCAGCCAAGGAAGCTTAGCTGAAAAAATTGAAAAAGAAAAAAAATAACAGCTATTAAAGTTTGGTTTCCCACTCCCCCTCTCCCCAAATCCTCTGCCAGTTTTATTCTCCAGCTTTCCTTCAGTAGACTTTGATTTAACAAGAAAACAGTGGGTTCATTTACACAGCCAGTGAGCGCTTCTCATGTCTGAGCATTGAAATGAAAATTGTGTCTGGGCAGGCTTCTCTGCAGCCCCATCTGAGAGCAGCAGGGCTGTCACTGTGATAACAGACTTGGAGGAAGGAAGCCAGACCTCAGAAGGCAGCGGGGATGGCGAAGATTTTCTCTGGGTGGGTCCTAGGCTAACAGAGAGCAGAAACAAAGGAGATGGAAATACAGGGCTCTGATGCGTTTGGGGTGATACCATTCGATTTTACAGGCTGTAAGCATTAAGTAAATAACCTCTATGGCTCCTAGACTTTAGATATAAATAAGACACAGAGCCAAGCCTCTACACCAGGGGAATTTAAATCCACAATGTCATGCAGCATGCCTACAACACCATTAAAGAAAAGTGGGTAGAGAGACAGACATGTTCCTCCTAGCCTAGAATGAATTGCTTCAAAAATGTCTATTTTTGAGTTTCCACCTTGCGTATCAGGCATACAAACGTGGAAATGGCATGTTCTTTCAGGATTTAGAACTTGATAATAGAGGTAGCCACAGAAATGAATAGTTGTCATGTACATGGTTATTAGCAATATCCTACTCAGGATGTCAACGCACGCTTGCAGGATAAAAGCCTGTGCATTGGACTTGCCCCCAATCTAGGTTTAATGCGAGGTTCTGGCTCTCATAACTCTGTAACTTGGAGCCAGTCACTTCATCCCCCAGAGACTCAGTTTCCCCACCTGTGAAAAGAGAATGACAATATCTCATCTTGTGAAGATGAAATGAAGACAAATAAGGCAATCGGCGTGTGTCTGACATGTGCAGTAAATGCCCCAAACCCACTCATTCTGCACTGATAACTTTGGGATTTGGGGAAAAGGGACAGAGGTTCCCATTCAGGAGCTCTGAAAGGTTTCTGTTGTGAGGTGGGTCTGGAGGAAGGGTGCTTTCACCGGACTGAGGTGGTAGGAAAAGGCATTGCTGGTGGGAGCACGCATGGGAAGTAGAGTGGAAGGTTCCTGGTGGGCTGATGTGCAGTGGGAGATTATTCTGTAAAAAAGCGTGGACCAAAAGACAGAAGGTTTCGAGTTGCCATCTGAAGAATATGCACTTGATTAAACAGACAATGGAAGTCACTGAAGGCTTTTGACTAGGAAAAATGACAGACTGAGAGCTTTTGTCCTTTTTAGAAAGATTTCTCAGAAGGCTATGAGTGGGGTGGTTGGGTTTCAGGGAGAGGGCTCCAGAAAGACCTTAGGGTCAGCCCAGTGGTGGGGCGGTGGTGAGAGGGAGATTAAATATCAGAAATTATAATGGCTTAGTTTGCATAGATCTAGCATGATTCTGATTTTTCTTTTAAGGGAAAAAATTCTTGAAAGCAGGGATCAAATGTAAAAGCTAAGGGAGAGGAGAGGAGGTGAGGGTGGTGTGAGGGGGACTGGGGGACAGAATGTTCTTTCTATTCTTGTCTACTTGACACTTGTAGAGTTGCTCTAGTAACTCATGTTGCAGAGGCAATCAGCACACCTGTTAGTGAGACTTGGCATTTAATTGGCATTAATTGGCACAGAGGCTGACAATGGATGTCACTGATGTGTGAGTGGAACACATTTGCATTGCTCAGAATATTGAGAAGGAGCTAATCTTGCTTATCTGCAGTCATCCCATAGAGGGCATATGTGCTGGGACAAGTCGTCTCTAGGGAAACCAGGCCCTTCACTCAGCCCCTGGTGAGTTCCAATATACAGGAAGGTGGATGGAGGACCAAGCTGTACCCTCTCAGAACTGACAAGTGGAAAAGGCATTAGGCTGGGATCTGTAGGCTTTGGTACTTGTTTTGTCTACTCCACCAACATACTATAAATTTTTGGACTTGGGGCTATTTGACTTTTGTGTGTCTCAGCCAAGTTTTCTGGAAAAAAATGGTTCTGAAAATAAATATTCTAAGCTGTAGATATTAGGGGTGACCTCCTGGTCTCTGGCTTGGTCAATCTGTATATTTTCTCATACTCTTATTGACCACTTTGATACCCCAGGCCCCAGGATTAGCTCTAGGTTCCAGGGTACACAGTTCAGTAAGAAACTGCTAATTTTTTAAGGATCTCACAGCACACAATGGCTAACACTTAAACAACTACATTGACTTAAATGTAGACAATACTATGATAGAAGTGGGTGCACAACCCAACAGAAGTATGAATGGGGAGGGGCATTTCAGATGAGCCTAGGGGCACCAGAAGCATTTTCTAGTTGGACAGAAGAGGATTTTCCAGGTAGAGACAACAGCAATGGACAAAAACACAGATATATTTAATTGTATATTCTGTGGGAAAACAGCGAGTAGTCTAATATGTTGAAGGACTTTGGGGAGCAATTGTGAGTGATAGTTTTGAAAATGGATTCCTGGTTATTAGAACTCAGAGTGCTCAGGTTAACACCACAAGGGCCATTTTATAACTTTAATCAAGATTAATTTTCAATGGGAATCAATGGATAATAGTGTCCAGCACTTGCTCTGGCAAAGCCCTATGAAGGATGGAGGTAGAAGGAGGCTACACACCAGGGCCTTCACTAAGGGACAAAGAGAACACACACACACACACACACACACACACACACACACACACACACAGCCATTCATTTGTTTTTACTTTCATCCAATCATTGACAAACCCCAGTGAATCCCTGTGATGTCCCAGGATTCTGTATCAAATAATGTAAGTGAAGTAACTGTCTTGCCTGTGGAGCTCACAGACAATAAAATAGATGATTATACTGTCCAGTGTGACAGGCTACAACAAGGGGTCTGGGATCCAGAGATCTAGTGGAAGGTTGGTGGAGGAGCTCTTCCCAGAGAAACCCACAGCAGAGTGACCCCTGAGAGTAAGGCTAAGTCAAGCCAAGTTGGACAGGGGGTTGTGTGTGTCCTACAGGACACAGAGAAAACTGTTTGGGGAAGAAGGGGGATTCTGTACTGAACAAGTGAGGAGATCCTGTGACTGGAACAAAATATGTGTAGGTGGAGGAGGGGCAGGGCTAAAACTGAGCAGGCAGGTTTCAACCCCCACCCCCAGCACCAGGTGGCTGATGAGGGGCTGTCCATGGTACTGAGGAGCACAGAGCCACCAGCCCCTCAGTACTGAGAGACTGCAAACCTGCAGAGACAGAGAGATTTTTCATGGAAATATGAAAATTTTTAGAAGAGCTTTTATTTTTATTCTAAAGCTTTAGTGAAGAAGGTCCACAGTTCAGTTCAGGAGAGGGGATGAGGAAATATTTTTTTACCAAATGTTTTCCCTACCCCACCACCCATTCCAGTAGGATGGTTGTGTTTAGTGACTGGGAAATGCTCAGGGGAAATGCACAGGGGTTGTAAGTGGCTGGCTGGTGGAGGTTGAAGCCCCTTCCCTCATTGAAGGCAAGGCTCCATCTTCCTTTGGGGTGGAAGGTGAGAAAGAGAGCAGCCCTGGCAAAGGATTGATTGTCTGCCCTGGGAGCTAGTTGGAGGTCTGAGGCCCAGCCAGTTAGAAGGCTCCAGACCCCACAGGCATTATTCACTCAGCTTCCCAGAGACTCTGTTCAAAGTTATTCCAAGGCAGTTCTTAGAGCTTTGGATTAACAATTCACCAACTTTATTGCCTACCTACTGAAATGCTTATCAACAGGAACCCCCAAGATCAGGGGCAGAGTATTATTGCTGCTAAAGGGTTAAGCCAGGCAGAGATTTTGACTCTTCCTCCCTCTCTATCAAACACTTAAAGAAGTCCAATTACTGGGAGAGACCATACCAGAGGTGTTCAAGGCCACTCAAGTCAGAGTGCCTGGGTGTAAGAGGGCTTGGCTATTTACTGGGCCAATTACCTCTGCTGTATGTATTAGTTTCCTATGACTGCTATCAAAGTTACCACAAACTTGGCAGCTTAAAACAACTGAAATATATCCCTTCATAGTTCTAGAAGTCAGAAATATGAACTCAATATCCCACGTCAAGGTGTTGACTGGGTCATATTCCCTTTGCCTCTTCCAGCTTCTGGTGGCAGCCAGCATTCCTTAGCTTGTGCTTGCATCACTCTAGTCTCCAAAGCCAGTGTCTTTAACACTCTGCTTTGACATCACATTGGCTTCTCCTATATGTGTAGTGAAATATTTCTCTGTCTTCCTCTGATAAAGACACATGTGTTTACTTTAGGGTCTACCTGGATAATCCAGGAGAATTTTCCTTTTCAAGACATTTAATTTAATAACATCCATGAAATGCCTGTTTTTGTCAGATAAAATAACCTTCACAGGTTCCAGGGATTTGAATATTTGAATGTAGATATCTTTTAGATGGTTATTTTTTCTAGCCTACTACAGTGTTCTCAAATGTCACCTGGATCACCCTAGCTGACTTGGCTCAGGGGATAGAGCATCGGCCTGTGGACTGAAGAGTCCCAGGTTCAATTCTGGTCAGGGGCACATGCCTGGGTTGCGGGCTTGAGCCCCAGTAGGGGACATGCAGGAAGCAGCCAATCAATGATTGTCTCTCATCATTGATGTTTCTATCTCTCTCTCCCTCTCCCTTCTTCTCTGAAATCAATACTAATAAAATATATATTTTAAAAAAGTCACCTGGATATAATGAAGGGACCTACCTTATTAGCTACATATGGAAATTAAAGGTAGTACCCCATCTGCCCAATCTCCTCCTCCTCCTCCTCCTCTTCCTCCTCCTTTTCTTCCTCCTCCTCCTCCTCCTCCTTCTTCTCCTCTCTCCCTCCCTTACTCCCTCTCTCTGTCTCTCTCTCTCACACACACACACATCAATATCTGCCACAAGGTAAATGGTCAGTAAATGTTAATGATGATGGTTATTACATAAAACAGCCATCTCTTTCCTCTTCTCTACCAAATTACTATGGGACTCTCTCTTTTTCCTCTCTCATCCTTTCCATTTCTACTATACTGTTTTCCAATTTTTTCCTTTTATAAACACTGTAAGCAGTGTTCTGATAGCATGGTTTTTTTTTCTGTTACTATTTGTATTTTCCCAAGATGATCTCTCTACCAGGAATGGGAAGGTTGGAAGTCATCCTAGACTCCTCCCTTCCCTTTTGTCTCTTCTGTTTTTCCAATACCACTCCTCACTTCTTATCATTCCAGACCCATAAGAGACCACCTCAGAAAGATCTCTTAGTTGGCCTGGTCTTCAGTCAACTGCCAAGCTCATAGTTAAGGCTCTAATGGTTACCACTGCTCATGCTGGTAATAAAAATAGACTCTTAATAGGTGTCTGCCTCCTAATTCACCCCATCTTTTACATTGCCAGAAACTCATTTTGTTTGTTTGTTCATTTGTTTTTCTTTTCAGAGCAGGTAGCACATGTTGAGATAAGAGCACAACCTTTTAACTAAGAATGGTGAGGATTCTGCTATTTACTAATTCAAAATGTTTAATCTTTCTGAGCCTTAGGGACAGTCTCAAATAGCTGTTATGAAAAACTGTACAGAATAGTGAATGCAAAGCATTTGTGTGGTTCTTAGTATAAGACAGGTGTCAAACTCATAGTTTCCTTTTCCTGTTGAATAAAACAAACAAAAACTCTTCACATCATGCCCCTATACACATCCCTGGCTTTACTGATTATATAAAGTACCTGGCTTCACTGATTCTTCCCTGTATATGCTACACCCTCAATGATCATCCCTCTTTATTGGGTCATTACAATCAGCAAATGTGCTGTTTTTTTCTGTCTTAAAAATAATTACTTGACTCTACTTCTCCTGTCAGTCTTCACCACATTTCTGTCTTCCTCATTGCTGCAAATCTTGAAAGAGTTGTCTAAAAACCAGTCTAAGCAGGTTTTTTTCCCATTGCCCTATGGAAATCACTCAATTCAAGCTCACCACTGACCTCCACTGCTAAATCCAGTGGTCAGTTTTCAATCTTCATCTTACTTGATTTATCAGCTGCATTTGACACAGTTGATTCATTTCTCTTTGAAATACTTTTTTTTAAAGGATTCACTGGGCTCTACATTCTCATTATTTTCCTTCAACTTCACTGGTGGTTCTTTCTCAGCTTACTTTATTTATTCCTTGTCTTTGTAACCTCCTCACCTGGGGCTGCTCTCAGCTCTATGCTTGTCCTTCTCTTTCCTTACATAATTATGTCCTTGCTAATTACAGCCAATATGAGGCTTTAAAGAAAATCCATATGCTGAAAGGTCAAGACCTATTTCCCAACCTCCAGATCTTATATTCAACAGTTTACTTCACATCTCTATTTAGAAGGCTTATAGACAACTCAATTTCAACCTGCCAATCTTCTCCCCACCCCAACCACCACCACAACCTTCTCCACTCCTCCACCTTCCCATCTCAGATGATGACACATACTCCCTTCCATTTGCTAGCTACAATGATCTTTTCTACACAGTCCTTTAGGATATACTATTTGATTTGGGGGAAGGTTTTTGTGCTGTCATAGTACATTGTATTGACTGTCAGTATGACATCAGTTTGCATATTTCTCAGTGTCTCCTTTTCTTTCCTGCTTATTTGTACTATCAACTCCTTGAAGTTAAGGACATCATATCTGGCAAAATGCTAGATATTATAAATGTGTATGAAATAAATGAATTAAACCTTTAGGATAGAAGAACCATGGTCCATAATTCAAAAACTAGTTTACAGTCCCATAAGGGTAATAAATATATACAGAAAAAATACAAGGAAATTAAAACTAATTGGACAATATACAAAAATTTGTCAGTTTTCAGTCTTGATCCAGTGTTAAGGAGGAAAGTAGTGATCTTTATTAGCATCTGGTGAAACATAACAGAGAAGACAGGAAGATAGACAGATAAATTCTAAGTCCTCAATAAAATAATCTTAAGGCAAGTTATGAATGGGGATTTCCATTTGAGTACTGGGAAAATCTGAGCTCTCAATCAGGAAGATGTGGGATTCAATCTCAGCTTTATAATTCAACAGCTGAGGATTTGGGGCAAATTATTTAATGTCTCTGAGTTGAAGCTTCCTCATCTGTGAAATGAGCATAATAAATGTTCACCTTAAAGATTTATTTTGAACAGTAAGTGGGAGAAAGTTGAGTTCATCATCACCATTAAGTACAGGGTAGCTACCATTGTTAGTCTCAAGGAATTGTCCCAGAAAACAAAGAGATGACATCCAAGTGATAATTTTTATTTCCAAATTGTTCTGGGTTTCTATATTTCTGAAAATTCTTATTTAAATATGTTTGTGCATGTATGCATGCACGCACATATGTGCACGTGTACCTGTGTCTATGGCTATGGGTTTGGGAGAATGGAGAAGAATAAAACATTTAACCAAAGGGTCTCACCATCTAGCAATGGGACCATGTTGGCTTATTCAACACACCCACCCAAGATATTGCCCAACATCATCTGCTTTCAAGTCTATTGCCTTCTGCTTTGCTCCTTACCAGCCACTATTGCTGGAGAAAGCAACATGGAGAAAGTCATGACAAGACTATATTCTCTCAACTAAATTGTGAGCTCTTGTTCATTGCTTAGCATTCTTGTGCTTTATCATGACTCACATTGCTTTGGCATGATCCCACCTGGAAAAGCAGCAATATCTGACCAAGGCCAACAACTCCTCATTTGTGTATCCTCAAAGACAACATTGCAGAAAGCTATTTAATTAATGTGCAGATTGTTATAAATATTAAACTTTTATATGAAAATAGAAAGCCCTTGATGAATGTGGGAGATCTGAATTAATGAGGAACCAATAAAGACGAAGATAAGGCCAGTTCCTACAGCCTCACCTCTCAGTTTGTTTACCTTTTCACATCTCTTGTTCTAGAATCCCCTTGCACACTACTTCACATTCTTTTGGCCCTACCCTTTAGACATTCACTGCTGTAGTGACCAATTTCATGCAGGTTGCTTTGGTTTCACCAGGTGCAATCTGACAGCATCTCCCCTAAGCCTACACTGAACACCTCTCACTTCCTGCCCTGGAGATTTTCTGATGCTGAAGATTGCAATGCACAGTGCACAACATACCTAGATGTATGAGGGGAAGAAATTACTGTGGAGCTGTTTCTGGACCTGATTAATAAATATTCTGCCACCTATTCCCTAGGGAGACAGTTCTGAGAAGTATTTCATAAAGTGCTTTGAAAAAAATCTCTTGGGATTGATGACTAGTTGGCTCTCTGTCCTTTTTTTTTTTTTCCTTTTTTTTAACTCTTGATCCTCTTCTCTGGGATCACATTCCTAAATAATCTTCCTATATGCAAGCTTTTGCCTGTCTCTGCTTTCAAGAAACTCTGGCTCAACCCAATCCACTAAAGCACATTGCAGTGACCTGCACATATTATCTAATATATAATCTAATATATAAAAGGCCAGGTTTGTAAGGACTGATCTCAACCAAAAGCTGACCAACCCAGAGAGAGAGGCAGGGTCTGATCCACAGCCTCAGTGGCAGCTGTTGATCAGTACTTGCCTCTCTCTTTTTCTCCCTCTTTCTTTCTGAGCTTTGCCAGCAGCCAAGCTTTCCTTTCTCTCCTGGCCTCCTAGGGGGCTGCTGTTAAGCCCCACCTCTCTGATCAGGCCCAGAGATAGGCCCGGAGATGCTGACTGGCATAGGAACTGACCAATCAGAACCAAATGTGGGTATGGTGAGGAACCAATGGCTGTCTAGGAGGTGGAACTTTTGACGCTGACTGGCATAGGAACTGATCAGTTAGAACCAAATGTGGGTGCTGTGAAGAACCAATAGCTGCCTAGAAGGTGGAGTTTCTGATGCTGACTGGCATAGACCAATCAGAACCAAATTGGCCAGCTGGGGAGGGCAGTTGGGGCAACCAGGCTGGGAAGGGAAGGCAGTTAGGGGTGATCAGGCTGGCAGGTGAGCAGTTAGGAGCCAGATTGTGAGAGGGATGTCCAACTGCCAGTTTGGGATCGGGCCTAAACCAGCAGTTTGACATCCCCCAAGGGGTCCCCAGTTGGAAAGGGTGCAGGCTGAGCTGAGGGAACCACCCCCCTCTGTGCACAAATTTCATGCCCTGGGCCTCTAGTAATAAATAGTAGGTGTAATTGTTTACTTCACAATCTTACAGTTTGCAGTTGGAACAGGTAAAAGTCCTTCTGAGACTGACCTCCTGTATACTTTTTTCTTCCTTTTGAGTCTCTATCCAATTTATAGTCTCTTATGTTTCAAACAAGGTAACTCTTGGGTATAGCTGACTGACTGTTGTATGGACTTCTGACCCAGAAGGAATCAATCTTTTGTCAGGGCTGAGTCAATCATGTTTTCTCCCTAGATTTTGATATTAGTATATGGTGACTCTAATCTATATTGGTTGAATTTTTAACTGGGAGGCACTAAACCATGGGTGAGAAGATATAAAAGAACAGAGAATGCCAGGCTGCAGATGAAGACTCAAAGATATAAGATGATAAGACTCAATAAAAGTAGGAATTGAGAAGGTAGAGCTTTTCTATTATTTTTCCTTAGAGTTTTTATATTTACATTTCTAGCCCTTATTAAAGAGCAATTTTACTCCATGCGCTTTGGTTCTATGAGATATATCCTTATCTGTATAATAAATTCCCTATTGAGTTTGAGGTCATTTCAGTGACTTACTTTCCCTTGCAATTGTATGTTTTCTAAAACACTCAACAGTCCTTTAATCCCTTGGGTGGCAAGATCGTTGGCACATAGTAGATGTACATGTTTTATGAATAAGTGAATACAACAATATATATTTCTTGTTCTTTTCTTTCCCCTATATCTTCACAGCCAACCTGAACACTGCTGCATAGACTAACTCTATACATTGCTGCCCTTCTGAAGTTTTCCTTTTAACTTTTTATGTCTTCATTCTCATCCTACCAACATTCTGATGCAGGCCATCTAATGTCCAGTATATTGGCTTTTGTTCTGCTCCATGCCAGCCACTGTTGGAAGAAAGCCACACAAATGGTCATCTTCTTTATTTGGAAGAAGTTGTGGGGGTGATTGATTTCCTGCACTGTAGCATTTGATTCTTTTTATGTATCTTTAAGACAGTAGTAACCAGTATGATGCTTTTAATATTGATATTTTTTATTTAGCTTAGGGTTCTTCAACTGAAGCAGTGAAATGTATTCATAGACCAGATTCTTTTTAATAAACACAATTTTGCTGCCAAAAATATATAAACAAAATACAGAAGAAAACTAACAAACAAAAAAGAAAATCTGATTCCATTTAAATCAGTAAGTGTCTGCCCACAACTTAATATCTCTTGATTTATCTAAAAAATATCTGACATGTTTCCAAAGCAATGGTTTCAAACCTTTCTAATTGTCATCCAAACTCTTTACTTACTCACTCACAGTGACCATCTTCACCCCCTGCCTTGTTGGAAAATTGCTGAAATATAGGAGGAGTTATATTTTATGTGCTTCATAAATATCCTGTGTTTTCACATGGCTTCCATTCTACTGCTCTTTCTCCACTATTTGCCCAAAATAATACTTTACTTCTGCACTAGGTCACCCTCCCCTCTTCCTGTTCAAGATGTCATCCTATCTCTCTACTTACCTTTGCTTCAAGCATCTTGAAAATGTCCTATACAAATTACTCCAATATCTTTATGTTCCAATGAATCCCCTTGAGATAAGGATTCTACTCATGCAGCTCCACTAAATTGGTTAACTGGTAAGTTGACAGTACCCTTTCAATTACAAAAGTCATTTGGTCCTCCTCCTCCTCCAGCACATCTGATTTTTCTGAACACCTTCATTTTTTTCAGGCTTTTTGTGACTTCTTTTTCTGGGTCATCCTACCAATTTGATAGGTGTTTCCCTTTATATGAAAATCTTCCATAA
The DNA here is from genome assembly GCA_026230045.1 of Corynorhinus townsendii. Taxonomy (NCBI): domain Eukaryota; kingdom Metazoa; phylum Chordata; class Mammalia; order Chiroptera; family Vespertilionidae; genus Corynorhinus; species Corynorhinus townsendii. The sequence goes on along the minus strand of JAPDVU010000001.1, from coordinate 6,829,541 downwards.
GGTACAATCAACTGTGCTCTTCCTTGAGGATCTCTTCCTCTGAGGCATTTCTACAAAGCGGATGACTCTCCCAATGCCAACGAAGGAATCAGCTTCTCCTGCATATTCTGGCCTGAATTTCCAACGTTTTGCTGGACAGCTCCCTTGGTCAGCTCCTAAACTATTAAATACCACTTATCCACTTCTACCAAAAAGACTGAATCTGTAAGACTTTGGGACTGGTTCAGGAGGAGAATGCTGGAGGAGAGGGAAAGACAGAGGAACATCAACAATGATTCTGAGGTTTTTAGCCAATAACTTACTACTGGTAATTAATAGAATTAGAAAAAAACAAAAACAAAAAACAAGGGGCATTCATTGGTTCATCCCTTTCTTCACTCCTGTCTCCAAGACAATTGGGTTGGCAGAAGATGTTTTTTTATTGAATTCCTACAGTGTGTCAGAAGCTGATATAGGAGTTTTAAATAGTCTATTCCACTTAGTTTTCAAAACAACTTTATTTTATGTATTTTCTGTTACTGATCCTATTTTACAGGCCAAGAAACCAGGGCTACAAGACATTTAGGCTACGTACTAAGTCCATTAATCTTCAAAAACTTTGTCTTTCTCGTCACAACTCACAATATGAGAAAATAAGAAAGTGAAAAAAGCTTTAAAGATTAGAGCTTAATTAATATCTGGTGAATTGACATTTAAGATCGGAGTCAAGGTTTTTAAGGATTTGTGCTGGTGGTCAGTTATAAGTCCTAGTTCCTCTCGTTGGACAATTCTTCTTAGAAATTACAAAGAGAGAGCTTTTATTTTATTTTGGATTTGTCTCTTTAATTAGAACTCTAGAACACTCTATTACTTTCCATTCTGTACTCTTCATCGTTGTTTTAAGCACACACACATATGCAAACACACACTTGTGTCTCTATATCAGGATTTCTTAACATGTTATTGGCATTTGGGGCTGAATAATTCTTTGTTTTGGATGAGGCTGTCCTGTGCATCATAGCAAGTTTAGCAGAATCCCTAGTCTTTACCAGTACACACTAGATACCCCTAGCATCTTCCCCTAGTATGAATGACATTTTTTAATGTCCTATTAGGAGTAAAATTATCCTGGTTGAGAATTATGGATCTGTGTTTCTATGCACATAGAACCACATCCATATATAGCCAACAAGGATGTATGTGTGGTGCATGAGGGTTCATATTTCAATACCAGTGCTAGGAATGGTGCCTGAAAAATACTTGACACAAAAAACAAAGCTGTTTGTTGCATAAATAAATAAATGAGAAGGAAGATGATCTACTTTATGCCAGATCCTTCATTAATAACCTTTCTTCAAAATGACTCTGTGAGGGGGATAATAATACACTTATTTCCTAGATGAGTAAAGAGAGGCTCAGAGAGCATGACTTCCCTGATTCACACAACTGGACAGTTTAAGAATTGGCATTTCTACCTGGTTCTGTCTATACTAAAGTCCGCCCTCCTTCCAGGACACCAGCTATGATATACAATTATGAGAATCAAGAGAACCAAAGTTTAAGACTAAACAAAAGGATTGCTGATTACATTTCAGCTTTTTGCAGGGAAAATGGTTTGTAAATTACGTGCTGGCCAAAATAGAATTTTTGAGTTCTATTTCCCTACCTCTCCCAGTCTCCCACTATGGGTGACCTTGTTTCTCTTCTTCCAGAGAACATTACAAAGTTATAAATTTACATTGTGATCTGACAGGAATGATTTTTTCATCTGCTTAGCCACTCAGTGATGTGGACATGACCCAGATTGTTTATAACTGATTATGGGTGACCTTGATCAGCCAGGTCTAGCTGACACCTTTGTCTACAGCTGGGAGTCACAATCTGAAAGCTAGCAATCTTCAACAAAAGTGTCTTTTCCAAAAACTTCAGGGAAAATAGGCTTCTAACTTGGTTGTTTGGAAGGAGACTTGAAATAAAGTGAACAAATGCATCAAGTATTATTTTTCACTTGATTTAGACTTTAGGCATGAGAGACATTGCAGTCAGTTTTTAGGAAGTAAATTATCTTTAGTTAGAATGGCTTCCATGTAACTAGAGTTTTGAAGTGTCCATTCTTTTCTCTTGGAAATGAAAAGCTATATAGTAATAACTTCAATGGTAACAATAATAATTATAAGCAGTATAGGCTAAATGCTACCTGCTTTGAAGTTGCATATAGACTAGTGGCCCGGTGCACGGATTAGATTCATGCACATTGAAAGGAAATTAACTAGAAGTTAGCCAGAGGGGCAAGACTGGGCAAGATGGGCCAGACATGCCCTGGAGTCAGCCTCCTGTGGTCCCTCCCCGGGCCTCACCTGGGATGGTGACTCGGCTCAAAGGGCATCTGCAGAGTAAGCAGGGTCTCTCTGGTAGGTGGGTCCCTCTGCCTGGCCTGTGAGGATCAGGCCGAAACTGGCTCTCTGACATCCCCTGAGGGGTCCTGGATTGCGAGAGGGTGGTTCTGGAGTGACGTACCCTGGAATCAGGCTCCCTCCTCTCTGGTTCCGGGGTGCCTCACCAGAGAACCGCCCTCTTGCAATCCAGGACCCCAGCTCTGCAGCTCCTGCCCCCTGGTGGTCAGTGCATATCATACCTACCAGCCAGTCAGATGGTTGGATGATCGCTTAGCCTTTTATATATATACTAGAGGCCCGGAGCAGGAAATTCGTGCATGGGGGGGTGGTGTCTCTCAGCCCAGCCTGCACCCTCTCCAATCTGGGACCCCTCGAGAGATGTCCGACTGCCCGTTTAGACCCGATCCAAGTAGGGGATGTCTGACTGCCCATTTAGACCTGATCCTCCTGCTCTCTCCATGGTTGCAGCCATCTTGGTTGGGTTAATTTGCATATTTGCTCCTGATTGGCTGGTGGGTGTGGCTTGTGAGTGTAGTGGAGGCACAGTTAATTTGCATATTACTCTTTTATTAGATAGGACTAGAGGCCTGATGCACAAAGATTCGTGCAAGAATGGGCCTTCTTTCCCCTGGCTGCCAGCATTGCCTTTGCTCTGGCTGGAGCTGCCTTTCCACCTTCCCACACTGCCCAAAGGCCCGGAGCAACTGGGCCATTGCAGAACGCCTGCATCATCACCATGGGGACAACACAAGCATCCTGCCCCACCCCTGGCTGCTAGGCACCTGCATATGCAAATCAACCTACCATCTTTGTTGGGTTAATTTGCATATTCGCTCCTGATTGGCTGGTGTGTGTCATGAAGCTATGGTCAATTTGCATCTTACTCTTCTATTTATTAGTGTAGATATATGCAGTGTTGACATTCTTATTGAGGCAGCCATTCTGGGTGCTTTCTCTCCAATGAATACTCAGGAATGCAGGCCCCTATTCATCACTGGGTTTCCAGAGTTGATGAAGAAGGGAAAAAGAGGACATGGTAAAGGTTTGCTATTCAGGGGTGGCGGACCTTTTTTCTGTTAAGGGACATTTGGATATTTAAAATACCATTAGTGGGCCATACAAAATTATCAACCTAAGAATTGGCCTGCTATATTTGGTTAATCATTTAATTAACTCACCCCTAAAGCCTTGGCAGGGCCAGATCAAATGATTTTTTGGGCCTTATACGTCCAAGGCCTGATGTTCCCCACCCCTGAATGCTTTGGCCTGGGATTGACACATATCACCTCTGCACATAATTAGTTTGTTAAAAATGAATAACAGGGCCCCTCATAGAGTAAATGCAAGGGGATTGGAAATTATAATCCATGACTTGGCAACTACTTCCCAACAACAACTTTATACCATAGTAAGGGGACAGAAATTTTTCATAGTCTGAATTTGTTTTATGTACTGTATACTTTTCAAGGTTCTTTAACATTATACTTTTTCACTGGGAGTAAAATAAAAGCATAGTAGCCATTATTTTTTCTTCCTGTTATATAGAGTTATAATGTAATTTAAAGAGATTAATAATTAAAGATTAGTAATTATGTATTAATATAAATTGCATCCCTTCTATTCAGTGAGATGTAATGCTTATGGATTTTATAATAGGTCAAGGAGGACAGAGACAGCCACAGTCACACCTGGGGCACAAACTCTTCAGACATAAGAGGCATTGAATAAATGTCTGTGTAACCTAATGGACTGAAGTTGAATGCCAACTTAGAACAGGACCTGGTTGGAGTCCCTGAATAACCATTTAAAAATATTAATATCAAAGGCCCATTTTCTTAGAAAATGTAACAAAAATATTAGATAACAATCAGTATATTTACTATGTACCATTTATTATTCTAACAATTTTGCATTTAATGTATATTAATATATAATGATTAATCTCTTAATTGTTAACCTCTTTAAATTACATTACAACCCTATATAATAGTAAGAAAGAATAATGGCTACTATGATTTTTATGTTTGGTAATCAACAGGTCCAAATTCATGACACTAATCAATCCTCAGACAATGTGGTGGTGTGCCTATTGCTAGTTAAATTCACCAATTGCTGACACATCTTTAACTGTATTAATTTCCCACAGTTGCCTTTGCACATTGCTACAAATTTTGAGGCTTAAACAATAGAAATGGGTTGTCTTATAGTTCTGGAGGCCAGAAGTCTGAAATCAAAGCGTCTGCATGGTTGATTGGCTCTGAGGGAGAGTCTGGCCCATAACTTTCTCCATGCTTCTGCCAGTTGCCAGCAATCTCTGGTGTTCTCTGACTTGTAGCTGTGTCACTCCAAACTCTGCATCTTCCAATGACATCCTTCCTGTGTGCCTGTGTCCAAATTGCCCTCTTCTTACCAGTCATTCGATTAGAAACCACCCTAATCCAGTATGACTTCATCTTCCTCTTAACATGATCACATCATCAAAGACCCTATTTCTAAATAAAGTCATGTTCAGAGATGTCAGATATTAGCCCATGAAAATATATCCTTGTAAAACCTGTTTCAACCCTCACCATCAACCAAATTAATTTACTGAGATTAATATAGCAAAATGGAAAATATGATATGCTTGCTATATACCATGCACTGAGTTAAGTATTTTATAGGGATTGCCTTATTTAATCAAAACACCCCTATGAAGCAAGACTTATTATTATTATTATTATTACTCCTGCTACTATCTTTATCATCATCACTACACAATTTTTATCTAAAGAGACTGAGGTACAAGGCGGTAGGAACCCTGGCCCTGGGTGAGATGATGAATTGGCAGAGCTGCAGCTGGAATAAAGTCAGTGTGAATTCAGAGCCTATGGTCTCATCCAATATCCTGTAGAGCTGACATCTGTAATTTCTCCTGAAACCAGTGGAAATGTACACCCTCCCTCCAGTTTCAATCCAGCATGTGGCACCTTCTCTTGCTGCTTCTTCCCTCTTAAGCTTTCCATTTGAACCCTCCTGTCAATATGGATGCACTTCCCCCAGTTTTCATCTCCAAGTTCCAGGAAGGATCTGTTCTCCTCCAGCTCCCTTAACTGGAGCTGCAGATGATTAGCTGAACTTTTTCCTGGAGCTGAGCTCTTGCTCAAGGCAAACTTTCAGATGCCAGCTTCTTCAGCACCTCTGGCTGATAAGATGCATAATTGCAGAGCAGAAAGAGGCCTCTCTGTCTTTCCAATTTGGCCTGAATGTTTGCACAGGGCTTTGTGGAGAATCTGCGTTATTACTCCTCCCACATAGTCAGAAATCCAAAATGGCTGTTTTGGTGGGATGAAAGCTTAATGTTCATTCTCTATTTCAGATTTTATAAATTATAAATATTGCCTGTTATAACAAGTAAAAATTAAAAGAAAAAAACACACCCAAATATGTATAAAGCTATAGCTAATGATCCCCTCCACAGTGACACCTTTATTTCCAGGCCTCTGAAGGAGCTAATGTTAAGAAGCTATATATTCACTCTTGTTCTGATATATATTATATAAAACTAGAGGCCTGGTGCATGAATTTGTGCAGGGGAGGGACCACAGGAGGTTGGCTGGCTGGGGGGAGTGACCACAGGAGATTAGCCGCTGCCCCTGAGGAGGGAGCTGGCCCTTGGGCCCCATGAGAAAGGGGCCAACATCTACCACCACCCACCCCAGGTTCTCTGTCCCAACCTGGGGCCTGAAGGCCCCAGCAGGGTCGGGAGAGGAGGCGATGGTTGCCAGGCTAGGCATGGAAGGAACGGACGCTGACACTGCCTTTGGTGCTCCGCCACTGCATGGTTCCCCGCCTCCCCGCTCCTTCTTTCCTCATCACTGCTGGCGGCAGGTGGCTCCCAGGGAAGGGAGAGGACTGGAGTGAGACAAACCCTTGTGTCCGGAGCTGACTTTCAATAGATCACAGTGAGGGAGCTGCTCTGCTACATACAAAACCCCAACCCAGAAGCAGGTAGTGTACAAATGGTTTAGCACCAGGGTACGATGGGGGACAGCCAGCCAGGGGGAGGGGCTGTGGGAGGTTGGCCATGGGAGTCACTGACCACCAGGGGGCAGCTCCTGCATTGAGTATCTACCCCCTGGTGGTCAGTGTGCGTCATAATGACTGGTTGACCAGTTGTTCTGATCGTTTGGTTGTAATGGTCGCTTAGGCTTTTATATATATATATACAAGAGGCCAAGTGCACAAAATTCATGCGTGGGGGGGCCCTCAGCCCAGCCTGCACCCTCTCTAATCCAAGACCCCTCAGGGGATGTCCAACTGCCGGTTTAGGCCTGATCCCAAGCATCCCTCTCACAATCTGGGACTGCTGGCTCCTAACTGCTCGCTTTCCTACCTGCCTGATTGCCCCTAACTGACTCCCTGCCAGCCTGATCACCCCTAACCACCTCTGCCTGTGGCCTGATCACCCTTAACTGCTCCCACCTCTGCCTGGTCGCCCCTTACTGCACCCCCCACCCTGCCAGCCTGGTCGCCCCTTACTGCCCACCTCTGCCAGCCTGGTCACCCCTATCTGCTCCCCCTGCTGGTCTGGTCTCCCCTTACTACCTCCCCTGCTGGCCTGGTCACCACCAACTGCCCCCCTCTGCTGGCCTGGTCGCCCCAAACTGCCCCCCCAATGGTCTAGTCACCCCCTGCTGGCCTGATTTCCCCCAACTGCCCCCGCCCACTGGCCTGGTCACCCCCAATTGTCCCCGCCCCCCTGCTGGCCTGGTTGCCCCACACAGCTTGCTGTTCAGTCATTTGGTCATCCCTCACTAACCCCCCTGCTGGCCTGGTCGCCCCACGCAGCCTGCTGTTCAGTCATCCTTCTGGTTGTTTTGGTCCTGATGGCCCCTGGCTTTTTATATATTAGGATAGACTAGAAGCCCAGTGAGCAAAATCGCACAGCCCCGCCCACCCACACCTGCCTTGCCGTGCCTAGCCATGCCCACCCACCTGCCTTCCCACCTGCCTGCCAGCCGCCAGCCTTGCTGCAATTGGAGCCTGTGGGCTGCACCACATGAGCCGCAATCACAAGAGACCCCAGACCTGCCATGCGAGGTGGGACCCCAGACCCCAGACCTGCCGCACCAGCGAGACCTATCAATGCACCTCCTGGTGACCCGTTGTTTGGTTTTTAAGGCATTATGGAGTTATGGCCACAGGCTTTTTATATATATATAGGTAACGTAAGGTTTTATTTGATTTATTTTAAACCAAATAGAGTCATGCAATACATACTATTTTAAAACTTATTTTCTAAAATAATATATCATGAATACATAACATAACTTGTGTCTATTTTCATCCAGGACTTAGTCTTTGGACCTATTCTCTGGCCCATTATTCTTTTCATCATATCATTTAATTCTGAGCCACTAAAAATCTCTAGGTTGCCAGGCTGGTGTTGCTCAGTGGTTGAGCGTCAACCTGTGAACCAGAAGATCAAGGCTGGATTCCTGGTCAGGGAGCTACCCAGATTGCTGGCTTGATCCCCAGTAGGGGGCATGCAGGAGGCAAGTGATCAATGGGTCTCATGATGTTTCTCTCTCTCTCTCCCTCTCCTTTACTCTCTCTGAAATTAATAAAAACATATTTTAAAAAATCTCTAGGTTGTTGACTCCAAATTTACACCTCCAGACTGGACCTCTGCCTGAATTTCAAACTTGAATATTGTTCTGCTTACTCATCATCACTCTTTGCCTATATCATAGATACTTGAAACTTAGTATGTCCAACAGGAACTCCTATTGTTCTCCTTAATACCGACTCTACCTGTGCTCTGCCCTATCTTCATTTATGCAAGTTACATAATTCCATTGGCTCAGCTCCCAAAAATCTTGCAGCTGCCCACATGTCCTCTGTGGCATACACATAGCCTTCAACATCCAGATGTACACAAACTAGAAACTGGAGGTAAGTCAAGATTTTAGCATCTTGTCTCAACCACATACTCTGAATAGCCAGCTTGCTTTGAGTAAACTAATAGAACATCTCAAGTTGAACCAATTGCTGAGCTTCATGCCTCCCCAACACCAAGGAGGAGATGATGTGCAGACCAAGAATGACAAATCAGTAACAGAAAATCCAATTATACAAAAAAATACTACATTTAGTTTCGGGTAGATACAATTATTTATTGGTAACACACATTAAGTGGTACTAATCAGACAGTCACTATCAGGTAATTAACATGAAACCACAGAACTGTGACTTTGCCACAGCTGTGTTAAGTTGGGCCTTTGTGGCTGAGCACCGAATCCTTAAGCAAGTCCTCTTGACTCTCTTCCAGAGTATAATCAGGGTCCAACCACTTCTTACCTCCTTCTCTATCTCTGTTCTGCCTTGAACCAGAATTTATAACATATACTTAAAACTAAAAATATATAACATATATCTATAATAATAAAGCGTAATATGCTAATTAGACCAGACAGCCGGATGACCTTCTGGACAAAGCTGGGGCTGCGATGGCCAAAGCAAAGCATTGCGGCTGCAAGGGCCAAGCCCCTTGCACAAATTTCGTGCATCGGGCCTCTAGTGTATAAATAAATATATTTATATATAATACATAATTATATTTACATTTTAATATATGTATTTTGTTTTCAATGCATATAAATATATACTATATATAATTATATATTATATTCCATAAGAATAGTAAATAAAATTATATATTATAATACATATAATTTTTTATCTAATTTTTAGAAATTGATATTTTACAGAAATGGCTTTATACCATATGTGTTGTTTCATTGTGTTTTCTCTCTTTCTCTCATTTTTATTTCCACTTCCTGTAATTTTTATTGCCACACATTTGCTCCTTCTCTTCTCACTCAAACTATGCTAACAACCAGAGGTATATCTTTTTATGGTATAGTTTCTGGCTGAACTGCAAAAGAGGAACTCTGTGTTCTATATCTTTGGAGTCTGGGGGCCAGCTCAGAGCCTGGCACATTACAATGAATTAACCTGTGGACAATTATGAGACTAAGATGGACTAGGACTTTGCTCTTATTGAAGATATAGATCTGATCTGACTCCCCAGGGAAGAGTACCTGCGTTGACCCATGAGGTCATGGGACAAGTCATCACCCTTCTCCTTCCTAAATCCTTTGATCTTCTGAAGGAGCCACCTTACCTGCTTATGAGTCAGAAATAGAACAGCAATACTCAGTAGCAGCCACTACTTCTGCTGTGGTGATTATATGCCCACTATGACGGTAAACTAATTAAGTAGATTATTTCATTTAGTATTTCTAGCACTGGATAAGAAGGTACTGCTATTTCCACCATTTTTATATATGAAGATCCTAAAGAACAGAAAAACTAATGTGACACCCCAAATGGCAGAGTTATGCTTCAAATCCAGACAATGTGACTCCAGTACCTGAGTCCTTAAAAGAGAGATGACAAAACAATCCCTTCATGACATTTCAGAACAGGTCTTGCAAAGTGCAGGGACTTTGTTTTGGCATTAACAAAATGAGGCAGAAGGACTGGTGCTGATCCTGTAGTGAGTCAGGAGTTCCCGATTCTCCTTTTGACTCTGACATCTCACTCAGGCTTCCCGGACTAGTGTCTTCATCTGTAGAATGATAGATGGAGCCAGCTGCTCATGACAGAAATGTCATGGGCTTTGCAGTCAGACAGCCTAATGTTAATTTCACCACTTACTAGCTCTGTGTGCTAGGGCAGGTGACTAGATCATTTTAAATGTATTTTTTTATCCCATCTGGAGTGGGTATGTAAATCCTTATAATAATAAAAAGCTGTCGGGGACAGATGAATGTGTTCTATAGAGAGAAAAGCTCAGGAGGGGTCAGCACTCCATGACATGCTTGGGTCCTCCTGCAGGTGAGTCTGGAGATGGGATGTGGGTCGCAGAGCCCCTGCCTCTCCTTAGCACCTGATTTCCATTGGTGTCCTAATCCAAGCAGCCCTCATGATCTGAAGCTGTGGGGTTTGACACTGGAATGCACACAGAGCTTGGTTCCCTGGCAGCCAGGATCAAATTCTCCCCACACCTCCTCGTTTTAACAACTCACCTCTCCTGGCACAACCTTTAATCACCCTGCATGTAGAATTTCTGTGATGTCTCAATATCCTCTTTCTGAAAGTCTTTTCTCTTCTGGGTTTCTTTATTAAGAGAGTGCTACACGTAAGAGGTGGGGAAACCTCAAGTGGAAGAAAAATGTTTTGTTAGTAACCAAGAATTAAGTACTACTAATATATAGTTCTCTGATAACTTTAAAGTAGGGTTTGATAAATTAGGGATGAAATGATGTGTCTTGCCTCCCCAAATTTAAATTTTGGGACTGCTGGGCTAAAATACACCCATATGGAAAGGAAGATATAAATAGGCACAAAGTTCCCTGAACTTATTCATCCAACCAAGCAAATGGGGTGGACCATCAGCCTCAGAGCTCAGGAGAGTTTATTGCACTAGGAGACAGGATGAGAAAGAGATGGGGCCACCTGGGTTTCTGTCCTATAAGGCACAGACAGCCTTACCCACCAGTAAGTGGGGCCCAAGAATACATGGACTTTGGTCAGTCAGCTCAGCAATGCCTCATTCTGAGAGAGGGATTCAGGAAAAAGTAGAGGTTGATAGTCCTGGCATCAAAATCTTCAACAAAAGTTCTAGAGGTCCCCTCCCACACAACGTATTAATCACAAAGAACTCTTTAATGTGTTTCCTTTTCAAACATGTAGATAACTCACTTTAAAAATTCTTGTTAAATTCTTAGATTGTCAGGGTAGAAAGAACCACTGAGGACATCTAATCAACCAACCATCTGTTGGATGAATAATCAGTTAAGCTCCAGAAGGAAGTGACTTGCCTAAAGTAGAAAAATTCCAGGGTTCCAGACTGCTTAACCAGCACTTTCCCCTATACTATAGCACACCTCTAATCCTTAAATGCTATTCTATTGTCATCTTTATTTTTTTTTTCCTCTTATGTATCTTCCTTCTTGTCTTTTTCCTTTCCTTCCAATCTTCATGTATATCCCACCTATATCCAGAAAAAAATTATGCATACATAGAAGAATATTAAAAGCAATTAATTTCTAAGTATTATCCAATAAAAATAAGTGCACATATGTACCAAAAGAATTATACACATATGATCATGTTGGTTTTCTTTATAATATTATCAAAATAGAAAAAAATCAAATGCCCATCAACAGAAGCATGAATAAAAAATTGTGATATAATGAAATACTATCCTATATAATAAAAGAGTCATATGCAAATTGACCATCACTCTAACACATAAGATGGCCACCCCATGTAGTCAAAGATGGCCACCCCCATGTGGACACAAGATGGCTACCACTAAATGGCTGGCAGGGGATGGCAGTTGGGGGGATCAGGCCTGCAGGGGAGGGCAGTTAGGGGTAACCTGGCCTGCAGGGGAGGGCAGTTGGGAGAGACCAGGCCTGCAGGGAAGGGCAGTTAGGGGTGACCAGGCCTGCAAGGGAGGGCAATTAAGGGTGACCAGGCCAGCAGGGGAGGGCAGTTGGGGGAAACTAGGCCTGCAGGGGAGGGCAGTTGGGGGGCACCAGGCCAGCAGGGGAGAGCAGTTAGAGGTGATCAGGTCAGCAGGGGAGGGCAGTTAGGGGCTATCGGGCTGGCAGGGGAGCAGTTAGGTGTCCATCAGGCTGGCAGGGGTGTAGTTAGGGGGTGATCAGGCTGGCAGGCAGGCGAGCAGTTGGGAGCCAGCAGTCCTCGATTCTGAGATGGATGTCAGACTGCCCATTTAGGCCCGATCTGGTGAGATTGGTCCTAAACAGGCAGTCAGACATCCCTCTAGGGGTCCCAGATTGGAGTGGGTGCTGGCTGGCGTGAGGGACACCTACTCCCCTACCCTGCACAAATTTCAGGCCTCTAGTACAACAATAAAAAGAACAAACTCCGATAAACACAACAATACAACTAGGTTTTAAAGGCATTATATTAAACAAGAGAAGCCAGACACAGAGGATTGTATACTCTATGATTTAATTTATATTCAGTTCAAAAATAGCCAAAACGAATCTATGTGAAGAAGTCAGGATGATGAATCTGAAGTTAGGAACTATTGATTGGGAAGGGGTGTAAGCTTACAGGAACCTGAAAAGGGAAATAGTCTATGTTTTGTTTGGATGGTGTCTACATAGGTATTTACATATGCAAAGAGGTCTGTTCACTTTATTTTTTAATTTATTTTAAAATATATTGTATTGATTTTTTACAGAGAGGAAGGGAGAGGGATAGAGAGTTAGAAACATCGATGAGAGAGAAACATCGATCAGCTGCATCCTGCACACCCCCTAACTGGGGATGTGTCCGCAACCAAGGTACATGTCCTTGACCGAAATCGAACCTGGGACCCTTCAGTCCTCAGGCCGACACTCTATCCACTGAGCCAAATCAGTCAGGGTGGCCTGTTCACTTTATAATGTATAAAATTATACCTATGTTTTAAAAAATCTTTAAAATAGCAAAAACACTGCTAGAACTAGGCTAGTGGAGAGAGTGATGAACACATCCAAAACCTAGACTAGTAGAATTACTGTCCTTGAATATCAAATTTAATTTTGAGATAACAGCCAATGGAAAAAAAAAATCCTAATTATTTTTTGCTCCCATTTTTTTAGATAAAAGTTAAATCATCAGGAGAGAGTGATTTTAGAAGCATTATTCTAGTTTTAAAATTAACTTATCATGTAGTCTTTTAATAAAAGACATTGAAAAAATGTAATGGACAAAATCTTTGACAATAACTTTGTAGAAATGTTGAGATATTTTAACATGCCCAGTTTTTCTACCAGTCTCTTATAAACCCGACATTTATGATGATATATAACAAAAGTATTATATTGGAAAGAAAGAAGCTAAGACATCCCTAGGAGCATTAATCACCTAACTCCTCAGAGGGTCATACATGGAATTTATCTGGGGACCTTGCCGAGATTCTCTGTTTCTAGCAAATTTCTGGTGCTGTTTCTGTTGGAACAAGACTAACACTTTGAGTAACAAAGGACTCAGACCACTCAGGAAATTTTAACTTATTATTTGTGTTATTTGTATTGAGATAATCTGTGAAAAGTCAGACTTCTGGGTTCCCTCTCCCCAGGAGCTGGGACCAAGGGTGATACTTTTATTTTCTTTAGTAAATCTCAAGAAGATTATGGCATGCACTAAAATTTTGGAGCCATGGACTGAGAAGAATGGATTTATGACAGCAAACACTGTTCTTGCCGTTGGATTTACACCTCAGGAAAGAGGAAGGGAAAGAACATAACTTCCATGTTTTATCTACGCCAGTCACTTGGTGGATATGCAATTAACCTTCATTCCTTTAATTCTAATGACTAGCCCATGAAGTAAGAATTATTGTCAATATTTAGAATTCAAAACAACAGGTGATCATTATTGAGCACCTACTATGTCCTAGACATTATACTAGATGCTTTAAAAGCACCATGTGAACGAGCAGCCCAATGAAACAGGCTCTGTAGCTTTGTCTCAGTTTTATAGTTGAAGCAATAGAGACTTGTAGAACTTAAAGCACTTAAGTCTAACTCTCTAGAGCTCAAGCCTAAAACAGTGCAAGTAGGACCCTTCTCAGTTGACATCATAGGAAGAAGAAAGACCAGGATGCAACCCAGATATTTTTATTTTTTATTTTTGCTTCAACTGTAACAATTTGGCTAATTGGTATATATTATTTTTCTCTAAGTTTGCTTTTATTATTCCCTCCTCCAATCTTTTACTTTGATGAGTATCAATACAGACGTAAGGTCTCAGACTATAATTGGTAACATCTGTAGAGTATTTTATAGTTTACAGATTGTGTACAAAATACTTTGGCTGATCTGATTTAACAAACCACATGTATCCTCATATTATGAATGAGGAAACCGAAGCCAGGAAAACGTATTTAATTTATCAGGAATTCAGACTAAGACTCCTCCAAATCTGTGAGCTTCCACTAGCCAGTCTGCCAAGGGGAAGAGAGAACAGAAACATAATGTGGGAGAGTGAACAGCAATCACTTGGAAACACGCAGCTTTGGATTCTAGTCCTCGGTCTGCCACTAGCTGATATGCAACCTGAGGCCATCTGACTGCTTTATATAGATCATAGATTTTCAATCTTAAGGTATAAGTTTAACATAAACCAATTATTTCCAAGTAGTGTTGGCTCATGTTTTTAAAGGAGATGACATACCAGACCACTAACTCCCAAAGTAAATCTGACAGTGGACAGTTAACAACTGGAGCCCTGGGAACCCACCCCTTTCCATTTTAGGGCAGGGCAGGAATTGTCCCTGTTGTCCACTGAGTTCCTAGATCAGTGTCTGACAACAGTAGTTGCTTGTTAAATGCTTGTTAAATGAATAATCTCCATTACAAATTCTTGGGAGCTTCATGGGGCACATTATAATGACTGTTGGATCAACAGCTCTAAAAGATATGTGCATAAAGAAAGAAGTGAATCATTGGGCCTGGAGAGGACAAAATAATATAAACATATTCCTTTAAGAATTCTGTCTTACTAAGGCTTGATGTTGTCTAGGGGTGCTAAACATTATGCAAAACTTGAATACAGAAATCAATCAGGAACTCAGTTATTTAAATGTATTCCACTCTTTGACTTTATTTCTTGCTGTCACACACAGATTTAAATCCCAAATGTTAAAAAAAACGAATTCTAAAAATCAAAAAATGAGGAAACCAAGCATTATTTAGCTTAAACTCACTATAAAAAAGTATCTGTTCTAAATCTTTCATTTGTAAACAGATTTTTCCCCCTCTTACTCTCTAAATCAAAGACCTAAAGCCGAAGTTCTCTGGCATAAGTAAGTGAAACAAACCATAGATTCCTTTAAGTGCTTTTTGGTGATAACTATAAATACAATCTTAATTATAATGTGTGTTCATAGACAGTGACCCAAAGGCAAAAGAAGTTGATAGATTTATTATTTGTTTTACCAGTTTTTATTGGTAGGACATTGGTATATTTTTTTCCATATCTATCATCTTTGTGTCATCAAATGGTCTGGAGAGAATTCACCAGCAATACCCATCTGTGTGCAGGAACAATGGGTGGGAACTGCTTTCATCCTGGCCTCCCTTTGGCATCTCCACTGGCTGTGTCCTAATCATCTGTTTCCAAACTATTCTCACAGCCCATTAACTGATCTTCCTGTCCTGAGATTTTTACTTCTGCAGCCGTCTTCCATATTAACACAAAAAGGATCCTTCTAAAAGGCAAGTCTCATGCCACTCAGGGAAAAAAAGCTCTTCAGGGAAAGCCAGATAGAACATGGGAGTGACTACACTACCCACACAATGCACTGAACTCTCACCTCTGGTCACTCTCCACCACCCTCACCTCACTGTCTTCCTGAGAAGATTGTATTTTACCTCCCCATGCCACTGGCCTGTCTGAATCAGCTATACATGGGATTCTCCTTTGGAATGTCCTTATCTCCCTTTCATGACTGAGAAAACGTACTCATTTTCTAGACCCCACATCAATGTCTCATTTCCAGGGTTAGATGTTATATTTCCTCATTAATAACATACTCTATGAACAAAGGCTAGAACGAGCTTATCAGAACTTTAATGTGTTATGTAATTAGTCATAAAATTGCTTATAAAATTTATAGTTTATTTGTATAGGCAAGACATTTACTCATTCTACAGGTAAATTCTCAGTGTGCTCTTATGCCTGGCTGGATTCCTTACAATATTTCTAAGGGCAGCCCCATCTCCACCTGTGTCAGACAATTGATGTAAATGCCCACTGGTGAAGGCAACTGGTTGTCTGTCTTCTCTAAACATAGCTTATGGTAGTGATATGATAATGTTAGATTGCATCTGTTCATATGGAGGGCTGATTGTGTACCTCTGTTCTCAGTTCCCCTTTAGTGACATCACAATGGAAGCTTCAAGAAGGCACAGTGGGAATATTTATACCATGGAAATGGGCAAACGCTACACATCACACTTTTCCCTCTCGAATGCTAGTTGTTCACCAGAATGCTACTGTTCACTATCATTTCCTCACTGTTCTCTCAAATTGGTTAAAGCCTCTTATTATGCGCCCTCATAACCATGCTCCTCTCCTATATAGCACTCACCTTAGTTGTAATTTGATGTTAATTTTCAGTGGGAATATTGATGAAAATAGTGTCTTTGAAGGGCTTATCACAGGTCTTGGAACAAAGTGTTTCATCTATCTAAGTTATTAAGGTTATTTATTATTATGTACTTAGAGTAAGTACTCGACATCATTGATAGATTCTGCTACTTTAAGCTAAACAATGGATAGTAAAAGCAATTTCACCATAGGCTAATTGATATAAACAAGAGTTAATTTCCTATGGCATCCCAAGCATCTCATTAATATAACAAATCAATGATGAACAAAATGTTATTTGAGGATGCTGTATTTAATAAATGTTATTTCCCTCTCCATGTGACTGTAAGTTAAATGGAGCAGGACAGCTAGCTGGTTTGGCTCAGTGGGTAGAGCATCTGCCTGTGGACTGACGGATCCCAGGTTCAATTCCAGTCAAGGGCGCATGCCCAAGTTGTGGCTCAATCCCCAGTGTGGGGTTTGCAGGAGGCAGCCTATCGATGATTCTCTCTCATCATTGATGTTTCTATCTCTCTCTCCTCCCTTCCTCTCTGAAATCAATAAAAATATGTATTTAAAAAATGGAGGCAGGACAATATTTGTTTTCTAGCCTCAGAATATATCACAGTACCTTGCTCATGGTAGACAAGCAACTGCAGTGTGATAAAGGAATAAATAAAGTCACCATTTTCAACTGCTGATAACAGCTCTATGACCCCCGCACACCCAACCCCTCACATATTTGCTGCCCACAGTGAAAAAGTGCAGATTTTGCTTATTATCTTGTGGAGAGTGTGTGAAGGAGGATCCTACGTTCGCTACCAATGATTCTCTCACACCAGTGTTCATACATCTGTGTCTATTCCTGTATTTCAGTGAATTATTAATATGAGAGCCAGTTTCCTGAGAGACTAGGTAACCTTTAAAAATATTTAGTTGAGTAGGAAAACAAATGTATCATGGGGATTTATGTCTACAAAATAGACTTAATTAGGCCTTTACCGTTCAGTATTATCCTCTCCCTTCTATGTAATCATTGGCTTTGATTTGGTTACTCTAGCTGTCCTCAATATGTTCTTGCTTTAAGAAAATGCTTCTTTCTTCCAATTGTCAGTTCTGAGGATGTTATGAAGTATTTTTAGCCTTCATTTGTTTTTCCAGTTGATTCATTAGTGGGAATGTAGCTCAAGTGTGGCATCATTAACTCACTCATTGATGGGAGCGCATTCACATCAAACCAGGGTCTCCCAGCACTGACTTTCATCCCTGGCAGGCATCCAGTGCTTCTGTTCACAAGCAGGATCCTACATCTTTAATAAGAGCACCGGGGTCCTCCCCAGTCCAGGCTGCATAGCAGAGGCACCATGCATGGATTTAAAGGTCAAGTCAGGAAAATGAAATTGTTTTGTTTTTCAGTACTTTGTCCTGCAAGCAGATGATTTGAAGCGGCTTAGATCTTACAGCGCCAGAATCCAGCATGCACATTTCCATGCTGCTGGTGGCTACCCATGACACAGTACTCAGCATCAATGCATTTTTAATATGGGAGACCCGTTGGGATTCTGGAAAGGGCATCTAGCTAGAAGTCAGGAGCCCTGGGCCCCATTATTTCTCTGCTATTAAAAATATTGATAATAGAATCCCATATGGAGTGGCTCAGTTGTTTGAGCAACGTCCTGTGCACTGAAAGGTTGCTGGTTAGAATCCCGGTCAGGACACATACCTGGGTTGTGTGTTTGATGCCCAGTCATTGCTTGTGGAAGGTAACCGGTCAATGTTTCTCTCGCCCTCCCTCTCTCTAAGCAAATCCTCAGATGGGGATTAAAAATAAACAATGATAATAAAAATAGTTCACACTCTTTGAATTCTAACTCTGTCCCAGCCATTACCTTAAGTGATTTATAAACATGGGGTTGAAACATTGACTCACATGGTCATGCAGATAGGCAGATATAAAGTAATTATTTTATTTGTTCTATGTTTGCTCTCGTCTTCCTGTGAAGTCCCATATGATGGTGTCTAGGAAAAACAACAACAAACATTTAGTCCAATATAGACTTTGTAAAAAAAATACTTTTAACTTTTACTGTCCAATATGGTAGCTACTACTCACATATTCCTGTTTGAACACTATGAAATCTGGCTAGTCCAAATTAACATGGGCTATAAGCATAAAATACACATCAAATTTCAATTACTTGTATGAAAAAAATAAATTGATTTCATAATATTTTATTCATTGCATGTTGAAGTATTTTAATATTTGGGTTACAGTGCATTGTTCAAATTAATTTCACTGCTGCTTTTTACTTTTATGTGCCTAATACAAAACGTAAAACTTTATGTGTGTCCATTATGTATGTGTTCCTCCAGGCAGAGGAAGAGCATGTGTTAAGACTCTGAGTCCTGAAAGACAGAGAGCTTTTGAGGAACTGGAAGATGACACTGTATCTTGGAGCACTGTATCCTGGAATAAGGCAGGGAGTATATACAAGGCATAGTGTGGGATGAAGCTAGAGAGCACGTAGGGGATCAGATCATGCAAGAATCAGTCTCTGGTAAGGGGTTTGAATTTATTCTAAGAACAATGAAAAACCGTTGAAGGTTAGGCAGCAGAGATGTGAAATATGTTTTATATCACCTTTCTAAACACCAGTTCATCCATATTTAAAATAGGTATAATACTATTAATTTCTTCAAAAGATCATTCATACAAGGTAATGATAGGTAATCACTCTGGAAGCTGTAAAATGCTATGGAAATATAATCTTGTCAATATGCCTGCTGCTCAAAAATATTTCGTGATTCCTGACATCAGTGGTCTTCCATCAATGTATTTTAAAGTCTCACCTGTTGACCCTACCTGCCCATGCTTACATTTTTCTCATGTTCTGCCTCATTATGTAATCTCCAGTCCTCTCCTGACTGTACATCCTGCTCCCTCACATGCCCTTTGCTTGCAATGGACAGGGTTCATTTGGAATGCCTTAATTGTTTTCCTCCACCAATGTTGATCCAGTTACATCTGTATTTGTATTAGTCAGGACTCTTTTGGGCACAAAAAACAGAAATACCTCAAACTGGCTTGAACAGTAAAAGGATTTTGTGAATAATGTAAGTGAAAAGTCCAGGGTGAATGTCTAGTTCCTTCAGGCATGAATAGATCCAAGAAATCATGAAGCTGTCTCCGGAATTTGTGTCTTGGATCTCTATCTCTAAGTTTCACTCATGAGTTGCCATGGCGATCGTCCATAGCTCCAGACTTTATCCAACTAGTTTAGCGACTTCAGGAAAAGATAATTTCTTTTCTACAAATGTTCTAATAAAAGTCTCATGTTTCACTCTATTGGCCTAAATTTATGATACACTCTGAAAAAAAACCTATGTAATATTTATTGGCCAAACCCTAGGCCAGAGCCCACCCCATGGTTTCAGGGGTACTAGTTGAAATTAGTCCCAAATCAAATAAAATAGGTAATGTAGGATTAGAGGGAGGTTCCCAGAATTGGGAAATGGACACTGGATAAGCAAAACAAAAGGAAAACAAAAACCCACCACCTAGATATGCACCATAATGACAAGGGTCATGTGCCACATCTTCTGTGAGGCCTTGTTCTATGACTGCAGGCAATAATTGTCCTTTTCCTTCCTAACTTTTCTTCAGACTTGATCTCTGGAGCATACAGTTTTAGGTCTTGATATTTCATTCTGTACTTTATTACAACCATAAAATTTTTATTACTTGATTAGACTTTGGTGGTAATCTTGTCATAGAGATATGAAGGCCAAGAAGAAATAATAAATTTTGGATTATTTTGAAAATATTTCTTAAGAACTTTTAGGTTATTTCTGGGGGGAAATGGTATAAACATTCTTTTGAAACTCAACATTCTTCCTAAAATTTTTCTATCATTTTCACATCCTTAAAAAATTTAAATTTATCAATTATGCTAATTTCATCGACAAACTAAGTAATGCATGGTATAATGTTAAATTTATAACCTCCCCCCAAAAAATAAATGTGTCTTTTGATCTGTAGAGGATGAATGTAGGTCTCCTTTTTCTGAATATATCTATATAAATATACATTTTTAATTAGTTTCTTTTTGATCTTTACTTTAAACTTTCAAGTATTCTCTCTCCCTCTCTCTTTGGGTCTCCTACTCCTTTGGGTCTAAATATGCTCCAATATGCCTTGCTGACATTGCTGCTATGTGCTTGTTTGTGTGTTATAGTTGTCTCTGAGTACTGAACAGTGTGTACCTAATGACAAGTGAATATCTGTGTTTGTTATGGGTGCATGAGCTTCTGTGTGCCTACATATGAGCCTGTTTTTTCCAGATTTATTGGAATAAATATGGAAAGATTATTTCATAGAAGCTCGGTGCATGAAAATTCATGCACTGGCAGGG
This sequence comes from Corynorhinus townsendii, assembly GCA_026230045.1. Lineage (NCBI taxonomy): Eukaryota > Metazoa > Chordata > Mammalia > Chiroptera > Vespertilionidae > Corynorhinus > Corynorhinus townsendii. The sequence goes on along the minus strand of JAPDVU010000001.1, from coordinate 6,808,591 downwards.
GGGATCCCTCAGCCTGGCCTGCCCCCTCTCACTGTCTGTGGACCCTCAGAGGTGGGAGGTGACCTGGTAATCAGGGAAAGGTGACACCCCCATCACACCTCTGCTGCTGCCACTGACAGCAGCGCAAGCCTTGGCCGGCCCTGGTTACCTGAACCTCGGGCGGACCTGGGCGGCTGGTCAGCCATCATCTGACGCTTGCCTGTGCCTCGGGCTGGCCCTGGGCATCTGGGAAGCCATCATCCGAGGCTTGCCTGCACCTCAGGCCAGCCCTGGGCAGCTGGGGGGCTGAGGGGACTGGGGGACTCCAGAGGCAGGTGCACTGGCAGGGCTGAGAGGATTGGGCGCCACCATCTTGTGGCTGTGGGCACTGCCATCTTTGAGGGTGGGGCAGTCAATTAGCATATTGCATCCTTATTGGCTGTGGGCACTACCATCTTGGTGACAGTGTGAGGGTCAATTAGCATATTTCCTCTTTATTAAATAGGATAATTGACATCTAATGTTGTGTCAGTTTAAGGTGCATAGTGTGATGATTTGATACACTTATATATTGGGAAATGTTTACTATAATAAGTTTAGTTAACACATCTGTCACCTCACATAATTACCATTTTTTGTTGTTATTATGGGAACGTTTAAGTTATACTCTCATAACAACATTTGAGCATGCAAAACAGTTTTATTAACTATAACCACAATGCTGTACATTAGATCTCTGGAATGTATTCATCTTACAACTAAACGTTTGTGCCCTTCAGCCAACATCTCCCCATTCCCCAACCCCCCCCCCCACCACCACCCCTCAGTCTCTGGCAACCACCATGTTACTCTCTGCTTTAATGGGTTCTATGTTTTTATATTTTTATATAAGTGAGATCATACAGTACTTGTCTTTTTCTGTCTGACTTATTTTACTTAAACATAAGGTACTCCAGGTCTATTCATGTTGTAAATGGCAAGATTTCCTTTTTTATGCTTGCATTTTGTATATTCATCTGTTGATAGACACTTAGGTTGTGTCCATGTCTTGGCTACTGTGAATAATACTGCAATGAACATGAGAATGCAGATATGTCTTTGAAATATTGATTTTATATCCTTTGAATATATACCCAGAGATGGAATTGCTGTATTATCTTAACCTTTTCCAACCTTCTGAATTTACTAATAGGAAAAGAATAAGAAGAGTTTTCAGGTTGTACATAACTGGGTGTTGAAATAATTTTAGGTAGAGAAGTAAATGATTAATTTATTTTGCAAAAATGGAATCCTGGTGGTAAAGTTGTGGATGAATTGGAGAGCAGTTAAATGGAAGTTTAATTAGGAAGCAATAAAGATCTCAAGTAGCTCAGTGAGAATTGAAATGAGGAAGTGAATTAGTGACACAATTATGAAAAAACCTGATAAGCCTTAGTAGCCAGTTATGGACAAGAGCAAGTGTTTGGGAGAAGCTGGAAATAAATACGTTATTTCTATCTTAGGCAACTAGAAGCCACTAATTATATAGAAGAGAGTGGGATACACTTTGAAGAAAGATGAGGGATTCTGGTTTGCAACTGTTGAGTTTAGAACTATTGAGATGCTTCAGTGTGACATCTAGCTGGATGAATCTGATCTATGTTTGACATAAGGATTTGGAGCTAGGAAGAGGGACTTTGATAGAGATATGTCTCTTGGAATCACTATTATATACATAGTTGAAACCATGAAGCTTGGTGAGAGCTTAGTTCAATAAGATAAGAATGTCTAGGATAGAATCTATTAAAAATATTGAGATGTTTGGACCTTAAGTTTTATGCTCACTGTTGCTTCTAAATAACCTGCAGTCCTGCTATGAAGAGAGAAAACAGCAGTTTTGATGTCAATATTTTTATATATGAAGATAAAAATATGATCATAGGTAAGAAATTGGCATGAAGGAATTAAAGTATAGTCCTGGGTCTCCTCAAACTGTGTATTTGTACCCTCTGGAACCCTTCATGTTGTATCTCTGACTTACAAAGGTGTACAATTGAAATCCCTTTAGCCTAGAATGTATTGAGATATCTTCATTCTGCTAGAGAAAGTGAAGGAAGTTGATGACTACAAAACACTGGAATTGATCCATTGATTTGCATCGAGACTACTATAGTATCCTACACATAGTAGGTGCTTGACTGATCACATTTTGGCAAATGAACAGGTACTATAATATGAATATCTTAGAGTTTACAGATAATTTAATAACTTTTACTTTTTATGCTGGGAAAGATAAACAGATACCCAGTTTGACTAAACCATGAAGGGAGTGTTGGGTATGAAGTGACTGAGAAGTGCAGATGTATGGCTTCATCTAGATAGCTCACGCTAGGTCATCAGTGCTTATTTTATCATATCTGGCTTCTTTTATATTAGCTTCACCATTAGCCTGGCTTTTCTAATGGTGGCAAAATGTCTCTAAGCCCTGCATTTTTCACCATCAGACCTGAGGAGAAAAGAATTGCCTCCTTGCAGAAGTCACAACATGTTGGAGTCTCTCACATGGCTATGAACCCACATCTGAGCCAATCACTGTGCCTGGAGGATGGCCAGATGATGTGCTGATTAGTTCAAGACACTGGGGCCTCACTTCTGGAAGTAGGTTTAACATACCTTTAAATCTACCGTGTGGGCATGAATTCCCAAAAGTAAAAAGATGAAAATGACACAGGCAAGGTGACCAAGAAATAAACACTCTAATTCACCAATGTGACTCCTCTTTGGAAGAATGCTACTTGTAGCTAGAAGTTAGTTTTATTTTTTTTTCTAGTTAAAGACTGAAGCAAACATGTATAACTATAGGAAGAGACAAGGCAAAATGCACAGACATTTAAGACATCAGGAAAACAATACACCAATGTCATTTGAGATTGCTGGTGATCTAAAATGCTAGAGGCAGTTTATTTTGACATGTTGGCTACTCAAAGTTTTGTGATCACATATGGCCTGTACCCAAGATCATATTCCACTGTGCCAGATTTATTTAGCTTCTAGGAAAGAATCATTGGCCTGAAAACTTCAATTTCCAACCAACCCCAATAGCAACGATATTTGGCATGAATTTTCATCTTGGCTGCATTTCAAACTATCAGCCCTTTATCAACAAAGTTTGTCTGTGAGGCAGAATAACAGTTTCTGCCCTCTAAATTGTTCTGAAGGTTCCCATCTCTGGACATGTCATATTCAAAGTTACCAGATGTGCAAATACAGCCTCAGGCTGATTCTGTGGGTCCATTATAATCTGACTTCCTGTTTTGACAACTCTCTGTTCATGCAAAGAGGAACAGGTAGCATCTTGATGTGAATTCACTGCGGCCATTTGCTCTGAAACCTTCCAGGTGCAGCAGCTGACAACTCCAACTCCTTAGAGAGAAATGACAGCATTTGCAGCTTTGAGAGTCACCTCATAAATCTGCCACCTAGTTTTTAAATACAGATCCTCATATAGATTTGATTTGTTAGAAATGTTCCAAGCTACTGAGAAATTAAGCATGTAGCACAGTGAAGAAATTCCATCTCAAATATAGTGAAAAAAATTACCTTATTTAAAATTAGGAGAGCTGAGTGCTAGTTCATGGGTTGGCCCTGGGAAGCTGTGTGACCTTGGGCAATGTCCTTGTACGGCCTTATTTTCTTCACTTTAAAAATGGCTGAAGTTGGAGCAACTCCAATCCTAGTTATCTATTCTGTTTCTGCTTCTGTTACCAATAAGCTAAGGGAAAAGGGATAAAAAGGGATGGTGTAAAGAAATCAGCTCTGAATTGACTTAACACTTACCACCAAAATGAAACACAAAAAAGTCCCAACATAAAGGAGGGAGAAAAAAAATTTCATTATGTCTTATTTTGATTCAGTTACTTAATTTCACCGAGTAACTTCTAATTATATTTATTTAGACATAACTGGTTAAATGATGTGAAGTTTCATTCTATTTCTGAGGATCTCAGGATTTTTATTCTATATCCACACTGCTGTGGGGTAGCATCCACTAACTCAGTTTCATGGCTGACCCACCTGTCAGATCACATCAGACTCTCACAGAGTAGGAACCATAGAGGACACAGAGGTGTGCCACCTAGGACCCGTTACCTAGTTTGCACCCAGGGCCCAGTGCAAAATGAAAATGCAGAGACTGATTTTTAATTATTAAGAATTTTGGGGGAGCAACAGCAGAGCAGTGAAGTGAGCATCATAGGCCCTTCTACGCATGGGACGCAGAGCCTCTGCAAAGGCCATGCACTTACAAAGCAGGTCCTGCCCTGGCTGTTGGCTCAGTTGGTCAGAGCATCATCCCATACACAAAAGGGTTGCAGGTTTGATCCCCAGTCAGGGTGTGTAGGGGAGCCAACTAATAGATGTTTCTCTCTCACATCAGTGTTTCTATCTTTCTCTCTCTCTCATCCTCTCTCTCTAAAAAGTGAGGATTAAAAAAAAAAAAAGTAAAGCAGGCCTTGGTGCTATCAAAGTGTCCCTTCAACTAGGAGAAATGCCAATGATGGCCTCAGCTATGGAAAACCATGTTGCTAAAGATTACACAGTTTCCTGGGGTGGACCATATTCAATTGATATGGTCCGAGTGATAGAAAAGGTGGGTGATTTTAGCCCATGTGAGAAAACTTTGGTGGGCCATTTCAATTTCAGACCTTCTTGTGGGTTTGGTGAGGCTCTTTGGTCTGCATCACAGTTTACTTATTCCATCAAGTTCTGCTTTCCCTGCCTGCTGCACAGGTGTTGTTCCCAAGGTGCTCCCTGCACCCTAAACCAACTCAGAGTCTGTTTCTGGAGACCCCACTTTATTTGAAGAGTAAGTACTTTGAGAACAGTGCATTTTTTAATTAAAACATTTATTAAAGAACTCTTACCCTTTGAGACAGTAGGGATGGACCTGGAGAGTATTATGTTGAGTGAAATACATCAGGCAGAGGAAGACAAGTATCAGATGATCTCACTTATATGTGGAATATAATAAACAAACTGACAAAGTAGATCCAGAGGCATGGAACAAACTAAGAATCCTCAGAAGGAATGGGAGAAGGGTGTGGAGGGACAAAATCAACCATACACACACATATATACATACACACACTAGAGTCCTGGTGCATGGATTCGTGCACTGGTGGAGGGCATGGCCTGTGGGGATCAGCCCGCTGCGGGAGTGCTGCTCATGCCAGTCAGCCAAGCGACGCTCCCACTGTGGGAACACACTGACCGCCAGGGGGCAGCTCCTGTGTTGAGCGTCTGCCCCCTGATGGTCAGTGCATGTCATAGAGACTGGTCGACCAGTCGTTCTGGTCATTCTGCCATTTGGTTGCTGGGCTTTCATGTATATATAGATATGAATAACCCATAGACACAGGTAATAGGGGGTGCAGACCTGGGGAAGGGAAGGAAGTGAGGAGGAGGGGGGAAATCGGGGAAAAGGGAGACATCTGTAATACTTTCAACAGTAAAGATAAATTAAAAGAAAAACATAAAAATTAAAGAAAAAAAAAACTGTAGAAAGAAAAAATAAGAATAAAATTACCCAAATGTTCACACCCAGTAAGGATCAACATTTGTGTGATCTAAAACTTACCTCAAGTTTACCCTGTGCTTGGCTACAGATGGGAGGGTCTAATGTCTTGATAGAGAGAGAGAAGATGGAGATAAATTGAAATGAACTTAATGTGTGGATAAACATTGAATCCACACAAGAATTCAAAACCATGCTAGGCACGTAAGTGGATACTTCCCCCAAATCCTCCCTGTCTGCTCTTTTCCTGAATATTAATTTTAATTTCAATGCTATCATAATCCCATCTTCTCTTTTCAAATATCACTGGATGCCCACCTATAAATGAGGCACTTGAGAGAAGTTCACAGCAGAGAAAGAAGACTACTTGGTGGTAAGCTCTCAGGTGGATGTTGCTTAGTGGTAGTTCCTTTACTGTGAAATATAAGAGCTCACATATGTTAATTGTAATAATCGATCCTTTAAGGCCAAAACTCTCAAGGAGGATAACCTTTCAAAATGGCAGCCAATGTAAGTCAACACGTTCATCATCAGTGCCGATGGCCTGAACAATACCCATTTGCAAGCTGAGAAACCTTAGTCACCAGTGAACGTAATAGGAACAGAAATATAACTCAGCATTCTCTTTCTGGAAGTTTTCTTCACTGAACCGAGTCATAAGAAAAGCCTTGTCAGGTACAATATTTGGCAGAGATTTGTGCTAGCCCAACATTGCAGGTTTCTTCAACAGCCTTAAAACTGTATTTAGTGCCAGGTGAGTACTTGAAACATCAGCAGATCATTTTGTAAAGTACCCGACTGTCTGGACACTATGCTGTACAACTGAAACAAATATAAAACTTCATTGAATGTAAACTGTAATTGAAAAATAAAATGTAAAAAATCCACACATTAAAAACAACAACTATATTGCCCTAGTTGGCTTGGCTCAGTGGATAGAGTGTTAGCCTGTGGAATGAAGGGTCCTGGGTTCAATTTCAGGCAAGGGCACATGGCCGGGTTGTGGGCTCAATCCCCAGTAGGGGGCATGCAGGAGGCAGCTGATCGATGATTCTTTCTCATCATGGATGTTTATAGCTCTCTCTTTCTTTCTCTTCCTCCCTGAAATCAATAAAAAATATATACATATTAAAAAAAAACAACTATAAGAAATATTGGGAGTTTTGATCTCTATTAAAGTGAATTCTCCTCCAAATTTTGAGAGGAGTATTGTGGATCATGATAAATTACAGAGAGCTTTGGAGGTTCTTGCTGGCAATTTATGATCATCACACAAAACCCAATACATAACCAAACAGTACCAGACATCCAGTCTCAATTAAAAAAAATTAAACTTGTCAAAGGAAGTGTGTATTTATCTGTAATAAAAATACCACTTTGAAATGTAAAACCTGCCCTGATAATGTCCTGGGAGAATGCTTTCCTAGATTCATGTTTAAATATGGAAGAGCGGATCCATGAGCCCCAAATTAGGAATGTCCTTGGTAAAATAATAGAGGTGTTATGGGAATTATCAGCAAACAAACTTGACAGCCCCGAGTGAGCCTTGGAGTCCAAGACCAGCAGAATTTCAGGTCAGCGTGAGTCAAAGTGGGCTCTCTGTTGTGCTGATTGAGGCTCTACATTGTCAACCAGGTGGAAGTGGGCGTGAATCTTGGCCCTGCCACATTCCATCGGTAAGAGTGGGTCTGTCATTTAACCTCTCTACACCCCAAATTCCTTATGGCTAAGTGCTGAGGAAGGCAGCCATGCCACATGTTTTGTATGAGGTGTCTGAGATAGAGTAAGTACAGCACTGCTGCAGAGCTGGCCCACAACACCTGACAGCTATTACCCTCATGGTCTCATCTTTCAGAGTTCTGGCCCACATGGGAAAAAGGGAGAGAGGATGGAAACACCAAGCCTAAGGAACATGATATCTGAAGCTCTGAAAACATTTTAGGATCCAAAGAAAAATGTGAACTACAAAATGATCCAGAGGAAAAGGAGAGATGCAAACCTGTGTGCTTACAAGTCAGGAAAAGGCTTTGAATAAAATTAAAATTACTAGTATAGATAGAAAAATGATCTATAAAAGGAACAGGACCACACAGTTATCACCAAGAGTGTCATTTTGGCATCAAATTATACGGAGAGCATGTCAACAGTAGCAACAATGGCTTGGGTATTGTCAAGAGCTTATTATGTATCAGGTTATGTGCTAAATACTTACTATGGCTATCTTATTCTATGTATATAAGAATACCATGAGCACAATATAATTCATTCATTCATCCTTGGCTTTCATATTGGGAAAGTCTCCAAACACTGAATTTTTAAAAAATATTTATAATGTGATATTTTGATGTTTATATACATCATGAAATGATTACCATAAACAAGCTAATTAACATACCCCTCACTTCACATAGTTACTATTGTGTAACATGTGGTGCAAACACTTAAGGTTTACTCTTTTAGCAAATTTCAGCTACATCCTACAATAGTATTAATTACTAGAGGCCTGGTGCACAAAATTCGTGCACCGGGGGGGGGGTGTCTCTCAGCCCAGCCTGCACCCTCTCCAATCTGGGACCTCTGGAGGAATGTCCAAATGCCCTCCCCTGCAGGTCTGGTCTCCCCCAACTGCTCTCCCCTGCATGCCTGGGTCCCCCACAACTGCTTTCCCCTGCAGGCTTGATCATCCCCAATTGCCCTCCCTTGCAGGCCTGGTCCCTCCCAACTGCCCTCCCCTGCTGGCCATCTTGTGGTGGCCTTCTTGTGTCCACATGGAGCACAGCCATCTTTGACCACATAGGGACAATCTTCTTGTGTGTTGGAGTGACAATCAATTTGCATGTTACTCTTTTATTAGATAGGATAGAGGCCTGGTACATGGGTGGGGGCCAGCTGGTTTGCCCTGAAGGGTGTCCCAGATCAGGGTGGGGGTTCCCTTGGGGTGTGGGGCGGCCTGGGCGAGGGGCCTGTGGTGGTTTGCAGGCTGGCCATGCCCTTTGACAACTCAAATGGAGGCCCTGGTATCTGGGATTTATTTATCTTCTATAATTGAAACTTTGTAGCAGAGGCCAAGGCATGCCAGAGCTGCAGGAGCTTGGCTTCCTCCATCGCCAGGGGCAACCCAAGCCTCCTGCCATCTCTAGCTCCGTGGCTGTTGCTATTTTTGTTGGGATTTACTTATGCTCTATAATTGAAACTTTGTAGCCTTGAGTGGAGGCCAAGGCAGGCCAGGGCAGGTGGAAAGCTTGGCTTCCTCCATTGCCGGGGAAACCCAAGCCTCCTGCTCAGTCCCTGCCGCAGCCATCTTGGCTGGGTTGATTTGCATACTCGCTCCTGATTGGCTGGTGGGCATGGCTTGTGGTGTAGCAGAGTGATAGTTAATTTGCATATTACTCTTTTATTAGATAGGATAGTCATCATGCTGTGCATTTGACCTCCAGAACTTATTCATCCCACATAAATGAAACTTCCTACCCTTTGGCCAACATCTTCTCAGTTTACCATTATTAACCTTGTTTTACAGAGAAGGAAACCAAGGTATGGAGGTTCAGCAATATGCTCAGTCATACAACTAGAAAATGATGGATCCAAGATGGTAATTCAAGTCCCAACTGCCCAGATCGTAACCACCATTTCCTACCACAGCCTATAGAATACCACGGGCTTTGCAGTTACCCAGAAATTGCTTTGAATCCTGGTTATCCATCAGTTTTGTGTTCTTGGAAAGTTATTCAACCCTGCTGTTTTTTTTTTTTTATTATTAAACAGAAAAAAAAACATTATAGTTCCTTCCTTGCAGTGTTGTTGTAAATATTTAGTGGTTTTGTTATTGGGTTTCTTGTATTTTAAAGAAAAAAAATCATTACATTTTTGAAGCAGAAAGACTTTTCTGTTCCATTGTTTTCCATTTTCTTCCTCACCTCTGAGAATTTCACATCTACAGGGTGTGGCAAAAGTGAGTTTCCAGTGTGAATATGAAACCACAGAGTTTATTCTTGTATTATTTTTATTAATTACCGTATTATTTCCATACAAACAACTGTAAAACTACTTTTGCCCCACCCTGCATATATCCTCCTTGAATTACTATTTGTTTTTTTAACCTTTTAACTTGACTAATTTCAACAATTTAAGTACCTACTCTAGTTTCATCTCAAGCAATGTCTGCAACATCTCAGAGCAGATAAGAAGTTTTAGTTTTATTCTAACCCATTTAAAATAACCAAATAACTACCACAATTTAAAGTATCAAATCTGTCCTAAGGCTGGCTTGTGTGCCATCCATGCTTTGGAAAATATCATTTAGTCAACCTTCAGATGAGAGTTCAACTGCTAGCAGGGTCACCTAAGACCATCGGAAAACACAGATATTTACATTACTATTCATTAGCAGCAGCAAAATTACAGTGATGCAGTAGCAACGAAAATAATTTTGTGGTTGGGGGTCACCACAACATGAGGAACTGTATTAAAGGGTCGTGGCATTAGGAACGTTGAGAACCACTGATCTAGAAGGAGAGTTCTACATAATGCTCCTGTCCTAACAGAGGGAGATTTTCAATGCTCTCATTGAAATGTCACTGAATTGGAATCCTTTTCTGCCCATTGTGTGCAGCAAGGGAGACACTGTTTTCTTCCTCATGTAGAAATAGTAAACACATACTGCTAAGACTGCATTGCTTCTAGTATACCTCTTAGGCTTATACTTATCCCTCTGGCATGCCCAAATGGGACAGCATTCTTCCACAGCTGCATACTAGTACATGTTCCCAGTACTGTTTCCCTCTCCCATTCTGGACCCGGTCTTCTACAGGTTTCACAGACCATACCGTATGTGGTGAAAGAGGCCAGGATCTGGACAGGAAATGCAGCTCTGGCATTAACGAATCATATGACCTTGGGCAATAGACTCAGCTCATTGAATTTTACTTTCTTCCTTTGGAAAAGAAAGAGAATAATAGTGTCTGTTCAATAAAAGTCACGCAGATGTGTTGAGGATAAAAAATAATGTGTGTACAGGAAAGCCATTATCAAAGGCACAATGCAAATATGGGCCAGGATGTTATTTTCTTATTCAATTATAAAATTGGCATGCATTTTAACACTTTCAAAGTGTGAAAAATGTTGGTTAAAAAGAAAGTATATGCACATTTTCAGTCTTGATTATTTTTCTTCTTCTATAAACTATGGTATTGGCTATAGAGAGAGTTGCTGGTGAATTGTTTTGTTACTTCGTACAGAATAATAGCAAATTGCTTAATTTATTAAAGTATAATTTTCACTGTACTTGAAAAAATAGAGAGAAATTACTCTTTTGAAATTAAATTTTATTTCTGACAAGTTATTCATGTGCATGGTGAAAATGATTAAATATTATCAAAAAGGCTGTAAATAAAATATAGCAGGTGCTTTGCCCATCTCTCCTTACCCACAGATCCTCTCCCTAGAGATGCCCACATTCTGCTCTTAAAGCCATTATTTTTTGTATTTATACCCCAAACTCTACATAATAGGCTTATACTTCCCTTTCATCATTTATTAGTTGTAAATGTTCTCTGTTGACTGTATTGTGTTGGCTGAGCATTTGTCTTTCTTATATTCAGGTTTCTATTCTCTCCCTCCATTCTCTCAAATAATCATGGTGATGAGGGATGGCGGCTGATTCTGTGACAACTCTTCATTGACAGGGAGAATCTGTCTCCCTTCCATTGGACATGGGCTAGCCTTGGAATATCATGGAAGTGACACTAGGCCAGATCTGGACTTTTAGGAGGATGGCTAGTTTTTTTTTGTTGTTGTTTGTTTGTTTGTTTTTTGTTCTTCTTGGATTCCTTCTTGACTTCCTGTGTAAGTAAGAAGACCCTGAAGAATTTTAGGGATGTTGTTCCACAGCAGCCTCATAGCCAAATGGAAATAGAGAAGGAACATCATCAGAAAGATATATGGAAGTGAGTGCTGTTTAATGTAGAGAACTCCAATAAGATTCAAAGGAAATCCATGGTGTATTTTTAAATAATTTAATTGGCATATATATCACCAGCTTTGAGTAAAAAGAGACAGAGTTCAGCAGAAGAAGAACTCTTGGGGCCTCTTACCTCTCAGCAGGAATCAAGCTGGGATATGATCTATTTAAAATAAAAAAGGAAAGATGATTTTTGATGGAACCACAAACCCAGAGGGCAGTCAAGAGCCATGGAGAATTTCCCAGAAAGCAGGACCAGAATTAAACATAAAAACTGGCAATATGCATCTGGCTAGATTTCAAAATTTCCCTATGCTAGTGACCAGAACATGACCCTTAGCCTCCATCAGTTTAAACAGGAGTTTACATGGTGGTGGCTATCCTGTCTCTGTTGCAGCATTGGGTGTGCAGGGGCCACATAACCATGTGTTTAGTTTCTAGGTCTCTAGATTGAGAGGAATTGAAGTTATGGAACCACACCCGAAGAGCTTCACCATTCCTGGTTATTATTTATATGCAACACCCTGGACTTTGAGCTAATGCTATAATAGGGTGCTACTTAGGAAGGAGGTTATGGTTTGATTCCGGGTCAGGGGTCAGGGCACATGCCCAGGTTGCATGCTGGATCCTCAGTGAGGTGCATGCAGGAGTCCGCCTATTGACTCTCTCATCATTGATGTTTCTCTCTCTCTCTCCCTTCCTCTCTCTGAAATCAATAAAAACAAGCAAACCTATTTAAACCGGGGCTGACTGCTTTGGCCAGTTGAGCATGCTGGATCTGAGGCTTTGCCAGTCCATGCCTAGCATTTGAGAGGACCACCAGCTTCTACCTTCGTCTCTTGCATCCCTGAATATGTTATTAGAGAGACCACATGGAGAGTACCTGAGACTACATGGTGAGAGAGAAGAGTCTAGCTAAACTCAACCTTGAGCCAACCTGAGGAAGATCCAGGCATGTGAGTGAACCCATCTCGTACCATTTATTCTGCTGGTGTCTGAAAATAAAGAATGGTATGGTTTTTGGCCCATTCTCACTATTTAGGCTTCCATGTAATGCACATTTTCAGTGTCTTATTTTCAATCACCACACATGGTAACTCTGCCTTCAGGGCCTCTCTGGTTTTTATTTCTCTGAAGAATAAACTCTAAACTCCTGCATGAGCAGAGGAAAGCAGCTAGCCTTTTCTTTATGAGGTGGGAAGGGGAATCCAGGAGTTAAGCCAGGTTGAACTCCAGATCTCATCTAAATTTCTCATAGTACATAGTAACGCCAATTTTGAACATTTCTGAGATTCCTTGGGTTTAACTGACTTGCTTCTCATAATTATTTTCCTTCCATGTGTTTAGGTTTAGATTTCTAGTGTTATTTTGAAAGGGAAACAACATAATAAATGTATGCTATTTATACAGAGTTTCATATTAAGAATTCCATAAATTGCAGCTATGCTCTCATTGTTGTCTTCATCTACACGGTAAGGAGATTAACTATGGTGCAGAGCACAGGTTCTGGAACTAGACTGCTTAGATGTAAATTTTTGTTCTGCTATTTTATAGTTATGAGACTTTGAACAAGTTACTTCTTTTTTTTTTTGCATCAGTAACCTCATCTGTAACAATGGGGCCCATTTAACCATCTCAGTGGGTTAGGACTATACCAGATAACCCATATAAATTGCCAAGCCCCTAGAAAATATGACATAAACATTAGCCACCCTTATTAATAATATCTCTAAAGTCCTCTCCAACCGCATTCTCAAATGAAGTTTCTCTATAATGACATTTATTTGATCAAAATAAAGCATTGAATATGACAACAGACTTGCTGTTTATTCATCTCCTTGACAGCTCATTCATCATCTCTGTGGGTTGTTTGGGTGGCTGGCTTTTGAGACCTCAGCTTCGAGGTCTTTTGTCCTCTCTCTCTCTCTGAGGCTACTGTGTACAGAAGGCCCACAGACTAGTTTCATTTCCAGTGTCTTTTTCATTAAGCCGGGCTATAGAGTTTCCTCCCAGAGATCTGACAAGACGTTTTCACATTGTTATGCTGCCATGGGTTTTATAAATTATGTGTTAAGTTGCAACGGAATGAAACTTGATCATTGTCTTCTTTAGGTAGAACTTTATAGCCAACAAAGCACATTCCAAACCACAGAGAGAGTGTTGCCCTTTAAAGGGAGTGGGATCTTGAAAACGAAAACACAAATTTATCATCAGGTCCAGAGTCTGGTTTGTTTCTGGTCAATGAGTACATAGTATGAGTGTACTTCCCAGGGATCTCACAATCTAGTAGTGAAATGAGCACAGAAGGAAATAATACTCCATGATATCTCCTGTGTAATTTGTCCATTTTCCTTTATTGATTCAATCCTCACTTCTTACGTGGCTGAATCTGCTGCTGCTCTGAGATTTAGCTTGCCACCACCATTTCCTTTCTGGCTTGGACAATCTCTGCCTCTGTCCCTTCCTGTGGAAATTCCCTAGCAGGCATGCATGCGCTCATGCTTAGCCATCTTCACTCTAGAGCATGGCCCATGGAAACTATTCAGCTCTGCCCCATGCTTCTAGAGATACCAGGGAAGGATGGTGGAGGCTGACTCAAGAAGTTCTGTGTCCAGTCAGGCTATGACACCATGCCCACCATCTCAACCTTGACCTGTAGAATGAAACTGTTCAGTGGTGCTGCCACTTTCAATGACCCCAAAAAGGAAGAAGGGACATATGAGTCCTTAGCTTTCCAATTTTCAATCTTCAAGACAGGATTTTCTCATATCTGCAGGTGCTCAGCACACTTTACACCCCTTTTCTTCTTTCCCTGTTAAATGGTTAGTTGCCAATGGAAGGAGTGGTTATTTTTATTTGAGGTGCCAAATGTTAGTTGCTGGGTAATATTATTTACTGAGCTATTAGGGTGAAGTTGGACAAAATTCTCTAGAAATAAGACCTAAGGAACCATGTAAGACCTCTAACTCTTCAGGATTTCTGAATTCATGCATTTTATTTTGTTTTATTATTTTTAATTATTAATTTTTTTATTGATTAAGCTATCACATAAGAAGTCCCAATTGTCCATATAAAATATAAAAATAGTGGTAAAACACCCAGAAATGTTAACTTGTAAAGAAATTCCGTATTTATGAGACCAAATTAAGAAAAAAATCATGTTGTGACTGTTGTGACTTAATTATACCTGGATTAATTAGGTAATTAACATAAGATTGTGATTTTTATATTAACTCTATATATTAATAATAGAACTGTTTATAAGCTGAGAACACCAGACACTGAGAAGTGCTAAGTAATTTAAGAAATATAATCTTTCAATTGCTAAAGAATTTAGTCTATTTTTTTTTTTTTTGCAGAGAAGTGGCCTAATACACCATTGGCTAAACCATTTTTCTCCCTGCAAATTGCATTTTTAAAAATATTTGGTTGTTATTTTTTTTTTTTACTTTTCACATTTTTTAAAAAACAAACATAAATATAATCAAATATATTTTCACACACCTGTCATAAAATAATGTACAGGAATGCTGCCTTGGGTTTCTATAAGGAATCCTGGTAATTTTTTGCACTTCTATTAAATTGTAATATTCAATGAAAAATAATTTATTTCGTGGGAAACATTCGTTAAGAACAAAATGTAGCTTCTGATGCATAGAGTCCCAAAAGTCCAGTGACTTAAAGTTACTCTCTTTTAAGTAACAGTTCACCCAGTTTCATTTCTGTTCTCTCCTCTGGGTGGGTTGTGTGTGGTCAGAAACCTAGTGAAGAAGAAGGCCTTTCCCAATCCAACTGGATTCAGGTGCTTCCTGAATACAGAAGGGCACAGTTGTGTTTTTTGTTGTGGTGGTTTTGTTTGCAGGGTTTTTTTGCTTTTAGGGTTGGAGCAGTAGTTGAGGAGGATTCAAAGAGAACCAATAAGCAACATGCTCTCCATTGTTCAAGTTCTGAACTCATTTAAAAAGAAAAAGGCCTGAGTAATTCAAAATATCCCTTCTATTACTGATAAAGGTGGTATTGGAGATAGTGGCTGACACCTGCGAACAACTGGAGTTTATTATACCGGGCAAAGAAATTTGTGGATAGTATCTGTCCCTCTACTGGGCAGATTATTGCTGGACAGATTCCTCAATCCACATCTCAGGCACCATGACCCTATAAAGTGCTCCACGTGCATTATGGATCATTGTCATTATGTAACCTCAGTTCATGCACCGAGCAAAAGATTTTCTGAAGATTTAATTAATACCCAGCGTGTCAATGAGCTAGAAATGAAGACTCAAGACTGTTTATGCCTTGGGCCTTTAAATCTCTCTCTATTCACACAACATAATAACAGGGAATGTTCCCTTGCTGAGCTACAATGGTCCAATTCCGATCAATGCAGCCCTAGCTGTGTCAAATAGTACATAGTGAAATATTGGATTTCACAGAAAGACAGAGGCTCAATTTATTTTCCTGCTGGTGTGCCCATCTAATCAGAAGAATAGGCCCGCTGCAGGTTTTTCTTTAGACATGATACCTAAGGAAGATGAAAGT
This sequence comes from Corynorhinus townsendii, assembly GCA_026230045.1. Taxonomy (NCBI): domain Eukaryota; kingdom Metazoa; phylum Chordata; class Mammalia; order Chiroptera; family Vespertilionidae; genus Corynorhinus; species Corynorhinus townsendii. The sequence continues at coordinate 6,792,563 of JAPDVU010000001.1, read as the reverse complement.
GCAATTACATTCAGCTGCTGTGTGGCAGTTTGAAAGGAGTTAAAGCAGGTGTGTGAGACGGAGATCTTGAGACAATGGATGCCTCACAAACAATGAGTTGTGGAACATGGAGCTGGAGAGAGTGATGAGTGTTTCAAAAATGATGACAAGCAACAATAGGCTTGGCAGTCATTTCCAGTGTCTGTCAGGCATCAGTCAAACAATAATTCTCTGTTTGTTTGTGGGGAGCCAGTGAACTTGCTGAGAAAACACTTTCAACTCGACTGAACATAATTGCTTCCTGAAAATAGATTCTGATGAATGACTCGAGACCACTCCCTTCTAGCTGTTACCTTTTATCTCTCATTGTTTTTTTGTTTGTTTGTTTGTTTTTTAGAATTTACAAAGCATATTCCCACACACAAAAAAAATATATTTTATTGATTTTTTTTTTACAGAGAGGAAGGGAGAGGGCTAGAGAGTTAGAAACATCGATGAGAGAGAAACATTGATCAGCCACCTCCTGCACACTCCCCACCAGGCACGTGCCTGCAACCAAGGCACATGCCCCCGACTGGAACCAAACCCGGGACCCTTGAGCCCGCAGGCCGATGCTCTATCCACTGAGCCAAACCAGACAGGGCTCACACACTGTGTTAAGCCTTGTGCCAGCTGCTGGTGATGCCACATTGAGCAAAATCAGATGTGATTTGTGCCTTTGGAAGGCAATAGTACAGTGGGGCAGACACAAGCAGAGATGTTGTTGGGAGTCTTTTCACTACATCCATAGTTTTTAAATTAAGTCTGTTAGAGGTGCTTCTGAGGCAGTTGTGTGAATAAGGGGGCTTAAAGGAAAGTTCTGGTCCCGCCTATGTTTTAGTTAACAGCATTCATTGCTTTTGATATATCATTGCTTGCAATAAGCCTTTGCTTAAAAAAATTTTCATTGCATACAAAATGCCAAAGATTTCTGAACTCTAATTTATGAGACTGGGTAAGGGGCTGTATGCTGAAATAATTGTATTTTCCATGGGTTGATTCTCATAAATGGTATACCACCCAACAGATGGGGTATTGCTGTTTCCAGGCATAGTGCTTAGTGTTTACCATCTTGAATGCCACTGTATTGAGCTGGGCGAAGTGAAGGTCTGGGCTGTCAGACCCCCAGTTGTGGCTCCAGTAGGGTGTCAATGTGGGGCAGCCAACTGGCTCGCTCACCAATGCACAGCAATTCTGGGCCCCGGCAGCCTTCGCTAAGCTTCCCATGCCCAGAGCACTATTTCTGCTGAGAGGAGTAGCTGAGCTTTACAACACAGGTCATTTCTCCTTACAAAGCTCTGTACAGTCTGATCACCCTTGTAGAAAGTTACTATTATTGTCTTGGTCTTTAGCTGGTCCGACCTTTGGCTTTCCCCAGATTTTTTCTTCAAGGTCAGTTGCAAGGGTTAAACAGAGGGAGAAGATAATTACATGCACTGGGCCCTGGAATTCAGGATTGGCATGTGCACTCCGAAAAGAAGATGCAGTAAGTAAAATAGCAACCTCCTATGCCTTCAGCACTCCCATCCAGATCAGGTTCTGCCATAGGTCCCACAATCTCCCAAGGGATTTCATGCAAGAAAATTGAAGACAATTAATCATTTAAAAAGACGTTTGAAACACTAAACAGACATCTGGGCAAATTTGGGCAATTGATGAGATCTACTTGGTCCTTTTATCTTAGTCTTCAAAATGGGCAGGTGAGCTATGTGGTCCTGAGATAGCTATACCAAGATTCTGAGCCACCTTGGGCCAACTTTAACAATCTAGTCCTCATATCTTCAACTGAACCCACTGAATTTATCATACTTAGACACTTTGGCTATTAGTCTCTTTATGTATGAGATGAGTTATAATCCAGTTTTCACAGAATTAAGAAAAAAAATTAAAATGATGTATATGGGTTTTTCCTCCTTCTTATCAATAGCCTTGTGTTGGTTCTTCTTGCCTTTGACCTCTCTTCATTCTGTTACCCCTTTTCTCCTTCGTCATTCACTACATCCCTGCTCTCTCTACTTTTAATAGTCTCACCATCCTGTTTAAGTCTCTAATAATATGGCATTCAGAGCCTATATTGTATGATTTAATTTCTGACTCATTCTTGGGTCATTCATTCCTATCACTCCTCATTTACTTATTAAACACCTTCTGAATGCATGGACCAGGGGCAAGCCTGGGGATATAGAAGGAAGTAATACTTCCTTCCAAGAGCTTCTAGTGTTCCAGGGCAGCCAGCTTCCAGAGGGTAACTTCCATAATGAATGAAAAAGAATGTTTGTTAGGACATTTAACAAAGGGAATCTATTGCTGTTTATAGGTTCAGGTCTGAATGATTCATTCCATGTTAATTTAACAGTGGAAGAGATGAGGCCCGAGTTTGGCCCCATTTCAGAGTGTGCTGAGTTCCAGTTAGAGCCACCAGATGGCTACATAGCCAGGCCATCTGAGTCCCTTTCAGGACTCCTTTCATTTAGTGATGTTTTAAAACTTCGCATTATTTCTAAACCATTGCTGCATTTGCTGTGAAATTATCATGGAGGGTGGAGTCATTCATTTCACTGAAAGGCCCCAGGAAAATAATCCAGGTGGAAATTCATTTTGAAGTTTGAGAGAGCAAAACTTTGTCATGGCTGGGCAACTAGGGATTTTTCTTTCTGTGCTAATGAAATCTGGTAACCTAGTATTTTCCCTTTTTGCTTTGACTGCAAGACAGCTCAGAGACAAATTAGTTACCATCTGTTTCAAATATATCAAACTAGGGGCCTGGTGCACAAAATTTGTGCATGGGAGTGGGGAGGTTCCCTTAGCCCAGCCTGCACCCTCTCCAATCGAGGACCCACAGGGATTGGGCCTAAACTGGCAGTCGGACATCCCTCTTGCAATCTGGGACTGCTGGCTTCTAAACTCTCACCTGCCTGCCTGCCTGATCACCCCTAACTGTCCTCCTCTGCTGGCCTGATCTTGTCCCCAACTGCCTCTACCTGCCTGATCACCCCTAACTGCCCTCCCCTGCCGGCCAGATCTCGCCCTCAAGTGCCCTCCCCTGTCAGCCTGATCTTGCCCCCAACTGCCCTCCCTTGCCCGCCTGATTGCCCCTAACCCCCTGCCAGCCTAATCATCCCTAACTGCCTCTGCTTTGGCCCCCAACACCATGGCTTTGTCTGGAAGGAAATCGGACATCTGGAAGATGGCCAGTTGACCCGGTCCAATTAGCATATTACCCTTTTAGTTGTATAGATATATTATATAGGATAGGATTGCTTAAATGGGGGAGAGGGAGCCTTTTTCAGCAGGAGGAGATGCTCTTGGCAGACAAAAACACATAATCCCTATATCTGGACTGATAGCCAGCCATATACACTATACTACCAAACCAGTCATGAAAAAATTGAACTGCTTTCTTACACCTTATATCAAACAGCTGTTGCCCTTAAAACCCCTCCTCAGCCCCAACCTAAGGTTCTGCTTTCACAGTTCATCCAGATTAGGTTCTGATTGGTCAGTTTCTATGCCAGTCAGCATCAAAAGCTCTGCCTCCTAGGCAGCCATTGGCTCCTGGCACCTCACCCAGATTTGGTTCTGATTGGTCAATTTCTATTCCAGTCAGCATCTCTGGGCCTATCTCTGGGCCCGATCAAAGAGGTGGGGCTGATCAGTAGCCCAGAGGAGGCTTGGAGAGAAACAGTGGCCCCACTGCTGGCCAAGCAGGGAGAGAAAGAGAGTCAATGGCTGATCAACAGCTGCCAGTGAGACTGGGGATCAGACCCTGCCTCTCTCTATGCAGGCCTCTCTCTGGGCCTGATCTGCAGCCCCCTCAGCAGTCAGTGCTGGGTCTCCAGGGCAACCCAGCACTGACTTCCAGTGTTAGGTGGAGCCTTGGGCATTCCCGACCCTGGCTCTTTATAGATGTTTCATACATTTGCTTTTCCCCATTGGTTTATTTTAAATTTGTATTTTAGTAACATTGCAACATGAATGCTATTTTTGTAGTAAGTCTAGACCTCACATATAGGCTTCAGTTAGAAAACAGTCAGGAATAGTGATGCAGAATTTTCTGGGCTATTTGCACTCTGTTTTACTATTGACATTTTCCTTTGTTTTTATCTTTACTTTTCTCTCTCTACCAGCTGACTGTCTGATTCTTCTTGCTTCCCTCTCCCTGCTAACTTTGTGTTCCTTATGTCTTTGTCCTCCTATCTCCTCCCATATCTGGTAATTCTACATATATCCTTTTGGCTTTTGTTCATATCACTCACTATTTTGGTCCCTCTGTTTTCCATTTTTTGAAGTTAATGAGTGAGGCATCCTTTCATTCCAGTCCATAGGTCATATTTCAGATGTCTGATTTTTCTGCCCATAGGTCTAATTGGCTGTGGCTAGCTGAGGTCATGCCTTGTGGGGAAAGATACAGTGGCTGTTCCTTGTCATGGATGGAGAATGAGCAGAGAGTGGAGCAGGTACAAGAATATCTCTAGTTCAGTGGCTTTCCTGACATAGACTAGGAATACCGACAGAGAACCTCCATAAACCCACCAAACCCCACGATGCTTTGCATGGGCTATGCTCACTGCTTTAACTGTGGAGTCCTCTTTCTTCTCATACCTCCTATTTTTTTTTCTTTCAGTTTTTACTACCACTGATCTGGTGCTCATCTTTTGAAACTCAGTTTATCCACCACTAGCCAAGGAAACTCTCCTTACCTTCTGTTCCTGTGCAGACCCTTCCTCTCCGACCTCAGAGAAACCTGTGCTTCTCTCTGTTAAAATCTTTCACCATTTTATTAAATGTGTCTTAATTCTTATTTGGCTCCCTGATTAGGTCTTGATAACCCAAATAGTGATAGCTCCTCATTTCTGTACCTCTAGTTCCTAAAACTGTGTCGATCCTATATAAGACATTTTCCCAAGTCAGGAAAGAGAACCTTTTTCTGGAGAAGGTGTTAGGTGCTACTCACATCTGTATAACAACACTACAAAATGGGAGTTAAAAGTCCTAGCCCACACAGTGAGACCACAGCCAAGTGTTCCTTTCCATGGAATGGACTTCCTTGAAATTTCTTCTTTTGCTATTTTTCTTATTTCTTATCTAGACCCACACTTAAGTCAACTTATCCCACACTTATCACCTTCTTATAATTCATCAGCCCACTCCTATATATATTATGATATCATTTATATAACCCCTATTGACTTCTGTTAAAATTCAACCCTTGCCCTTTACTTGAAAATCTCTTGACACAACTTTGAGAATATTTACTTCAGAAAAGTTGGGGATTTAGAAATCATGAGTATGATAACGAGCTCCACATTTCTGTAAGTAACTGACTGCAAACAAGTCACCTAATATCATCATCACTGAAATGGGAAGCACAACCCTCTTGATGCCCCCTTCAAGGACTGCTGAGACTATCCAGTGAGATAAGCGCAGAAGAGTTTTTTTAAAACACTTTGCCAATATTAGTGACAATTATTATTCAACTTCCTTTCCTTGTTCTGTCCTATCTCCAGGTTTTGTGGCGTATTGATGATCTCTGACTTCCAGAAAGAATTTGAGGCAATTGTGTTAGCAATAAACCTTTCTAAAACTGTGTGAATTCAATTTAATAAATATTGATCTTCTGTTATATTAACTTTATTGAGCACTTGCTATGCCCCAGGAGCTTCACAAATCATACAACTAAAACCACACACACACACACAAAAAAAAAATACAAGAGGAAAATATTTTATTTACCTTTGCCTGAAGATGACTATACAGAGACTTATGGCTGTTAAATCACTTGATCCAGATTGCACATAGAAGTTGTGGAGTCCAGATTAATCCATATCTCAATGACTTCAAAGTCTATGCACAAAACGGTTATTGTATACCACCGGTCACATCCTGTGGCCTCAAGTGGACCACTTTCAGTATCTGACTAATCTTTTACCATCTTTTTCAAACACTATTTTGGAACCTTTCCTGAAATTCTGGTCCTACTCGTGAATGGGGTTTGTGTTATAGATTCATAGCACTCACTGAACCTGTTCCTGGGCTGGGTCTATGTTCCTGAGTTAATGACTCATTTTCTGGTTGTAACTGTCACCTAACTTGTTAGTCTATCTAATTGAATTTTAAGCTCCTTGGAAAAGATGAGAAGTAATATTTACATATGGTGTTCCCATCCTAGTTCACTTTGGGCACAAGTTAATGTAAAAGATGATTACATTCTAGTAGGAGGGCTAGAAGTTTATTATGTCATATATCACAATGTTTAATTCTAAAATTCAAAACTTTTAATGCTTTTCCCTTGGTGGCAGAAACCATTGACTCAGAAAATGAAAATTGAACCTCCTGGGCTTTATGGGGATTGAGAATGTACCCTAATCCAGACTTTTCAGTTTGGAGGTGAAAAGATAGAGCTGCAGGAAAGAAAAGTCACTCGTGTTGAAGAGCTATGGATTTTGACTGTTCAAATTGTCACCTTTCACAGGGTTCATTATAGTGCATCTAAGAATGGCGACATAGAGAAGTACAATGAGAGTAGACCAGAATAGGGAGAATGAATACTGGGTCCTGCTCTGTGCACCTGCTCTTTGATGCTGGGTGGGCCACTTCCTGTCCGTTCATTTAGCTTCTCTAGAAAATTGACAACAATGTGTAGTGTGAAGGTAATCATTAGGGGCTACCAGGCTTGGATATTCTGTTCTAAAAAGTGGAGAATACAGTATAGAAGGTTTAATGGTCTTAGCTTTCAAGGACACACAAACTCACATTTTGTGAAACCACAAACATACTAATTTTATGCTGAAAGGTGCGAAAATCATAACTCATGTTATATAAATCCAGAGCTATAGAGAACATTGTAGGTATCATTGTCAGGTTAGTTATTATAATAAAAGCAAATCATTGAAGTAGCCCTCGAAGGACCTCATAGATAAGAGAGAGAACTGTAGTCCAAACAGAAGGACTAGAATATGATAATGTGGAGGAGTGGAGGTGAGCATAGTTGGAAAAACGATAGACATGAGATCACATGAGTGGTATGAAAGCCAATAGTGAGAATGGTCATTCAAATTTTTGGAGAGAAATTTTCACTTTAGTGCTTATATTTAGCAAATATTTATGGAGTTCTTAGTATGCCCTGGGTTTTGTGCTAAGCTAAAAGATATGGTATTGAGCAAGGCAATGATAGTCTTTGTTTACATGGCTCTTCCACTCTAGAAGGGGACATTAACTTAAAACAATTAAAAGTTAGATTTGGTAAGTACTGTAAAGGGAAAGCCCCAAAGATTGGCCTATTCAAGCTGTTCTCTGTAATATCTGCCAGATTACCTACCCCGTCTTTTTACCTCCGTATTATTTAAGGCTCAAAGGTGGTCATTGTGCCTGGCCTGTGTGGCTCAGTGGTTGAGCATTGACTTATGAACCAGAAGGTCAAGGTTTGATTCCCTCGTCAGGACACATGCTGGGGGGGTGCAGGCTTAATCTTCAGTAGGAGGCATGCAAGAGGCAGCTCATCATTGGTGTTTTAAGTCTCTCCCCTCTCCCTTCCTCTCTGAAATCAATAAAAACTGAAGGGCATTTTTCTGCACAGCACCTGAATATATAGCTTTTTAACTACATTTTTTTATTATGTTTGAACTCGTAGAGACCAAGGATAATGCTTATACCCTCAATTCCTAACCCAGAATTTGGAATATACTAAATAGAGTAAAGAAATTAAGTATCTTATTTCTTCCTCTTTGAAGAACACATCATCATGCACAGCTTTTCTCTAAATAAACTTTGCCATGATAGTTTTAATTTTTTGGTGAACTATCAAAGTAGGATGTTTTTATATAGGGGCCGGACTTCTGTGTTCCAATACACATATGCATATTTTTCTTTAGCAATTCTGTGCAGGAAATATAACTTGATCAGCAGGCAAACACTAGCTCAGACTGAAATAAGAGCAACAGTTTGTATGTGCATGAAAATGTGGGGCTACAGCATGTGGTGACATCATTAATTGCAAAGAAGTGTGGAGAAGCAAGAGGTATCTGAAAGTCTTTCATTATTTTGGAAGGATGTTGCATTGTCATCCTTCCTTTGACTGACTCAAATTTTTGCTTTAAAATGAAAAGTGGATAGGATTTCAGAAGAAGGATTAAGTAAATAAGTCATAATAAAATGAACAAAAATGTATAAATAGAATATAATATGGAATAGAATGTAAATTGGATTTAGGCAAATGCTTTTATGTAGCATTACTTTCAACCCTATCCAACTGCTGCTTCAGATTCCTATGGTGGCTTCTGCACGCTGTTCTATTGCATGTTGCCACTCAAGGGCATTTGATGTTTTCTCTCTTTGGAAATTCATTTGCATTTAAATGATTTGAAATAATCATAAAAGCCAAGTGCTATGAAGTTTGAAATTAGTTACTGTCTATAAATTGCGATGCCATTAAAAGATGATTGTGGAGAGCTTTGCTGTCTCAAACGTAGGCAGATTAAAATCTAACAAAGTACACCTTGTTACAAACCTGTAAAGAATGATGGGATACAGAGTTAAATTGATTTGTTCTCCTACCACTGTCTATAATCTCAATGCACTTGAGTTTATTCTTGGAGTAACAAATTTTTTGTTCTGGTCTATATCTGTCTCTTTTAATCTATGGAACTTTAATGGAACTTGTTAAGTTCCATCCTATCCTTTATGGAAAAGTGAAAGTAGGGGGACTGGGTTTTATTTCCTTTATAAACTGGAGGATCTGGGTAACATGTTTGAGAGGAGAAGGTTAGAAACCAGCAGATATGTGTTTGAAGGGCTCAGTTCAGAATTATCTCCAAATAGTACCTCCTCTTTAACCATTTTGGAAGACCCATGTGGTGGTATCACAGTGGCTAGAAGTGCAGATGCAGAAGTCAGGCATTTTGGTTCCAAATGACAGTTTTGTCACTAACTATATGATGCTAGATTTTTCTGATTTCAAACTGTAAAATAATCACAACAACATATACATTATGGGCTCAGGGGCAGAGTAAAAAGATAACAAGCATGGAGCGCAGGGTCTAGGGCATGGTATGTACTCAACAAGTGTTACCTGTCATCTTTTACAGGGCGTAACGAAAATGTTCCACTGTTGAGTTTCTTTTCCAGTCTCAGTGCTTGAGATGATGTTTACACATAGCCTCAAAATTATTTTATGTTGGTTCCCCAAAATGATAAATCTGGCCTCTTGATTTTTGAGCAATAAAATAGGCAATGACATGGTGATAGTTGCTAGACCCAAGCTGGAAGAAACTGGCAGTTGCTGCTTTCTTGCTCCGGGAATGCTCACCCTTGGAACACACAGCTAATACTGTGGGGAAGTGCAAATCCCCACCCGGAGAGGCCCATGTGCAGGGAAACTAATAGCTGTGTTGGTTTCCTAGGACTGTTCTTAAAAATTACCACAAACTGAGTACTTAAACCAAAGAACTATTATCTGACCATTCCGGAGGGAAGAAGTCTGATCAAGGTGTTGATATCACCTTGAGACCAATAGGGAATCAGTGTTGATTCCTTATGAAGATATAGAGGAAGCACCTGTCCAGACCTCTGTTTTTGGCTTGTAGATGGCTTTCTTCCTGTGTTTACTCCTGGATGCCTTAGGCAGGCTTTATAGTCCAGGTCTGGACCCCAGGAACCAAACCACAAGTCTGTATAGAGTTAAACTATACAACCTGTTTCTCATATGCCTTCCCTTCAAAAGGCAGAGTTTGGATACCTGGCCATATACCAAAAGTACCCCCAATGTCACTTAAAGATACAATTTGGCTGTGACAAGAAGGGAGCAAAGAGAGAACTTTTGAAGAAGGCAGACTACGGTATTATAGAAGTGGGATTAAGATTACTTTTGCAAAATGAGCCACTGCTACTTCTGACCTTTGCTATCTTCATGTGTACTAAAACCCGTTGATATAACTAGCCTGAGCAATATACTCCCAAGGAGATGACCTCTGGTGAGGACAAAAACCTGAAGGCTCTTCAACTTCATTCCTGGAAATTTTCCATTACCTTTCTTGTTTATTTCTTACCAAGTATTTTTACATTTAAATATAACCCTTGTGGAGATTTTATATATATATACACACACACACATACCAGAGACCCAGCATATAAAATTTGGGTTAGATCCCTAGGCCTGGCCTGTGATCAGACCCATCTTCCCTGGCTGCCTGCAGTCGGCCCCACCCCTGCTGCGGGTCGCCCTCTATATGTGGGGTGACCAGTGAGGCAAGGGCCTTGGCCTGGCGCTGCCCATGTCCCCTGCCACCCACCTCAGGTTCCCCATTTGCCATCAGGTGATAGGAGCCTGCCGGCCAGGGAAAAGGACCAAGAGGTGGTCAGTGCACCTCATAGTGACTGGTTGAGTGGTCGTTCTGGTCATTCGGCCATTAGGGTCAATTTGCATATTGCCCTTTTATTATATAGGATATATATATACATATATAATAAAAGGGCAATATGCAAATTGTCTCCTTGACCAGGAGTTTGACTGGGAGTTCAACTGGGAGTTTGACCAGGGGATGGGGCCTGTGGGCCAACTGCCCATGGCCCCTCCCTCTGGCAGGCCCCACCCCAAGTCACCCCTGCCCCATCAGGGCAGGCTGGCCGGACCCCATCTATGCATGAATTTGTGCATTTGTGCACCGGGCCTCCAATATATATATATATTTGCCCCCAAGCAGGAATGAATATAAATTCTTATGCCTAAGGCAACCAGAAGTGGAACATTGATGGCAGATGTGGCCAGAGTCTTTAGAGAGCACTAGAGTGGAAGCTGAAAAGACCCAAATCATATGTCAAATTCAAAGGACCAGACCAGAGTTAAACTAGAAGAAACAAGGCTAGGAGGTGGTTGGTTACACCTCCACGATCACTTTGGTTTTCATTGTCTTACAATAAATTTTCCTTCCAGAAATAGATGCTGAGAGAAGTTGGGAAAACTCAATTCGCTTAGAGGGCCTGGGCCCAGGGCTCCACGCAGAGAAAATCCTGGCACCTCTGGGTGCAGACACTTTGATCAGTGACCTCCTGGGGCCTCTGAGCACTGGTTCAGCAGCAGGGGATGTTAGAGAGAGGCTGTAAGAATGAGAAGTGCAGACAGGTTTAACACGTTAAGCGCCCAGCCTGTGTTGTCTTCTGGAAGGAAAGTACAGTGTCAGTCACTGGTGACTGACAGGGCACTTAACATCAACGCACTTCGCAGAGTGGCTCAAACTACAGTTACTCACCAGAAGATAGACATTTGCAACCAAGGAAAATGCTTTGCAAAAAATGATGGATTCTTAAACTCAAAGAGTGGGTCATTGTGGGAGCAACATAATGAAGTGACTCACAAGCATAGGGCTCTGTCACAGAAAGGAAGGAAGAAGGTGGTGATTTTCCAGTAATGTTGATCACTTAGGACAAACAACTAGATCATTGAACCTCAAACCTCCCTTTGCAATGAGCAAGTTAACTGCAGAATCCAAACTATCCAAATTAATCTCTGCTTAAAAGACATACTCTTAGTTCAAACCACCTTTGCCGTGTAGAGTATTTCCATAACTTTTTTTTGCCTTAATGTTTTATTTTACTTACATGGTCTCCCAATCTAAGATTTAGCAGTTGCTCCTGTGCCTGAAGAGCAAAGAAATTCTTCCTTTTTTTTTATTATAAAGGGTTTTCTGACGCATGCTATCACACTGATGAATAAAATATTATGCTAAGTGAAGTAATCCAGTCACAAAAAGTCAAACACTGTGTGATTCCACTTCTATGAGGCCCTTAGAACAGTTAATCCACAGAGGCAGGTTGGCCACTGCTTGACATCCAGGACAGTCCATTTGCAAGGGGAGAGAGAGAAATGAATCTATTAGCTCCTGCATCCCAAGAATCAAAAGTTAGCCCAATATGCATCAATTCCCTTGGACTTTGAAGCTGAATAAGAGAGGTTACCTAGCGGTCCCTAGCAGGCGATAGGAAACTCCTTGATGGAGCAGAGAGGACAGAACAGATAGATGAAGGCCTTGGGTTCACCTGCATGGGATCATTTGTATTTTTATGGAATAAGTGGCCAGCAATAATAGAAACAGGTAAGACTGGGAGGATCTGATGTGGCTCAACAAATAAAGATGACGGATTCTATAAATAAAAAATAAAATTGGCAGGTTCCACTTTGATGCCTTTAAAATACCCTTACCTGTAAAATGTTACAATATATAAATTGCATTCTGAAATTCAGCTGCCCCTATATTTTTTCCAGCTTACCCAACTTTTATTTATGAATTATTTTTTATAATATAAGAAATAAATCTATTACCAGATTGTAAATACAAAATAATTATCCATTTACATGCAATAAACATTAATATTTCAAGAAAAATTATTTTAAATATAATAATATTACATTCAATAAACATTAACATTTCAAAAAAACTTTAAATGTAATATTACCAAAACTGTACTAACAGAGTATAATATTACAAAAGTTGTAGGAAATATTAAATATCTGCAAATAACAGGATTACTTCTATTATATTTTTTCCTCTGGCTCTATTTTTGTTCATCAGTTTATGTTGTTCATTATGTTCCACAAATGAGTGAGATCATGTGATATTTACCTTTCTCTGACTGTCTTATTTCACTTAGCTTAATGCTTTCCAGGTCCATCCATGTTGTTGCAAATGGTAAGAGTTCCTTATTTCTTACAGCAGCATAGTATTCCATTGTGTAGATGTACCACCATTTTTTTTTTTTTGTACCACCATTTTTTAATTCAATCATCTGCAGATGGGCATTTAGGCTGCTTCTAAATATTAGCTATTGTAAATTGTGCTGCTATAAACACAGGGGTGCATATATCCTTTCTGACTGGTGTTTTTTATTTCTTGGGATATATTCCTAGAAGTGGGAATACTGGGTCAAATGGGAGTTCCATTTTTAATTTTTTGAGGAAACTCCATACTGTTCTCCACAGTGGCTGCACCAGTCTGCATTCCCACCAGCAGTGCATGAGGGTTCCTTTTTCTTGGCATCCTCACCAGCACTTGTAATTTGTTGATTTGTTGATGGATAGCCATTCTGACAGGTGTGAGATGCTACCTCATTGTCATTTTTATTTGCATCTCTAGGATGATTAGTGACTTTGAATATGTTTTCATATGTCTCTTGGCTTTCTGTAGGTACACTTTCAAAAAGTGTCTACTAAGGTCCTTTGCCCATTTTTAGATTGAATTGTTTATCTTTCTGTTGTTAGGTTGTATGAGTTCTCTATAAATTTTGGAGATTAAACCCTTATCAGAGATAACATTGGCAAATATGGTCTCCCATACAGTGGGCTCTCTTATTTTGTTGATGGTTTCTTTTGCTGTGCAGGAGCTTTTTATTTTGATGTAGTCCCATTTGTTTATTTCTCCTTAGTTTCCATTGCCCTAGGAGCTGTATCCATAAATATATTGCTATGACATATGTCTGATATTTTGCTGCCTATGGCTTCTTCTAAGATTTTTATGGTTTCCCATCTAACATTTAAGTCCTTTATCCATTTTGAGTTTATTTTGTGTATGGTGTAAGTTGGTAGTCTAATTTGATTTTTTTGCATATATCTGTCCAATTTTTCCAGCACTATTTATGGAAGAGACTGTCTTGACTCCATTGTATGCTCTTGCCTCTTTTGTCAAATATTAATTGAGTATAATGTTTTGAGCCAATTTCTGGGTTTTCTGTTTGGTTCCATTGGTCTATATGTCTGTTCTTGTGCCAGTACCAGGCAGTTTAAAGAACAGTGGCTTTGTAATATAGCTTGATATCTGGTATTGTGATCCCTCCAACTTTGTTCTTTTTCCTCATGATTGCTATGGCTATTTGGGGTCTTTTATAGTTTTATATGAATTTTTGGAGAGTTTGTTCTTGGTCTGTGAAATATTCTGTTGGTATCTTAATGGAAATTGCATTGAATTTTTAGATTGCTTTTGGTAATATGGACATTTTAAAAGGCGAAAGATTTATGCGATCTGAAGAGAAACCAGAGTATTAGTAGTATGGACATTTTAATGAAGTTGATGCTACCAACCCATATACACGTTATATTCTTTATTTGTTTACTAGAGGCCCAGTGTACAAAATCTGTGCACTGATACAGTCCCTAGTAGCTGCCAGTTCCCTCCCTTTCCCCAGCGAGCCCCACCCCCTTGTCAAACTCCTGGATGAACTCCAGGTGGAGGGGACAATTTGCATACTATGCTTTTATTTTATAGGATATCTTCCTCTATCTCTTTTTTTCAATGTCCTGCAGTTTTCTGAGTACAGGTCTTTTACCTCCTTAGTTAAGTTTATTCCTAGGTATCTTAACTTTTTTGGTCAATGGTAAATGAGATTTTTTTTTTTTATTTCTCTTTCTGTGAGTTCATTATCCTAATAATAAAAGCCCAGGGTTTTAAGGACCGATCATGACCAAAGCCTGACCAACTGGAAGTCAGTCCTGCAGTCAGTGCAGGGTTCCCCTGGCACCCTTCACAGCTGCTGCCACATGCTGTGGTATAAAACACAGTGTGCAAGGGATCAGAAGTGCAGGCACCAACTCCATGCCACCCCCACCCTTCCATCAGTCCCACTGGGCCTGAGGCGCACTCCCCATTTCTCTCTAGGCCTCCTCCGGGGCTTCTGATCAGCCCTGCATCGTTGATCAGGCCCAGAGGCACTGACTAGCATAGAAATTGACCAATCAGAACCATATTTTGGTCAACTGTGAGGAGCCAATGGTTGCCTAGGAGGCGGAGCTTTTGATGCTGACTGGCAGAGAAACTGACCAATCAGAACCAAATTGGCCAGCAGGGGAGGGCAGTTAGGGGTGATCAGGCAGGCAGAGGCAGTTAGGGGCGATCAGGCCAGCAGGGGAAGGATTAGGGGCGAGAACAGGCCAGCAGGGGAGGGCCACTGGGGGTGAGATCAGGCTGGCAGGGGAGGTCAGTTGGGGGCAACCAGACTGGCAGAGGAGGGCAGTTGGGAATGAGATCAGGACGGCAGGGGAAGGCAGTTGAGGAGAGATCAGGCAGCAAGAGAGGGCAGTTAGGGGTGATCAGGCAGGCAGAGGCAGTTAGGGGTGATCAGGTAGGCAGGCAGAGAGTTTAGGAGCTATCAGGCAGGTAGGCAGAGGCAGTTAGGGGCAATCAGGCAGGCAGGCTGAGGGGTTAGGGGCAATCAGGCATGCAGGCAGATGAGTGGTTAGGAGCCAGTGGTCCCAGATTGTGAGAAGGGTGTCTGACCACCAGTTGAGAACCGATCCCTGTGGGCAGTTGGACATCCCCTGAGGGGTCCCCGATTAGAGTGGATGCAGGCTGGGCTGAGGAACCCCCCCCCCGCCCTGTGCACAAATTTGATGGACCAGGCCTCTAGTTGGTGTATAAAAAGCCATAGATTTCTGGGTGTTAATTTTGTATCCTGCTACATTGCCAAATTCATATATTAAGTCTAGTGGGATTTTTTTTATGGAGTTTTTGGGGTTTTCTATGTACAATATCATATCACCTGCAAATGATGACAGTTTTACTTCTTTTCTCATTTGGATGCCTTTTATTTCTTCTTCTTGTCTGATCACTATGGCTAACACCTCGAGGACTATGTTGAACAGGAATGGTGAACATGGGTATCCCGGTCTTGTTCCTGTTCTTAGGGGAAATGGTTTTACTTTTTGCCCATTGTGTATGATATTGGCTGTAGGTTTGTCATATATGGCCTTTATCATGTTGAGATATGCTCCCTCTATTCCCACTTTGCTGAGAGTTTTTATCCAAAAATGGGTGATGGATTTTGTCAAATGCTTTTTTTGTGTCTATTGATATGATCATGTGATTTTTGTCTTTCAATTTGTTTATGTGATGTATCACGTCTATTGATTTACAAATATTATGACAGCCTTGCATTCCAGAAATAAATCCCACTTGGTCACAGTGTATGATCTTTTTAATATATGGCTGGATGTGATTTGCTAATATTTGTTGAAGATTTTAGCATTTATGTTCATCAGGGATATAGGCCTGTAATTCTCTTTGTAGTATTTATCTAGTTTTGGAATTAGGATAATGCTGGCCTCATAAAGAGAGTTTGGAAGTGTCCCTTCCTTTTGGATTTTCTGAAATAGTTTGAGGAGTATATGTGTTACTTCTTTGAACATTTAGTAAAACTCCCCTGTGAAGCCATCTGGACCTGGGCTTTTGTTGGTGGGAGTTTTTTTTTATTATTGCTTCTATTGGCCTATTCAGGTTTTTTAATTCTTCTTGATTCAGTTTTTGGAAATTGTTTTTTTCTAGGAATTTGTCTATTTCATCCACATTGTCCAACTTGTTGGCATATAGTTGTTCATAGTATTTTCTTATAATCCTTTGTATTTCTATGATGTCAGTGGATATTTCTCCGCTTTTGTTTCTGATTTTATTTATTTGTATCCTGTCTCTCTGTTTCTTGATGAGTCTGGCTACTGGTTTTTCAACTTTTTTTTCATCCTTTCAAAGAACCCGCTCTTGGTTTCATTGATTTTTGTATTGCTTTTTAGTCTTTATGTTACATATTTTTGTTCCAATCTTTAGTATTTCCTTCCTTCTACTTACTCTGGGCTTTTCTTGTTTTTCTCTCTTTAGTTCTTTAAGTTGTAGTGTTAAATAGTTTATTGCTGATTTTTCCTTTTCTTTCTTTTTTTTTTTTTTTGAGTTATGCCTGTAGTGCTATGAACTTCCCCCTCATGAATGCTATTGCTGTGTCCCAGAAATTTTGGGTTGTTGTGTGTTCATTTTCATTTGTTTCCAGGAAGTTTTTTATTTATTTCTTGTTCTCATTAGTAACCCATTCATCTTTTAATAACATGCTGTTTAGTCTCCAAGTGTTTGCATGTTTTTGGGTGTTTTTCCTGTAGTTGATATCTAATTTTATTCCACTGTGATCTGAGAAGAAGATGCTTGATATGATTTCAATCTTTTGATCTTATAGAGACTTGTTTTGTGTCCTAACGTGGTCTATCTTTGTGAATGATCCATGTGCATTGAGAAGAATGTATGTTCTGCTGCATATAAATGTCAATTAAATCCATCTGATGCAGTGTGTCCATTAGAGTATCTGTTTCTTTATTAAGTTTTTGTCTGGAAAATCCGTCCAATGAAATTAGAGGGGTGTTAAAGTTCCCTACTATGACATTATTGTTGTTTATTTCTCTGTTAAAGTCCTCTACAAGTTTTTTTAAATATATATATTTAGGTGGTCCTATATTGGGTACATATATGTTTACCAGGGTTATATACTCTTGTTGGATTGATTCCTTTAGTATTATGTAGTGACCTTTGTTGTCTCTTGTAATGGCCTTCATTTGAAGTCTATTTTGTTGGATATGAGTATTGCTACTTCAGCTTTTTTTTTCTTTCCATTTGCTTGAAAACATTACTTTTCCACTCTTCACTCTCATCTTGTGTATTTCTTCTTTTGAGATGGGTCTCTTGTAGATAACATATAGCTGGGTCATGTTTTCGTTTCCATTCAGCTACCCTTTGTCTTTTGATTGGAGCATTTAGTCCATTTACATTTAGGGTTATTATTGATAGGTAATTATTTATTGCCATTTTAATTCTGCATGGCTAGGTTTCTCTCTCTGCTTCTTCTTCTCATTACAGCAACCCCTTTAGCATTTCCTGTAATGCTGGCTTGGTGGAGATGTACTTTTTTTTCTTTTTTTTTCGTTCTGGACGCTCTTTATTTGACCATCTATTTTGAATGATAGCCTTGATGGATATAGTAATCTTGGTCTCAGATCCTTGCTTTCCATTACAGGAGTACTTCATGGCATTCCTTTCTGGCTTATAAAGTTTCTGATGAGAAATCAGGTGTCAGGCTTATGGGAACTCCTTTGTAGGTAAGTTTTCTTTTCTCTTGCTACCTTTAAGATCCTCTCTTTGTCTTTAATTTTTGGCATTTTAATTATGATGTGTCTGGGTGTGGGCCTGTTTTGGTTCTTCTTGTTTGGGGTTCTCCATGCCTCCTGAATTTGTGTGACTTTTTCCTTTACTAGGTTAGGGAAGTTTTCTGCCATTATTTCTTCAAACACCTTCTGTATGCTTTTCTCCCTTTCTGCCTCTTCTGGCACAGCTGCTATTCTAATATTGTTACATTTCACATTGTTCCACAGCTCCCGTAAGCTGTCCTCCTGTTTTTTAATCTTTTTTTCATTTTGGTTCTCTGATTGAGTGATATTTTCAACTCTGTCTTCTAATTCACTGATTCGATCCTCAGCTTCCCCTAACCTGCTGGGTATTCCTTCTAATGTGTTCTTTATTTATATTATGTCATTCTTTATTTCAGACTGTTCTTTTTTTTCATAGTTACTATATCTTTTTTCATGCTATTGAGCATTTTTACCATCATTACTCTGAACTCTGTTTCAGATAAATTTCTTATCTCTGCTTCATTTATCTCTTCTTCTAGAGAATTTTCTAGTTATTTCATTTGGGGGTTGTAACTTTGTCTCCTCATTTTGGCTTTCTGTTTGGGTGACTATGTATTAGGTAGATCCTCTACACCTCTCAATCTCTAGTACAGACAGGGTTAAAGGCTGTTTCTGACTAGTTAGATCAGGCATAGACTCAAAGCCTCTAGACACTGCCCCCTAAGCAATCATCCCCAGATGTGGTGAGAGTTTTACAACAGGATGGGACAGTTGCTTCTGCCTGGAGGCTAATTATTATTTTTAATCTCTTAAGTGGCCTCAGGGCAAGGTGTTTTCCAATAGGGTATGTCTTCCCCCCAGGCAAGGCAAATGTCTATGTGGAAAAGATGTCCTCTACTGCATAAGGGAATCACTTAGCCCAAGAAACTTGCGGTGTCTGCTTTCTGAGCTCTATCCCCCAACTCCCCAGTCCTGACTTCTGCTCTCACAGTTCCAGTCCACTTCATCATCCCTCTGCCAAACACAAGGTGGGTGACTCTACAGGGAATTTTGTGCATTGTCCCTTTAAGAGGGTGCCTGAATTTTCAACTGTTACTCCCTGGCAGACAGCACCCTGCTGCTTTTCACAGCCAGATGTTATGTAGGTACCCTCCTTAATTTTGCTGCTCTCTGCCGGGGGTCCAATTTGGGGATTAGATACCAGAATTCTTAGTGGCAACCCTCCACAACTGAGATGTCTCTACAGGATTTCACTTGTTGTCTGTGGGTGCCCAGCCAGCCCTTTTGCACCTCCGTCCCTCCTACCAGTCTGTATGCAGAATCCACTTTCCATCCTCCAGTATCAGGATTCTCTCCTATGAGTTTTTCGTTGATTATTCAGGAAGTTTTTCTGTATTTTAGTTGTAATACCAATTTGTTCCTGGGAGCAAGTCCCTGCAACATCCACTTACTCTGCTGCCATTTTTAATCCTTGAAATTTTTCATTTTAATTTGATAGTTTGGGGTTTCACAGTTCGTTATCAGAAACAAACTCAAAAGATTTACATGTTGACAAATGGCATGATTTTACTCAGTAAATGGGTTACACTCTTATAGATTTTTCCTTAAAAATCAGATGTGCCATCTTGTGTGTAATGGAGTAAGCTCGGGAATAAAACAGAAGGGAATCAGTGTTTATGTGCACTTTCTTCAATAACTCTACAGAATGAAATGTGTAATTTTAATAATAGGCTACCTAATGTGCATTCGCATTCACCAAAAAGATAGTGCCTTATCAGCCTGCAGAGGGATAAAGTAGCTGGTTTAAAAATGACCTTGTGGCATTGCATCCAGAAGGAATAAAACAAGAGCAGAAATATCAATTGTTTACAGAGTAGCTAGCCTTTCCTCTATTAAATATTTACTTGTGGTATTTGTTGACCTGTGCTCAGACCCAGAAGATTACATCATCTGACCAGAGTTACAGTTAGGGATGTGATTATATATAGGTTATATGTGACTATGTAATATGAATTCCCCAACTCAGA
This sequence comes from Corynorhinus townsendii, assembly GCA_026230045.1. Classification (NCBI taxonomy): domain Eukaryota; kingdom Metazoa; phylum Chordata; class Mammalia; order Chiroptera; family Vespertilionidae; genus Corynorhinus; species Corynorhinus townsendii. The sequence goes on along the minus strand of JAPDVU010000001.1, from coordinate 6,772,601 downwards.
ATAAAATAAGATAAAAGCTATAAACCTCTCCCAGAAAACTTTGTTTGTCTCTCCTAGTGGGGAGGATATTTAGTCATTACAAAGATTAGACAAACTTGAATCAGTACTATAAAAGAGGTATTGAAAAATCCATGAGAAAATGAAATGATCTATCAGATATAGAGGAGTTGACCATAGCTTGGAAGATTGCAATTAATTTTTTAAAATATATTTTTATTATTTTTTTACAGAGAGGAAGGGAGAGGGATAGAGAGTGAGAAACATTGATGAGAGAGAAACATCAATCAGCTGCCTGCTGCACACTCCCTACTGGGGATGTGCCCACAACCAAGGTACATGCCCTTGACCGGAATCGAACCTGGGACCCTTGAGTCCGCAGGCCGACGCTCTATCCACTGAGCCAAACTGATTAGGGCTGGAATTAATTTTTATACTTAGAACCCAGACTGTGAACTTGTCTCAAAGATGTAAAACTCCTAGAGGGCAGGACTTAAGACAACTTTACTTTGGTTTCTAACCAGTGGCACTGTGTCTGGTTCATGGCAGTTGTTTATATCAACAATGTTTATTTTGGCTGCAACTAATAGGGATATATATATATATATATATATATATATATATATATATATATGTTTATGTCTATGGTTAGTGTGGCTCCTGAATTGGTCATTGAGTGTCTCAGCAATTTTATCAAGTACCAAGGTTCTTTTCATCTTTCAATTTTACCATCTTCATTAATTGACTTTGTCCTTAGTTAGAACCCTGAATGGTCACTTTAAATGGATGAAGAACTAATAAATTCCTCCTATTTATGTATAAGAGTTGAAGAATTTTCAAGGAAGGCCATCTAGTGAACCTGTCCCTTACAATTCATTGACTAAAACGTGGTAATAGACCTCTCTCAATCTAATCACTATTAATGGGAAAAGAACTGACACATTTGGGTGCAATAAATCAGGATTGATCTCTGAGCCATAGGGCAAAAGGGTGAAACAAAATCAGGTATAGTTTTTGAGTGGGAAAACAATAGTGCTTGATCCATTGTTTAGAATAAATCAGCATTAAGATGAAATATTAACTTCAAAATAGCAATTACATTTCAAATTATCTAGTTATCAATTAACAATAAAGGTCTAAGACTTTGACTTTGGTGAAGAAAACTACAAAATTGTACCCAAGCGTACAAAAGAAAACATAATTGATTTAATTATAATAGTACTAGATAATAAAAGTTAGTATCTACTATGTTAATTCTTCCTAAATTTAAGTTTAATTCTATTCCAATCAGAATTTCTACTTGACAAATTGTTTACATGGAAAAATAAATGCATAAAATATCCAATAAACTCTGAAAAAATATATAATGTCATGGAGGGTTGTGTAGGGTGACTTGAGAGATTACTTTACCAAATGTCTGCTATGGAGAAGTATAAAATGGAATAGAGAGGTAGTGGCATGAATAAAGATAGAGGCAGATAAATTGGCAGGAAAGAGCAGAATGTAAATAAACACGTTTTTGTATATATTAAAATTTGGCGTACTATGACATCAGTCATTTGAAATTCCTGAGAAAAGAGGGGATTTGAAAATGGTGATGAGGCAAATGGCTACTCATTTAAAAAAACAAAGTCAATTCTATCTATCATACCCTCCTGTAAAATAAATCCCAAATGGATTTAAAGTCCGAATCTAAAATGAAGCAAGAATTAAAAACCACTTCATGAAGACATGGAGATGATAAAGGTATAGATGATATAGATAGAGACAGATATGGATATAAACTTAGATATAGATGCAGATCTTTCTAGCCCTGGAGTGGAGAAGATTTTTCACAAAAAAAGACACAAGTGCAAGGAGTGATGGTGTCTGTCTTAGGTCCTGGCCACAGATGCATTCAACTTGAACAGGAGAGATGAGAAAGGAAAGAAGGAAGGAAGGAAAAGAAAAGAAAAGAAAGGAAGAGAGGATATAACTGAAATGGAAGCCCTAAATGTTAACCATTTTTGGTTTGTCTCAGTAACAAAATATTATGTGGTCTTACATATAGTTCTTTACACATTTCTGTCACCTGCTTGGCTTCTGGAAGGTTTTGATTTTGTGTGACCTTCTCCCAAATCATGAAAAATAGATTTAAATATTTTAGTCCAAAGAGTGTGTATATATGCATAAGAAATACAATGATAAAGTTAAAGACAAATGGCACTCATTTTTAATATGATGACAAACCTAGATAAAATATTTATTATGATGATAAAATTTTTAATATGATGACAAACCTAGAATTAATATCCTTAATATATAAATAGTACTTACTAACCAATTCAAAAAAGTCAAACATATCAGTAATGGGCAAAAGTGGTATTATATATATATACATACATATATATATATATATATATATGACAAATAACATAAGCAAAAAGTTTATTATCACAAGTATCTAAGAGATGAATAAAGTGAGATAACTATTTGACTGATTTTGGCAGCAGCTGAAATACTGACAATGCCCAATACTGGCAAAAGCTAGGGTAGCAATACCTATATCTGACAAAATAGACCTCAAAGTGAAGGCCATAACAAGAGATAAGGAAGGCCACTTCATAATAATAAAGGGATCAATACAACAAGAAGATATAACCCTGATAAACTTATATGCACCCAATGCAGGAGCACCCAAATACATAAAAAACAAACAAACAAACAAAAAAACTCCTGGAAGATATCAAGGGAGAGATTGACAACAATACCATCATAGTAGGGGTCTTTAATACACCACTTGAAATCATTGGATAAATCCTCTAGATAAAAATTCAGCAAAGAGAAACAGCTATCTTAAATGACTCACTAGATCAGATGGACTTAATTGACATCTTCAGAACATTTCACCCCAAAGCCACAGAATATACATTCTTCTCAAGTGCACATGGGACATTTTCAAAATTAGACCACATATTGGGTTACAAGCAAAGTCTCCCCAAATTCAAGAAGATTGAAATCATACCAAGCATCTTCTCAGACCACAATGGCATAACATTAGAACTAAACTACAATAAAAACAATAAAAAAAATTCAAACACTTGGAGCTGAATAGCATGCTATTAAACAATGATTGGGTTACCAAAGTTATCAAAGAAGAAATTAAAAACATCCTGGAACTTAATGACAATAAAAACACAATAATCCAAAAATCTATGGGACACAATGAAAGCAGTCCTAAGAGGGAAGTGCATAGCTCTACAGGCCTATCTCAAAAAACAAGAAAAATGGTAGTAAATCATCTAACTCTACAACTTAAAATATTAGAAAAAGAGCAATAAGAAAAGCCCAGAGTGAGCAGAAGGAAGGAGATAATAAAGATCAGAGCAGAAATAAATGACATAGATTAAAAAAAATACAAAAGATCAATGAAACCAAGAGCTGATTCTTTGAAAGGATCAAGAAGATTGATGAACCTCTAGGCAGGCTCACCAAGAAGCAAAGAGAGAGGACTCAAATAAACAAAATCAGAAATGAAAGAGGTGAAATAACAACAGACCCCACCGAAATACAAAGGATTGTTAAAAAAAAAATACTATAAACAACTCTATTCCAACAAACTAGACAACATGAAGGAAATGGACATATTCCAAGAAAAATACAACCTCCCAAATCTCAATCAGGAATAATCTAAAAATATCAATAGGCCGATAACTATGGAAGAAATTGAAGCAGTCATCAAAAAGCTTCCAGCAAACAAAAGCCCCGGGGCCAGATGGCTTTACAGGGGAGTTTTACCAAACATTCAAGGAAGAACTAAAATCTATCCTCCTCAGACTATTCAAAAAAATTCAAGAGGAAGGAACACTTCCAAGCTCATTCTATAAAGCCAACATCACCCTAATACCCAAACCAGATAAAGACAACACAATGAAAGAGAATTACAGGCCAATATCCCTCATGAACATAGATGCCAAAATTCTCAACAAAATTCTGGCAAATCGGATCCAGCAGTACATCATAAAGATCATACACGATGACCAAGTAGGATTTATCTTGGGGATGCAAGGATGGTATAATATCCGCAAATCAACAAATGTGATACATCACATAAACAAATTGAGAGATAAAAATCACATAGTCATATCAATTGACACAGAAAAGGCATTTGACAAAATCCAGCACCCTTTCTTGATAAAAACTCTCAGCAAGGTGGGAATAGAAGGATCATACCTCAACATAATAAAAGCCATATATAACAAACCCATTGCCAACATCATACTCAATGGACAAAAACTAAAAGCATTTCCCCTAAGAACAGGAACAAGGCAGAGATGCCCACTCTCACCACTCCTGTTCAACATAGTACTGGAAATACTAGCCATTGCTATCAGACAAGAAGAAGAAATAAAGTGCATCCAAATTGGAAAAGAAGAAGTAAAACTGTCCTTATTTGCAGATGACATGATACTGTACATAGAAAACCCTAAAGACTCCATCAAAAAATTATTAGACTTAAAAAAAAATTCGGCAATGTAGCAGGATACAAAATTAATGCCAAGAAATCTATGGCACTTCTATACACCAATAGTGAACTTACAGAAAGGGAGACTAAAAAAACAACCCCATTTACCATCACACCAAAAAATTTAATATACCTAGGAATAAACTTAACTAAGGAGATAAATACCTATATGCGGAAAACTACAGGACACTGAAAAAATAAATAGAGGAAGACATAAACAGATGGAAGAATATACCGTGTTCATGGATTGGTAGAATCAACATCATTAAAATGTCCATACTACCCAAAGCAGACTATAGATTCAATACACTCCCCACTAAAATACCAATGGCATATTTTACAGACCTAGAACGAACTCTCCAAAAATTCATCTGGAATAAAAAAAAGACCCCAAATAGCTGCAGAAATCCTGAGACAGAAGAACAAAGTAGGTGGGATCTCAATACCAGATTTCAAGCTGTATTACAAAGCCACTCTTCTCAAAACAGCCTGGTACTGGCACAAGAACAGACATATAGACCAATGGAATAGAATAGAGAACCCAGAAATTGACCCAAACCACTATGTTCAATTAATATTTGACAAAGGAGGCAAACCATACAATGGATTCAAGACAGTCTTTTCAATAAATGGTGTTGGGAAAATTGGACAGATACATGCAAAAAAAAAATGAAACTAGACTACCAACTTACAAAATACACAAAAATAAACTCAAAATGGATAAAGAACTTAAACATAAGATAAGAAATCATAAAAATACTAGAGGAATCCAAATGCAGCAAAATCTCAGACATATGTCAAAGCAATTTCTTCACTGATACATCTCCTAAGACAATGGAAACTAAAGAGAAAATAAACAAATAAGACTACATCAAAATAAAAAACTTTTGCATAACAAAAGAAACCATCAACAAAACAACCAGTAAGTCCACTGCATGGGAGAACATATTTTCCAATGTCATCACCAATAAGGGTTCAATCTCCAACATTTACAGGGAATTCATACAACTTAACAAAAGGAAGATAAACAACCCAATCAAAAAAATGGGCAATGGACCTAACTAGACACTTTTGAAAGAAGACATACAGAAGGCCAAGAGACATATGAAAACATGCTCAAAGTCACTAATCATCCAAGAGATGCAAATCAAAACAACAATGAGGTACCATCTCACACCTGTCAGAATGGCTATCATCAACAAAGGACAAGTGCTGACGAGGCTGCAGAGAAAAAGGAATCCTCGTGCACTGCTGGTGGGAATGCAGACTGGTGCAGCCACTGTGGAGAACAGTATGGAGTTTCCTCAAAAAATTAAAACTGGAGCTCCCATTTGACCCAGTGATTCCACTTCTAGGAATATATTCCAAGAAACTAGAAATACCAATCAGAAAGGACACATGCACCCCTATGTTCATAGTGGCACAATTCACCATAGCTAAGTTTAGAAACAGTCTAAGTGCCCATCAGCAGATGAGTGGATTAGAAAACTGTGGTACATTTACACAATGGAATACTATGCTGCGGTAAAAAAGAAGAAATTCTTACAACAGCATGGATGGAATTGGAGAGCATTATGCTAAGTGAAATAAGCCAGTCAGAGAAAGATAAATAGCACATGACCTCACTCACTTATGGAACATAATGAACAATATAATATTATGAACAAAAACAAATCCAGAGACAGGGAATCATTTATCAGACCGTCAAACCTCAAAGGGAAAGTAGGTGAGGGTGAGGGTAAGGAGGAGAGATCAACCAAAGGACTTGTATGCATGTATATAAGCCTAACTAATGGACACAGACAACAGGGGGGTGAGGGCATGAGTTGGGGGTAGGGGACAATAGGGAGATAAATATACATATGTAATACCTTAATAAAGATATATATATATAAATTTGACCACCTTTAAAAAAAGAGTAAGGAAAAGACAGGCACCTCTGGATAGCATTGATGGGGTTGTATATGTGTATAAATTTTTTTGAATCATCTTAAAAATATATATATTTTTTATTGATTTCAGAGAGGAAGGGGGAGGGAGAGAGAGATAGAAACATTAGTGATGAGAGACAATCATCGATTGACTGCCTCCTACATAGCCCACACTGGGGATCGAGCACACAACCCAGGCATATGCCCTGACTGACAATTGAACCGCATCCTCCTGGTTCATTACAGCCACTGAGCCATGCCGGCCAGGCTTTTCTGTATCATCTTAACAATGTATGTTAAAATATAATCTATGCATGCTCTCTGGCTCAGTAATCCCATTTACAAGTGTTAATTTAATCAACTAATATACATCGAGATTGTATTATGTGCTAGATCCTATAGTAAGACCGTGGGATAAAAAGATGAACAAGAACTTTAAGTCTCTCTCAGTTTCTCATGAAGTTTCTATTTTCATGACGATTTATCCTAAGTAGATGACTGGAAAAATATATAAATATGTAGATACAAGAGTGTTTTTTTGTATACTTAATAGCTAAATATAGGAACTCAAGTGCCATCAATATGGATTAATATTAATTATTGCATGTTCCAGAAAAGTAGATCATGCAGCCATTTAAAAGGTGAGAGTGGATCTATATGAATTGACCTAGAAAATGTTCATGATATATTGCTAATGGATAATGCTGATTATAAAACTACAGTATAATCTATGTATCACTTATAATGAGTTACATCCAAATATTATTTTAGTGACCTCCTGATGGTAGCATTATGAACAGTCTCATTCCCCTCTTTCTACTTTTGTGCACTTGGTATAATAAAAATAATTACACGTGTTAAATATCAAAGTGAAAACTTAATTCCACTAAAATTACTCTCATATAATAAATCACCCATTTCTTCCTATAGTACAATGTCTTCCTTTTGGAAATATGCCAGGTACGTGACTGGCAGGCTTGGCAGTCTATGATGTGGTTGTAACTGAAAGAAGTGACATTTGCTCCCACCAGACCTGAGATAGGTTGGGGATGATGTGAATAGCAGCCAGGGACAGTCTGTGGCTGAGTTAGGTGTGGTGGCTGGCATCAGAGCCTGCAAATTGAAGTGAGGCAATGTTTCAAGACTGATAGAAAAATCTATCACCTAAGGAGAGAGAAAACTGTGTGTGTGTGTGTGTGTGTGTGTGTGTTTATGATAATGCCAAAATGAGCCACCCAGAAGCCTGAAAGTCCCAGGAGAGGCTCATCACCTTCTATATTTTCAGGCTTGGGAGGATTTTTGAAAAAAAAAATAGCTCAACAATTTGACTTTATCATTGAGGAACCCAAGGCTGGAGAAAGGGTAGGAGGAAAGAGTGTACAGTCATCATGATTAGTATCATAGACTGGATGTGACTTACTATATTTCACGTTCTCCTAAAAACTGCTATAGCCAGGTTGCTGGGAAAAGACCTGGTCCCATTGTCACCCCCTGTTGTCTTCTCTGGAGAGCTTGCCTTGGACAATCAGGGCAGGGGCTCCCCAAATTAGAGTTCCCGTGGAATCCTTAGCCCTGATTTTGGCTTTGTCAGTTCAGGAAAGGGTTTCTCAAACTTGGCATTATTGACATTTGGGGCAGGATAATGCACTGTGGTTAGGGGCTGTCCTGTGCATTGTTGCGTGCCTCGCAACATCCTGGCCTCTACCCACTAAATGCCAATGGCACCCTCCCACAAATCACGACCATCAAAAATGTCTATACCTTCACTGGACCTATGGACATATATTCATATTTATTTAATAACCATTATAGTTATTTTGCTTATTCAAGTTAAGGTGAGTTTTCTGTCACGTTAGGCAAATCATCAAGGCAGGTGTACTTGTTGAGTCTATTTCCTACTAAACGAAAGCTTTAGAAGGGAATAAATTAGGTCTCATTATTAATTCTATTACTAGTGCCCAGTAGAGTACTAGTTATAAAATGAGCAAATAAGTATTTGTTGAATGGAGAAATATGGTATAACGTCAAGCACCAAGAGGACCCCAGGGTTCTCCAGATGTGGTCTCACTTGCTTAGACAGTTCAGAGTGTTAACGGGGCCTGAAATGGTTGGTTTGTTTCACAGTGGTGACAAATGGAACATCCAGAATGACAGCATTAGCGTGCAGGGTTTTAGAAAGATGTGTGTGCCTGGACTGATCTAAGTGAAGGCTGTGTGGCAGGGCAGGTCCTGAGCTTGCAGGGTAGGAATGGAACGCCTAACTTCACCAGGAGTCCTGTAAAATCACTCTGGGACTGCTGACACCATTTTAAATTAAAATAGAACCTAGGGATTCTTTAGATCTCATTTTAAAGATGCAGAAACTTATGCTTATATAATTAAAATATTGCTTGGGGCACTCAAATTATTCAACTGGTTCATGAAAGAAGAATCAGTACTAGAGTGGTCAGCCAGCCCACTCTACCCTTAATTCTTTATTGCTCTTTCCTTCGTCTCCTCTTTCTTTTTTCCTTTCTTCCCCTCCTTCTTTCATTTGAAATACCTTCATAGATGGCCTTTCCCTGCCAAACACATTTGTATTCTTAAGACTGTCCTTATGAAGGAAGACGTAACATGATCTTTGCTCTTAACTATCTCGCAATCTATTAGAAGATGGACAAAAGGCAAAAGACAGTTATACCAACAGGTGGTAACGATTGAAATCTGTGGGCACTCATTTGCAGGGCACTGTATTCAGTCCACTGGCTGGGGTGGGTGAGTAGTGGCGATTGGTGGTCAGAGAGAAGGTTATGGAGGTCTTAGAAGAGGAAAAACATCAATTGAGTCCTGAACTGTGCCTCAAGCAGAGGTGATCCAAACAGCAAAACAAGGGATATGTTGACTTCCAGAATCAGATGTGATGGGGGTATGGTTTATCAGATGGATGGTGTTGAGAGATGAGGCTACAGAGCCACGTGAGAAGAATCGTGGTCAGATGGGTGTTATGGAGTGGCTATTCTAATTGCCCAGATTAATGGCTGGATAGGATTGGTGGCAGGGAGAGGAGTTGGGAGGCTGTGTCAGTAAGCTGGGGGTGTGGTGGGAGCTGGTAAAGGCTGGTGAAGGTGTGACAACACAGACTGCTATGACAAGACACCCTGACACTCGAATCCTTCCCTCCCTCCCTCCTCTCCTCCCTCCTTCCCTCGTCTTTAATGATTTCTGGATGTTCTGAAGTGGAACCTGGCAGATGGCATTTTAAGAAAAAATGACTCCACAGCTCCAGGTTCCTATCTGATTTATATATTTTTTCTACCAGGAAGAGATGAGAATGCAGCACCTTCTTAGGTAATTAATGATTCAACATGGTGTGTTTGCAAAATGAAATGGAAGCAGCTGGAAGCCTCATTTGCAGCCATAAGAATTCAAGGGATGTGGGAAGGCTGATTTGTGATTGTTGCTTTTCCTCAATAAAAATTAAACTGATTACAAAGAGCTGACAATGAGACAATGTCTTGCAGAAGTAATGATTCTGACATTTCCCTGAGTGTTTACCACAAATATTCAAATTTATCATTCTTGATGTTTTTTAGAAAAATGGGAACAAAATATTATTTTGGTTCTGCAATATTTCCTTGCATGCAAATTAATATGCATGCATAATTGTCAGAAAATTAAAAGACTTCTGAGTTTCCTATCATATTCATTTTTTAAATGAAGTGTTCTGATGGAAGATCATGGAATTAAGCCCATAAAGCTTTTATTTTATATATAAAAGCATCTAAAGAGTGATAATATATCTTTTCTGTATAGAAGATGTACCCATCATTAAAATCCAGAGGTTCTTTGGTGCACTCAATTTTTAATAAGGAATTATTGACAAAACAATACTAGATGACATTTATATAACCCTTAAAAGCTTATGGATATCACTTATTTGAATATTTGAATAACTATATTGATAGTATGGTTGTTCTATTTCACAGATGAAACTAGAATTCCCCTCACTTTCTGATCTTAGATATGTTCCTAACTGCTCTTAGCTTGTTTTCTTGTCTGTGGGTGAAGCTGACTATTCTTGTGTCATGGGTTAGGGTGAGGATCATGGGAATCCAAATAAAACCCAGCACAGCCATATGTTAGTAATGCTTGTTGATGTTATTACCACAACCACAGTATTTACACTAGGCCTGCTTTCAATTCTGACTTTCTTAGTTCTGGTGTAGTAATCTTGGAGTCATCCTAAATCTCATCATTTCCATGTTATATGCGTCCTTCCTTCATAATGCACTCTACCTAATATTTTCTCCCTTTTATTCCCTCTATTTTGCAAAGTGTCCATGATACCCATATCCATATAACACTAGTATGAAAACATGAGTTTCCCTGCCATAGCTTATTGGAGGCTTGTTTAATTGTGTTAACACTGGAAATATTATGGCTCTGCCCAATGAGGAAGTGTATTGTATCTTATAGTCAAGAAAAAAAAGTGACTATTTTTACATGGGGCACATGCCTGTCAAAATAGCTAACATTAAAAGAAAGCCTGAGAGTGCTATTAAAGATGAGGAACTACTTGACCTCTCATTTATTGCTGATGAGAATACAAAATGGTACAACTACCTTAGAAAACAGTTTGGCAGTGTTTTTATCATGTTGAGAATGCATTTTGTGTATGTTCCACCATTTTAACTCTGAGTGTAATCACAGAGTAATAAAAAGTTTCACGTGTTAACCTTGTAAAAAAATGTTCAGCCTCATTTATAAAAAGTAAAACAGCAGCTTTGTTTTTAATAGCTCAAATCTGGAAACAACCTAAATGTCCTTCATATGGTGCATGACTAAGCAAACTCTCATAAGTCCATGAATTGGAATACTACTGAACAAACTAACAAATAAACAAACAAAAAGAAAGCACATTATTGATTCATGCAACCACTTGGATGGCTCTTAAACAGTCAACTTACTTTTATAAAAAGCCAATCCTGAGATGTTGTGTACTATATGATCCTGTTTATTTAACATTCTCAGTGTGCCAAAATTATAGAAATGAAGAACATCTGAGTGGTTGTCAGGAGGGAAAAGGAGGGCATAACTTCACAGGGGGAGCACTAGGGATTTCTATGTGGTGCTGGAACAATCCCATATCTTAATTGTGCTGATGGTTATACAAGTCTATGCAAGTTATGAAATGTCAGAACCACACACACACACATAAATGAGTGCATGTGAAAACTGGCAAATTTTGAATATGGTCTGCAGTTCAGTTCTGAATATGGTGTCAATTGTTACCATGATTATGGAAGACGTTATCATTGGAGGAAACTTCATGAAGAGGACACAGGACTTTCTGCACTTTTTGCAACTTCCATGTTTCAGAATTTAAAAAAAAGGTTTGTAAAATGTGGTACTTATAATGTTTTCAATGACATAACAGAGTGAAAAGACAAGTTATGCAGAGGGAATTCAGACACAGAACTCAGCCCGGCACAGCAGAGGGCTATGGTATTGTCTTCATTTTCATTAACAGGTAGAGCAAGGACCACAGTATTGAAAGAAAGCAACACTTTTGTGTGTGTGTGTGTGTGTGTGTGTGTGTGTGTGTGTTTGGAAATGAAGTGATAGATAATAAGTCTTTAAAGTCTGCTTTTTGAGCAAATGCTTAACTGTAGCCTAAGAATTTTCTAAAGCAAGCAGTAGTTGTTTCCACACAGATTTGAAATAGAAACCAGACTGGAAAAAGCTGGAAAGGTGGCGAGCCTACACTCCACGGCAAGGATTGGGAGCTGATTTACAAGGCCTATCTGGAAACTATTTTCAAGCTCTTGAAATGTTAGAGAAGAAGAAAAAAGCAGCACGCTCCCACTCTGGTACAAAGCAAGTTGGTTCAATAGGCCAAATAATTCCTAGCCTCTACTTGGGTGATAGATGTCATATTCAGATCATTTTTAAGACCATTTTACCAAGGAGAAATTAGAGGCTACCATGACTCACTATATCCTCTAGAATTTGTAGTGTGTAGCTTGGTACTATAACCCACATGAAAACAAGGTGAGTGAACTTCACTCAGTAGATTCTTTGGCATTAATAAATGAATGGATTCGTTCATTTATTAAACCCGTTTTAGTTGCTTCTTTATTATGTGCCACGAACTATGTCAGTGGCTAGGGATACGAGAGTGAACACGATAGCAAAAACTCATGAAGCCATTATAGTGGGGACAATATTGTGTGTGTTACCTCCCATTGAGTAGGCTCAGACTCTTGGTGACCTTATGAATGAGTGAGGTCCACAGTGTCCTATCTTCCACACCCTGCTCAGCTCCTACACACTCATGCCTATGTCTTCTTTTACTGAGTCAATGCGTTTTATGTTTGGATTTACATTATGTTTCCTGCTACCTTCTCTTTTTCCCAGCATTATTCTCTTGGTCATTTCTGCCTCCAACAATGTTTCAGGCTACATTTGTTCTAGGACCCACTTGTTCCTCTTTCTGTTTATCCAGAGCACCCATAGAGCTCCCCTCCAATACCATATTTTTCAGCATTTCTCACTGTCCAACTTTCACATCCGTATATAGTAACTGGGAATATGAGGGTGTATATCATCTTAGCCTTGGTCTCTAATGACACATCTTTGTGCTTGAAAACCTTTCCTAATTCTTCCACTGCTGCCCTTCCAAGTCTCAGCCTTCTCTTAATTTCTTGGTTGCTATGTCATTAAAAATTTCTCTGTCTTTATTGTCTATGTTGATATCATGTATTCCTTCTGTGGTCATGATTCTTGTCTTCTTGCTGTTCAAATGCACTCCTGCTTTATCATTTTTTCATTTACAAATCATTTCAAATCATTGCTACTTTTTCCAGTAAGATGGTGTCCTCTGTATATCTTAAGTTATTGATAGCTCTTCCACCAAGTTTCACTTCTTCTTTCTCTGAGTTTAGCCCATTTTTTTAATGTGATGTTTGAGTACAGATTAAGCCAATAGGAAGATAAAATCATCCTTGTCTGTTAACTTTGCCTGCAGTAAATCATTCTGTCTCTCAATATTCTGTATTCACAGTGGCTTCCTGTCCACATGGCAGGTTAAACATCAGGGCAGTCAAGTGCTGGGGCACAAGCACTTCCTTCAGAGCACCCCAGAGCTCTCATGATCCCCAGAGTCAAAGGCTTAAAACAGACTAACCAGACATTCTTCAGAGCACTGCAGTGTCCAACAAAGGTTTACAATTAGATAGCCAGTGTCTCCTCCTTTACTGAATCCAGCTTGGACATCCAGCATTCCCTGCTCCATATAAGGGAGAAGCTTTTGTTGCATCTCTTTGCTTGTGATGCAAGTTAGAGCAATGGTCCTAGAGTCATTGCATTCCTTGGCATCTCCGTCCTTGAAAATGAGATGTGTATTGAACATTCCCAGTCTGAACACCATTGTTTTGCTTTCCGTAGTTGCTGACACGTATGTTTTACATTCTTTTCTTTTTTATTCAATACTATTTTGTATTAGTTCTAGGTGTACACGTGTGGCCAGACAATCATATACTTTACACAGTGATATCCCCTGGTATTTCAGGTACCCACCTGGCTCCATACAGAGTTATTACAACTTATTCATCATACTCCCCATGCTGTATCCCACATTCCTATGACTATTTTGTAACTACCAATTAGACCTTCTTAATTTCTTCACCATTTTACCTACCCCCCCCCCCCCCGCCTCTGCCTCCTCTCTGGTAATCATTAGTTTGTTCTCTGTATCTATGAGTCTGTTACTATTTTATTCATTTGTTTATTTTGTTTTTAAGATTCCACGTATAAGTGAAAGAACATGGGGTTTGTTTTTCTCTGGCTTATGTCACTTAGCGTAATACTCTCTGCATTCATCCATGTTGTTAAAAATTGTACGATTTCATCATTTTAATGGCTGAATAATATTCCATTGTCTATACGTACCACAGCATTTTTATTTGCTCATCTATTAATGGAAGTTAATTTTGACACTCTCAGTCTCTGTGGCTCGAAATAATTCTATCAGTACCCAACCTACTCCTGATGATTTGTTTATCTCTAATACTCTCAGGACAGCTTTTACTTCACTTTTTAGATTTACAGGTTCTTCCTCATAGCAGTCTTTTTCACAGGTATCTGTCATTCTTTTGTCTCTTCTGTGTAGATTTTCAGTATACTGTTTACACCTTCACTTTACCAGTATCCAGGCTACTGTTTACACCTCCCCTTTATTTTCTTCCATTTACTTTGGTTCATGCTTCTTACAGTCCATTCTCTGACTATATGCATTGTGCAACATTGTAATTTCCTTTTGCCTTTTGTGCACATCAGCCTCTAGACATCCATAGGGTTTGGTCTAATTGTGTTACTAAGAGAAGTGCTATTTGCATTTGTTCTCTGCTCTCCCCCAGTAACTGTTTGGATACTTTCTGACCTGGGAGTTTCATCTTCTTTCAACATTTCCTCATATTTCATTTTGGACTGCCTAAGTGTTCACAGGCACTTACATGCACACATCCAAACACACCCTCTACCTTTGTGACTCCTCAGTGCCATCTGAGGTGGCACATCTTCATTCACTCTGGACTCAGTCTCTTGCTGTGTTGATATTCTTCCTCATGTTCTGTAATAAGTGATAGTTTTGGGTAAAGCAGCTGACATTTAAAATAATCAGTATCTTCAGTAAAGTGGCATTAATTTTAATGCTTCCAACTGCTGCTCCTTTTCAAGGCACAGAGCAGCCCGATTTCCTTTTCATCGTAGAGATTGCTAATGTGATGACATCCAAGCCATCAGCTGCCTCCCACAAGAATATTGACAGCTGGGGTGCATTCAGCATTCTCTGTAGTTATCGTCCCCTCTCCATGCTCTTCTCTTGCAGATTAGATTGAAATGGTAGCATTTCACTACAGTTGAGATGGGGCGGGGGGTGGTTTCTGCAGATTGACAGATATAATTATCACATTCGCTTCCAGGCATGTGGTATCTAAGTAATAGCCCCCATATTTATCCAGCATTAATCAGGAAAGAGTTCAATCAGTTAGAGAGGGATTTCTCAAATAAAACCTTGCCTAGCAAACTCGTCCAATAACAATGTACTCACTTCTGATATGAAGTTAGAGTCTTTCCCCAGCTCTGCCTGCGAGTAACAGTCATCGCCCAAGGACACCAGGCCTGCGTGGGCACTGGGTCAGCATAGAGGGACTGCAAAGAGGCCCAGCTCCATTCATTCCAAAAAGATAAAGCAATGCAAGGCTTTCTATTCTGAAAGGGGTAATCAGAGAATGATGAATGCAAGAAAATAAAATACAGTTTGTCACAGTTAGGGAGCTTAGTCAGTAGAGGCAGTAAAAAGGTATACCAGCACAGTGTTTTGTTATTGTTTTGTCTGTTTGCTTATTTATGACAAACGAATGAAGATCATGGTTGTTTAGTACTCTGCTAAACTTTAAAGATACCCTAACCTGCCTTCTTTCTTTCCTCTCATGATGGGAAAACATCAAGCTTTTCCCACTACCCTAGTCAGTCAATCGGCTAGTTAGGGGGAGCTCAAAATTTGCACAGAGGAAGAAGCCAAGACATGAAGGAGATTAGCAGTACATTTGTCACTGTTGTTTAGACTTATATTGTCCTTGAGTTGGAGAGGTGAAGGGGACCTTCAATCATATGTGGTCCAACCCCCATTGTTCAGCATCTCTGAGAAGGGCAGTCAATCTCTCCTTGGAAGTTTTCCATGAAGGTTAGCTAGCCACACATCAGGAAGAGTCTAAGACTGAAAAGCTAAGTGACAAGGCTGGGCCAAGGGGAGAGCTCAGCTGGGCGCTGCTCTCAATAACGGTAATGGTTATGGTGGCAATAAGAGCAGTAATAAGGATTCTGAATGATGGGAAGGAATCTAATATTGCACCATTGCATATTACAGACCAGGCGACTTCCAAGGGTTTTACATGCATTATCTTACTGAAACCTTTGCATAATTCTAAGAATCAGGGGAGCTTTCTTTCATTTAAAAATATGGCTTAAAATATTAATAAACTCCTTCTGGGTCAGGCAGTCATCAAGCAATAGACCTGCGATGATCTGACTGCAGCTTTTTTCTTAGCCACGACGCCTTGCTGACTTGCATGTGCTCCTTCAGATGTTCGGATCAGAAGTTCAGAGAGAACATGCAGGAGAGAAGGAGTGAGGGAAAGGGGAGCGGTGGCCTGGCGATTCTTTAGGAAAAAGTCCATAATAAACAGTGAAAGATAGCGCGTGCTCAGGCAGGAATGAAAGCTCAGCTCAGACGTTCAAAGGGAATAAATACAACCAGTTCATTTTGATTATCCCATTGTGGTGTCTTCCCGGGAGGGTCATCATATGGCCCACTGCCTCCCTTCTCTGTTTATTTTATTGTGTTTGTAAGCTCACAATGCAGAAACCAGTGTCTTCTCAGTGGCAAGCCCATGAAAGTTAAATAACTCTTCTATTAACAGAAACATTCTTGTTTTGGTTGGAGACTTACACACTGTTATGCTACCTCTACCATGATCATTGATCAGCTTTAAAAAATTCCATTTTCCCAACAGGTATGGTAAGTCTCTTTCAATTACTTGGGATTCCCCCCCCCCCTAAATGAAGAAAATGGGTAATCTGCATTACACCACATTTTAAGGCATACCTGGGAAGGAAAAGTGAATATGGATGCCCTTTAAAACAATAGTTCATCATGTGCCACCCACTGTACTAACTGTTCACTGGCATCAACTCACTGGATGCTCACAGCAAACTGCTGAAGTAAGTGTTGTGATCACCTATGGTTTACGGAGGAAGAAACTGTAGTGCAAGAGGTTATACACTTGAACAAGGTCACGGTGCCAGTCGTGGTGGATACAGGATACCTGTGAACTTTCCTGTCAGTATAGGACCTATAGGGAGAATGACATTTGTGTATAAAGGTGGACACAGAGCCCTTTCTCAAGAGGAGAACACTAAGCTGAGACCTTAAAGGTGATGAGGGGCTAGAAAAAGAGCTTCTTGAGCAGAAAGGACAAGTGTAAAGGCTCCAAATGAAAAGAATGAACACTTTCAAGGGAGAGCAAAGATGTTATGAGGATCTGAGCAGGATGTCTGAACAAGTGGTGGAGCTCAGATTTCAGTCCCTGCAGTTTGGTGTCAAGCCCCCACATAAACCGCTCTCTCAACACTATATGGACTTTCTCAATCTTGTTGAGTGCTACAGACACTCCTGAGTAAGACAAAAGCACAGAATTGCCCATGGATTTTGCATTCTAGGGACTTTAACAAGAGTAATACCATGGTACGGTGGTTGGCAGAAACAAGATGGGAAAGTTGGGAAGAGTAAATAGGAGACTGAGAAAAACAGCAAGTGTCAACAAACAACAAATATTTCAGAAGTTTTTTGTTGTTTTTTTCCTGAGAATTCTAGGGGAAAATATGAAGTTAAGGGAGGGTTTGTAAAAGGAGAAAAAAATGAACAAACATGTGAATGCTGATAAGATTGATCCAGGAAAGAGAGGAAGAGCCATACATAATAACACAAGAGAGAAATTGATTATGTCCAGAAACATTAGTGCATGATTTGATTCTTAGCCTTTGGCTAAATGGGATTTATGAACATCTAGGAACACGGTGTGTGTTCCAACCTGTTTGTCTTGTTTCTATACTGTATCCATCCCTCACTTGAATGAAGCCAAACACAATCAATATATAATATGTTGCCTGGCCAGCATGGCTCAGTGGATAGAGCGTCAGCCTGCGGATTGAAGGGTCCCAGGTTTGATTCCAGTCAAGAGCACATGCCTAGGATGCAGGCTTGATCCCCAGCGTGGAGCATGCAGGAGGTAGCCAATCAATGATTATCTCTCATCACTGATGTTTCTATCTCTCTCTCCCTTCCCCTTCGTCTCTGAAATCAAATATATATATATATATATATTTGATTTCATATATATAATATATATATATAATATATATATAATATAGAAAAAATATATGTATAATATGTTGCTTCTATTGCAGTGGTTTTATTTATTTTTTAAAGTTCATTAATTGATTCTTTTCTTTGTAGTAATTAAATGAGATAATCAGCCAATTAATTTATCATTTCATTCTCTCAATGAATATGCTTGACCACCAGGAATATGCCAGATACTATAACAAACTAAGTGATAGAAAGATGGATAATATAAGCATAAGATGTCTGTTTCCAAGAACTCCTCACTATTATTGGGTAAGACACAGCATCCTACAGCACATGTCCTGGTCCTTTGCTGAATCAGTGTAAGTAAATTTTATTAATCTGTGGGATTTAAAAATACATGCATATAAATTAATGTCAGAATTTTAACCATTCTTCAGAGCTTCCCCCCCTTATCTGCTTTCCCTTTCTTTTTACCTTTTCTTGTATTACATGTTAATTTATATATATTCAGTTATATCTACCTTATGTATTATAAAAATATTAATATAAAATACATCAGGTGAAGGACTATATCCCAAGTACATAATAAACTTCTACAAAGCAATAACAAGACTAATTTCTTAATTACAAATTAAGAAAATGCCTTGTACAGACATTTCACAAAGGAAGATATAGAAATGATCAATAAAAATATAAATAGGTCATTACCCACCAAGGAAACACAAATTTTAACCACAAAGAGACACCAGCATCTATCCTAAGAACAGCTCAAATATGAAAGACTGACATAAAATGTTGGTGAGGATAAGCATCAGGTGAAATCCTCATATACTACAAGAAATTGGGAGTGGTTGTATTAAATGTTATAACTCATTTGAAACACTATTTGTCAGACAAACATAGCTAAATATCCAGAAATTTGCACACTTAGTTACTCAAAAGAAATAAAAAGTTAGCAGCACATGAATATTTTTAAGAATGTTGATAGCAGCTTTATTCATGATAGCTATGATTAAAATGTTTGTCAACAGTTTGCTAAACAAACTGTAATTTATGCAAAGGAATACTACTCCTTCATAAAATGGAAAGAACTGATGCGTATAAAATTGTGGATGAATCTCAAAAATATTATCTGAGGGAAAGGAGTCAGACACAAAAGCGTATAAAGTGTGTAATTCAATTTATATGAAAGCAAAGCTAATCTACGATAATAGGAATTAGACAGTGTTTGCCAGTGGGATTGGGGGTTGACTAAAATGGGCACTGGAGAAGTTTCTGTTGGAAATGGTCTAACTACAATTTGGGTTGTGTGACATTGGTATAAAAATAGTCAAAACTCATCAAATAGTACAATCATACAGTCAAATTAATTTTTAATAGGAAGCACAGATAAGAAGCCGAGTTTACTTGTTAAACGTAGAGTAAGTGGCCTCTTCTTCCACAGCTGATGAGGTATAAGAAATTGACATGACAAACACAGGGTTCTTTTTTTTTTTTAATCTTTTTTTTTTATTGTTTGAAGTATTACAAATAGTAGTACATATATCTTTTTTTCCCCCATTGACCTCCCCCCAGCTTCCCCTACCCCCCAGTACATGCCTATCTCATAGGGTTTTTGTGAGAATTCTGTGAGTTAATACATGGAAAGTGCTTCAAACAATGGCTGACGCCCAGTAAGAGCTCAATAAATGTTAGCTATGGGAAAACTGGAGGAGAGCAAGTTTAGAGAAACAAAAATATTGAGGTCCTTAAAATATTCTTACTTTTTCTAGTAGTGTAAAGAGCTTTATTTAAGAACCCTGTGCAGGTGAAGGCTTACCCTATGAGATAGGTAAATAATTCCATCACCTCCAGCTTATAGATTACTTAGTCCAGGTTATACATGAAGCAGTCTGCTTTTTAACCATAAGGCTATACCTTGTCCATAAACCATAGTCACCCTTGTGTTTTTTCCTCACACCCAAATTCAGTCCATCAGAATGTCCTAATAGATCTACATCTAAGCATATCCCACCCTATTCTGAGCCGCCATCATATCTCCTCTGCACCAGTCTTTCTGCTTCTGACGTTTGACCCCATACCAAGGGTCCATAAGATTGTCTCATTAGCTCATTTCTCTCCCCTGTTTAGAACCCTCTGCTTACTTCTAGGACACTCAGAATAAAGATCTTACAATAGCTTTTGGGGATCATTTGGGAGTGTCTGGAGATACTTTGGGTTGTCGGAAGTTTTTATTTATTTATTCATTTTTATTGTTGACACTATTACAGATGCTCCACAATTTCCTCCCCTTTGCCCATTTCCACCCAGCCCCCACTACTCCCACCCTGGCCTTTGCCACTCTGTTGTGTGTGTCCACTGGCTATGTGCGCATTTTCTTTGGCTATTGTCTTCACTTTATTTTTCCAGTCCCCACTAACCTTTCACAGAATCCAACCGTTAGTAATGGTTGGTGACTGAATGAATGAAACCCCTTTCATTGTCATAATAAATATCTGAGGAAGGTGTTGATACTCCTAATTAGGTCAGTCTGCAGTAACAAAATGCTATAGACTGGTGGCTTAAACGACAGAGATTTATTTTCTCTCATGTTTCTGGAGGCTGGAAGTTCAAGATCAGGGTGACAGCAAGGTTGTGTTCTGATGTGGGCCCTAGTCCTAGCTTGCAAATGACCATCTTTTCTGTGTTTTTCACATGGCATGGAATGTGAAAGAGCAAGTTTTCTGCTATCTCTTCTTATAAGGTTACTAATCCTATTGGATCAGGGTCCAACCCTGATGATCTCATTCAACCTTCTTTGCTTTGGTAAAGGCCCTATATCCAGAAACAGTCACACTGGATTCAGTGGCTGTTTATAGCACAATTGACTTAAATTCCTCTCACAATGAGGACTCTGTCACTTCCTCATTTCTAAATACATTTTTGTTCAAATCACAGTGTTACAGAAAGTAGAAGTACAAATAAGGCTTAGAGATCATCAGAATTAACTATTTTGTTTTTTTCTCAAAGTATTAGTGAAAACTTTTGTCAGTGAGACATTACTAGAACTCCAAATATATAAAACTAGAGGCCCAGTACACGAAATTCATGCATGGGGGTGTGTGTCCCTCAGCCCTGCCTGCACCCTTTCCTATCTGGGACCCCTTGAGGGATGTCAGACTGCCCAATCCCAGTAGGATCAGTCAGACATACCTGTGCACCAGGCCTATATCCTATCTAATAAAAGAGTAATATGCAAATTGACTGTCACTCCCACATACAAAATGGCTGCCCTCATGTGGACACAAGAAGGCCACCATAAGATGGCCAGCAGGGGAGGGCTTTTGGAAGGGACCCGGCCTGCAAGGGAGGGGAGTTGGGGGCAATCAGGCTGACAGGGGAGTGGTTAGGGGGTGATCAGGCTGGCAGGCAGAAGCAGTTAGGGAAAATCTGGCAGGCAAGCAGTTGGGAGCCAGCAGTCCTAGATTGTGAGAGGGATGTCTGATTGCCCATTTAGTTTGGTTTCCTCCATCGTCGGTGGCAACCCAAGCCACCTGCTCAGCTCCAGCTCTGTGGCTGCTGCCATTTTTGTTGGGATTTATTTATCTTCTATAATTGAAACTTTGTAGCCTTGAGCGGAGGCCAGGGCTGGCCAGAGCGGGTGGGAAGCTTAGCTTCCTCCATTGCTGGGGAAACCCAAGCCTCCTGCTCGATCCGTGGCCACAGCCATCTTGGTTAGGTTAATTTGCATACTCACTCCTGATTGGCTGGTGGATGTGGCTTGTGGGTGCAGTGGAGGTACGGTCAGTTTGCATGTTTCTCTTTTATTAGTGTAGATTAATAAAAAACAGAATTGAATAGGACAAAGACTTCACCACTGCCACAGCCTTGGAAATATCCCCCAGAACCCTCAGAATCCCATGGAATATGGTTTATAAACCACTGATCCAGCTCTCTCTCTTTATTCAGTTGAGAAAGGTACACATTTCTTGTTGAAGGTAGCTAATTAATGGCAGACCCAGGAGTGTAGATCTGGCCTCTTGCTTCCTAATCCAATGCTGCTTCTAATATACAGGTGTTGGAATATTTTTTTTAAAAAAAAGCATCTGTGACTTTGAAACACCAGGCTCTTCTGGAATCATAACTGAATTATGTAGGCTGCATGAGGTTTCCTGAAAATCCCAAAGAAAGCAGAGGAAAATTGAAAAAGCACTGTGGGATTGACTTCAAACAATTGAAATTCTTCTCAGTTAAATGTCAAGATAAAATGGCCAAGACAAGCACAGTCTGCAAAGAGGAGGAATGAAAAGTCAAGTCAGGAAGCTTTATAGATGTTGATATTCTGCTGAGAAGACTTAGTTCCAGAAGGAAGGAGAAACTATGGTTACTGAGCAAATGCCAGAGTTTGGTTCCCGTATAAATGTCCAGTCTGACTCTGGCTCACCCTGGTGTGTGTTTAATGAGTATTTCAGAGGTTTATACAGAGTTGAAGGGCTTTAGAAGTCAATGAGACCATCCCCTGCTTCATACAGAGATCATCCTCAGAACAACTGACATTCAGTGAAGCCCCCCAATTTCACACCTTGTTGGACAGCTCTGAATGCTAGCAAGACCTTATTCACACACACACACACACACACACACACACACACACACACACACACACTAGGGGCCCTGTGCACGAAATTCATGCATGTGGGCTGGGTTCTTCAACCCGACCTGCACCCTCTCCAATCTGAGAGTCCTTTCCAGTCCAAGAGTTTCTGTCTGTCTTTGCAATCATATGAGCGAATTGTCTGAGACCCCAACCCAGTTTGGTTTGGTGCTCACAGAATAATAGAGGTCTTTTTTTTTTCTTTGCTCCATTGGTGGAGATTTCCTAGAAGTTGCAGGATATCTTCGTTGTTTTTTTTGTTGTTGTTAATATATTTTTATTGATTTTTTTTTTCCAGAGAGGAAGGGAGAGGGATAGAGAGTTAGAAACATTGATGAGAGAGAAACATCGATCAGCTGCCTCCTGCACACTCCCTACTGGGTATGTGCCCACAACCAAGGTACATGCCCTTGACTGGAATCGAACCTGGGACCCTTGGGTCTGCAGGCTGACACTCTCTCCACTGAACCAAACCAGCCAGGGCCCTTTTAATTTTTCCTTGACACTCTGACTTTACTTATGTTTATCACCTTTGCTTTCCCTCCATCCCCCATCCCCAACAGTAACTTGATCCAGACTCACTTTGCTCTAGTGTCTAGGAGATTCCACAACATGTCTGGCACCAGAACTATGATTCCCAGCATTCCTGGTGCTCCCGGCACGCTTGGTTTCTGCTTCCGGTTCAGGAGCTGCAGAAACCAAAAAGACTGGGAACTTCAGCTGCCCCCAGGCTGGGCTGACAGGACCAGACACTCCAGTGGTGTCCCTGGGACCCGGGCTATTCAGCACTGGCGTGCTTGCATGCTGGCCACAGGCTCAGAGTGGGCGGAGTCCCGGGGACACCCTCCACGTCACCCAGGCAACGCAACAAGTGGGTGGGCATCCTCCCTTGTTCCTGGCCGCTCACTGCCCACAGGCCCGCCATCTTCATCAGGTTAATTTGCATACTCATGCCTGATTGGCTGTGGGCATTGTGGAGGTATAGTCAATTTACATATTTATTGCTATTATTATTATTATTATTATTATTATATATGAGAAAAAACTCTTTCTATGAATTAAATTCCCCTCACTTAATTTTTCCAACAAGCCATTCAGAATATAATAGTTATTTTAGAGGAGATAAATGAAGCTCAGAAATTTAGACAATTGGTCCCTTTATACACAGCTAATTTTATCACAACTGGAATTTGAATTCAGGTCTGTCTAAAGTCTTTCTACTGTGTGACAGAAACCACTAGTTAGTACAAATATCTGTTTTCTTCTTTTCTTCTTGAGCAAACAGCTGGCCTACATTTTTTAAAAATATGTTTTCATTGCCTTAGCTGGTTTGGCTCAGTGGATAGAATATCAGCTTCTGAACCAAAGGGTCCTGGGTTTGATTCCAGTCAAGGGCATGTACCTTAATTGGAGGGTCCTCCCCAGCCCAGGCCCTGGTCAGAGCTCATGCAGGAGGCAACCTATTGGCATGTTTCTCTCACATAGATGTTTCTGTCTTTCCCTCTCTCTTCTACTCTCCCTAAAAATCAATGTAAAAATATCCCAGGTGAGGATGAACAACAAAAAATGTTTTTTATTAATTTCAGAAAAAGGAAGGGAGAGGGAGAGAAAGATAGGAACATCAATGATGAGAATCATCAATCGGCTGCCTCCTGCATGCCCCTTACAGGGGATCAAGCCCACAACCCTGGGCATGTGCCCTGACCTGGAATGCAACTGTGACCTCCTGGCTCATGGGTCTATGCTCAACCACTGAGCCACAGTAGCCTGGCTGGACTACATTTTTTAGATCTCTTATTTATCTCAGGTTAGCAGCCTAAGGGACTGACTTTTGGCCAGTGTGATCAGAAGTGACTGGAGCCATGTTCAGTGTTGGTCCTTAGAAGCACCTCCTTCTACTGATAAAAATATAAAAACAAACAAACAAACAAAAAACTCAGAACATCTTTAAGAGAATGTAGCCAGAAAATATAAGGAGCTTGTGTCCTTGAATACATTCATGGAGCTAAGCCTCTCCCCCAATCCACAGTTCATTCTGCTTCTTGCTAAGCTCTGATTCAGATTATTAACCAGTCATTCTTTCCAGTTGTAACAGCAGAGAAAGGGCCCAGGAAGTGTTTGAGGAAAGCTCCTATAGCTCGTCCAATAAACCATTAGGAGAAGAAAGCCATAACTGTAGCTCTGAAGCTCTCTTAGCCCTCCCTGTGGCATTGCCCTCCAGGATAGAACTTTACCAGATCACCTGACACATACTTATGAAATGAAGTGTACATCTAGATTACTCTCAGACTCTCAAGTAATTGGTCAAAAATGTGAAGGGGGAACATGCTGAGCTACCAGTAGCCACCCCATTCAATACTGAAACACTCATTCTCCCAAGTTGAAGGAAGTGTTGACAGCTCATAGCTTGCATTTGTGTCTTCCTCAAGAAATGGCTCTTGGATTAATAAATCCACTTCACATAAGATCATAACCTCTTTCTAGGCATGTTGTTTATCCAATGACTGGTCTTATGCTGGGTTATAAAGGCCCTGCCCCCTCAGTAGAATTCAGAACACTTGGGTAGGGCTAATCCAGTTCCAGAGTCACTTTCCCCCCACCCCATGGAATTGGCAGAAGCATTTGATGTCATTGTATTACATCCTAATATCTCTCTTTCTTCCCTCAATTCTGGTGCAAACACCAGAAGAATCCAAACATTTATAATTTAAAAATATGATCTTAAGTGGTCATATAATTTTAGAAACATGTCTTTAGGATACCTGAGATGGAATTGACTCTGTGAAAGGAGGAAGATGGTGGTATCTCAAAGCCATGTGACCCCCAGGGTTTACCAGAGCTGCTTTAATTTCTCATGTGATACTCAGCCCACTCATTGCTGCCTGGTAATGATGTGCTTAGGTTTTATAGGAAACCATCATTCTATCTCAGATATAGTGTGACTTGTGACCTCCTCCTTTTATTCGTTATCATCAGAAATACCCATTTCCCCTCTGAGAACTTTTCTGCCTCTTGTATAGACTTTTGACCATTGTTTACATCATATTGCTGCTTATATCATATCATCACAATCTAGATAAATTGCGATTATCTATTTACATGTCCTTTTCTACCAAACCAGAAATTCTTCAAGGACAAATGAGGATACTGGCTTACTTATTTATGAATGCCCCAGTCCCTAACATCAGGTGCTCCTCAAAAATATTTTTTTTAAATAAAGAGATAAAAATATTTTTTCAATGTTGACATAATGACATCCTGTGTGAATGGATTCACACTATATCTCTTGACACATAAAGGCCAACTCCAATGGCTTTTTATTAACCACTGTTTACTTGTTACCTTGTTAAAAATAATCACATAGAATGGAAAACTTTATAAAGCCCAACCTAGTCATAAAGTCAGGCACATAACATGAATGTAAAAATACACTCTGTCCAACTAAACAAAAAGGGGTGCCTGCCAGTAGAATAGAAATTGGCCTGGAGGAGGAGTTCAAAGAAGAAATTTTTCCTCTAATTTTGTGCTGAATAGGTCTATTTTTCTCCATCTCCACAGCCCCCATCCAAGTAGAAGTTGTCATTATCTTACCCAGGGCCTGGTGTCCTAGCCTCCTAACTGGTTCACTCACATCCAATTGTGCCTTTCTCCCACCTGCCTTTTTCTCAGTAGCCAGAACATAATTTTCAAAATACCTGTCAGTTCATTTCAGAGATCCCTCTTCTCTTCTTTAGCATTGTGTGCTTTCTTGTCTGGCCCAGGCCCACCTTCCAGAACTTATCTCTCCCTACACCTTCTCAGTCTCAAGACTCAGTCACATAGTTGTTCTAGTCTTTCCACAGGATTTCTGCTCTTGCTGATTTCTCTACCAGGAACATTCTTCTCTCAGCTGTACACTCTTCATTGGTCTTATTTAGCATTTCTCAGCATTCATAGAGAAACCTACCTGCTATCTCTGGAATGGTTTGAACCCGAGTACAGTGGTATTGTCATCTCATGCTCTAAATTTATAGAATCCATGATGGAAAATATGTGGTTTACCTCCTCATGCAAACACATGGCCTACCACATAGCAGGTTCACAGTACATATGTGTCTAAGGAAAGAAAGAAAAAGAGAAAGTAAAGGAAAAGTAAAGGAAAAAAAATAAAGAAAGAAAAGAGAGAAGGAAGGAAAGAAGAAGGAGAGGAGGAAGGAAAGAACTTCCAAAGATATCAAAGTGAGTAAATTGAGGGGTATCTCATAGCTTTCTACTTCAGTCATAAATGACAGACTTTCCATTACTCCAATGATTTTCAACCAGTGTGCCACAAGAATTATTAAAGCATGCAATATCTGATTATTTAGGCAGGGGCACTGGTCTTTTTTCCCTTAGATTACAAAAATAAAATAAAATAGCTATCCTGTGCGAATGATTACTTATTTTTGTCCAATTAGTAAAAAATTATATTTTTGGCATGTTGAAGAATGTTATCAATTAGTTTAAGCGTGCCATGTGATAAAAAGAAGGTTGAAACCTCTGTAGTACAAATACCATCTCTCTGAGAGATTAAATCTTTTTTGGAAGTATAATACATATGTATGTACTGAGTCCATTCAACTGAGATACATTCAACGGAGTTGCATCTGGGGGTCTCACAGAGACACCCTTGGGGCTTCAGTCTTCCTGGAATCTGTGGCCTCTCCTTGACCCATGGTCTGATTCCCACTCTTGAGCAGTTGGCTACATGATGAAACTTAATAATATGGATAGTTTTTTTTTTTTTAAACAAGTTAGGAAAAGAACCAAAAGACCCATATGATGGGTGTGTGAAATTAAAACAAAACCTTAATGAAAAGATACTTTAAATCCAAGTAAAATAGAACATAATCTGCTATAGCAGAAAGAAAGGCATATTAGTTCATCATTAGGGCAGACACATACAGCAATATAGAATCTGGTGTTTCATAAAAAGCTTCAAAGGTCAAAGTTACACAAACAGGCAGCCGTATCGAGAATGGAAAATCTTGTGACTTGGTGCTCATGTTATTCATTATTGAACTCCCAGTTACCCTAGTGAAACATTATATAATTCTGCTCTGGGCATGGATATGGCAATGTTTTAAAATAAACAAGACAGTCAATTGGACTTAATCTGTTAAAAAACCACTCTGCCAAGACAAGCTGTAGAAGGTGGAAACAAAAACAAAATAGCCTTGAGGAACAAGGGATACGTTTCTGGCTCCAGCAGTCATCACTAATATAACAATTCATAAGGGCCAATTGCAAATATGTCTATCCATCCAAGTTTCCACCCATCAAGCCTGAGTTCTCCTATTCCTGAAGATTAGTTATACAAGTGAGGGCACTGGCTACTGGCTTGGGGCTTGGCTGTAAAATTCTGAACGAGGACTGTGAATGGTCCAAGATGTACTAAGCAAGATGCTGAATTAAACACTACTTCCAAAGGTGAGAATATAGCATATTGATGAATTCCCCAGGGAAATGTATCCAGTTGCTGGTGAGGGTCTTCCTACATTTATGAGTGTCTTGGTTTTTCTTTAAGGTCTATCACATGTATATTATGTGGGCTTGAGTGGGTTCAACTACCTTAAAAGTCAAGTGTGGTGTATCTATCTATTAATCCATTATTCTGCCATCCAGCCGCGTTTCCAGAGAGCCAACCACCTATTTAGCTCAGTGAGTTTGATTAGGAGTAATGGATGGAGGCACAGCAAAATGCCTGGTGGTCCAGCCCCCTGTTCACCTATATTCATGTAGCACATGCCACCAACATTTAGCAAAAGATCAGCTGTTAGGTCTGTTCTTATCACCCAGTATCTAATACCATACTCAAAGAGGAGAGACACTTTTCTTCATAATTAGACAGGCTAGTTGATTTCCTCACCTATAAAATGTAGCGAAAACTAGAAACTGCCTCATAGGGCTATTGTGAGGATTGAAAGAATTAATAAATGCAAATAATACCCAGCACAAGTATTACTTTTAAGAATATCATTTATTAGATAAATACTAATTTATATTTTTAAGGGTATTATCATAGATAGTATTTCATTTGATTCTCCTAAAATGCAAATGAAGTGCATTTCTTCTCATTTCAACAATTAGAAAATATATGACACCAATTTTCACTTTTTCTAAAATAATTGAGCTCCTCAAGGGCAGGGCTGCCTAGGAGATATTGTACACAGTAAATACACAATAAATATTACTTGAGCAATTGAAATTGCCAATCTCAGCTGCTGCCTCCTCAGCATCTACCCTGCCACTGCCCTGGTTTGGGTCTTACCATCTCTCTCTGGATTGTTGCCACAGCCACCTAGCTGAACTCCTGATGCCGCACCTATGTTTCTATAATGTGTTCAGATTGATCTTGTCAACATTCAATTTGACCAAAGCCCTCAACGGCTCATCTCAACAGGATTTAGCGCTTAGTCCCCAGTCTGGCTCAGAAGGCTTTTATGCAGTACAGACCCCACTCACTGTTCCATGAGTCTTGTCTGTCAGCCCAGCCCAGGGCCTAAGGCAATACCAGAGAGGGATCCAGCCATCATGAGGTTTGAGATTATGGCATGTTCACAAAAGATTAAATTTACATTTAAAAAAAATTTATCTACAAATGGAGGTCACTATGTCTGTATCTATTTTTCATAATCTAGTCCTGACATTTCTTCAATGTTTAGTATCTTGGAATCTTAAAAAATTGGGCAAAGCCTAAGTCACCAAGAGGACCTGGGGCCACGGTACCTTATAAATTGAATGGGAAGGATACATTCAACAGGCATTCAAAACAGAAAGGTCCAAAACTCTTCTTCCTCTGGCCCCAAACTCTCTGGGGGGCATGAGTGCTGTGTTCACTTTCAAATCTGTGAATGCTGGTGAATCATTTTACATCTCCAATTCTCAGTTTCTTCATCTATAAAATGGCAATGCAAATTTAAGTCCATGATCACTTTTCCACAACTCTGAAATCTAAAGAGTCCCGGAATCTGAAAGATTTTTTCTTTTTCTTTTAAGTTTGGAGTAAAAGCTCTGTTGGCAGCAAAACTTTTGTTGAATTGACATGCAGCTATGTAAGTCATCATTTGTCACACTTGGTCTCAATATGCACAATGCTAGATGCATACACATTATTGAGATTCTACTGGGATGTCATGTAGGATACAGCATATGCCCTGGTATATCTTTGTAAAGGCACAGACTTCTGAATCTCAAAATCCAGCAGGGCTCAGGAGTTTCACATGAGAGACTATGGGCCTATTACTACTTGATGCCAAGGTTCTACCTTGGGCTCATAGTAAAAACTCAACATGTGGTAGTCCTTATTTTCAAGGTATCTTTTTGTTCTCACCCCAAAAATGCAAGCAACCCTGTCTCTTCCTGGTTGTCTAGTTAGTAACATGGTTTTAGATCAAGACCCCGTTCTCCTTTAGCATATGCAGTTTCAGCTAGAAATTGTCTGAAACCCATGGAGTTTCTTCTTTTGCCAGACCCAGGATATTTCTGAGCCCTAACATAACCAGGATTCCCACCATAGTTGTTTCAATAAGACTCCTACATCTACTCCTTCTTGCCAAGCATAGTGATAGAGAGCAGAGTGGAACAATACCCAAAAAAAGCATAGATTTTCAAAAGTGAATGTATTATTTGATCAACACTGGCTTCTTCCTAGTAAATAGGTCTGTAACTCATTCATTCACTTATTTAGCATTCACCACTCTTTTGTTTATTCATTCATTCACTCACTTATTTATTCATGATTTTGTTCATTGGGTAGTTTAACAAATGTAACTAAAATCTTTACTGATCTTAATTAATTATATTTGTAAGATGATCCCAAGGATTAAACAGAGGACTAAAAAGTTCAATTTATCTGATTTATCAGGTTATTTTTCTTTTATGCGTTTGGTCAATTTTGACGAAAGTAAATGAATGGAAGAATTAAGTATTTAGCTTTTAAATATCATTCTGTAAGCACTTTTTGTAGGGCAGAAGTCATCATTTTATAAATTAGAATATTAGTAGGGACTGCAGGACTTACAGTCAATGCATGATATGCATTGCCTATTTGAATTCTCTACACTTTCTAGAAAGTTAAAATTTTCATCAGCAAGGTTTATGGATGTGCCCTGGTTAATAAAAAGTTTCAAATCTAGGTCAACTTGACCTCACTCTCCCCATGGACTTCCAGTTATACTCAATTTCCTCCCAGGGAAGACCCAGCATAGGAAGAGCCAGTGACAAGAGAGATGAACTGTCCTCACTTCACAACTTTGCTGAAGGTCGAGTTGAGTAACTTTCAAAATACAAAGTACTTCTCAAATCTCAAGTAAAAATTAAGCTTGGGGGAGAGGAAATACTTCTGATTCAGAATTGCATCCTCAGCACCTGGCTTAGTACCTGGTGCAAACCTTTAAGTCAATGACCTTTGTAATTGAATATAATTTCAGCAATGAATCAAGAGAGAAGAACAGGAAGAGAAAGAAGCAAAGAAAGAAAAAGAAAAAGGAAAAGGAAAAGAGGAAGAAAAAGAGAAAGCAAAAGAAAGAGAGGAAAAGCACCAGTGAAATGAAAAGAGGAAAACAAAACAAAGGACAAAAGAAGCAATGATTTAAGAATGATTGAAACATGCCTATTGCTCTAGTAATTGGATTTCCACTCATTAGTCCAGTAAAACTGCTGTCTTTCTCTCATTTCTCTGTTGACATACATGCCAAGCCCAATAGAAAAAGGATCGAGAGGAGTATATGAAGTCAAACCTTCTGTTTGTCACATAATTGCTGGGAGACTGTGATGGACAGACCCTAAACAATCCTCCCTCCCTCAGTGATCCCTGCCTTCTGGTATTCACGCCCTTGGCTTTGAGTGCAACCTGTGACTTGCTTTTAACTAGAATATGGTAAAGGTTAGGTTGTTCCTCTCATTAAGTCACATTCTATTAGACTCCTACTTGCTAGAAGACATACTCTGGAGATTCCTCCGGCAACCTTGATGAAATAAACAGCCATTTTTGAAGAATCCCACATGTCAAGAACTCTAGGAACTGTTGCTTCCAGACAACAACCATCAAAGAACTAACTGATGGAGCTTAAAGCAGGGTCTTCTGCATGCTAGCCTCCAGATGAGAACAGACCCAGCCAAAACCTTGAGGATAGCCTTGTGACTCTAAGCAAAGGTCCCAACTAAACTGCATCTGAAATCCTGATGCACAAAAACTGTAAGATGATAAATGTGTGATTTGTTTGAGCTTCTAACTTTGTAGTCATGTTGTTAAGCAGCATAGAAAACTAACACAGTGACTTTGAGTGACACCTTTCTATGCATTAGCTCTCTGTTCTATAAAATGAAAATAACAATACCATCGACCCTGGAACATTGTTGTGAACAATGTGATGATAATATGTGTAACACAAATGGTACTGGCACATGTAGAATTATGCAAGCTTAGCCATTATAATCCCTATGACATATTGCTTTGACAAAATTTAACATCTCCTTGAAAGTCTTTTCTTCCTTGGCTTTTGTAATGTTTAGCTCTATTGGTTTTCCACTTAGTTTTGCCCTTTTTTTTCAGTCTCATACATGAACCTTTCTTTCTCCTTAGTCTTTCCTTTGGATCCTGACTTCTAGTCTGCTCAACCTTCAGTATCCCCAAGAGTGCTTCAGGAAGGAAAAATTTCTTTCTTTTCCCCATAGTATACTAATCAGTTCTAGAAGACTAGCTTCCTGCAGGCCATGATGGAGTGGTTTCTCCTGGGGGGGGGGGGGAAAGAGAGACAGAGAGAGAGAGACAGAGAGAGAGAGAGAGAGAGAGACTCCCAAACCAAGGTGATGAATTCAACTAAAAATAGTATTTTAGATCCCAATTATACCCAAGGTATTGGGCCAGGCACATTCACGCTTTGCAATTAATCTACATAACTGTCCATGGGATTAGCATTATTGGCACCAAGGAAAATATAAATGGGAGGCACAAAGAGGTGAATGACAGTGCAAGTAATGGAAATAGCTCTGTGACCTTAGACAAATTGTTAAACTCTTCTAAGCTTTTGTTTCTCATGGAAAAATAGACAGTCGTACCCATCTCAGAAAGTTCTGAGAATCAAAAACACACGTGCATCACAGGAGGTCAGTACCTTATGACTCTATCTGTCTCAGTACAGACAGCTAGCTCTGGGATTCATTGACCAACCCAAATGATGATAGATAGAATATAGATAGATAGTTAGGTAGATAGGT
Source organism: Corynorhinus townsendii (assembly GCA_026230045.1). NCBI lineage: Eukaryota > Metazoa > Chordata > Mammalia > Chiroptera > Vespertilionidae > Corynorhinus > Corynorhinus townsendii. The sequence goes on along the minus strand of JAPDVU010000001.1, from coordinate 6,739,389 downwards.
AGAGAGATAGATAGATGAGAGATAGATACTTAGGAAAAAGGATACATGATAACAAAAATTCAACAAAAGAAAGACAAGGTCTAAATTCTTACGGAATATGTAAGGTGATGCTTATATGGTTTCTGGATGGTTTTCAGAGGAAATGTTGTGACAGAGTTGAGGGAATTTTTAATACTTCCGTGCTTTATGGAGAGGGGAACAAGGCTTAGGAAAAACACCTGTATTCCAGACAACCTCAAGATAGTCTGTTGCCGCTTACTTTATGCATAAAGAGACTGCAACTTAAAGACTAAATGGATTTTGAAAGCAAAAGTATTGGTATTTTAGCCTTTGAAGGCTTAAAGTATGTTCAGATTCATGTGTCTACCCCAACACCTGAGTACACCAATGCTTCTATTTGCCAGTCATCAATGGTCCCTTGCCATAAAAATCCACCTATTCTAGGATTCAGGCATCTCTTGGCCTGATGGAGGACCAAAGAAAGAAATCTGTAAGTAGGATGGGTCTGAGAGTTCCACAGAAAGAACTTAGTCTAAAGGAATGAGAAGCTAGAATGCAAAAGTGGGGTCTAAGGAAAGGAGGTGAGTGGACCAAGAAGTATAGGGGAGTCCCATGATTCTTACATCTACCCCATCCACCTATGTTCCCTATCATGCCCACATTCTAGAGACTCTATATCTTGGAAGAGGAGGTGGTAAAAATAAAAGGTCAAGATCACTAAAATCTCGATAATTCCTAGAGGGCAAAACATCCTGTTCATTGCCGGGGAACAAAGAGGGTCTCACGAGTATAGTTTAAGGGTAAATGTTTTTGAATGTCTTCTGTAATGAGGACATACAGACTTGATATAGAAGAGGATATAAAGCACCCCTTAAGGCATGTTGAAGCAATTGTGAAGAAATCTGTATTACCAGCAATTCTTCAGGTAAGGGTGAAGGTGGTCAAATTTTGCTTTCTATATATAGAAATTGTGTGCACCTTTAACCATTTCTGTGTATAATTATTTTTATTTTAAAGTCATTAAAAAAAACTCTGGGTTAGAGACTTCCTCAAAACATTTTGACATGTGAACTACTGGAGCAGAGAAGAGTGTAATTATATTAGTCAATAAGGTAGCTACTATATGCCGAGAACCAATTCCACCATGTAATAATTACAAGAGTTTTACCAAAAGGTTGGTGAAGCTTGGGAGGCTCAACAAGGGTGAGCCACATATGTAATTTACCTGTTGGAAATGGCTAAAGGGCACTTCCCCCAAACCTGAATGGGATTGTTAGCTGCCAGACAGCTCAGGGCATTTTATTGCCTCCTGTTGGCCAAGCACCTGAACAGCTGTAGGCTATTCCCCAAACTGACAATGTTTCTGTATACCCTTTGATACTGTACCCTTTGAAGTATATATTTCCACCTGCCTTGGGACAAATTGTGTTTAATAAAAGCAGGTTCCTTGTCAAGGTGAGAACCTTTTAGCTCCTTCAGCTGGAATTTCCTCTGACCCCCCAATGCCTCTCAAAAATACCTTTCGTACACGGACTCCTTCTTAATATCTACGTGCAGCCCCTTTCTCCAGAATGCTGAACCCTTTGTAAGGCTGGGAAAACGAACCCCGGCACTATGGAATGGTATCTGCTCGCTTTGTAAAAAGGCTAGTTATGACAAGCTATTGGCAAATGAGATATGGATCAGGGAAACACTCTTTTGATGGGAAGGGGGTGACTCCAAAAGCGAGCACCATAAAAGACCTAGTATTGGCCACCAGGTAGCACCTCTGGGAGACAGCATGCTCCTTATCCAAGAATCTTGATGGCTGGCCCTTTAAAGAAATTCCTTGCCAAGAGGAATGTTTTCTTGAATTAAGTCAGACAATGCCTCACATCTCATTGGTGCATAGACAGGCTGAATGGCTATTGCAGTCCTGATTCTTAGGTTTTCTTTCTTACTATTGTGAGATTTCAACCTTCACTCTCATCCATGGTTCCAACTTTGATATATTTTGCATTGGATTCTTTGTGCCATATGCGCTGACACCTAGATATTGATTTGGCTTCAATTCTTGCCCTTAACCTTGATTCCTAGACTGTGCTTGATATTTGCCAGCAGTTCAGTTGGAATGGTGATCTTGGACTACTCTCTCATCTCTCAACTCTCCATTTGGAACTTCATGGCTTGTGTATACCTATCAGTACCAAGATCTTCATTAAAACAGATGGAAGTGACTATTCCTCTCATCTTACCTTTCTCTTTAATATGCCCTCTTTGACTTCTTAGTCCTTAGAGGTTAAGAACACATATTCTGCTACCCTGATTTTATAACTCACATGCAAATGAAAGTGGAGGGGCAGAGTGATTTTTCATGAATTCCAGAATAAAATCCCAAAGGATAATTATAGAAAGGAGGTTACTATGAAAAATATATCATAACAACACTCTCCAAAAGGGGAGAGACCTAAATGGGTTTAAAGGCAAACAAAACCAAGCCAATGTAGGGGAAACTGCAAAGAATGTGAAACTCAAGGATGTGGTCAGATGTAAACTACTCTAAGCCTACCTAATTATCCAGTGTAACCAGGGCATTTTGCCCTAAGGATGGCTCACCGATACACACAGACCTCTAAAGAAATGAATGCCCTTTTTAAAAAATGTTTTTTATTGATTTTTAGAGAAAGAAGGAAAGGAATAGAAAGATAGAAATATTGATGAGAGAGAAATATCATCTACAGGCTGCATCCTGCATGCCCCCTACTGGGGATCAAGTGTATAACCCAGGCATGTGCCCTGATGGGGAATTGAACTGGTGACCTCTTGGGTCCTAGGTCAAGGCTCAACCTCTGAGCAACAATGGCTGAGCTGAGTTCCCTTTTTGATGAACAAGTGTCATTGTTAGCCAGTGACAAACCAATTTTAGTTGTATCTGATATCTCCAGTACATCCATATGAACAGCAGTAAAAAGGCATTTATATCCATGTCAAAAAGCCCTAAAATCAAACAAAGTAGTATTCATAAAAGTTACAGTGAAAAAAAAAGAGTGTGATTTTCAGTGAAACATACAGCACTTTAAAGAAGACTAAAGACCAAAGAGAGATTTCAAGGGACTCATATTTCAATTCCAAGTCTCCAAAGACCACCAAAAATGCTCAGTCCATTGCAAGTTATTTCCTCAACTATTACTTTTCTAAAGTCTATAAAAACACTCTTTCCTCCTACGTCTAATATTCTTATAGGAATTGATTTATGCCTCAACAAATTAAATGGGTTTGGCATATGGCTCTGGTGGTGTCTCTCTTTTCTTAGGAAAGTCAGAGTCATGGGAAACATCTGGCAGATTTTTTTTTGAAGGATATTTTTAATAGGAGACCATGTAACCATTAATACCTCTGTAAAAGAGATTGTAAAATTTCCTCTCTTCTGCTCTAGCTGGTTTTGCTCAGTGGATAGAGCATCAGCCTAAGGACTGAGGGTCCCAGGTTCGATTCTGGTCAAGGGCTCATGCCAGGGTTGCAGACTCGATTTCCAGTAGGGGGCATGCAGGAGGTAGCCAATCAATGATCCTTTCTCATCACTGATGTTTCTATCTCTTTTCTCTCTCCCTTCCTCTCTGAAATCAATAAAAATATATTTTAAAAAAATTATTCTCTCCTGATTATCACCTCATAGACTGTAAACATTTTTCCATACTAAGCAAACTTTTTTTTTTTTTTTTTTTTTTTTTAGTAAAAAACGTTAATAGTCTCTCTCTGTCAAGGGCACTTTACAGATTGTGTTGAAGTTTTCAAAAAAAAAGTCTGCTCATATTTTCATGGCGAAGGGGAGGCACATCATGACTGCTAAAGCTGGAATGAACTCAAGAGCCCTTTTAATCCAATGGATTTCTTGGACTAAATGAGGAACCTGAGGCTCACAGACACTGTGGTATGTACACATTATTCATGTTAAAAAAGAGATTGAAAGAAGTGATGTTTCAGATATCACAGTGGAGATAATAAAATCACTCTTATTTTTATATTTTATTAGTTGCTGCCTTTTTTTCCCCATCTAGTGGCTGGGCACACTGTATACATACACACATGCACATTTACTTAGCAAATAAAAGTTTTATTCTCTCTTGTGCATTTGTGCAAAACAAATCCTTAAGGCCCGAATATTTTTTTCTGGTTTTTGTCTTCTTTCAACACATGCTGTAGTATGTTGTTTGTTTGCTTTCCTGCCAAGTCAAAAGAACTGTGAATTTCCACAGCCCTGTCTCTGGTCCAGAGACTGGGTTCTCTTCCATGAGGGATTTTTCTTGGTGCCCTCAGTATTCTCTGTTCACATCAATAGAGAGATGGGCATTTTAAAACCATTTCAATACAGCCCCGCTAGTGTGGCTCGTGGTTGAGAATCTACCCATGAATCAAGAATTCACTGGTTCAATTTCCATTCGGGGTAGATGCCCGGGTTTTGGGCTCTATCCCCAGTGGGAGGCATGCAGGACACAGCTGATGGATGATGTTTTTCTCTCATTGATGTTTCTATCTCTCTATCCTTCTCCCTTCCTCTCTCTCTAAAAATCAATTAAAATGTACTTAAAAACCATTTTGATACAAAGACTTGTTTATTACTTGCATTCTGAGCTAAAAGTTAATCAATATTTTTCTTTTTAAATTAAAAAAGGTATTATGATGATATTTCCAGTATCCACACCATAAATAACAGTCTTTGTTTCCTCACTGACCTAGAACAGTAATAATTCAAGATGTCCCCACTTACCACATTCTGCCTGCTACCATGCTAAGTTGGATGGATCAGATGAACTAACTTATCACACAAAATGTATATGGCAGGGAAAACAAGGAAGAGAGCTTTACATGTCAGGTGTGAACCTATGGATGTTCAGTTGTTCCAGAATCAAAAATGGAAAAGACTCCATTGCTTCTTGGTATATTTGTTTGATATTTTTGTCAAAATAGACATAGGCCAAAGGAACAGAATCAAGAGCCCAGAAATAAAACCACATATCTATGGCAAATCATTTTTGATAAAGGAGCCAAAAACACGATGGAGAAAAGAAAGCCTCTTCAATAAATGGTACTTGGAGAATTGGAAAGCCACCTGCAAAAGAACAAGACTAGATTACAGTTTTCCCCCACATATAATCTATAAATTATTCAAAATTGATCAAAACCTAAATATAAGATCAGAAACAATAAATTGCATAGAAGAAAATATAGATACTAATCTTATAGACCTTTGTCATAGAAAACATTTTATGAATTTGACCCCAAAGGCACACTGGTTGAAAATTGCTGCTTAGGTAACATTGCTAAAATCACTAATTTTTTAAATTAATGTCATCCCAATAAATTCAATTAAAAAAAATAAAATTGCCTTAGCTATCTGTTTGTCTCATTTTGCCAGGAAAAATGATAGCAGTTGTTGTATTTTAGGAATTTAAATTTTGCTTTTAATACACTCTAGTTAATTAGATCCAAACCATGTCCCTTGGACACCTAGAAAATACCACATATAATATGATGTTATACAATGTCCACACTACCCACTGAGGAATATTTTCTTTACTGTACTCTTATAAAGCTTAGTGGTGGGTTTGTGTCTCTTTTATAGCACTTAGTAGCTCAGTTATCCTAAGGAAATGAATTTACCTTTTAGTATCTCTTCTGTGAGATGATAGCAATAATGACACATATTTCATAGACATATTGTGAAAATAAAATGAGCAAACAGGTGTGATGCACTCACCTCAGATTCTCACCATAGTAAGTACTACAACTATGTTGACTTTAACTATTATTATGATTAAACTTAACCCCTTCACCTGTGTTCTGAATTCTTTCTAATTTTCTTGGTTGTTTTCTCCTAAATCATTTGTCTTGATGAAATAAAGCAAAACCTGTCCCTTGATCGGGGACCTCTCTGATATTACCCCAAGCTCTCTGCTATCTGAGCTCTGCAGCCACCATTCTAGAATTTTTGTGCTTCTGTTTTTCCCCCACTCCTAACCTGACCTCTGGTTATCTACCCTTTAATCCTAAGTATTCAGTCCTCCTATCTTTTCAGAATCCAGTGTTCTTTTTCATTTGTTGGCTTCATTGTTCCAAAGCTTTCTGATTTCATTCTCTAAGGTGGAGGCGATGAGACATGATATCAGTGAAGGACGCAGACTCATCTTTATCCATCCCTGTTCATCAATACAGGCTCCAGCTCTGTTCCCCCACCTCAGCTTCCAGAAACACATCATGTGGCCCACCCTCATCCTTTTATCTGTGCTGTTTCCTCTACCAGAAATGCTTTCACCACCTTGGAGGAAGGTCATATCATCCAGAATGACTTGCTGGGTTAGATGTTCCTTTTTTCTGCCAGTATACTTTTTCTGCCAGTATACTTTTTTTTCTGCCAGTATACTTGTCACAAGCCAGTATACTTTTCCAATTGGGGCTCTTCTTTATCCTCTAATGAACGAGTCTCTAAGAACACGGGTTGGGATTTACTAATATTTGTATTTTGAGCACTTTGCTGGTTTCTGAGTCTAGTATGTGTTCAATAAATGCTTTTAAAATGCATGTATATATAAACACCTTAATAAGTTATATTGAAAGTGTAATGTATATTCAAGTGTGTAGCATTTTCACAACCAAAATTATCTGTCAAAATACCTATAAAAGATGAATATTGTCTTTCTGATGAGGAAATTGATCCTGAAAAAATAAATCTAGATAATTTCCTCCAAGTCCATCTAGTGACCAGAGAGAGAAAGCAACTTTGAAACCTAACATTTTGCTTGTTCAATGATGCATAGGTGTATGAAAATGGGTCCCTTGTCTAAGTAAGTATCCACTATAATTTTCTGTCCTTGTGTTCTAGTCATTTCCTTCATAGTGATTAGCCTGAGGGTAATGCTGTGGTATTTACATGTTTGCTTCAGCATTTTCTACCTCTGGCTGCAGATTTTAAGCTTTTCTCCTTCATGATTTGATTTAAAGAGCACAGTCTTTGTTTTCTTCATTGGTGTACCACCAATACCTAGCAGAGTGCCCAGAGCACAGCAAATCCTCAAGAGCAAGGCAAGTCTTATTTACTCCCCCTTCTTTTTATTCTTTTAAAATGCAATGCCATTTCTAGGATGAGTGCAAAAGACCTTTAAGCCAAATTGAGCCCAAATAGCTTTTCTACCAATTTTACCAACTACTCTGAGTAAGACATTTAATCTCACATTTTTATCCTCTAAAATGGTGCTAACAAAGACTAAATGTCATGGCTAGTATGAGAAACCCATTAAAATAATCAATGTGAAGTGATAAACCTGAGTTCCAGAAAATCTTTTATTCTCACTCATTCTAGGATATTTCACCCACACATTACCCTCAGAGTGGAAAGAGATTTCTCTTAGATCGTAAAAACAAAAATGTTATTTTAAAGAATAAACACAGTGGTCCTTAAAATCATTCAAAAAAGGTGTAGCCTTTAAGCTGAATTTGTGCAAAGAAATTACTACAGTTTTCTGCCTGTGGACTTGCAAGAGTTAGTCAAAAGGAGGACATTTTTTAAAAGACAGAAAAAACTCCAACTAGCTGAGATTTGTAAGTTGAAAGTAATGCATGCCAAGAGCATATGGTGATTAATTTAGCAAACACTATGGGACAACTATTATGTGCATAGTGCAGTAATACAGGCAGTCCTTGGGTTACATCGGACTCGACATAAGTTGTTTCGTGGTTACATTGCCATCTCCCAATTATTTATTAAAAAAAAAGTTCCATCATTTCGATGTATGTACATATGTGCTTTATGGTTTTTTTATTATTATTATTTACTTACCACAAGTGAAGGTCAGGGATTGTTATCTTTCTTTTAATTTTTTTTTTGCTTTTTTTTTATTGTTTGAAGTATTACAAATAGTAGTACACATATCTTTTTTTTTCCCCATTGACCTCCCCCCAGCTTCCCCTACCCCCCAGTACATGCCTTCACCTGCCCGCCCTCCCCCGCTCCCAGTGTCTTGTATCCATTGGTTGTGCTTATATGCATGCGTACAAGTCCTTTGGTTGATCTCTTACAGCCCCCCTTGTCCAACCTCCCCTGCCTTCCCACTGTAGTTTGACAGTCTGTTTAATACTTCTTTGCCTCTGTATCTATTTCCCCCCCATTTCTTTCCTTTAAAAAAATTTGCCTCTGCAGACTAGAAATAAACATATAATAACAAAAAAAATAATAATAGTAAAAAATGTTTGAGTCCCAATTTCAATGTCCAACAGTTCTGAGTCCCCGTTTCAATGTCTAACAGTTCCTTATGTGTACATGTCAGCAATGATATCTGGATGGTGGGCACATGGTAGAAATGCAGGTCTGACTCTCTCTGGTTTGGTCCTAGGCAACCTGCAGCAGTGCACAGCTGCTGACTGCTCACGTGGCAAGGTATTGTCAGTGTCTTCCATCTCTGGACTGTTTTCCTCTTGTGTTTGTGGTTGGAGCAGACCTGTCAATTCCTCTCTATTGCAGGAATCCACATGGTCTTGGAGTTGTTTTCTGAAGATATATAAACATATTCTCGACCAAAAGTTAATAAAGGAATCCTTTCTATATAATTGATTTGGGATCCTTTTTATCTTTTAATTTTTTTACTGTTTCACTTCATTACTGCTGTGTGTGTGCTCCATGTGAGTGACATAGGTGCTTATGTAGGTGGATTCCCACTTACTGTGAAAATTGCATTATGTCGCACTGTAGGAACGGATCTCTAACATAACCAGAGGACCTACTGTATATAATTTTCAGGCCACCTTCACAAAATCATGGAGAATTCCAAGAGAGACAGATGTGAAAGAGCCATTCATCCATTCACAGAACAAAGATTGATCATCTGCCTTCTGCATCATAACTATGGGTAATGTGAGGACTGACCATGCATACAGGTCCCTGATGTAACATGCCCTATGTGTTGGAAAGTCCTGGCAAGTCAGAACTGCTGCATAAAGGCTTGAGGTGCTAGAAGATATTAGCAGAGTTGCAATGGCAAAGTAGCAGTGGCAGCAGTTGTCATTGATTTGCCCAATTTGAGGGCCCATTATGAAGCAGCATTTTATTAACAAAACACTCTCCAAGAAATGACACTCATTTTCTCAACTTTAGACATTTAGTTTGTACATTTTAGTTTCCAATGGGCTGGTCTAATGTCTAGGTTAGAATGAGCTTTCCTAGACTCAAAGTACCCTTCGGATTTATTCAAAATTAGTAATACTCTTAGCGCTGATGTGATTTTTAAAAATATGTTTCTATTGGTTTCAGAGAGGAAGGGAGAGAGCTATAAAAACATCAATGATCAGAATCATTGATTGGCTGCCTCCTGTATACCCCTTACTGGGGATCAAGCCTGCAATCTAGGCATGTGACCTAACAGGGAATCAAACCATAATTCCTGGTTCATAGGTCAACACTCAACCACTGAGCCATCCCAGCCAGGCAGCACTGATGTGATTTTAACAGGAAAAAAAAATTATTAGCCAGGGTCACACAGTACAGTCTCTAGACCTAAGGATTTTGCATAAGTATTATCGAATGTTGTCCTGGTTTGGCTCTTGGGATGAAACCCCAATTGGGAGTATTTATCAATTATACTACAGGTAGCTCTCCTGTACTTAAAGTTCAAATAATTTAGTATCTTAACCGATGGTTTTATGAATCAGCAATCTTGCCATTTAATGATGGCCAGGCTCATTTACACATTGACATATTCCCATATTTGACTTTCTATGTAGGCAAAATTTAGTTTCTGCCATAGGCAGTATAAGGCTGTTGCAAATAGGCATTTTTTGATGAATTAATTATATTTGCTTCAGTCTCTGCTACCACAACAATTTCTGCATGACTCTGTCTCAAACTTTATCCCACTGGATTATTATAATCTAGTATCTATGTTTGTCATTTAAATCCTATTTCGACCACTGACCATCTGTGCAACCTCCCTGTCTTGTAACCTCAGTGGTGAAAATATCTCTCTCCCAGGTTGGTGACCAAGAAATGCTATAGAAAGTGCCTACAGAATTATCACCGTTGACATCTCTTCCTTTTATTGTTGTTGTTTTACATATAAATGGCTCTAGCTAAACCCTGTGAGTGTTTCAATGTGGTAGATTCTCCCCTGCAATGGACCATCATCTTCCAGTTAGCCAGGGCTGTGTGTGTGGTGAGTGTTCACAAACTCAAGGATTCGGAGCATAAACACCAGGAGGAGCCAGCTATTTGGAACCACGCCCTTAGAAAGTGTGAGAGCTCTGGGTTCAGACTAAGGTTGCTCACTTTAGAACGCAGTTCTAGAATAAGCCTGGCACATAGTTTAAACTCTATAAATATTTATTAAAGGGCTAAAATGATGAACTTCTTATTGCTATAAGATAAAATGCAACTTTAATGGTCATTTTGACAAATTTAAGGGAATATATTTGAGAAACCAGTCTATGCTGTTAAGTTGAACTGGTTATATAATAATTAAGTTTACCAAACCAATTCATTTTTATGCAAATTTCACTGTGTAAGGCCTAGGGCACATCTATTTTTTTTATTTTCACAATTGGAAGTCAATGCATGCTCATTAGCATTAAAAAGTAGTAAGAATTTAACAACTAAGTTAATTTTATTAGCTTAGCAAAAAGAACAAAAAACCAAAACCTTGGGCTTAGTGATAAATCGATGTTTGAAATTCACTGATTTGCCAAGTGCTACCTGACAAATTATTTGGAAGGAGAGAAATGTACAGGGGAAATACGGGATTTGAATTTTGAAAGGCCAAGAATTGAATTTCGCTAAGTCTCATTTTTCTGATTTATAAATGTCATTAGTGATTCCTGCCTCATCGAGTTATAAGAAGGATTAAATAAAATAATGCCTTGTAAAATAGATTAGGCAGTAAATAATTTATCCCTTCTCTAAGAACAATTGTCTGCATCTATAAAATAAAGTTAGCATTTCTATTATAGCATTATGGGTGCGTATATGAAGTTTAAATAATGCTATTGTTAAAACTGAAATTATTAGTAGAGCTGAAAAAATTTCATTTTAAATATTCCAAAGGCTTTATTTAACACACTTTAACAATTGCTTTTGATCAAAAATTGATTTATTCTAGAAATTTAAAACTAGAACCAATGGAAAATTAGACTCTTTTTACTATTTTTAGAGCTCACAAAACATAGGTTCTTGCTGACAAGGTCTGTGCTTGGATGTTTTCATGTATCTTACACTTTCTGGTTTTTCTCAGAAGGTTTTTTGTTTTACAGCAACCTAAGTGTGTTATTGCCAGAGACCTGTCTTTCATTTTTCCTCGTGAAAAATCTGTCTGCGTGATGTTGGAAATTCTAGGACTTGGATGCCCACCTTTGTTTTTCTTTTCCTTCCCTACTCTTTTCTCCCAGGTGATCAGTTCTAGTTCACAGCCTTTATACTGGCTTATCTTTGTCCTTTTGTTTTCCCAAAAGTATCCAATGATAACGACAAGAAAAGCATTGGAACATAAAATAAGGAAACCAGTTAATGAACTTCCCCCAAATCTTTATCACCCAATTCCTCTGAAATAAACAATATTATTAGCTTTGTCTATGATATTCCAACATGTCCTCATGTTCATACACATATACAAACACACATGCCCCCATGCATGGCACCCACAAATATGAAGAATTTTGGACTTTTTCATTTTCACAAAAGTTAGCTTATATAAGTGTGATAGTTATATCTATATTTTCTTTTATTGATTAAAAATGCATCCTGTATTATGGACAACCTTCCAGGCTAGACCTTGTATGAGGGTCTAGCTCATTATTTTCAAGAACAGCATAAGGTTCCACAGTATAGGCATATCACACTTTTTCAACGACTACCTTCTGAAGACAATCAGTATATGTTCATGTTTCTGTCATGATAATGTTGTAATTCCCACTAATATACATACTAGATGCCTGATGCACAAAATTTGTGCAAGATTAGGCCTTTCTTTCCCTGGCTGCTGGCACCGGCTACTCTCTGGCACCTGGGACCCAGGCTTCCCTCATAGCCCTGGCTTTGTCCGGAATGTTGTCTGGTCTAATTAGCATATTATGCTTTTATTATTATAGATATCTACTAGAGGCCCAGTGCACAAATTCGTGAACAGGTGGGGTCCCTCTGGGTGGCCGGTGGGGATGGGGCTGAAACCCGCAGTCCAATGCCACCTGCAGCTCCTACCTGCAATTCCTGCTCATCCCAGCCTCACTGTGTCTGCCAATCAGTCCCAATTGGGAGAGGCTTGCGCTGCCATAGCAGCGCTTGCCAGCCATGAGTCCTGCATCTGGCACTCTCCTGAGGGAAGTGGCCTGCAGGACTGGGCTAAAACCAGCTCTCCCACATCCCCTGAGGGGTCCCGGATTGCAAAAGGGCATAGGCCAGGCTGAGAGACCTCATTGGTGTACAATCAGGCAGGAGAGGGACCACGCGAGGGCTCCAGGGCGTGTCCGGCCCATCTCGCTCAGTCCCAATTGGCTGGAGACAGCAGCAAGCTAACCTACTGGGTGGAGTGTCTGCCCCCCTGGTGGTCAGTGTACATCATAGCGAGCAGTTGAGTGGCCTTAGCATATCATTAGCATATTATGCTTTGATTGGTTGAACAGTCAACCAGTCACTGGACAACCGGACACTTAGCATATTAGACTTTTATTATGTAGGATAGAAGAGTTACAGTAGGGTTACTCGATCAAAGGGTCTGCATATTTTAATTGCAATATCTGTTACTCCATTACTTTCCCAGAAGTTGATATCTATTAACATTATCATCAGCATTATTTATGAACCCACAGCTCCCCAAAATTATCAGCTGTCTGGGACATTTTTGTGCTTTTTAAATTTCTAGAAATCTGAGAATGAAAACTGTTTCTCATATCTCTAGTTTGTACTTCTCTGATCAATAGAAAACCACTAGAAACTGATTTTATTTATATATGTATATATTTCTATATATCCAATTTTTTGAGTCAATACTATCATTTCTAATAACAATACAAAGTCTAAAATACCTACTCTGAAGTGCCAAGAACATGGCAAGATGATTTCATTGTAAATCTATAGAGAGATCATTAGAATGTCAAAATGAAAATTTAAAAAGTCAATACATGCTGAATGTACCGACATCTGAGGCTGACTCATCATCAAGTTGAGGGGGAATAAAAGACTGTCAGAGGAGGTTTGCAAAGTTCAGGTTAGTGAGTCAGGCTAAGTTGAAGGCACAAAAATGTCCCATATGAGCTACATTATAAAATCATGACATTAAGATTGAAATCAAATGTACAAGATTTCTCTCCATTAGGGATTTAGTCAGTGCAATGTTCTACTGTAGATTTTTCATCTGTCACTCATCTGAAATGAGTAGCATTCTCAGATTGAAATGTATTTTGCTATTTCAGAAGACTCCAAGGGAATTGTCCTGGTCTTACTCATGCCAGACATCTGAACTTTTTCTCTAATTATCATATACAATCCACCCAAAGTAGCTATTTATAATAAGTCTAAAACATTATTTAACTCAGGACTATTATTGATAGAAATAACTAAGTCCATATTATGTAATTAGAACCTTTTATTCCTTACTCCACATACTAACATACAAGCATATGCTTGTATAAATTCCATAGAGAGTTCACATCAGTTCCTTCATCTTCATTAAGTAATTATTGATATTATTTGTAAGAGTGGCTAAGAAATTAGCTTGTGCATTGGACAGGTCTATATATATTTTTTCTTTATGGATTATGATATTCTCATCTGACAGTCTGATCCATTAGAATGGCCAAACTTTGTTTTATGGCCTTTATTTTTTATCTTTGCTTCAACATTTTCTTAAATATTAAATTGTTGATTACCTCTCTTTCCCAAATATTTAAACACTTTCCTTGTCCCTGTTATTCGCATTTAGGCTTTCTAAAATCTTTCCAATCATGGACAAAATTTTCAAAACCTCCCAAATCACATCTGACTTGGATTTCCGCTCTTCCCCACTCACTCAACAATGAACTTCTAAAAGTTGGTATCTGTATCTCCTTCCTTTTCTTCCACTCATTCCTCAGTCTACTCCAGTCTGGCTTCACTCCCTTGATACAATTTACACTTAACCAATGACCTCCAGCAGTACCCAATCATTCAGAGGACACTCTTCATCAACCCTTTTCCTTTAAAAAAGAAAATAACCTCTTTCCCCACAGTGATGACACCATATGTCCAATTTTTTATCCTAACACTCTAGCCTTTCCATCATCCAACTTGTAGGATCTCCTGAAGCTGCAGGTGTGCAGAAAGGGATGCCTCCCTGAGCCCCTCCTTTGCACTCCCATACCATTGCCCTCTTCTCACACAGGATAGCTGGAATATGTCCAAAATGAATACCTTATCATATTATTTTCCTAACAAACTCTTCAATGGCTTCCCCTTGTTCTCAGGATAAAGGCCCTAATTCTCTACCTATTTTGCAAGGCCCAGCATGGTCTGGCTCTGGTCCCCTCTTCAGCCTCATTTGTTCCACACTCTTCACACATGCCATGTGCCCTCCACCAGAGTCTTGGTACATGCTTTTCCTCTGTCTGCAATACTTTTATCTCCTGTCCAAGTCTTGTTCACACCTACTGATTCTCTAGAACTCAGTTTGATCATCCTCTCCTCAGGTACCCCATATGACAACCAAATCTGCTCCCTCCTCATTTGTGCACCTTCTTAGCCCTATGCACCTTTCCTTCATGCCATTCATCACATTTTGTAATCATACATCACTTGATGTGATTTTGCTATGTTTTCTGGATATCCTATATAATAAAAGGCTAATATGCAAATTGTCCCCTTGACAGGAGTTTGACCTGTGGGTGGGGCCAGCCAGCCAACCACCCTAAGCCCCTTCCCCCCACCAGCCAGGCCTGATCCACCCTGATCAGGGTGGCCTGGCCAGACCCTACCCATGCACAAATTCATGCAGCAGGCCTCTAGTGTACCATAAATACCTGGGGACAGGATTCGTGTCAACTTTTACTCACTGATGTACCTAACCTGATTCCTTGCATATGATAAGTACTAAAATAATGAACTACTAAATCTTCAACTCATTTTAATGGATTGCTTTTTTCTCCCAATCTGTTCTAAAAACAACACTATAGCTGTCTAGTGCTGTAGCTCTCTGTCTAGCCTTTCTTTCCTTTCAATTCCTCTCAGGACATTATTGAGATTTAAGTCAACAATACCTACCACATAGAGTTGTGGGAGATCACTTTACTAGTAAAGACGCAGATTTGTCCACCGCACCTACTCATTTCTCCATGTGACTTTGTCATTCCTTCCATTCCAGAGCCAGAGTAAATGTTCCCTCCCTTAATTTGGGGTCCAGAACTAAGACTTGCTTTGGCTATTGGAACATTAGCTGATGGAGTCAGCAGAAGTCTGGGAGAGATTATAAATGGGCTTGCTTCTTTGCATTGTTGCCATCACATGACAAGTGCATGCCCAGAATGGCTCTTGATCCCATGAGGAACATGAGAAACAATTGGTCAGAGGCAACTCCAGATGAACCTGGGTAAAACCGACCAACCCCCAGAGGACCTGCAGACTTAGAAGCTAAATAAAAACTGGTTATATATTTCTGAGATTATCGTGGCCACTTGTTATACAGCATTGTTGTTGCCAAAGTAAATGACACGAGGCACTGGGAAGATTAAATGAGATAAGGGTGCCAAACAGCTGAAGCAGAGTCTACTCTTCCCTTCAGATAACTTTGCTTGAAAATGACATATTCCTTGTAGCTTTGCACTTTCTTAGACAATATCCAGCTGAAACCTCAATATATCTTGATAGGATAAGACAGAAAGCTAGTTTCAATCAGTTGTGACAGAGCCAAAGGCAGAGGGTTGTAATCGTGTGGGCAGAAGCTACTATTTATTGAGCACCAGGTCTTCGTGGACTTTCATTGATCTTTTTTATGGTATCTTTGCTTACTCTTTCATTACATTTCACCTGTTATCTGTATTATTTCCCTTTATATCTTTGAATTTACACTTCCTTTTCTTCTGACTTCTTGAGTTGAGAACTTCCATTTATAGTTTCAATCTTTATTTCCTTACATGGATACATATGGCTACAAATCCCACCCCACTCCCATCCCACCCACCTCAACAAAGATCAGTTTTATTGCAATCCCAAGGTTTTTACATGTGGTGTTTCCTTTGCTATTTATTCTGAAATATTTTGTAATTTTCATTATTCTTTTTCTCAATTTTATTTTTAAGTATTTTACTTTTACTATAATTGGTCCTGGTTTAAAATATATTATTTCTGAGGGTAATTTTTGAGGTATATATATTTCTAACTTTATTGCATTACATTCATAGTATGTGGAGTATATATTATAAACTCTAGTATTTGCTTAAGAATATATTGAAACTTAAAGAAGATTGATATCATAGTCTATATAAGTTCATTAGCTCACTATTGTTAACTACTCTGAAATATTCTATATTGTTACTTTTAAATGTTTGCTTAGTCTCTGAGACAGTTATAATTTTAGAAATCACAATTTTTTTCAAAGTTTTTTTCTGTAATCTCTTTCTAGTGATAATTACAAAATTTTAATAATAAAATAATGACACTACAGATAGTTAATAATAGAGTAATAGATAATTATATCTTAAAGTATATCTTATTAGCATTTATGTTATTATACTAATTTATTTTGCTTAATATTTGCCTAACACATATTATTATTCCCCTATTTACTTTAAACCTGTTTCATTAACTTGTAGAAGTCTCAGCATAACAGCATAAAGCTGTTCATAATTCAAATCCAATGTTAACAGCATAAAGCTGTATTTTGCTCTTTGTAAATTGAATGTCAGAATCTCTCTTTTAATAGGTATTCTTAAATGGGGTTTTGTTCTTTCATTTGTTTGAAAGTTATGGATTTTTAAAAATAATATTGTTATCTTTAAATTGTTACATGCATATCTAAGTTCAATTCTAATATCAAGTAGATCAAGGCAGTCTTTGTTAAGTTTTGGGTTACTTCTTTACAAACTTCATAAAAGTTACTTTGAAGTTTCTGTTTATTTTTTTAGAATAAATATTATTGAAATATTCTGTTTTGTAAGAATTTGCAGAATTTCCCTCTAAAACTATCTGATTATAGTACTTTTGGGAAGTGGGATATAGCTCTTTGAAAACTTACTTATTACTTCTATTATAATTCATCTAGTGATATTCCCCAAATATTTTGAAGAAAATATTAAAGGAGGCAAGGACATACAATGGAGTCAAGACAGTCTCTTCAATAAATGGTGTTGGGAAAATTGGACAGATACATGCAGAAAAATGAAACTAGATCACCAACTTACACCATATACAAAAATTAAACTCAAAATGGATAAAGGACTTAAACATAAGATGGGAAACCATAAAAATGTTAGAGAACTCCACAGACAACAAAATCTCAGACATATGCCAAAGCAATTTCTTCACTAATACAGCTTCTAGGGCAATGGAAAATAAGGAGAAAATAAACAAATAGGACTACATAAAAAAAAAAAAAGCTTTTGCACAGCAAAAGAAACCATCAACAAAACAACAAGAGAACCCACTGCATGGGAGAACATATTTGTCAACATTATCACCGATAAGGGTTTAATCTCCAACATTTATAGGGAACTCATACAACTTAACAAAAGTAAGATAAACAACCCAATCAAGAAATGGGCAACCAACCTAAATAGATTCTTTTCATAAAAGGACATAAGAAAGGTCAAGAGACCTTTATGCTCAAATTCACTAATATGCTCAAAGTCACTAATCATGCCAGAGATGCAAATCAAAACAACAATGAGGTACCAACTCACACCTGTCAGAATGGCTATCAACTAATCAACAAATGACAAGTGCTGGCAAGGATGCAGAGAAAAAGGAACCCTCATGCACTGCTGGTGGGAATGCAGACTGGTGCAGCCACTGTGGAGAACAGTATGGAATTTCCTCAAAAAACTAAAAATGGAACTCCCATTTGACCCAGTATTCCCACTTCTATGAATATATCCCAAGAAACTAGAAACACCAATCAGAAAGGATATATGCACTCCTATGTTCATAGCAGCACAATTTACCATAGCTAAGATTTAGAAACAGTCTAAGTGCCCATCAGCAGATGAGTGGGTAGAAAACTGTGGTACATCTACACAATGGAATACTATGCCACTATAAAAAAGAAGGAACTTTTACCATTTGCAACAGCCTGGATGGAACTGGAGGGTATTGTGCTAAGTGAAATAAGTCAGTCAGAGAAAGACAAATAGCACATGAACTCATTCATTTATGGAATATAATTAACAACATAAACTGATGAACAAAAACAGATCCAGAGACAGAGAAGCATCGATCAGATGGTCAAACCTCAGAGGGAAGGTAGGGGAGGGTGGGGGTAAGGGAGAGAGATCAACCAAAGGACTTGTATGCTTGCATATAAGCCTAACCCCGTGGTCAGCAAACTGTGGCTTGTGAGCCACATGTGGCTCTTTGGCCCCTTCAGTGTGGCTCTTCCACAAAATACCATGGCCTGGGCGAGTCTATTTTGAAGAAGTGGCATTAGAAGAAGTTTAAGTTTAAAAAATTTGGCTCTCAAAAGAAATTTCAATCATTGTACTGTTGATATTTGGCTCTGTTGACTAATGAGTTTGCCGACCACTGGCCTAACCAGACACCAGGATGGTGAGGGCATGAGTAGGGGGTGGGGAGTAATGGGGGTTAAGGACACATATGTAATATCTTAATCAATAAAGAAAAAAATAACTACAAAAATTATCTCCCTTGGTATTGTCTATTTTATCCATACTTAAAGCGTAATTTCATATAGTTGAGAAAAAAGTTATAATTCAGAAAAATTTTTCTGCAACTTTTGGTTATTTTACTTTTATAATTTATTTGGTGTATTTGTGTTTCCTCTTTGATTATGGAAACATTCCTATTTACTGGTTATCCTTAATTCTTGGATCACTAAGTCTATTTTGGGTATCTGCTGACTCTCTCTCTCTCCTCTGTGGCTGCTCTTTCCCTTGTACTTTTTGATTGTGAGTTCATGGTCAATTAGCTTATTTTAGGTTCCATGAGAATCCCATAACAGTTCTGTGTTAGCTGTGGAGGGTTCCTACAGATTTCAAAGGTCCTTTACTATTTTCATGGTAGTTTCTTAGTTTGGGTTCCTGGCACTAAATATGGCCAGTAATTCAAATCCCATAACCTTGAGTAGTACAGAATCGGGATTTAGACTTCTCATGAGGGACTGATCTTTCAATTTTATCTATGCAAGATTCTGAACACAGGCAAGATTCTTCACTTCATCCATACATAATGTGGTGGAAGCATTTTTTTTCAATAGTTATGATTAGAGAAGGGGTGATACTTTAACAATTATGGTTTAGGTTCCAACTTCTCATATTTCATAGACTCATAGCCTCACCTTTTATTCCTGTAAAGGCCTTAGGACCCCAGTCTCCACGGCTTTTTACTGGAACTGCTGCCTCCATGGTGTCCCATGGTGTCAGATGCTCCTTATTATTTGGAGTTTGAGTTCTCACTACATTTCTTCCACGTGTGTATTGTTATTTCTTTCTCTTTAACTTGTATATAAACATGCTTTTGTGTACATATTGTTTTATATTTAAAATACATTTTTATCTAAAACTTGTAATGCTTGTACCCATTTAAAATATTTCACCAGAATTCCTATAAATTTAGTGCAGAATTGAGGAAGGTGGTTCTATGAAAGTTTATTTTGTCATACTCCCAGAAATTGCTTTGATTGCCTTCCTTTATAGGTAAGAAGATTGAAGCCAGGCTGGATTGAAAATTTTTTAAAACACATAGCTACTAAGCAGCTGCATCAGGACCCAAAGCCACATTACCACCATGCCTAGCATTGCATCTAATAGATAAAATATACTCAATAAGTGGTGAATGATTAAATGCCTAAATTAAGCAACGGAAATAAGAGTCATTATTAATTTGGCATTGCCAGCAGATGGGAGAGGGTGTGGCAGTGAGTCTCTTTCTTTCGGCACTTCACTGCAGGGAAGGAAGGGCACTCTCAATAGGCAGAGATGTCTGGACCTTTCTCAATTTGAGACTCTGCTACTAAGACCCCAAAGGTGTACCCATATGGTGTGACTCAGTGGTTGAGCTTCGACCTATGAACCAGGAGGTGAAAGGTTTGATTCCTGGTCAGGGCACTGCCTAAGTTGCTGTCTCTACAGAAGGCAGCCAATCAATGATTCTCTCTCATCATTGATGTTTCTGTCTCTCTTCCTCTCTGAAATCAATAAAAATACATATTTTTTATAAGGACACCCAAAAGTGAAATGATTACACCCAAACACTGCTTCAGTCAAAGCAAGGAGATCTGAGAAATGATTCTGGCATTTCAACTCTGCTCAGTATTTTATCACTCTGGTCCTTGCAAAAACTGTACATTTCTCTCACAAATCATCCCAGTGCTTCATCTATCCAGTAATCATGTTTAGAAAAAAGCAAATATTAACAGAGAACAAGACAGCCAGCATTTTAATCCAGTTAGAAATGCTGGCTGCATTTCAGATGATTTACCAAGAGCTTTGAAGAAGAAAGAGCTATTATTACCTGTACGATTTCTAGAGAGAAGAAAAAAATAACAACTTTAATTCAGTGGAGAAAAGAGATTTATAATCTGAAAACTAATATTTTATTTAATAACACTGGTAAAAATTTTAATTATATACTATGTTTATAGTATATTTAAAATTACTGTACATTCCCTAACTTGTGTGACTGGTTCTGAAATCATGCGCCTTCCATCTATTCATAGCACAGCATCCAGGCTGATGCTGTTAAAATATAGGTTAGATTGTGTTCTTCTTCTGCTCAACAATAAATAGCTCCTCAATGCAGCAGGGTAGGAGCCTGAATTCTAACAATGGCCAGCAGGTCCTATAAAATCTGGCCCCTCCAAGTTTGGTGACTTCATCTCCTTTAACCATCCTCTGCCATTTGGCTAAATCTACTCCAGCCATACTGACCTCCTTGCTTTTCCTTAGATACAGAGGGCCCTCCTTTGCTCCTTTGGGGCCTGAGATTTAGCTCTTCTCTATGCTTGGAGTGCATTCCCCTTGAAAATCTCATACTTTGAACATTTTTTCTTCCATCCAGCTGTGGTCGCTCTCCTAGTGATCTTCCCTGGGCAAACCATTTGAAATTGAAACCTGTTCTATCTTCTCCTACCCTGGCACTTACGATTTACCTTTCCAGTTGTTTTTTTTTTTTCCCCCAGAACATTTACCACCATCTAATATGCTACAGACACACACATACATTTGAAATATATTTATTTATTATTTAAATGCTCTGCTACTATGTCAGCTTTATGGATTTTGTTTTGTTTTATTTCTAACGAACCCTCAATTCCTACAACACTGAGTGCCTGGCACCAGTAGGCATATGATAAATATTGGACAATAAGTAAGTAAATGAATGAATAAAAGGATCACCTATTGAAGCTTTAACATGAAAGGCATTTTTCTAGGCATTTATTAATGCATATATCATTGCATTTAATATGAGGTAGGTTCTCAAATATCCCTCATATTATAGTTGAGGAAATGGAAGCACATGAAGATTACACAGCTGTTGCAGGATGTATGATGGGCTTTTAAATTTTTATGTTCAAAATCATTTACTAATGTTCCAGTCGCATCCTCAACAAAGTACAATTTTTCTACCTTTGATTTCAAGACTGAAATCTGACCTTTAATCATCCTCCCAGAAAACTGTAAATTCCCTTTTATCCAATGTTATTGGGAAGTTCCCACAGGGAAAAAAAATAAGAAGAGGAAGATGACCTAGTGTGTTGATCTTTGAGCTCTTAATCTGTATCATGTTTCATGCAAATCTGTTTTATGTACCATCTTATTTAACCTTCGCTACAAGCACATGAGAAGACTGAGGCTTGGAGAAATAATTTTTCCACGTGCACACAGATAGTCAAAAACAAAGCCTATAATTTGGTCTGGTGCTCTTTAACCTCAAAATCATGTTAGACTGAGTTGAAATTAATGTCTTCATGGGGCAAGCTGCATAATATTCTGGGAGCACATGACCCTACTTGGGATAAAAATGCTATTTCATTTTAGCTTGTCCTCTGTATTAGTTTTTAATGATGTGTAACAAAATTTCCCACGTTTAACAGCTTGAAACAACAACCTTTTATTAAATCACAGTTCTGCATATAGAAGTCTGACATAACATAGCAATGTGCTCTGCCCTGGTTAACACAGGGGTGAAATCCAGATGTTGGCTGGGCTGCATACCTTTGTGGAAGCTCTAGGGAAGAATTATTTATTATCTCATTGAGGTTGTTGTAAGTATTATGGTGATTCTAGGACTGAGGTCTCATTTTCTTATTGGTTTTCAGCTGCGGGTCAACTTTTAATGTCTACAGGCTACCTACATGGCCTCCTCCATCTTTCAAACCAGCAAATTATACTAAAAATCATTCTCATGATCTAAATCTCTGACTTACTACTCTTCTGACCTCTATATCCATATTCAAACATAATAGGATAAAGTCAGGTCTTCTCATATAATCTTCCTATTTTAAGGCCAACTGATTGTGGAGCTTAATTACATCTGCAGGATCCCTTTTGCCATATAACATGCCATAACCATGGGAATAATGTTCCATCATATTCATAGCCTTGGGGATTGTATAGGACATGTATACCAGGAGGTGGGACTATTGAAGGACATCTTAGAATTCTGCTTATTACAACCTCTCCTTGTATTTTCTCCTTTCCTTCTACCCATTCCCATGATAATTACTTTGTCTCTCTCTTAGAAAAATATCAGTCAGTAGACCCATGTGAATTTTGCTTACAACCAAAGAAAATCTGCCATAGGTCTTAAACCCTCCGTTCAACATTATTTTTCAGGGCTCTGAATGTAGGCAGAGGGGAAGGCAAGAGCGCAACCAGAATATTTTGTATCCCACGTACATTGGTTTTCTATGAGTTACATAACAAAATAACACAAACTTAGTGGCTTGAAACAACACAAATATTTTATGTTGCATTTCTTTAAATCAGAAGTTTGGCATACGTTTCACTGGACTGAATGCAAGGTGTCTGCAGGGCTGCATTTCTTTATGAAACATTGATGGGGGAATCTGTTCATTGCCGTTTCCAGTGTCTAGATACTGTTCATATTCCCTAGTTCACATCCCCAGCTCATCCATTTTCAAAGCCAAAGTGTTGCATCTCTATCTTCCTTCTTCCATCATGAGTATCTCTCTAACCAGAGCCAGGAAGTTCTCCAATTCTAAAAATATACTTGAGCTTAGATCAGATGATCCCCTATAACCTTAAGGTCTACATTTGTGATCTCATGTTCAAAGCCCCCTTTTTTATGTTGGGTAATGTATTCCCATGTTCCAATGTTACAGTGTGAATGTCAAAATGAGGGGTGGAGAGTATGCATTATTCTTTGTACAACATCATGTTAAGAATTTTGGGCCTTCTTCTGAAAGTGAGTAAAATAATTGAAGGAGTTGTGGCAGAAAATGTCTAAAACAGGTATGTTCTTTAGAAAGAGTCCTTGGCTCTGTGTTTCAAACCAATGATAGGGGAATGGTTATATTAACTAAGAACAACTTAGTGTGAAATATTAACCCTATTGGCACTGTTTGAAGTATGGTGTAACCCTCAAGACATTTAACACTAACAATAACCTCATTCTATAGATGATAAAATATATGCACAAAGAATTTAAATAACCTTGCCCAATATTCTACAAGGAGAAAATGCTAGAGGCAGGATGCATGATGTCCAGGTGGTCTGGCTTGCACAGCTAGTGTTCTGACCACCACACAGAACTGCCTGTAATAGTACAGAGAGGATCTCTACCCAGACGTTGAAAACAGAGAGAGCATGGTCAGTTATAGTAGTCAGGAAAAGCTTTTTCCATTCTCTAAGACAGTGGTTGGCAAACTCATTAGTCAACAGAGCCAAATATCAACAGTACAATGATTGAAATTTCTTTTGAGAGCCAAATTTTTTAAACTTAAACTTCTTCTAACGCCACTTCTTCAAAATAGACTCGCCTAGGCCATGGTATTTTGTGGAAGAGCCACACTGAAGGGGCCAAAGAGGCGCATGTGGCTCGCGAGCCGCAGTTTGCTGACCACAGCTCTAGGACATGCAAAGAGGCTATAAAAGAAAGGAAAGACTTGCAACAGTAGCGAGGGATGGAGAAAGACTGCCACAAATATCTTAAGTATAGTCAAGTCTATGTCCTCCCTTTTCTATAAAAACTGGCCCCAGTAATTGCTTGACTTTCAGTGTTTGAAAGAACAAATCAGTGGCACCACAGAACAATGTGTGCTGATGGGGGTAGCCTCCCCCTTTGATTGCTACTTTGCAAGTATCACAAATAACTAGCTACCTGAGAGCTTGTCCCCCTCATGCTGAATTCTATTTTAATTTTTTTCATCCTTCTTGATTCTCATCTCTTTGTGCCAAAATTGTATTTTTCCAAAGATATTTTCAAAACTGTTTTTGTTCTGATTTAATAGGCTCAGATTTCAGTGTTTGGGCTGAAGCTGAGGATGTGCTTTATGAAAAGTGAGTGCATTTGAATGGTGAAGTTTCCTGTGAAGAGAGAGACAGTATTGTTCCACTCTGAAGTTCCCAAGAGCCAGCCTTTATTATTTTATTTCTAGATTTCCTTCCATCTTCTTTAAAAACTTTTCAAAATGACATCAAACAGTCTTCTTCTTGATATGAAATAGAGAAAGCCCTTTCACTGTAGGTAGGCTAATGGTGCGAGGATTATCAAGCAGGGACAACCAAAGCTATTGTTCTTATAAAATATATTGACTTAAATAGAAAAAAAGCCTCCCTTTCTAGCTAATCACTGTAAAGTATTCCTCTATATATATAATCCTTAAAATAAGAGTTGGTTACAGATAGAGACAGCCCATCATATTCTCCAAGGAAAAGGCAATAATGCCAAACAGAAAGGGAAACAACATTTATCGATCACCTATTATGTGCCAGGAAAAGCACTGTGTTACTTATTTTATGTACTTTAAGTCATTAGCATTTTTTAAAGCCCTCTGAGAAAACTATTCCTATGCCCAGTCTACAAATGAAGAAACTGAGATACAGAGAAGCTAGGCCACTTAGTCAAAAATTTGTTAAGTGACAAGGCTGAGTTTGAATGCAGATATTTCTTGCAGTAGTAAATTATATCATTTACCTTTTCTTTTTTTTTTCTTATAAATCTTTATTGTTCAGATTATTACAGGTGTTCCACTTTTTTCCCCCCCATAGCTCCCCTCCACCTGATTCCCCACCTCACCCCATGCCCTTACCCCCCACCACTGTCTTCATCCATAGGAGTAAGATTTTTGTCCAATCTCTTCCCGCACCCCTCACACTTGCTTCCCCTGAGAATCGTCAGTCCACTCCCTTTCTATGTCCCTGATTCTATTATATTCAC
Source organism: Corynorhinus townsendii (assembly GCA_026230045.1). Lineage (NCBI taxonomy): Eukaryota > Metazoa > Chordata > Mammalia > Chiroptera > Vespertilionidae > Corynorhinus > Corynorhinus townsendii. The sequence goes on along the minus strand of JAPDVU010000001.1, from coordinate 6,713,837 downwards.
CAGTCCATTCTGTTCTTCAGATTTTTCATTCACTTGATTTTTAGATTCACTTGTTGGTAGGTATGTATTTGATGTCATTTTGTTGTTCATAATTTTTATCTTTACTTTTTTCTTCTTCTTCCTCTTCTTAAAGAATACCCTTCAGCATTTCATGTAATCCTGGTTTGGTGGCGATGAACTCCTTTAGCTTTTTCTTGTCTGTGAAGCTCTTTATCTGACCTTCAACTCTGAATGATAGCTTTGCTGGGTAGAGTAATCTTGGTTGTAGGTTCTTGCTGTTCATCACTTTGAATATTTCTTGCCACTCCCTTCTGGCCTGCATAGTTTCTGTTGAGAAATCAGCTGACAGTCGTATGGGTACTCCCTTGTAGGTAATTAACTGTTTTTCTCTTGCTGCTTTTAATATTCTCTCTTTGTCTTTTGCCCTTGGCATTTTAATTATGATGTGTCTTGGTGTGGTCCTCTTTGGGTTCCTCTTGTATGGGGTTCTGTGTGCTTCCTGAACTTGTAAGTCTATTTCTTTCACCAGGTAGGGAAAGTTTTCTGTCATTATTTCTTCTAATAGGTTTTCAATATTTTGCTCTCTCCCTTCTTCTGGCACCCCAAAAATTCGGATGTTGGTTCGCTTGAAGTTGTCCCAGAGGCTCCTTACACTATCTTCATATTTTTGGATTCTTTTTTCTTTTTGTTTTTCTGGTTGGATGTTTTTTGTTTCCACATATTTCAGATCTTTGGTTTGATTCTTGGGGTACGTTGATCTACAGTTGAGTTTCTGTATATTTTTTATTTCAGACAGTGTATGCTTCATTTCTGACTGATCCTTTTCCATTTTTTTGGCATTCTCATTAAGGTCCTTGAAGGTCTTACTAAGCTCCTCAGAAGTGTCATCAAGTTTCTCAGCGGTTCTTAGAAGATTCTTGAGTAACCTTATACATGTGGTTCTGAACTCTATGTCATCCAGTAGTTTGCTTTCCTCCATTTCTTTCATTCGTGACATGTTTCTTTGTTTCTGCATTTTGGCTGCTTCCCTGTGTTGATGGAGTGGCTTTGTGTGGTAGGTGACCTATAGGGGGCAGTAGCTCAGCCTCCCCAATCACCTGATGTGGATGCTCTTGGTACACCCCTTTGTGGGCTGAGTGCAAAGTCTTGGTGTAGTTAAGCCTGAATTGCTGTTGGTACGCTGGGAGGAATTGACCTCCAGGCCAATTAGCTGTGAGCACTCCCTGTGTCTATAATGGAAGAACTGCTGTGCTGAAGACACACAGGACTTGTTTCAGTGGGGCTTCGGTGCTCACTGAGTTTGCCTCTTGAATGTGTCACTTATGGATGTGAGGAGTTGAAATCTGGTGTCTCACACTGACCACTAGGTACACTGGCTTCTGGATCTCCAATGGGGTGCAGGTCAGCTACTGTCTGAGGCCACTCAGCAGGAGCTACAGCGAGAGCTGCAGTTTTCTCCTCTTTGCTTGGTGTTTGGAGGTTTTGGAACTGTCTGACCCGGGCTGCAAGTTTGCTAGGTTAAGCTGCGATAGGGCAGGCTTTTCTTATGCTAACTCGGTTGCTTGGAGCTTGGGTGGGTTTGTAGGTTGTGCAGGGCGGGGCCTCAGGGTGTCACTAGGTTAGGGTGTGGCAAACAGCAATGGCTGCTAGTTAGCTGGCTCTGTGTCCCCAAAGGCATCCGCGAGTCCCATGCCCCAGTTCAGTAAACAATTATTCCTGCGCGCAGTTCTGCAAGCAAGCCACCCTCGCTGGCAGACAGTCCAGCTTCTCCCCATAGGAGTTTGGGTTCCCCGCGTCTCCCCAGAGAGTGGATTTCAGAGTAATCGGGGGCTTGTCTCTGTTCGGGTTGAAAAAAGCAACGCACCCAGTCGCCCGCAGCCAGCCCGGATCACGCGCCTCCATACCTCAGCTTTTCAGCGCTCGTGTATGTCTCAAAGCTCTTTTCTCTTTCCTTCTAGTTGTAAAACTTCCACTCAGCCAGCTTTCCCGTGGTTCTGGGTGATAGACATTTTGTCTTTTAGTTGCAGTTTAAATTGTTGTGGGAGGCAGCAGTTTAGGTGTTTACCTACGCCGCCATCTTGGATTCTCCAAGTCTCATTTACCTTTTCAACTGAGTATCATTCAGAGAAATGATTATGTGTGAATGTTTCTGCTTCTTATGAAATATACTAGAGGCCTGGTGCACAAAATTCGTGCACTGGGGGGTTGTCTCTCAGCCCAGCCTGCACCCTCTCCAATCTGGGACCCCTTGGGGGATGTCCAACTGCCGGAGGATGATCCCTGTGGGATTGGGCCTAAACCGGCAGTCGGACAGCCTTGTCACAATCTGGGAACGCTGGCTTCTAACCACTCGCCTGCTTGCCTGCCTGCCTGCCTGATTGCCCTGAACCACTTCTGCCTTCCAGCCTGATCACCCCCTAACCACTCCCCTGCCAGCCTGATTGATGCCTAACTGCTCTCCTGCAGGCCCTATCGCCCCCAACTGCCCTCACCTACTGATCAGATCACCCCCAACTGCCCTCCCCTGCCATCCTGATCGCCCACAGCTGCCTCCCCTGCCAGCCATCTTGTGGCGGCCATCCTGTGGTGGCCATCTTGTGGTGGCCATCTTGTGATGAAGTGGGGGTGACCATCTTGTGACAACGTGGGGGCTGCCATCTTGTGATGACATGGAGTGGCCATCTTGTGATGATGTGAGGGCACAAGGGCCACCCAGGCTTTTATTAGTATAGATCAGAAAATAAGAAGTTAAGTACATATATAGAGAGAAAACTAGTAATTTATTTTATATTAAACATGCCTGAAACATCTAATATATCCCTGGACCTATACTTTAAAGCATGACTTATATTTGACATATGAAATCATCTCATCAAAAAAACTTTTATTGCCCTAGCCAGTTTGGCTCAGTGGATAGAGTGTCAGCTTGTAGACTGAAGGGTCCCTGGTCCTGGTTCAATTCTGGTCAAGGGCAAATGCCCAGGTTGCAGGCTCAATCCCCAGTGGGGGCATGCAGGAGGCAGCCAATCAATGATTCTCTCTCATCATTGATGTTTCTATCTCTCTTTCCCTCTTCCTCTCTTAAATCAATCAATATATATATATATATATATTTTTAAAAAGCTTTAATTATAGGTTGAAAAACTAGCATTTCATATTGATGCTAGAGTTAATAAATAAGAAAACATTTAATTGGTACTCAGTGTTATAGCCCAGACAATAATATTCTCTAGTATTTCTTCAGTACTTTTAAGTTTGCAAACATTTTCTAATGTGTTATCTCATGGAGTTTCCTATCCTTTCATGAGATGGGCATTACCTGACCTGTATTCTTATTAATCCGAGCCTCAGAGGCAGTTCAGCAGAATGAGAAAGATAACACAGCTAATAAATCATGAAGCCAGACCTAGAACATTGTTCTTCAGCTCCCAAGACATAATTCTTTAGGCCGTGTTGTCTGACATCCTAATTAATCTATGAATAGTAGCAGTGAAGTCTTTTAAATATAAAGAGAAGACACTCTTTATAGGACCGTCTACACTTTGCCCACTCAGAAATTGTTCACCTTCTAGCCTTACAAAAAGATTTTATGCACCTTTCCCTTTATCAGTTTGATCTCTTGTTACTCTAACTTCAAACTCACATCTTGACCCCTTCAGGATTGCTATGTGTGGACTCTTATCATAATATTTTAGTTTATCTTTCTTCTACAGTGTTCAGTTTGGTTTATATCTATCCATACAGTGCCCCCTATGGAGTTAGAATTTTCTACTATGGAAACGGACCCTCAGAATTCAAATTCTATATGTGTAGGCCAGTTGCAGATCCCATGCCAGCAACAAGTAGGAACAAAAACAGTAATAGAAGTAGAGATCCTAAGGGGAGTCTTGTAGAAGAGGAGAAACTTGGGTGGGTTTTGAAAAATGGGTAAGATGAAATGAGATAAGAAGAGGAAAGTGAAGTGACAGCAATGCAAAAGGAATAAAGGTTGAGTGAATATAGTGTGTGGGGGGAAAAGAGAGTGAGAGGCAAATCTTTGTTCAGTAAATTCCAAAGTTACCACACCACAAAGTTATTTTCAGTTTTGTTTTCTGTAACTCTTGAATTATGTGTAAGTACACATACACACACACATGCACAGACAGCCGTTACTAAAAGTTTATAGAATTTCATGTTCTACTTTAGGAACACAGGAACACAAAGGGCTTTGGGGTATTTTCTAAAGATGTAATCACCCAAATGCACAATTTTGCCAGTTTGCTTTTATAATCAAAGCACTGCATGGATTTCAAAGTAAACACAACCTTTCTTATGTTAGAAAGCTCTAAAGTCATGTCATAAAAAATAATGTAAGGACAGTGTCACCACATAGTTCCAAACCTCAAAGGCCTAATATTTTGATGCATGATTCCATTAGTAATGTCCTTAAGAAGTAATCATTAACTGATGTTGTTCATTATCTTAGTGACACTTTCTAATACATGAAGTTAAAGGTGGAGAAGGAAGAGATCTGGCAGCTACTATTGACCACCTACTAAGTGAAAATAACTAAACATGCTTCTCATTATTTTACTTGTCATTACTTTCCGACAACAGTTCTCTATTATAAATATTCTGTACATTTGCAAGATGACAGAAATGAGAAACAGGTGAAATAACTTTGCCAAGGTCAGATGACCTTGTGCTCAATAACCACAATAAATAAATAGTATTTTTTGGAACCATGCTTTAAGTTTAAGTATGTTAGTTGACAAAGTCCATGAGCTTTATACTTTCTCAATTGCAGGATATGATAAGCTAATGTATATATCACTTTCATCTTGGACAGTGGTCCAGAAAATGAGTATAGCATGATCTTATTTGACTTATTCAGTCATTCCACCGATGTATTGATTATTAGAAGTAAGGGCTAGGTTTATTGTGTTTCTTTTATTTATATTCAGAGATATAATGTACTTGTATATATAACACAATAACCTTTGTCATTTAAATATCATAAAATTAATTCCATAAATTGACTTTATAAAAAATCACAACAATAAAAATATTTTGCTTTTACTGTGTTAGTCAGAATAGGCTAACTTATTTAATGAAAAATCCCAAGTGTCAGGGAGTTAAGAAAATATGTTTATTGTTCTCTTACATAATGGTCTAAATGGATTAGTCAATAACACAGTAAGTGAGGGAAGACTTCTTATACAGTCTTCAGGGATCCAAGCTCCTTCCTTCCTTCTTGTAATGCCACCATCTTTAGTTAATATGGTACAGCAGGAAGAGACCATGTGTAAGGTATGTAGGGCACATAACAAAACCTCCACCAGAAGTGGTGCATGTCAATCTGGGTAATATCACATTAGCCAGAAGTGGTCACCTGGCCCCACCTGATAACAGGAGATGGGGAATGTGTCCCTGGATGAAACATTTTTCTAATAACAATTCTAAGTCATGAAAATAACAGATGAAATGTTAAGAGTCTGAAAGCCATCTCTTTCACTGTCTATCTTTCTGGTCAATATGCAATCAGGCTGTACTAGGTTTCTATAACTGCCTAGCAAATTATAACCAACTTGGAAAGGTAAAACTACTATCACAAATTTTCTTTAGGTCAGGAGTTCATGCACGGTCCAGATGAGAACCTTGTCCAGATTCTCACAAGGCTGCATTCAAGGTGTGGGTCATAGCTGAATTCTCATCTGGAGGCTCAACTGAGGGATGGCCCACTTCCTAGTTTTCTCAGGACATGGTGGAATTTATTGCCAGTGGCTCTAGGATTCATAGCAGCCTCATTCTTCAAAGCTAACAATGGAGAAGTAGAAAGAGAGAAAGAGAAAAAGAGAGAAACTAGAAGGTGTCTGCTAACACGACAGTAATATATAGCATGAGGACAATATCTCATCACTGCTGTCCTATAACATAATGTAGTAATGGGAACAACATTTTATCACCTTTACTTTGATGACTGATCATTACTATTGGTCTACTCATAGAAGCCAGTTACAGGCCCTGCCCATACTTCAGCAAAGGAGATTACTCAGGGTGTGAAAACCAGAAGAAAGGGAGTATAGGGCCACAAAAATTTATTTCTTTCAATCACAGAACACATTTAGGTCTTCCCCTAGGAAGAAAACAAAAAAAAAAATGCCATTCAGTTATTATGTCTAGGCTAAAGTCCAGTATTTCCAAAGATAGTACTTGCCATCATATCTGAATGGGACTACTCTGCTTCCAGCCACCTATAAACTTAAAATATAAGTTATCTGCTCCAGCATACCAACACATATATAATAAAAACACAAGATTGAAGTCCAGAAATGACCACAATAACACATTTGCTTTCAAAGATAGAAGAATAGAAAGTCCACAACAGATACCAATCAACAGTAGCTATAGAATCATGGTTGGTGGACACTCTGAAGATTGTCTGCCCTTTAAGAGGGAACGTTACTTGACTAGGCACTGCTTCCAACCTCTAAGAATGGGTGAGACCTCTGTAGGTCATCATGCTCTATTGTGCCAGGCTCTGCCTACTTCCTACTCTTGTGCCTCTTTGGACACAGTAAAAATGGACATAGGTTATCTTGAGGGAGCTCTCGAGTGAAAAGGGAGGTCTAAAGGTTTTTTGTTTTTTTTTTAGTCAACTAGTTAATGACTTTATTTTCAGAAACGCATTTCCTTTAATAACTTAGCTTCCAGTTGGTTCCATTTATTAGGAACTTCATCTAAACTCTTTTCCTGAGCATTGTTTTTAAGCTTGCTTTTACTCATCCTCTTCTGCACCTGCCTCACCCTGCCCTCTACACCTCTCTCTCCCTCTTAGCTTAATGATAACTTAATCAGAATTGAGGGAGAAGGCTGTACCCTTAATTTGATTTTTTTCAAAACTGAATTCTAATTGGTCTTTATTGCTCAAAGGCTTCCTCTACTTTATTTCCTGCTCTTTTAAGTCTAGAAACAGTTTATTTCTCTTACAACTTAAGGTTCCATATTTCTAGACTATTATTTTTCATTTATGCTTGACAACCAGTTGATATCTGGTTTAATTTCCCTCTTATGTACCTTGGCACAATCAACACTACCAGCATTCATCACTAGTATTCTGTTTTACTACTTCTTCCCCTAGAACAAGTTCTATGACACAATGTAATATGTTCATCATCTTTCCAGCCTATAACATCTATTTATTTTCCACCCACTAAGCCATATCTTCATGGAGATATATTTTCTTAAGCAATTCCCTATTTTGGGCACCATATATGCAATCAGTCAGAGTTTGATCAGGAAAATACAAACCTCTCTAGGCATTTTGAACAAAATATTATTAGTATAGAGATTTAGAGGCTTATAAAACCACTGAAGTAGTTGGGGGTATTGAGGACCAGGGTTTTTACATTTTAATTTACATATTACTTGGCAAGATTTAATCTTCTTCTTAAAATGTTAGGGGCACAGAATGGAGAAAACAGAATTGCCTGTCATGTAATAAACATTTAGCAAATTAATTAGTGACAAAGCCACCTTTCCATATCAGTCTTTGAGATGAACTTTATGGTCAGGATGTCTACCAATTGGCCTGCGGAAGTTCATCCAAAGAATATACTATATAATAAAGAGCTAATATGCAAATGGTTGTCAGCCCTCACACTGTCACACCATAATGGCTCAGACACTCAACAATGGGGAGAGAGGAATGGGATCCAGCCATGCTGTGACCCAGGAGAGGGACAAGCCACCTACCCCACGGTCCCGAGCACCTGCAGCTGCAGCCTGGACAAAGCTGCCTGCCCATGGGCCCCTGTGGCTGCGGCTGACCTGGGAGAAGCTGGCCTGGGTCCTGGGTGCCTGCAGCTGGCCAGAGGGAGGGAAGCCCGGGTCCTGCGTGTGGGGCGAGGCAGAGGTGGTTAGGGATGATCAGACAGGCAGAGGTGGTTAGGGGCGATCAGGCAGGCAGGCAGACAAGTGGTTAGGAGCCAGTGGTCTCAGATTGCGAGAGGCATTAGGACATCCCCAGAGGGGTCCCGGATTGGAGAGGGTGCAGTCTGGGCTGAGGGACACCCGCCTCCCCCCGATGCTCGAATTTTGTGCACTGGGCCTCTAGTCTGATATAAAAAAGATGATAAAGAAGTAAAGACAATGCAATATTTCTTATAATTAGTTTATTTTTATTATTTCATTTTTTATCTTTATTATTGAAAGTATTACATAAGTCCCCCATTGACCTCTTCTAGCATGCCCCCCACCCTCCACCCCAGGCCTTCACCATCCTATTGTCTTTGTCCATGGGTTATGCATATATGAAGTAATTTGAAACCAGATCTGTTCAAAACCAAAACCTATTCTTTACATCTTATAATCTTTTTATTTTTATTATTTTATTTATGCATGTAAGTTCATTGGTTGATCTCTTCCTACCCACCCTCCCCAGCTTTCTCTTTGATCTCATAATCATTTTACTGAAGATCCTTGGTATTTCTGTGGGAGCATCTTTGCATTAATGTATTTTTGCCAAGGATGATAGAACATGCATAATCTCTTTTTAAACGTCTTTATGCCTAATGAGCAGAGGGAATTTTTCAGTCTATGTCGCCTAGCAGTGCTATTCTTCTACACAGAAAAATAAAGACAGAATTTCCTGAAGGCATATAGAAGCTTTGAGAGCCCACACTGGCAGGGATCACCTGTCAGCCTATCTAACCTCATAGGAAAGAAAACTACTTTTATGTTTTTTTTAAATATTAATAAAACATGATTTTGATTCAGCATTTGAATGACTCTGCCACTGTGAACTGTGTGATCTTGAGTAAGCTACTTAAAATTTTGAGGGAGTTTTCCTTATCAAAGATGGGAAATTCCCATATTTCAAAGGTGAAATTGGAATTAGATAAAATTGTTAACACGAGTGTCCAATAAAAGTTCGAACTCTACATTATTGAAGGAGGAACAGAAGAGAGATAAGATAAAGAAAGAAGAGAGAAATTTAAAAAAAAGGATAAAATAGGAAGAAAGAATAAATTAGGAAATCCGAAACCTAAATGTAAAATACTGTAATGTTCCCGGCAAGTGGGCCCGAGATTAAGTTCAATGCCACTTACTTGTTGATGGTTTCCTACATTGCCTAGGCATGTTGTTGACTTCTTTAACATTACCTTTCTCCAATTCACTTCCATGTCCGGTCCTTGCTGGCCATAGGCCACGCACTCCATCAGGCATTGTGAGGCAGGAGGTGCTGGGGGGGCTGGTGTTGGAGCCTGAGGCAGATGTTGTCATAGGCAACTCCAGGAATCTCAGCTCTAGGATTCTCTCTACAGGGTAATCAAAGCATAATACCTGCTTGATTGTTGTGAGTAGCCTGCAGTCTCAGGAAAATAAGAAAGTTCTGGGGGATTATTTTTTCTCATCAACGAAGTACTCAGAATCAATAAAATTGCCAACATGTGGAAGTCCCTGTCAGAAGACCCACTTTTCAATAGATTGGCAAAAAAAAAAAAAAAAAAAAAAAAATACTGCTTTAACTATAAGTTGCTGAGAATTTTTAACTTATGAATACAAAATACTGTAGACTTTGGCATTCACAGAATTATACAAATAAAAAGAATGTCTTTATATTAATTTCAAAACTCAGACCTAAATAGTTCTTAAAAAACACATTTGTTTTTCAGTTAGATTTTACATTCAATATTATTTTGTAATAGTTTTAGGTGTACAGCATAGTGATTAGACAATCATATACTTCACAAAGTGATCCACCCAACATTTAAAGTGCCCACCTGGCACCATACATAGTTATTGCAATATTAGTAACTATATTCTCTATGTTGTACTTTACATCCCTGTGACTATTTACTACCAATCTGTACTTCTCAATCCCTTCACCTTATTCACCCAACCCCAAACCTCCTCACCCCTCCATCAGTCTATTTTCTATATCTGTGAGTTTGCATCTATTTTGTTATTTATTTTGTTCTTTCAGTGACAAAGTACTTCCCAATGGCTTTAAGGTATGTGTTAAATGATAATAAATATCCTTATTTTAATAAAACTCCCCTTGGTTCCTCATAAAATATATTCTGGAAAGTTTATTAACACTACAAAATTATTTTATTTCCAAAGCCACTCTTTCAGAAAATGCTTAAGTGAGTCATGAACCATGCAAAGAGCATTTCCTCTTTGGAGAAAAAAATAATATGTAAGAAGCAGGTTTTGGTTTTGAACAGATCTGGTTTCAAATAATTTTTTCTATTCACCACCCGGAATGCTCAGATATTTCCCTTAACCATTGATCGTAAAATGGGGAAAAGGAGGTGCTGGTATTATTGAAAGTGATAATAAACACCTGCCACAGTGCATATGCTCCATAAACAGTAGCTGTTTTTACTGTTGATCTGAACCCAAATTCTAGTGCCTACTGTGCACTTCTATCTCTATGCGACATTCACTAAGACTCATTTAAAAAGAGATCAACAAAATGGTTACTCTCCGTCCTCAGTATGGCTCTCTGTTTGTGTCTTATCTTCTTATTTTCTGCCACACAAAACTCATTCCTTTGCTCATCTCTAGCAAAAATGGAGATAAACAATCCCAGTCCCCATGGCCCAGAATAATTTGGTTTGGAAGAGAGAGAGAGAGAGAAAAAAAAAAAGGCATGCTGTGCCTTACATGAGATCAACTCTCCTTATTGGACCATAACAAACAGCATTGGGAGTCAAATTGGAAACGGTTTATGAAAAAATAAGAAGGAGCTTATCTCTGTAAGATGAAAGTCTTTTGTAGATTTGTCAGACTCCTGGCATCTAATTGTGTTGATGAGCACCAAATCCGCTGAATCATAGAGTCGTCAAATAGAGCATCAATTTTTCATTATCTTGACTGGGTACATGGCTTGCCCTTCATTACACACTGGAGACAATTTTCTGAAATAAGATACCGGCAACTTTTGCTAGAAAATGTAAATACAGAAAATACAAATGGCGATTTGATGAGAAATCCAAGCTTCAACATATGCAGGAGGGCTTCTTCCCATCAGTTGGTAAGTAGGCTGTTTCCCCCCTCTTCTTCCTCTCCTTCTTTAACAAACTTTATAGAAAAGCAGTTTAAACACACTGCCTCAGCTTCCCCACATAATTCTGAACTTTCCTATGAGGGTTCTTTGCCATGCATTGTATATAAACTCTTGGTTTCCCATGTGTGACTGTTATTTCCCAGTTTGACAAGCTCCTGACATGATTCCTTTCTTTGGCACTCATATTTTTGTTTATTCATTAAATTTATTGCGGTGCCATTGGTTAATAGGATTATATACATTGCAGGTGTGGATTTGTATGTTACAAGATCTGTATATTGCACTGTATGCCCACCATCCAAAATCAAATTATCTTTTATCACCATATATTAGGCCCCTTTCACTCCCAATCCCTTTTCCTCTGGCAACCACCACAGGATGCTTGTATTCATGTGTTTCAGTTGTATATGCCACATATGAGTGAAATCATATGGTTCTTAGCTTTTATGACCAGCATATTTCACTTAGCATAATATTCTCAAGTTCCATCCATGTTATGGCAGTATTTTGTCTTTTCTTATGGCCGAGTGGTGTTCCATTGTGTATATTTGTTTCTTTCTGATTCTCTTCATACATTTAAAAATATTTCTTCTCAATCTTTGCCAAGTTTGTTTCTTTATTTTTTTGTTCTTTCTCCTGGCATGCTCCCATATTCATTTGTCTATACTCTTAAATCTCAGTATCTCTGTCCAAGCTCCTTCTCCCCACTCATTTGGCCTTATCATCTACTGGCAATGTTTTCATTATTACTTTTTGTGCAGATCAAACTAGTATCTATAACTTTAAAATTTCCTCTTTAGCTATAGATCTTCATGTTCAACCAAGTTCTCATTATCTTCCTCTGGCTCACTCAGCAGTAACTGACATGGACCTCTTCATTTCTTCCCTGGTCCGTTTACCTCCAAAGGGGCAGTTGGCCAGTCTGCCGGTTGCTTAGGTTTATATATATATAGGTTGTGCCTCAATAAAGCTGAAAAAAATTAAAAACGGCATAATATAAAACATGGTTATAAAAATGTGGGTCTTCTATTGCTTCATATACACCCTAAATTCTATAATTATCTTTCCTTGGAGAAATAGTTGAGCCTTTTTTGCTTTTGTCTATTGGTTGCATCAGCAATTATGTTCCTTAACAAGCAAGATTTACTCTTGAAATAAATTATCAAGACCGTTATTTTCTACCATTTTAGTTATGGCCAAAGTTTGGGACAGAGTGCAAGAAAAATTGTCAAATAAGTCATGTTTTATTTTTGCTTTCTTCTCTGACTAAAGCAGGTAGTATTGAGCTACATGTGGCCATTTTCATAATCAAGGAAACAAAACAATAATTTCTTCAATTATGAGACACATTTGAATTAATGAAATAATTTTTAATAATGGGAAGATAAATAAACCCTACAGGGGCAAATCCTCCCATAACATGCATTCTTTCACTGTATGTTTTGAGTGCCTACAAAAGAAATGTCAAGTATTATTCTAGAATATGAGACTACATCAGTGAGTAAAATATGTCTGATGTGTATGTGAGGGATTTTATAGTCTAGTGGCTGATGTAGATAAATATACATTGGCAGTTGTAATGAATATAATGTTAAGGTATCTTTAGAGCACCAGTCTGCTGTGACTAATCCTGTGTTGACTTTATTTTCTTTTGCTAAAATATCAGTATAGGGAGTCATGTACCATGGAAAATAATGCAATGAAGAGTGATAAGAAACATTCCAAAAGTTTAACAGAGGTCATCTCTGCATAGTAAAATTATGGGAAATTTTTATTTTTTTCTTCCTCTTTTGAATATGTTTTATAAACTGTTCAAACTGAAAACCAGAAATTTAGAAAAATACACATATAAGCATTTGTTTATCGCATGCTATGAAAATTAAAGAAGGTTAAATAGTGAAAAGGTTAGACTGTCATTTTCCATCCACTCTTTCACTTTGATGTCTTTTCCAAATTTTTGAGATTACTGTGTATTAATTTAAAATAAGGGAGAAATATTTTATTTATGATAGCTTAAAGAAGAAAATATGAGATTAAAATACTAATATTTTATTTGTATATCATTCTTTTCTATTTTAAATGCATATGTATGTCTAATTTTATACTTTAATGCTTTTACATGAGAATTTTCTAATTTTAATTAAAAACATTAAAATGTCATTGAAAGTGTTTTCGTACAATGTCTCTATGGATATTCCCCTATCTACTTTACCATTCCTTTGGAATTATAGCTATGTCAGCATTCTCACTATTGCAAATAGTGATTTCACCCTAAGAGCAATTGATGCCTGAATCCCTTGTCTGGATCTCAGACTATTGACTTCTGATGGCGTCCCTGACCTGGGAATACTGCATTACAAGTCATACACAGTTAACCCTCTTGAGATATAGCCAGTTAATGTCTATGAGTGGTTTATGTTTTTATAATATTTGTGTGTCTGTGTGTGTGTGTGTGAGAGAGAGAGAGAAAGAGAGAGAGAGAGAGAGAGAGAGAGAGAGAGAGAGAGAGAGAGAGAGAGAGAGAGAGAGACTTCTCCAGATAAATAACAGCCTCTCTGAACCTGTTTCTTTACTTAGAAAGCAGGTCTAATGCTAACTCATCATCCAGAGCAAAGATTAAATGAGAGGATACATTCAAAGGATTTCACCCCGTACAGAGCAGATGATCAGCAATTCTTGTTTTCTCTCCACCTGGCCTTGAGGATAACTATCTCTGCTTCAATCCCACATTTCCACCCCAATCCTTTCTGCAGCTAACTTTTCATCCAGAAATCAGCAGCTCTGCTTTTTGTAGCTCTGCCTTCCTTATTACATGTTTTATTCCAAGCTACATTGCCTGCATCCCATCTATATTACAAGCTGCTTATCTTATTTCACCACTCTATAAATAACAGCCTGCTGATAAGAATAATAATGGAAAGTCAGATTGTAGCAACACAGAATCAGGGAGAAATAAAGGTATCATTGAGTGTACTTCAACGGGGAAGAAAGGAGGCATAGTGGATAAATGACTTTACGCCAGAGGTGGGGATGCTATCAAGCAAAAAATACACAGGGGAGGGGGTGTTAAAGGTCAGCATGACTAGGGAGGAATGAAAAAATCAAGTAATAGCAAGAAAGCCAGATAGAGTACAAAAAGACAAATCTTAAGCTGAGAGAGTGGAAAAAAATGGATAAGGTCATGATCGGAGGATGAAGGGCAGAGTGTGCAGAGGTGAGGGAAGATGGAGTCCCTTATGAATGCTTTTCAGGCACAAAAGGGAGACAAGGTCTGTGGAAAAAACTGTGACGCCAGCAGCGAGCGGCGTTGATAAGGTATTGATATTCCAGTCCAGGGGAGACCAGATAGGACTTTAATCACCTGAAGGTGGGCACAAAGAACAAGAGGAAATATTGAAAATCAATATTTAAAAACAACCATGAATTTGTGTGAAGCTGGTGACTGTGTGTATAGCACCTGGTTTAATGGGCCAAACCCCAAACAAACTAAGTCTTAAAAATAAATACAATATTAGCCCAACCAGTGTGGCTCAGCAGTGGTGCCTCAACCCAGAACCCAAAAGGTCACAGGTTTGATTCCCTAGTCAGGGCACATGCCCAGGTTGTGGGCTTGGTCCCCCATCCCAGTGGGGGATACGCAGGAGGCAGTCGATCAATGATTCTCTTTCATCATTGATGTTTCCTTCTTTCTTTCCCTCTCCCATCTACTCTCTATAAAAATAAAAAACATTTTCAAAAAATACAATTCTAAAAGTGTGTCGAGCTCTGAGGTGTCCAACTATAAAGAGGCTGGTGGCCCCTCATTGCCCCTGTGAGTGGTAATTCTGAATTTTTTTATGGTTGACTTATCCCTCTTTCCCTTAGGTGGAGTCCTGCAGCAAATTTGCAGTGAGTCCCTCTACCTGCAAATGTGGCCTTTGAATGGATTTTCTTAAAACACAAATTGAAGAAAGCCTCCTTACTCCCAAACTTTCAATGGCTTGTTACATCCTGCAGAGGAGAGCCCAAGTTCTAGTTCTGGCACCAAGATCTCCACCACATGGCATCAACTGACCTTTTCAACTGGACTCCCCATATTCCAGGTTAGGTGTCTTCACCTCTGGAAACTATAGTCCTTTCACTTGTGTGTAAGCAGATGGATCCTGTCATTTGAATACATTGCTAAGCAGGGCTAGAAGCTCAACCTGAGGGCTTCATAACCATATGCTGTAAGGACAAGATAGCTCAGCAGGCTCACTTCATATACATGATCCTTGAAGATCCATGACAACAGTCCTCATCATAAGTGCACACACATACTAGTACTATCTCTTATGATCTTCACAACAACTACATGAGGTAGAAATTAGTGTTCTTATTTTACAGATGAGATAGGAACTATTATCCTTATTTTATTATCCACATTTAAGTTATGTGCCTAAATCACCTGCAGTCAATTCTTGAGCCAGTCTTTGTCGCCATCTTAAAAAGTCTATGCTTTAATGGCAATGAATTCTGTTCTGGTCCCCAACCAATTCGTTCTGGAAATATATGCTAGCCCAATGTGTTGGGTCTTTGTTGATTTTTTATCCTGGCATTGTGGCTATTTGGGTATGGTTTCCTTCTTTTTCAGTCTTTAAGTTTGATGTTCTCATACTCTGTTTTGGAATATTGGACTGCCTTTGGAAATAACCCATGCAATTCACCCTGAAGAGGTCTTATGCACATGTTATTTCTGAAAAATGGAAGAACGTAACATTCCTTTTCCCCTTGGACTTTGGAGTCAGACAAAACCTAATTTCACTCTCAATTGTGCCATTTTCTAGGTTGCATATACTTGAGCAAGTCATGAAAATTATTTGCATCAACGTTTCCTTACCTGTAAAAATAGAATTGCAGTATTTCTCTGTCTACCCCCAGGGATGTTGAAAGAATCAGAGTACATAATGAATAGGAAGATGAAGGTGACTTGTAAGATATAAAGTGCTTTTTAAATGTTCAGAATGATTATGGCATCATCTTGCCATTGTCATTTTTGTTCCTCTTAATCCCAAACTGTTAATCCAAAACTGTTTGTAATCCTTTATTGGCCCTTTGAGGCAGTCAGCTATTACTCAGATACCATTGGGTCTTGTATTAATCTTCTTAGGATATTGAAAATCATTTCTGAAATGCTCCAATCCTGAGTTGAATTAAAGCTCAGGGATTTTCTCATCTGACCGAAAGGTCAGATCATTATTCCAGGACTCATGTGACATTATACTTTTCTTCACCTTTGGTGTTTCTATCTCTGTAAATTTGTAGAAAAGAAGAATGCCAATAAATAAAAGATAAAACAATGCCACACAAAGTGATTGGTTTCCAGATCCAATACAGTGATTCTGTGATACAGAAAGAAGGCAGTTTCACTGATCTATTGGTTTGCCAATTAAAACGTAATTTAGTCAGGTTTCATTACAGGCTTTCCATTGTGAAGAAGCCAGAGGAAAAGTTTTAATTTTTTAAAGGCTGAGCTTGCGGTATTTCATCTAAAAATGTTGGAAAATACCAGACTTTTCTTTTAAAAGTTTGAAAGAAATCTTCAGGCCCCGACCTCTCTCTCTCCCCCTCTTTATTTCTCTCACTCTAATTTTTAATTTTTGACAGAATTAAATGTTAGAGTTGGGACAACTTTACTTTCCTTGGCTGTTTTATATGGGTCTAGAATATAACTAAGTTATCAGGGAGGGACATGAATAAATCTATAATCAAACTCTGACAGCAATGGTGTTAATTTTTCAATCCCTTCCATTTTCCATTTATTCAGATAAATAAATAAATGTAGGTTTAGAGAGTGAAATGGCATGCTGAAGGATCCAGAATTAAATACCCCAAAACCTGAGAAAATACTCTAAATATTAGAGAGTATAGTTGTATGATGTGACCCTTTTATATACAGTATTTCCCTTCCTTTTGACAATAGTTTAACACCAATAAGTCCCTTTATTGAAGACATTGAAATTGTAAGAATTAGGTAGCTTCCCTTTTGTCATCAGCCAGTGAGGAACAAAGATGAGGGGTGAATCCAAGGATTTCTGCCTCCATAGTCTTTCAAGGCCCATGAGGCCACATGCATGTCCTTCTTAGAAATCAGGGTGAAGTCCAAAGATAAGACTCTTTCTGGATGAGACTGTGTCACTGTGGCCACAGCAGGATATTGAAGCCAGGTCCTCAGAGCCCAGGGCTTTAATGAGGGCCCCTGGTGAAGGAGGCATGGATATCAGCTGCTGGACTCTCTGAGCAAGCCTGCTATCCATGACCCAAATGCTTTTGAACACAGAGAGTTGATGCGTCAGCTCTACAGACCTCAGAAGAGCTCATGCATACCACCTCTAGGAAGTGCCTTTCCATGGAGGGAAAAGAGTGAACTTGGCCTCATGGGAATGCTCTTCTAGGTACTGGATTATGTAAGTAAGTAAAACATATCAACTCTCAGCCCATATGGAGATGACATGCTAATGGAGAAAATGACAGTGAAGAACACCTATGATAAATAAGCAAGTTGCCATTTGTTTAAAGATGATAAATACTGTGGGGGGAAAAAGGAACACTGGAGCAAAGTAAGAGGTGTTGGTGGTAAGGCCGGAAAAAATAAATAAATAAAAAAGCTAAATGAGGTTTTACTGAAAAGGTTAAGATTTGTTCAAGATTGGAGGAAGTGAGAGAGTTAGCACAGAGATACCTGGGCCTCTGGAATAGTCTATGGAGAGAAAAGGCTAGAGAAGATTGTGTGGCATGATCAGCAGTGAACAAGAGAAGGAATCCTAGGGAATAAGGTCAAGAATAGGAAAGAGAAAACAAGGGATAGATCCTATCGGATAGGGATCAGCAAACTACGATCCCTTGGAGCCAATAGGTACTACCACCTGCCTTTATAAATCAAGTTTAATGGGAACACCATTAAACCCACTTGTTTATAGTTTGTTTATGGCTGATTTCACACTGAAATGTCAGAGTTGAGTAGTTATAATAGAGACCATATGGCCCCCAGGTCTAAATCATTTGCTTCCTGGCCTTTAAGAAAAGCTTTGCCAATCCCTGACATAGACCCTTCTAAGCCATGTAAGGTCTTTCTCCTCTGATGGAAGAGGGAGCTGTTGAAGATGGACTTTTCTAAATGATTGCCTGGTTTGGGATAAGAATGGGCTCTAGGGATGTAAAGGTAGAAGGAGAGAGATCAGATAAGAATTATCATGACAAATCCAAGCAAATAATGCCCTTTTGAATCCAAGTAGAAGCAATGAAATAGTGAAAGGTAGGGAGAATCCTATATAATAAAAGCCTAATATGCCAAGTGTCCAGTCATCTGGTGACTCATTCAACCAATCAAAGCATAATATGCTAATGATATGCTAATGTCACTCAAACACTCACTATGATGTGCACTGACCACCAGAGGGCAGACAGTCAACTGGTCGACCAGTCACTATGACACGCACTGACCACCAGGGGGCAGATGCTCAATGCAGGAGCTTCACCTTGGTGGTCAGTGTGCTCCCACAGGGGGAGCTCTGCTCAGCCAGAAGCCCGGCTCATAGTTAGCAGTGGCGGGAGCCTCTGCCACCTCTGCAACAGTGCTAAGGATGTCCGACTGATGCCTTAGGCCTGCTCCCGGGACATCCCCCGAGGGCTCCTGGACTGCAAGAGGGCGCAGGCCAGGCTGAGGGACCCCCCTCCCTGTGCAAGAATTTCGTGCACCAGGCCTCTCGTATGTATATATTTGGATAGTTTAACAAGCCTATGGGTTCTTCAGCTTCTGAAGAGTCCCATGTAGTAGTATGTCACAAAAGCAAGAACAAAATAGAAGCACATCTGTAATCATTCAAGTTGGACACTGGGCCAAATACCAGGGCCCAGGGAAACCAACTCATTCAAGCTCACCTGGACCCTTGGGAGCAAAAGAGGATGTCCAGCCTAGTGACCCCACAGTGCCAGCATGCTTCCCTGACCTTTTCTCTATCTCCACATCTTTTAGCACCTGATGCAGGGGACCATTGGCTGCCCTTGGAAGGTCTTTTCTTCCTTTTCATTAAGTTCAACTCCATCTTCCATTAATCATGGCCTTGCTCTTTGGCTGTAGAACTTTATTACCCAGAGCAAAGCATGCATTTTCAGTCAGGAGGACAGGGCCCAATTGTATCTATTCCACTCTGCTGTTATGATAATTAAATAGCAATCATTTCTATTTAGCACTGACATAACGGTTAGTAACTGCCACATTGTACTCTTTTCATCCCTATGAATTCATGGATGGCTTTCTTTTTCCAGGAGGCATTCTCTGATCTGTAACAGGGAGGATGTTTTCGGCTCTACAGCCATCGTGGCCTCCAGTGTCCTCAGCTCACCTCGGCTGGCGCATTATTGCTTGTCAATTGGAAGCTTTTGCAGACTTGCTGTGAGGAGGGATGAAATAATGCACAGGCAGGCCTGGAGATTGTAGGGACACCCTGATGGATTATTCATGAGGTGCTGTCTAATCAGGGTCTGCAGACAGAGATACCATACAAGGCCAGCAGGCTCAATTAAAGAGCCACTTGGTGAGACAGGCGCTGTCCCATGCTCGGAGACCTGGGGGTGATCAGTTTCGGGAAAGGTGATTTTGGGGATGGCTGCAGTCACTACTGAGGGGCTGCATAGGAAATTATTTCGGGTTGGGAGTCACTGGGGAAACTAGTAGCAGGGAACGGAAAGTGTTTAATGGGAGGAAAAGTCACTTGCTGTGCTCTCTCTGAAAATGACATTTCTTCCAAGCTTTCTAATGGTACAGCCCAGACAGTAAAACCAAACGGCAGTATGAGCCAAATTGCATGCGCCTGCTTTTCCCTCGTTGCCTTTGAGAAGCTCTGAGGTGTGAACAAGTTAGCAGAGTGTGACTTTAATTCCTATGACTTTGGCACTGTATTCTTTTCCTGTTTTCAAGGCAGCGCTCACTTCAAGAGAATTCAGGATTGCAAAAGTAACACAAAGAAAAGATCCTCTCTGCCAACCCATATATCATGGCTGTTAACATGTTGCTGTTTCCATTTCAGTTTATTTAATAGGCATCACCAGCAGACACCAAGCTCATAAATAAAGGGTTGTGGGGGTTTCCACAATCAGGTTTCTGCCAAGCATCACGTATTTCTCAGAACTCTCCTCATAACAAACTTAGGCACTTGTTTAAGTTTCACTGAACTTTCATATCTCACTGGAGGTTGACTCTTTACTCAAAGAAGTAAAGTTATTACTTTTCCAAAAGCCATTGCCTTGAGCAATACGTTGACAATAGCAGTTAGCTGGGTTTAATAATCTTTGCAAAACTCATGATTTTAAGTCATTCTTCAGCAACGTTATAGAGGAATACATCATGCAATCTTGTGCTTCACATGTCAACAAACATCTACCATCATTTATACACATTTGTAACCATACACACACACACAGGTATGCATACATAATTAGAATAGATAGTATATATATATATAGAATTGATAGTACCAATTATATATCAAGTTCCCCTTTGCCATGGCTGCAGGAAAGTTTTCTTGGCAAAATTATTCAAAAGCTAATGTTTTACCAGTAAAAAGTATGTAATGGTCATTTATACAACCATTCATTGCTAGACATTTAAAATGCTTCCGATGTAGGACACTGTAGATGGCATTGGGATGCAGTGCTGTGAATATTTCTTGCATCTGTAGAGTTTTCTTAGGAGAGATTCCTAATAATGAAATTAATTGCTTAAAAGGTATAACTGTTTAAAAGTCTCCATAGCTAGCTAGCTAACAAGATAAATAGGTTCTATGTTACTTTCCAGAACTATTGCACTGATATTGCTCCCTTCTCCTTCAACATTAGCATGGGACATTAGACATTTAAAAAAATTTGACATGGACACTTTTTCCATTGTTTCTTCACTTTTTATTCATGTTACACTGGCAAGATTGAATATTGTCCTTATATTTATTAGTTATTTCTTTCTTTGTAATGTTCTGTTTAAGTTCTGCGAGCATCAATCTTCTTGAAGTTAAGTGCTTTTCTAATTGATTTGTAGGAGCCATTAGGACACTAATGACATTTGCATTTTGCATTTTTATGACAAACACTTTATGAGGTTGTTTCATTTTCATTTTGCACACAGTATCTTTGACAATTAGAATAAGCATTTATTCAAATCCCTTATAAATATTTCTTGTGATTGTCCCCAGAGTTCTGGAGACTCTCAGCCCCAGACCACTTAATTATTTTACTTGTACCTACAAATGCCTTACTGCTGCATTTGGGTATATGGTGATGAGTTGGGGAGCTAAGGTGGGAGAGGCTGATAGGCAGGCAGGAGCCTACATAGGAGGAGATATTGAACACTTATGAAAGAAGTGCAAATGGCTAAGGCTGTTTCACTATTACGAGTTACCAGTATGAGGTTTGCCTTTTGTTTGATTTGAGTAACAGTCATTGCTTTAAACTAGTTCCTTATCACGTCACTCCTGGATTATTGCAAACACTTCCCAATTTTGTTTGTTCATCTCCAGTGTTTTTTCAACTACAATCCCTTCTGCACATTGAAGACAATGTAATCTTTCTCCCCCCAAAATCTGATCTTATCACTTTCCAATTAAAATCCTCCCCCTTACCTTTAGGGTGTCATCTCTTAGCATGGCATCCGGGACCCCAACTTCTGATCTCTATCTCCCACTCCAGTCTCCACACATGCCTTTTTCTTCTCAGATTTTACACTCCCAGGTCATCATGCTATTTTAGCACAGTGTCTTTGCTCATGGTGGTCCCTCTATTTCAATTCATTTCCTTTACTCTCTTGCACTCAAGCCAGGCAGCATCTCCTCCAGAAAGGAGCACCTTAAACCTACACTCTGCTATGCACCCCCTTCTTTCTGTCTGTGGCAACCTAAAAAGAACTTATCTTAAAAACCATTGTTAGTTTGAAATCTGACTACATGCATGTATCTCCAATTAGACCATAATATCTCAACACCAGGGACTCTTCTTCCATTGTATTTCCAAGGCCTAAGATAATCCCAATATAACTTAGCTGCTACTATTATGTGACTCTCAAAAATCACCATCCACTTAATGCCTATCAGAAGCCCCAGGATAGAATAAACATCTTCTTATCGAACTCCAATCTGTTGCTACACATTCCTTTGTGAAATAAGAATGTATTCCCTGCCATACCTTCTGCCCTGGAAAAAAGTAAAATTGAAGGCAGTAATGAATGTAAATGATTTTATAAATTGAGGAATTTGTAGGTATGTTTGCATGCATGTGTGTATAGTTATTATTACTGTTATAATTATAGTGATGGAAATATGGCATTAAATTATAAAATCACAAAATTTTAGAATGTTAGATGTACGTGGAATCTTGCCTGAATGGGAAAACTGGTTTACAAACTGTATTTCCAGGTGTCCTTAGGTTCCTTAGAGGTGTTTCAAGGGCCGTTTCCATTTCTAAGAGGGGTTAGATAGGGAGAAACAGAACTGTCAGGGTTCCAGATCCCATTTCAGTAACTATCACACCACCACCAGTGTTAATCATGCCATATGTTGATGTTCATATATGACTTTTGTTTAAATAAACATTTGAAAACTGCCAATAGCTTCAATGCCCTATGTCACAAATAAAGAAGTTAGAGCTCAGAATAGTCAGCAAACTTATCCAAGATAACACAGCTTGTCAATATCACACGTGGCTCAGTGTTCTATCTGCTATACAATACTGCCTTAGCAAACTTCCCTCCCCAGCTCCAGGACATTTTTCTATTCGTCATTTCCCCCATGGAATGATTAGTAGCCTAAGACCATGCTGCTAGCATTTTAGTGGTCTGAGTTCTGCTCAGTGCCAATTCTCATCTGTACTTTTATCTTTCAAAACAATGTTGAGCTCGTTCCTAACACTTGTCATTCCATCATCCATACTTTCAAAGACTCTCTGTCATTCTCAGATATCCCACACACATTTCTTATAGGCCACCAGGCTGTGAAGTTCACTTCCTAACAAGGGTGTCACCAATAGCAATTGCTTCCAGTTTTGTGGGTTGTTAATCAACACATTTTCACGAATTGCTCAATAAGAGCTTGAATCTAAAAGATGATCATATTACTCTTTATGGTGCTCTGGAATTGCTGGAGATTGGTTTGCTGGATGAATAGGAAACCTGCCACTATTTGGAAATCAGAGCGTTGAATCAACACACTGGCTGAGCATCTCTTGTGTGCTGTGCCTCTTGAGGTGTCAGGACCACAGTGGGTATTGCATATTGTCACTGCCCACCAGTGACAATATGCAATTATTAGGAACAAGAATACATGTAAATACTTAAAATTCAGGGTAAAACATGCAATTAAAATGTACAAAGCGAGAGCATGAGTCAACTCCTCTGGGTATTGTCAAGAAATGTTGACAATGAAGATGAAGACTGAGCAGATTTTTCAACATTCATATTGATATTAGGGGACACAGGGTAGAAAGGTATTTTATGTATAAAAAATGGCATTCCAAAGTTATACCAATTGTTTATTCGGTCATATTTTTAAAAATAGCTTCTTATGTGCCAGGAACTGGGCTTCAGACCAGAAACAATAATCAGTTCTTAACTGCCATGTCCACATGAGAGAAATAGGTCAACAATTGAAATTCTGTGTAAGTACTACAAAAAAGGGAGAAAAATAATTTCAGTTTTTTTAAACTACAAAAGTGTTAAAAAACCATGACAGGCAACAGACACAACTAGAGAGGAAGTCAGTGGCCAGAGGACAGAGGAAGCCTTGCATCCCATAGTGAGAACTGTGGGCTCCATCCTGATGACTAGGAGGACCTAGTGGAGAATTCTGGGTTGGGGAATGCTACACCTTTTCTTTGTAAAGAAACTGATCTAACATAGCATGGGCAGTAGACAAAAGATAGTGAAGTCCAGAGAGAAAGCCAGTCATGGCAGATGGAAGAGTCAGGGCAGTTGATGTAGGGGCAATGGGTCTTAAAGGATGGGTAGAACACCAGGTAAAGAAGATGGTGTGTGTATCAACACATACATTGTGTTCCTGAGCCAGGCAGTCGGGAAGGCAGTTGAGAGTGGGATTTTGGGTCAGTCATTTTTCACTCAACAACTATTTGCTGAGTGTGAATTATATGCCTGGTGTTCTTCTGGGCTGAATAGTATAGAAGATTTAAGATGTTGTCTCTATTCCTGAGGAACTTTCATTTAACTGAGAATTTAATCAAGAGTTCAGCTGGCAGTGAGCACTCAGCTAATGTGTATTGTGTGTGTGCTTTATGGTGACTTTTCATTAGTTCTCACAACAACCCAGGAAGCTGGTGCTATTATTCCTCTACGACTGTCATGTCTCCACACTATTAATAGGTGGGTAATAAGCACCAACTTAATGGGGATGTTGTGAGCCTCATGAAATAATAATGGGTCTGCTTTGAGACCAAATTCCAAACTCTTACCCACCATCTAAGACTGTCTCCCAAATAATGATGGCACCAGATGATGGAAGTATTAAAGAGCTGCATGTGTGAAGCACATTGGACTCACAACAGAAAAGGGGAAGAAAAATATGGTCAGAATCTCAGAGGTTGAGATTTGGAGGGACTCCAATATTTGAAAAAGGTAGAATTGTTTCTGAGCCTGAAAAAAAAAAGAATGTCATGGTACAAAATGTCAATCCAAAGCAAATATTGCCTCCTCAAATAAGATTGCTGGCCTTCCCCAAATTTCAAGGGCCAGGATGAAAGAGAATAGTTGGAAGTTTTCAAGGCTGTTGCCCCGAACAATGTGAAGGCATTCACACTTTAACCTTAAATTATCAGGCAAGGCAGAAAGTAAATGAAAGTCTATGGTTTTAAATATTGAAAACAAAACCAGCAATACCACATAAACAAAAAACAACAAAAAAATAAATTAAAAGAAAAAAGACAACTCAGGCATTTAAAGGCACCAGGCATCAAATTACAAGTCTATAAACTTCACACAGTGGAGCCTTCCAGTAATGAATTCCATAAACTCTTAACGTGGTGGGACTTCTGTCCCCTTTGCTCCTCCCACCTTATTAAACTCAAGGCTGGAGTTTTATATGCTTTGCAGTAAATGTGAGCCTTTGTGACATTCCTGGTATTCTCAGAGAAGTTCCAGCTGGCATAATGTCACAGCTAATAGATGAAGATGGTCAGGAGACAGATAGAGAGGGAAGGACTTGATTTACAGCTGTCCTTGTTCCCAAAGTGTCCTTGACAGTCTGTATTAGGATGCTCCTCATACAGCCACAGAAACATCTGCCAAATACTCTACTTCAGGGCAAAATCACAGTTGGTTTTATGTGCTACTGGATCAATGGCCTATTTCTCTAGATTGTAAAGTGGGTTCAGAGTGTGCTAGAAACTTAAGAAAAAAAAATAAGAAGCTTATTTGATGGTGGTTGCATAAAAGTCAACACCTGCTACTTGGATTTTTTTTTTTTTTAATGCCTGGTTAAGGGAAAATGTCAAGGGCGTTTCACATTTGCATCAATTTAAATAAAACCTTTGTTATGCAGTTTGCAACAAATCAAAACACTTTTGGGAAAGTTAGAACATATTTTTTCTTCCTGCAGAGATTGGCATAAAAGCAAAACTTCATAGATCTTAATCTGAAGTAATCTTGCGAGAATTGCCCAGACTCATATTTTCCAATTAAATTCATGTTCCAGAAGATAAAGCATGTGCTGAATGAGAGTATATAATTTGGTAGATAAAGGAATCTTTTCCCTTCATAAATATTTTATCAGGAACTGAAAACATGAAAGCTTAGCCCCCCAATAAAGCCATGAGTATAAGGAAAAGTGATCTTCTAACTTATTTTTCAAGGGAAATCATTGTAATTGAAAATTTGTGTTCCATAACATGTTTTCCAGTCAAGAGAATGCTATGTATATATAAACAAAAGGATTTTCTAAAAAATGAACAAAATAGTTGCAAATGGGTTTTATATGAAAAGTCAAATTAGGAAATAAATGTAGCATGTTCTTTTTTTCTCTATAATGATAACTTGAACCTAAATATTCTCAAGTATCTCCAATTGCCATTAGCTTCATAATTAGGGTTCAAGCAGATTTTTGTGGTCTTTGGTCTTCTGAGATGAGCATCATGGTGTGTGGGAATGAGTTCCATGAGTAGACTTTGCACTCCTAGTCTTTATGAAGTTAGATAATGAAGACAACATTAGAACAGGTACTTATATTGATAAGGTTGATTAGTGAGGAGTAATTAGATATTTTTCAAGATGTACAGGAATCATTTAGGCTATATCTAGCTCAAAAAAACTGAATTTTAACTGTGTCATCTTAGATCATTAAATTTGCCTATTAATGAGTCTGACTAACTAATATCTGAGAGCAATTAATGTGAATGAGTTGACTCTTAAATAAAGTTATACATCAAAATGGGTAACAGATAAGGCAAGAAGGTTTTCCAAACTTTTTGGTGGGCTACTTGATTTTTCCTATTTAAGGAGAAAGGGATTTAATGAAATCCTCAGGGCCACAAGGTTTGCTGGTAGACCTCCCACTTGTGGAAGTAGAAAGACTACTAGTAAATGTTCAGTTTTAGGGCCAGAGATACTTTTTCTGGACTGGAGATGATAAGAACAGAAGGAATTATGTCATCCTTCTCATCTTACTTTTTCTTCCTTTATTGCCAGCACAATACTCAGACCTGTGACTCTTCCTCACCCTTGATATAACAGAACCAAAGAAGGTTCCCAGGAAGAATGGTCAGCAGCCTAGGACCACTCTGTTCTAGGACTGAAGGAGTGCCCCACTCCATCCTGAATTACTGTATGGTCTGACACTACAAAATTATTGAGTCCCTGCTGTGTGCCAGGATAATTGTTAAAGGCTATGGGTTGGCAACATTCTGCATGTGCATAAGGATCCTATGAAGTAGGCATTGCCACTACTTCCATTAGAAATGAGGAAACTGAGACACACAGCAGTTAAGCAATTTCTATTGGTATGCAGAGCTAGGATTTTAACACAGGCAGGATGCCTTCACAGCTCTCACTTTTAATTACCACACCCTGCTGACTTTCTAATTTATGTTATGATATAAATTGATGTTTGGTACAAAATCTCTGAAAGCCAGAATCAAGAGTGGCTTATTTCATTTTTCTTCTATTTTCTTCTTTTCAAGAAGTTTAATCTCTTGTCATTATAGGCAGAATTCACAATTATGTGAAATATTAGATTAACCAGAATACAAAGTATCAAATCCATGGCACAACAATTATTGAATATCAGAAAGAGCTATCTCTTCTTATCTTCAGCTTTTGTTCTGGTCCTGAAGCAAAGTCATGCAATTCAGACCTGATTTTTCTGCTCATCCACAGCGTGAGCCCTCAGTGTGCCTCTGGCTCCTCTACCCGGTTATACTTTCTATTAGTTTTTTTTACCCTCCACCTTGGGTTTAGAAGGCTGAGACCACATGTTACTACTCTCTTGATCCACTCCAAGTACTCAATATGATGCCTGGCACAGTGAGTTTTGACCAAAGGATGGGAGAGCCTCAGTTTTTGCTTTCTTTTAGGAGGATGATAATATTTGCATTCACTGTCTTGGAGGGATGTTATGAAACTTAGGTGATATAATGCATAGGAAAGTATTTGGTATTAAAATGTCGTACGAGACCAGAGATTATTTCTCTTGGGTTATATGTAATCATTCTCATCTGTAGGCGAACTTGTCTTGTCTGAGGGAGTCACACCCAAGAGAAACAATTTGGGGAAATTTTTTCCAATGTCATTTCAAATGCTAAATCATTCCATTCTTCACTCCAGTAACTCCTGATCCTGGTTATGAAAAGAAAGAAGAAATATGAGATTTTTTGTTTCAGAGATCCCAGATGATGCAGAATTTATAGAACCAGAAGAAATACAGCTTTCAAAGCTATCATTTTGAAGGAAGATGCTCCAGCTGTAACCCATTGTGAGAAATACAGAGTACCTACTATGCACAAGTTTCCATATTAGGCATTTCTATGTAAAATTTCACCAATGCCCATCATTATGTCAGGCATATGTCCCAATTTTGTACATAGAGAAAATAGAGGCTAGAAAGGTTAACATCTCACCCACAGAGAAGAGGATAATAAGGATTGAATTCCTATTGGATGAAAAACATTTTAAAAGCTTATGCAATATACAGATGATGTATTATATAATTGTAAACTTGAGATCTATATAATTTTATTAAGCAATGTTACCCCAATAAATTTAATAAAATTAAAAAATAGTAACTATTTTAAAATATTTTTAAACATTTGCCACTTTCTACACTCACATATGCCTCACTAACAATAACCCCCCTATACCCCACACCACTCTCTCTTCCCACAAAGCCCAAAGGCATTGTGAGCAGGTTCAAGAAGCTCACATTGCTGTGTTTGTGCATAAATTGAGGTTATTATACCTGCAAGTAATAAAAACCCAACTCAAATTAGCTTATAAAAATTAAAAAAGGAAATGTTCCATGCATACCTGAGTACCCTACAGCATAGTTAAGCTGTGGAAGGGATATGGAGCAAGTAGACCAAAGAAACATCTAAGACGCAGGAACTTAGAAGCCATGAGAGCTGCTTCTTTGTCTCCTGGACCTGCTTCCTGTTCTCTCCTTTCCAGCTTCACCTCAGACAGGACCACAGACAGCTGCCGAGCATTAGGAGATTCATTACCCAATGGAATAACACGTGACCCTGAGTCTTAGACTCAAAATCGCCAGGAGGGACCCTAATTGGCCTACTAAGGTTCCATGTATCCCCTGCACCAGCAAAGCAAGTCCAAGGCAATAGAGCAGAAGAGAACATTCCACAGTATAGCAAGTCACTAGATACAGGTCCCCTCCTCTTCCCAGTACTCCAGTGCTCTAGGATTGAATCAGGCCAGGAGGGAAGGGCAGGAGACATATTTGAAAGGAAATGATTCTCAGAGGCAGAGCAAGTCAAAGTCCCATAGGCCTCAGGGCTCATATTTTTTTCTATAAGTATTTTTGCTATTAAAAATGTCTGGCTTTTGAAAGCCTGGCTTCACTAGCGTTTTTGCTTCACTAGTAATGTGAAAATGAGAGAAGTATTTCTACTTCCTACTTTCTTGTCATGGAATTAGCATTTCATTAAGGGTCACCTGGTTTGAGCTCATTCAGAAAAAGTTAAGTGTGAGACACAAGATAGACTTGTCAGAGTTATAGAGTTGTCATATTTTACTGAAGACTGGGAATTTCAGGATTTATGATGTCTCATTTATTAACTACATAAATTCTACCAAAAAAGGCACCACACAGTAATCTATCAAAATGATATTTTCAAGGTGTATTTTTTGGAATACATGTAGATTTCAAACCTACTCAATTAGGATATTTATAAGTGATCACTGGAGTTGGGTACAATAAGATGCTTATATGATTTTTATGAACATAATCCAGTGGCCTCTGGTCGTATGCAGTAACTGCTCCAGACATGTGCTTGGGACTTGCATCTTGGCATACAGTGGTACAACCTTTCTTTAAAACAACTTCACAATATGTGTCAAGATGCCTCAGATGCTCATAACCTTTTTTCTTAATAATTTCATGGATGGGAATATCTCCTAAGAAAATATTATGAGATATAAAACAAATAAAGCTCTAAATAGAGATAATAGTCATTATTTAATGGTATGAACAGAAAAAATAGAAATCATAAGATGAGAATATTTCTATGAAATTGGGTTAATATACTTCAAAGTAATATTATTCAGACATTAAAATGGTGGTGCAGAGTAGAGAGTAATTTCACAAAATGCTTAAGTTATAATGTTAAATGAGAACAAAATATCTTAAAAGTATAATTATAGTCATATATATCAAAGTTAAAAGTAACATTATATCTGGGAAAAAACTAGAAATAAAGACATTTAAATGATAATGGTGGATCATTTGATTATGAACAATCTTTTCCTTCTCCAATTTACTTTTTAAGTGCTCTATAATAAACATATCACAATTGTTATAAAAATAAAATTTGTAATGCTCAAAAAGAACTTTGACAAAAAAATTGCAACAACATGGATAGCTCTTGAGACTATCATACTAAGTGAAATAAGTCAGACAGAAAAAGTCAAGAACCATATCATTTCACTCATATGTGGGGTATAAAACTGAAAGCAACAAATAAATAAACAAAAACTCATCAACACACAGACAACAGTATGGTGGCTACCAGAGTGAGGGCATTTTGGAGATAGTGAAGGGTAGAGGGGGTCAAATGTGTGGTGATGGAAGGAGATTTGACTTTGGGTGGTGAACACACATTACAATATACAGATGTTGTTCATAGAATCATACACTTGAAACCTGATTAATTTTATTAACCAATGTCACCATAATAAATTTAATTTTAAAAATCCCCACTTCCACTCTGCTTTTGGATGTCTGGATGTTATGGATCTTCCACCCCATTAACTGGCTTCTGTAGTGAGCCCTTCCTCACCTTCTACTTCATTTTCTGTGCCTGGTTGCCTGAGTAACCCTGTCCAGATACCTTTTCTTACTCTTACCTGTCTTCCTCAAGCCTGCAATCCTACCTCAGCATCTTGAGACATAAAGCTGAGAATCCCCAATACCTACTTCCTTAAGTTACTAACAGCAACCTCCTTTATGCTTATATATATCTAACCATGCAGTCCACAACTTTATTCTACACAGCCTAGTATTTCAGCTCTCTTTAGAACTATATAGATATTCATGCAGCTTATTTCCATATAAAACAATACTGGAGAAATAAGGGAAGAACCTGAATGAGTGGTGGTAGTTGTTTTATTTTTGTTTGCTTGTTTTTACATCTCTCTAGGTATAACATTTGAGGTTATTTTTACTCTGAATTCTCCATCATTCACAATATCATAGTACCTATTTAATATAGTAGGTTATTTCCTTTTATGAGATATATTAGACATATAACATTGTGTAGGTTTAAAGTGTACAACCTACTGTATTGATTTGATATGTTTACATATTAAGAATGAATAGCAGTTAGGGTGATTAAAATTTGTATGCACTCCCCTCTCTGGAAACCCATCAAAATAATTTTAGAAATCATAAGAACAAGAATGAAATTCCATCTTCAATAACAAAAGGAGGTAGTTAGCCAAAACACATCACAAAATATTTTTAAAAGTCAGAAATAAAGTATTTTAAAATGGAGATGATGAGAACTTGTTCATATTTATGCAAAGACGTATAGTTCTCTTAAATAATCATTACAGTGTTGAAAGACCCATCCAGTGATCCTTTAATTAACATACATCCATGATGACAGAGCTTCAGGGGACCAAATGGCTAGAAGAGAATATACCCTTACAGAGACCTCAGAGCAGCTTGGGGAATGGAGCAGAAAGAAGAACCAGGAAGCCATACATCTTTATTAGTAATCACAATACTGAAGCAGCCAGGTAAGGACATCTTGGAAGAAGGAAGAGAAGCAGACAACAATACAGAGAAGCTGAGATTTCTGGAACTTGACTATAAGCCCTAAAACCCCTTGAGTATACAAACCATGGGAATACATGTTCTCATGATAGAGACAATGATTGGAGAGTGATTAAGGCCATTAATCATGTGAGTTGTTGACTTCCTCAGCCTTCTGCCTCTGCCTGACTCAGAGGAGCTGCCCTCTCCTAGCTGTAAACATAGGTAATCAAATAGACCTGGTTCAACGCTTAGGCATATATTCTGAAATTAAAACAATGATGATGTTGATGAAAGGAATATAAGAAAAAAGAAGAGCTAAATTTTATCAGACACCAGGATCACATGGAAATATGGTTTCTCTGAAAAAAATCTCAAAGGATAATAAATTGTAGAGATCAGAATAAAAAACTGATAATGCAACAGAAGGAGGTTAAGAAGTGAGAGTAGATCAGACAAAAAGATTAAAGTAATAATAGATCAGAAAAATAAAACCACTGCAGAGTTGAGAGTTCTACTTGAAATAATAATGGCAACACTAACAAAATTAAATAAACACAACTAAAAACATGGCCAGGGACAATAGGCTTGAAGAAATCACAGGAAATAGAAAACATAATCTAAAACAAGTTGACAAAAGATAATGAAATATAAAATAATTTTTGGAGCATGTTTCACAATGACGATGTCTTTTAAAGTGTCATTCAGAATGGTCTGTTACATTTTACTACAATTGCATTTTCAAGGCCAAATAGTACAAGCCATGAGGATGGGATTTTTTTTTAGAAATGAAATGGACACGTCTCTCTATCATCCCGGGAAATTGCATATCCTAAGTCAAGAAATCAGAACCAGAGAAGATGACCTTGAAATAGCAAGAGAAAGCATTGTTTCCTTTCTTCTCTGTGGCTTATGGATTTGGGTCCGAATGGGACTGTCATTGAAATAACCTGTCTGAGGATGCTCATGCCTGGGGAAGAGGAGGTGGCAGCAGGTGCCAGGATGTTATAGAGTCAACCTTTGCAAACCTGCAGAAGGTGACCTGAGGACGCCAAACCCAAGCACCATCCAGCTGCAGTTTTAAGTTGCTTTCTATAGTCCTTTTCTTTGTCTCTATTATTTTTAATCTCAACTTTCAAGTTTTATTGTAAAATCATCTTCTCCTGAGTTTCACAATAGAAATGTCAAGACAAGGCATATACTATAACTGTTATGGGCTGAACTATGTCCTCCCTAAATTCATGTCAAAGTCCTGACCCTAGCACCTTAGAATGTGACTGTATTTAGCGATAGGGCCTTTAAAGTTATGAGGTCATATTGGTGGGCATTAATTCAATATGTCTTATGGAAAGAGGAGACTAGGACGCAGACACACAGAGGGGAGACCATGTGAGGACACAGGGAGAAGATAGCCATCTGTAAGGAGAGAGGCCTCAAAAGACCTGTTGACACTCCAGTTTCAAAGTCCTAACTTCTGAAACTGTGAGAAAATAAATTTTGTTGTGTAAGCCACCCAGTCAATGGTACAGTAGGCCCCAACTCCCCTTATCCATGAGGGATATAGTCCAAGACCCCCAGTGGATGCCTGAAACCACAGAAAGTACCAAACCTTGTATATATTGTTTTGTTCAGTACATACCTACCTAGAATAAAGTTTAATGTATAAACTAGGTACAGTGAAAGGTTAACAATAATCCTATATAATAAAGAGATAATATGCTAATTGACCATCACACCCTCACAAGATGACTGCCTATGACCAGGCCAGCAGGGGGGTTAGTGAGGGACAACCAAACAACTGAAGTGCTGGCTGTGTGAAGCGACCAGGCTGGCAGGGGGGGCAGTTGGGGTGACTAGGCCAGCAGGGCAGGGGCAGTTGGGGGCAACCATGCCAACAAGGGGGGGCAGTAAGAGGTGACCAGGCCAAAGGGGCAGTTAGGGGTGACCAGGCTGGTAGAGGGGTGCAGTTGGGGGCAACCAGGCAGGCAGGCAGGTGAGCGATTAGGAGCCAGCAGTCCAGGATTGTGAGAGGGATGTCTGACTTTCCTCTGGATTGGGCCTACACTGGCAGTTGGAGATTCCCTGAGGTGTCCCAGATTGGAGAGGGTGCAGGCTGGGCTGTGGGACCTCCCCACCCCCCCAAAAAACAAACAAATTTTGTGCACCGGGCCTCTAGTAACTAATAATAAAATAGAATCAGTATAATAAGTATACTCTACTAATAAGAGTTAAGTAAATGTGGTCTCTCAAAATCTCTCACTGCACTGCACTCACCCTTCTTGTGATGATGTGAGAGGACAGAACGCCTTGCGATGCAGTGAATGATGCAGGCACTGTGACATAGTGTTAAGCTACTCTGGACCTTCCAGCAATAAGGCTACTGGGTGACTACCTGTGGCATAGGTACACTAGACAAAGAGATGATCCACATCCTGGGAAGACAGAGCGGGACAGTGTGCAATTTCATCATGCAACTCAGATTGTTGCACAATTTAAAACGTATGGATTGCTGAGTTCTGGAATTCTCCACTTAACATATTCAGACCACAATTGACCACAGGTGACTGGCGCCCTGAAAAGTGAAACCACAGATGAAGGACTCCTATATTTTGCTATGGCAGCTCTAGAAAATGAATAAGATAATGAAAACTGAAGTTGACACAGTCCCAGTAGTAGGACCATCTACAGAGCATGGACAACATTCTTACAACATCCTAAGCACTTGCCTTGGTTAGTGCACTTTATCTTTACCCCAATTCCAAGATTAGCCTTACATGAGTGGACACTTGCAAAATGGTTGGAAAAGTACCTGCGTAGAGGTGAGTGTTCAGTAAATGTGAGCTATTAATATTTTCTTTATTTTAGAGGTGAGGAGGCAAAGAAAGTTACATAATTTCTCTACGCTCCCATGGGTGGAGATATTAACACTCTGGTCCGCATCCCCATGGGCAGGTGGGGATGAGACAGTGACCACTGGGACAGGACGGCATGTGTAGGAGGACAGAGGTCCTGAGATGGAGGTCCATGGTGTGTGGGGCGGGTGACAGACATTGCCAGGACCTGCACAGAGAATGATGAGGGCTTTGTCCCTGTGTTAGGGAAGGATTTGGGAGGATACTGAAATTGTGCACATTAAACCAATCCACCATCCACCACAAACATAAACCACTTCTCAGGTGAGCCCAAAGTTTGAGTAACCTCCTTACCTTCTTTAAAATCTCCATAAACAGATGGGACACTTCTATCCACATTTAACTCAACAGCAGTTAGCCTCAAATCCATAGCTAGTCATATTCTTCAGGGAATTTTTTTCTCACCCTTAAGGGAGCTTACCTTCCAGGGAGAAGGGAAGAAAAGGGAAGAAACCTTGTGTAATCTCACTGTGATTTTTTTAATGACGATCAATCAAAAGCATATCCATCTGCTGGAGTCCAAGGGGTTCCATACCTGCTGTCAGTGGCTTGCTTGGGCTTCCCAGGGGGTTAGCTTCAGGAGATATCATACTATATGACATTTCTTTCACCATCTGAGAACTATGTGCTATCCAGAACAGGTTGACTCTGCACTCCTGTCTCCTACAAGGATACTCACAGGTACAGGAAAACAGAGGACCAGAGAGAGATGGAATCAACAGAGACAATGCCTGTCAAGGTCAATCCCACACACAGCCCATTCCTTCTTGTGTTACATGTGGCATCCTAATTTCACAGACTCCAAAGAGGAGATAGAAAGTAGCAGCTCAATTGTGTCAAGTGTATGTATGGGGGGTGAGGGACGGGTTTCCTAATTCCATGAGCATCTTCGTGGCCATAGCCGCTATGAGCACCACCTGCTCTTAGCAGATGCCGCCATCATTAATCTGTCACCACTTACCAATTTATTCCCCATGCCCTCAGCACCCCTATTGGGAAAACAATATGGTTTCTCCTGTGACTACTTTTCTTGCATCAATTCCTGATGCAATTGCATTCTGAATTTTTTCTCCAACTGCCATTTTGCCTTCCGCCTCACTGATTGAATAGTTACCTGTATCTCAGCAGTGAATAGGGAGAACAGTGTGGGCTGGGACCATGTGGATATTGGTGTGAGGGGCCAGACTGCTGCCTCAGGCCATCGATTATCAATTTTATATGCAGAGATAAATATGGAACTGTGTGTGTATGCATAACTATGGATCTGTGTGTGCATGTGTGTGTGTGCATATGCACATGTGTGGAATAGCCAGGAGAATTACACAGAAATAGAAAATGGTGTCTGTTCCCTTAGAGATACACAACGTGCAGAAAGAATCTGAAGGGGCCATTTAGACCCTATGATACTCAGAGATAAGTCATGTCCACTCAGAGCCAGGTAACAAAGGGTGACACAAAATGTGGAGGAAGGGTCTCCTCTGTCATACAGGGACCACAAGGGAATGCAGTGCTGTGTGTGCCCTCCTCAGCTTTGCAGCTATGAGGCCAAGTCTCCTGGGAAGGGTTTCTAGGAAGGCAGCAGCAGTGGGGATACTAGGAAGGGAAGGCAGGTGACACAGGGAGGACCTGGCACATAGGAGCCCGGGATGGGGGATGTGGCCATGCTTGCCCTTGAGGGTGAGCATCCTCCTGGCTAGTGGAGAAATCCCCTGGTAGAGTTTGGGGCACAGAGGTCTGGGGCAGGGAGAAGGACGATGTGCCATGCAACCTCCTTTGTACCCCATGGGCTGCAAAGCCTTAAGATCAGCCCGGTTGTAATTATGTGTGTTGAGGTTTTGTTTCTGTGTTGGTTTTGTTTTTGCTGTGTATGTTTGCATGTGCACGCACAGAGTAGAGATCATGGTCTCCAGTTCAGCCTTACACTCATGGTAATTTATAGGACTGGGCTGAGCTATTTCTTTTTTTAAAAAATATATTTTGTTGATTTTTTACAGAGAGGAAGGAAGAGGGATAGAGAGTTAGAAACATCGATAAGAGAGAAACATCGATCAGCTGCCTCCCGCACACCCCCCACTGGGGATGTGCCCGCAACCAAGATACATCCCCTCGACCGGAATCAAACCTGAGACCCTTCAGTCTGCAGGCTGACGCTCTATCCACTGAGCCAAACCGGTTCCGGCTGGGCTGAGCTATTTCATAGGTTTTTGTATGCACTCTGAAAATGTCTGTTGAGCACAGATATTTTGTATTAGAGGCATTTCTGCAAGAACAGGTCCAGCTTTGCTATAGTCTCCTAGTCAGAGGAAGGAGTATGCTGGGAGATATTAAAAACACACACACAATAAGGTCTACTTAGTGCTGTATATGTCAGGTCCAATAAAAAAGTTGCCCTGTAATGACTCATTAAAAACCCACCATGACTCTGTGAGAAGATCACTGTTCTTGTAATCCCCATTTTACAAATGAGGAAACGGCAGTACAGGGAAGCTACATGGCTGGAGGAGCTCAAATGTGAAGCAATGCAGCCTTGCTCTAAAGTCTTTGCTCTGTACAATGTGTCTCAGCCTTTTGGTAAGATTGAGTGGAATAGCCTTTTTCTTGGCATGCACATAACACACGATGAACAACTGTAAGGCACACTGGGAGAAACGGGGGGGGGGGGTCTGCTCTTGGTTGGAGGCAGTTGTCCTGAGACTTCAGCTGCCAGCGGCTTTGCTGTTTGGGTGCTCATTGTCACTGCTTACCTACAACCCACCAACTGGAAAACTGCACAAACTTTATTACTTCTCTGAGAAGAGTACCACATAGTAAGTACTTCCCCTGAATCCACACCCGGCACCCTGCTCACCCACTCATTGCTCTCCTAGTGCTTCTGCATGCAATGATTCTTAACAAAAGTTTAAAGGGCTGAACTCAGCATCTCCAACACCTTCATCAGTAGACTATGATCACAGTCATTACAAAGCCCACATGGTGGACCACACAAGACTCATTTCTCTCTCCCCATTATGTAGCCACCATGTGACATTTTAGGGGGTGGGTGCAGAGGCAGGGGAGTAATTCTGATTAGCCCAATATGCTAATTGCATCATTCTTGTTTATTATTGATTGATGGATAGGCATGTAACCAAATTCTGGCCAATGAGTCCGCAGGAGAACTTACTGGAGACTTGAACCTTTTTTCTCTAACTTGAGAGAGAAAGCAACAGAATAGGGTTTTCTCTATATCACACTAGATGTAAAGATGGTGCAAGTAGCCCATCTGCTCTTGCAACCAAGTCCTGATGGTGAGGGAACCAAGTGGACACTGTGGGTGGCAGAGTGGGGACACCAATAGAACCTAGGCCACTCAGGTCATTTATGAGCTATTGATCGAATCCACCCCAAAGCCAGCCCTACTGTGGGTTTAGTGTCATTTGATATAATATGTACTCATGTTGCTAAGTCAGGCACTGGCTTTCTATTTCTTATAGCCCAAAGCATCTAGACTATTCTGTTCTGCCCCTGGGAGCAGCTCTCCAGTTCTCCTGTAGTCACCAAACTAGGAATTCTTCCCCTTTTATACCACAGACTCCTTTTGAACTGTGATTTATTTATTGGATTATTTTGAAGAATAATATTTTTTTCTGCATTAAAAATACTAAAGTAATTAGAATAGAAACCAATTGTGTTGAATACCCAGTTATCAGAGCACTAAAAATAACAAAACTGTGACATAGTAAAGTATGTGTGTCTATAAATATATTAAGTAGCATGACCTAGTGGTGGATTTCATAAATCCTATAATATAACTGTAGTTATATTTTACAATTTGAAACAACTATAATGTGATGAAAATATATGTGGTTTCTATTGGTGACCAAGCCATAGCTTCTCCTATATCCTCATGGTTTGGATCTTATGGAGCCTCTTGGATCTCAGGTTAAGGCCCCTGAACTAAGGAGAGGGTAGTGACAGTCAAGTTCATGGACCCCCAAGGTCTCTAGAGCTGGCCTCTGCTCAGAAAGTTCTTTGCCTTGGATCCTCTTCTAAGCAGCCCCAGGGACCTTCATTACCTTTCCTGCTTTTTACATTTTTATCCTGAATCTTCCTGCAGATGAACATTCTCTCCCTCTTTTATCCCTGAGGTCCACTGTGATTTTTTTTCATTGTACTCTCCTGAAGTCCCAGAAAAGAAACTCTCTCTCTCTCTTTCTCTTTCTCCCTCTCTCTCTCTCTCTCTCTCTCTCTCTCTCTCTCTCTCTCTCTCTCTCTCTCTCTCTCTCTCTCTCTCTCCAGCACTGCCAGCCTTTCTTTGTTCCCCAGTCCTCTTTCTGGGCCACTGAGCTTGCACCTGGCGAAATGAGTATTTAGACACTTGAGCTGGAAGCCTAGGCCTAGGAGCCCTGTTCCTATTTGTTTATAAACATGTTGGGGCAGAAAAACATACATTTCTCCCCTTTGGAATTTCTCCTTGAACATGCAGTTCAAGGACTCATACAGAAGTATCACTCATGCTTCCCTTAAAATCCGGACCTATGTGTCCACCCATTTCCCTTCTCTGTCTTCACTCTCCCCCCATCCTCTCTCAGCTGGTTTCCAGCTCTCCTGGAGAGGCAAGCAGAGGGTTATTCAACCTGAAAACCAGGTCATATCACATTGAACGTGCAGAGACTATGGGAGAAAATACTCAAAGCTGTGAACAAGATGACATCTGCAGAGTGGGGTAAAAAGTGCCTTTGCTTTCTTCCCAACTGTTTTCTTGTCTTTAAATGAAATGCTATGTAGGTGCATTGCCTTTTAAATAGGGGAAATGTCTTAAAATAAAATATATGAAATATTCCAAAAATATACATAACTCGGATAGGAGGGAATGACTGTGCCTGCAATCCAGGAAAATACCCTTGGCACGTCTACTTTTTTCTTTCGTGTCTCTTCATGTGGATAACTCTCAGTTTACAAAGTAGTGCCACAACCATTGCCTCATTTGGCACTCAGCAGTGCAATGAGATGAGTAGACCTGGCAGTGTTACTTTATTCCCATTTTACAGATGGGCAGCTGAGACCCAGGGTGGTTTAAATGGCGTGGTTAATTTATGTTGAAGATCGGGCTCTGGAAGAGAGATGGCAGAGGGTCATAGACATAGCAGTGGAGCACAGGAAAGGACAGAGAGGAGCTCTGGACACTGTGGGTGAGGAGGGCAGGAAATTGTAATGGCCACATCCCCTCCTGTGGATCTGTACCCCGTGCAGGCCCTTCACACCGATTGTTCTCACCACTGCATAGTATAAATATGCCGTGGTCCCATTCTTACCTGTTAATTTTAAAAAAAGTATTGAAATATATGGGATGTTCCTCCAAAATTTTATACACACACTTTGAATAATTGTAAAGGCAGTGTTTATTAAAATACATTTCATTTTCAACATTGAGCTCTCAGCTGTTAAAGTGTGCATACATTCTTTGGGACACCCACTATTTTGACATATAACATTGTGTAAATATAAGGGGGCCCAACATGTTGAATTGAGACATGTGTGTGTTGTAATGTGATTACCATTGTAGGGATAGTCAGCGCCTCTATCACGTCACATAACTACAATCCTTGAGGGTGGGACATATGGGGAAGGAGAGATTGTTTAAGCTATTGCCCCATTTTCTCAAGAGAAATTGGGAGCTCAGAGATGTTAAGTCACTTAGCCACACTCAGAATCTAGTAAGTGGGGGAGCTGGGATTCAAATACGGGGTTGCCTGACCCTCACACTAACCCATTTCACCCACTACCTTCCTTGAAAGAGTTGGCAGAGGAAGGCTACGGTGCATTGCAACTCTGTTTCTCCGCCTTTCCTGCTAGACCCAGAAAAGTGGATGCTATAATTCCGATCTGAGTACAGAGCCAGTGCAGTGTCTGGATCAGAGCAGGCCCTTAGCTTAGGAAAGAGCCAAAAGCAAAGGGGTTTGCTGCCCTAGCGAGGCCGGGGCCCCAGCAGCTGAATCCTTTCCTCTGGCCCATGGCATTCAGGGAGATCTGGGCTGGCACACCTGTGCTCCACTTTTTTGTATTTGCTGTAATGGAAGCTACAGGATTGCCACTATTAATCAGGCTTCAGTTGTCCAATAAACCCAGGCACAAAGCACCCATTGCAACAGTTGCAGAGATTGGCAGGGCAGGATGGGGAGTCTGGCGTGGGGACCTACCTGTGAGAAATTCCACCTCCACCACCCATCAGTGCCAGCCCCGGCAGGGTGCAGGAGCTGAAGACTTTCTTAGAGAAACTGAAAGGTTAGAACCTGTGTTTCAGCAGCAGGCTTTGTGCAAAGTGGCAGCCAGTCTGTGGATTATGTTTTTCCCTGACCTTTCTGGGATGGAGAATTCTGCACAGCTGTCATTACGTCAGTGCACAAGCCCAGAAATATAATTAGGGGAGACGTATGAGCTGAGAGTCTGTGCCAAGCCTAAGCGAGAGTACTGTACTGAGGAAGCATGACCAGAAATTCAATAAATGGAGCTGCAACCAAACATAGATGCTGATCCAGGGACTGAGGGAAGAGGCCAGGATGCAGGGATGCTTAGCTTCCATCTGGTCCTCACTGATTTGTGCTGCAATCACCCATTTTCATGTCACATGGTAGAAATTCAATAAACTTTTACAGAGGTGAAAGGAATAAAAAATGATCCGATAGAAAGGGCTTAAAATCACCTCAACTATGTTTGCTCTAGATCTCCCTAAAGCAGAGCCTGAGACAATGATTTGAACATAGGCTTTTAATTTGAAAGGCATATTACTCTGGATTATCCAGAGAAATAGAACCAATAGGAAATGATAGATACATGGGAGAGAGAGAGAGAGAGAGAGAGAGAGAGAGATTTACTCTAAAGAGTTGGCTTGGTTAAAGTAATTCTGGAGGCTAAGAAGTCCAAAATCTACAGTCAGTAATGTAGAGACCCAGGAAAGTGGATGATATAATTCCAATCTGAGTACAAAGACCTGAGAAGCAGGTGTAAATTCTAGTCTAAGTTCAAGTTCGAAGGCAAGAGAACACAAATGTTCCAGCTTGAAGACAGTCAGACAGAGAGAGGATTTGTTTTTGTTCAGTCTTTTGTTTAATTCAGGCCTTCAACAGACTTGATGAGACCTACCTACTCAGTGTATCAGTTGAAATGTTAACCTCACGCAGAATCTCTCACAGGTCAGTTGACACATAAAATTAACCATCAAGAGGGGGTATTCCATGAAGCAGAGACAGGGTAAGAGCAAGCAAGACAGTAGAAGAGCAGTCGATAAAAGCTGAGATATTGAGCTGAACATTGAGGTGAGCAGCTGAGGCTCACCCCCCAGGAGCCGTCTGGGAATCTTGTGAAACGTCTCAGAATTGTCCCACTGAAGCCTAGAAAGCTGTGAATTTGTTCTTCCACTTCTGTCCACTACAGGTGTGGGCAACGACTACTCCTATATTCCCAAGCTGACGCTGCTCTGGGATAAGAAGTCCTCCAGACCTTAGAGAAAACTCTAGCAAAAAAAATAAAAATAAAAAATAAAAAAAATAAGCATAGGTTGAGAGGGTAGTGCAGCATTGAGATACCCATAAGAGCTTTGCGGAAGTTATGTGAGCAAAGGGAATGGTTTTGGAGGGAACGGATTGTGCCTGCTACACTTCACATCTCATATCACAGTGTCCTGGGCCAGTGGACCATCTCTCTTCATAAAGTGCTTCAGGAATGGAAAAGCACTTTCTCCTTTGTTATCTCACTCGATCTCCTCAACACCCCTGGGCATTAGATTAGGGTGGTATGTCCTCCCCACTCATGGAGAAGGTGTGAACCTCAGAGGGCTTGCCCAGGGCCATTCAGTTTTCTGGAGAGTTGAGACAGAGCTGTCATCTCTAACTTTCTGTCCAGTTTTCCTTCTTTACCAGCACTGGGGGATTTCTGTCTCCTTTCCTCAGCTTGAGGACTTGTGAAATGAAAAAGATGAACCACTGAACAAAACATAGAATTAATGTCACCCCAGGTTAGATTTGCAGGAAATGAGCTAGGATTTGTGCATGTCATAGGTGAAAGGCAGGTGGGTAAGGGAGAGCCCAGGACGAGGATTCTAGACTGATGCATCCTCATTGCAGCTCTAAAGCTAACCAGTCTTGCAAACGTCTTTCCCTCTCTGCATACTTCATCTTATCCCTCTGTCAAATGAGAACGTCTCATTAGATAATCAGTACTTTTTTATTTCTGTTTTCGTTTTTTCTTTTTGTTCTTTTATGGTGTTGTCAGCTGGGAACTAGACCTCTCTGTTATTATAGGGGCACCAATCTGTTGAAAGAATGTTGGCTGTGAAGTGAGGGAGACGTGCGCTATCTTGGTTTCACTAGAGTAGTGTGATCTTGGACAAGTGAGCTGACCTTTCTGAGATCTGATTTTCTTATATCTTAAGTGAGCTTAATATTTATCTTGCAGCATGAATGT
Source organism: Corynorhinus townsendii (assembly GCA_026230045.1). Taxonomy (NCBI): domain Eukaryota; kingdom Metazoa; phylum Chordata; class Mammalia; order Chiroptera; family Vespertilionidae; genus Corynorhinus; species Corynorhinus townsendii. Next base: position 6,670,941 of record JAPDVU010000001.1, on the reverse strand, counting down.
GAGTTTAGAAAAAATATATGTGCAGTTACTACATCATTGCCTTACACATAGATGCACTAATGGATAATTGCTGTTGTTATAGTTGCCTATATTATGTCCAATAAGCTAACTTATTTTACCTAACTTTTCTTTTACAAGTTGGTCCACTAATCAATGAATTAACCCACTTGACATCTACTTATAGCATAAGGGTACATTTTATCACTATATCATCCTTATTAAAAGAATTGAGAAGGTGTAAATAATCCTTTCATTTTTCCTATTTACACAGATATGTCCAGATGTCTATACGTAGCATTTTAACTACTCTGACATGAATGCAAACATCTTTTGTAAGAGAAAAAAATGTTAGGTTGAATAATTGATAATGACCCTTTTATACTATTTAGTTCAGTGTTAATATTTTTTTCTAAATGCATGGATATAAAACCATGATTAATAAATCTAAGAAGAGTTTCAGTGGTTTAAACAATTATCACCTTGAAATACCCAATAAAGGAACCATGCCAGAAGGACTAGAGGCCGATGAGGAGTCACATCAAGTTCATTTAAACTGATAAAAAAATATAGAATTTTTAAAAAAGAAAAACATGTAGAATTAGACAGTATTCTCTAATTCTGTAAAAATAAGTAAACACAAACCTTCAATTCAATCTAGCCCAACAAATGCACACACCAGGAGACCAGTGACTAATACAGGCAAGTGCTGGGTGCCTCAAAGATGTTCAAAGCCATTATGTCAACTCACCACTCACAGTCTCTGCCTAAGCTTACTTGGATTCACTTCACCCATGGCTCCTATCTCTCATCTCCTTCTTACATTTACATTCCCCTTTTTAAGGCATTAATCCTGGGATTTGCTTCTGGTCTCTTTAGCTACTGACTTTTGGCTCCCACTCAGAACTGGCTTAGCTTAACTTTGATTTAAGGACCACACTAGCAGTCATTGCAGTTTCAAATGGTGAGCCCATTTCTGTCTGGCCCACTTCATCTCTCAATATTGAAGGAGCAGAGGTAGATTTAGACAGGTGGAAGGAAAGATAGGGTAGAATGTATTAAAATTAATCAGGATCTTATGAATCATCAGCTAAGGCATACAACTATAAGGTTTTCAAAATAGTTCATTCGTTCTTCTTTGGCACTGAATATTTGTAAAAGACTTCAGCAAGAACATGGGGACTCCTACAGCCTTTATGGGGGATGGACAATTTATATTCCACATTCTACTTGCTGGTCATCCTTCCCACCCCCACCAGCCCAAGGCTGTTCACCGGCTCTCATAGAAGATTAATAATACTCTGATTTGAGATTGACAATTTCCAGTACCACAATTATTTTCAATGGAAAGTAAAAGCCTGGAAGCTTATGTGGACAGGCTTAAATTCTTAGCTCTCCCATTATAAGTGGCCACAATTCTGCTTTATAGTGCATGTGAGCAGAGATAATGTAATAGACTGCCCAAAAAACAATAAAAAAGTTTAATTAACTGACAGAAAGAACATTTCTTTTTCAACTCAGCTACAGAAGAATTTCAGATATACTAACTCTTACTAAATAACCTTTTAAATAAGTTAAATTTAAGTTAACAGTACAGGCTCTTAACCCAAACTTGATAAAAAAAAAATGGTGCTCAATAAAAAAGAGAGGGGGCACAGATTATAAGAAAGAAGAAAGTTTATAAGATGAAAGAAAAATAAACTATTAGGTGAAATAAAAGTGTGTACATACTGTGGTGCCATCACTGAACACATGTATTAATAGGTGGGTCCATGCCTGAGATAAATAGTTTAACCCAAACTAACTAAGAAAATAAAACATATTATAGAGGACATACATGTTTTGAGTGCCTAATGCATAGCATGAACTCTGCTAATGAAAGACTATTACCCCTCTCACTTATGTGTGGAATCTAATGAACATCACAAACTGATGAACAAAACAGGTCCAGAGGCATGGGTGCATGGAACACACTGAGGTATCTCAGGGGGAGCGGGGAGGAAGAGCTTAACCAAAAAAAAAAAAAATATATATATATATATATATATATATATATATATGGCCAATGGGACAGAGAAAAAAGTGTGATGATGAAAGCCTGGAGTGGCGCAGGGGCTGGGAGGAGGGGAACAAAGAGGAGGAAGAACTGGGGGACATCTTTAATACTGTTAACAATAAAAAAGAAAGACTATTACCCATAGAGTGATCAAAGTGATATTTTAAAAATATGTAAATAAGATCATGCATTCCCTCTGTAGCCGGATTGCAATCGGAATAGTCTAAATCCCTTGACCAGCCCCTCAAGACTCTATAGCATCCAACCAATCCATATTTTCAACCTTATCTCATGCTTCTCATACCCTCTTTCACTCTGCTCCTGCCAGGCTGATTTTCTGTCATTCCAGCTCCTTAGAAAACAGTTAGGCAAAATCCTGTGCGGCAATACTTCACGTGAGTGTCCCATTTAGGGAAGCAAGAGTGAGAAAAATATGGGAGATAGTGTGGTAGAGGAGGGAGAGCAACTGGTGTGGGACCAAGCTGGCCACAGATCTACATCAAGTTTGGTGTAACTGTTGAGGTTCTCCAGAGAAACAGAACCTATAGGAGGAGGTTCATTATATGGTATTGGCTCGCACTGTTACGGGCAACAAGAAGTCCTACAATCTACCATCTGTAAAGTGGTGACTCAGGAAGGACAGTGGTGCATTTTGGAAGGCCTGAAACCCAGAAAGCTGATGGTACAGAGCCCAGTCCAAGTTTGAAGATCTGTAAAACAGAAGCCCTGAGGGCAAGAGAAGATCAAGATCAAGCAGACCAGCAGAAAGCATATTCAAGCTTCCTCAATTTTTTTTTCTTTTTTTTTTGCTATTCAAACCCTTAATGGATTGGGTGATGCTTACCCACATCTGTTTCCTCAGGTACCTAATTCAAATGTTAATTTCTTCTGGAAATGCCTTTGCAGACATACCCAGAACGAATGTTTAATCAGATACTTCAGGATCCTATGGCTTCATCAAGTTGACACATGAAATTAACCATCACACCCAGGGACAAGTGAGGCTGGACAGATCTGGGGTAATTCACAGCCTGGGCTCAGTATATCTGCTTTTTGTTCTCAGAACAGGCCTCAGTCATTCTCAGCTTAGGACTTCTATACTGTGTCCTACTCATCGGACACTAGTTGTGTCCTCTTGTGGGAATACTTTTCCCCCAGTTCCTCTCATCTTTGATTCTTAGCTCAAATGTCACTTACTCAGAGAGGTCCTCTGACCAACCTTTCTACAGGAATACAACAATCCAAGGGATTCAAAGACATTTCACTGTTTTTGTATTATTTTTTAAAAATGTATCACTACCTAAAATATTTTTATTTGTTAAATGTTTTGCATGGCTAGTGTCTGCCTCCCTCCCCCACGCATTATATGTTCCATAAGGTAGGGAATTTATCTGTGGTGTTCATTGTCATATTCCCAGTCTCTAAAATAAAGTTGGGATAAAATATATGGTCAATATTTATTTATTGTATGGAGGATAAATAGAGGAAAAAGTGAATAAAGGAGACATCTCCACCACAAAGGAATTCTAGGTGTTCTGGGGGATATTCAACATCAAAATAGTGTGACAGATGCTCAATTTAAAATAAATTTAAATTGACAAAGATCAAGCAGAGGCACCATTTCAGACTGAGTGGAGGGGTCTCACTGAATACTGATACTTGAATGAACTTTCAAAGCCCCAGAAAGAAGGAGGTGATCAGATGTAGCCAAAAACCTTTCATTCATTCATTCATTCCCAAGGTAAAGATTAAGAATCTAATTCAAAGATTAAGTTTGAATCTTTTTCTGCCATCAGTGGCTCTGTGACCTCAGATTAACTACATAACACCCTCAGGCTCAGTGTCCTCATTAAATATAGGTGTAATACTAATATCTTCATAGGCTTGGTGTGAGGAACAAATGAGAATGACCATTAACAAGGATTAGCTCAGTACCTGTCTCACTGTAGGTGTTCAATGCATTTTAACTGTAGCATCAGGACTAATGATTACTAATTTTTAAGTTATCTAATATGGTGACAAGCAGAACAGACCAAGTCCCTTCTTCAGAGATCTTTCAGAAGCAGGTAATGAAGAAACAAACCAATGACTTAAAAGGCCTTTTCAAAATGTGAGTTGCTGTGAAGCAAAGAAACAAGAATAAAAAATATCAGGGGGACAGTCAACTAAGGCTCACTGAGAGGATGACATTTAAGCTGAGTTCTGAAGGCTGAGCAAGAGCCAGTCAAGCAAAAGGCAGAGCAGAGCAGGACATCGAGGACAAAGGCTGTTGAGCTTTGAAGGTAGAACAGAAAGAGTTGTGTCTGAGGCTCTGAAAGAATGAGCTATGTCTGGAGGGCAGAGATAAGGGTGGGAAGGTCTGAGATGAGTCTGGAAAGGTGAACAGAAACAGATCAGGCTAGGCTTTGAAGGCCAGCTTAAAGGGTTTGGATTTACTTGAAAGCATGACAGAAGTTCATCAGATGGCTTCAAGCAAGTTTGTAACAAAACCCAGTCACATTTGTAAAAGACTTCTCTCTCCTCTGTGTGAATAACAGATTGGAGATGGCTAAAAGTGGAAACAAGGAGGCCAGGTAGAGGGCATTAATAGCAGGCTCAAGATCAGGAAGTTGACATCACAAGACATGCATCATTCACATGGAAGCTTTGGGGATTTGCAACTCCTTTGTGGTGGCTGCTTCCTGCAGTTTGTGTAGAGCAGGTGGTGGCTGACTAGATTCCAGAACCCTTGGGGAGGTTCATGATACTGAGCTAAGTGAGTTTTTTGGGGGATATTCATAAAAACTGACTTTTATGATGTTGCTGACTTGTAATCATGAATTGCTAAGTCTTAATGCTCTGTAGTCATGGTGGTTAACTGCATTGGTGGTCAGAGTGATCAATCTGTTTAATTATCAGGTAGTACTTGTTAGATTTTATTGCAACCCTGCATCATCCCCCCACCCTCCTCAATCTCTCTCAATCTCTCACTCTCATTTGGGTGGGGACTAAAAAAAAAAAGCTAATACATATCAGGGGCAAGTGCTCAGAAACAGACTGGTGTCTGAGAGCATCTTTGTGAAGCAGGGATTTACGTAACTTCTTGTCTGTTTGTCTTTGCTGGTCTAAGACACTGACTTGAGCTGGGGATAGCTTTTTCTGATTTTTCCTTCATGGAACCCTTTGTCTTCATTTACTAGTACTCTGATATGCATTCTGTTTTCAAGTGATTTTTCACTATTTAATGATTCTTCTAATTCCTTATGTTTTTCATTAGTCTGAGCCAAGCCTTCTTTCTCACCAGAAGACATTTCTCACCTTCCAGCCTAGCTATACCTTCTCCTCTGCTTGTCTCAAAACTCAGCTTTCGCTCCTTAAAATATTCTCTTTATAGAGTCTCTCTGTGTTCTTTCAAATCTCCTGTCTTTCTCTTTCCTGTCAATTTATTCAATAGACATACATTAGACTGGGCTCTGTTCTCATTGTAAGGGATTCAGAGAGGTTTCTATATTGAGAAAGATCAATATGCTGGTAAATGTTTAACAACTGGCACTAAAAACAAACAAACGAAAAAATTCCTGATTCATATAATTTGCAGATTTCAATTGTGAAATACTTTCATCATGGCCAATTTCAAGCTACCCATTTGACTTCTGCAAACATAAAGTTGGAAAGAACTATAAACAATGGGCTCTTGCCAGAGTAAGTGGTCTATAGCTAAACACACTTGTTCTGACATGACACTTACTGGTAAATCCACATGTATTTAAGCAATATCAGTAATGTAAAGATATGAAAATCACATTTTCCTTACATTCACATATCTCAGATAGTATGTTACTGCTGCACATGTGTAACTACAATTGGGGAGTCCTGGTTAACCCCAGACACCTCCTCACCCTGGCATTGGGGACACTGGCCAGGGGTCTCATGAGTAACCATCTTGTTTGAGATATTCTCTTATTTCCTTGGACAGATTCCAAGTCATTCTGACATCAGAGTTCTCGGTGTCCCTGTGGGTCACGTCACAGAGTGCTCTCTTTGAAACACATAGAATTTTACTAATTTTATTGCACAAACCTAACCTCAGTATCTATTGTTCTATTTGTTCCCCTCATTGTTGGCATGTAAACCTGTGAAAAGTAGGGAGGTTTGAAAGGTAGAGAACTCCTACCCTAGATCCTCTCCAGGTTTTCAATTCTGGGTGAGTGTGATATCACTCACGGCCTTTCTTGTCTTACGCAGCCCAAAGTAGTCATCCAGTTGGAAAGTTGCTGGGAAGTGTCTACTTTATTATTTAGAGGTAAAATACCTGTTTTCTCTTTTCCTGTTAAAACATCTCAGTAGCTGAGAATCTGAAGTTAAAGGGTGTTCACCTGTTAGCTGGATGAGAATTTTCATGTCAGCAATTCTATGACCCTTAAATAATAAAAACTTCACCTTCCCTGCATCCATGCTCTTCTGCCTCGAGAAGTTATTGTGCATATTTAGGTGATCCTGAAAAACTTTGTCAAAGAATGTTCCAGAATGCTCAGAGAGATAATTCTCAACACAATGACGGGATGCTTTTCATCTTTAGAGTAATAAATAGTTTGGATCAGATGTAAGTAAAAAAATAAAACTCTTCACAGCCAGATTTAAAATCTGAGTTCATAATCCATCATAGTCCTTTCCCATGCATAGCTTTATCATGTACTCACACCTCATTTTCAGCCTTACAGCCATTATCTTAGGAACCCACTTAAGTCCTAGGAACACTTAAGAGTTACAGCTAGTTTTTCATGCTTACAATTATATACTGCCCATGCTCACACACCAATTCTGTCTGACTTTGCCACCTTGGTGGAGCAGAGATGATCATCTCTATTGTAGCCCTTAACTCGATCCCTAAACTAGCATCATCTCTCTGCAGCCACCTTCTATACTTGAGATAGGTCCTCATCATTCTTGTCTCAAGCTTGGTCTCCCCAACTCTCATAACATCCTCACTCCATTTCCAGAAACTGTCAGCAGACAAAATTATTTTACAAAATTCCAACCTGATCAATAACCTCCACTGCTTATATAACATTTATAGAATTCTCTCCATCCCCAGGATAAAATCCAAACTACACAGCTGTAGGTCTCAAAATGTCATCCTCCAATCGCTTACCGATGCAACAAACACACCGTGACTATGTGTGCCTCGGCGTTCAAGGTGAGCCCAGTCATGAAGCAGGGTCAGAGAAGAAAGAAATGCAGGAAGAGGAAATGGAAAAGGGGAGAGGAGAAAAAGGTGAGGCTTCAGCAAAGGTGCAAATCCCCTTATCTATTTCACTGAGAGAAAGAAAAAAAGAAAAGTGGTAGGTAACAGAGTGTCAGAGAGCTTAGATGTGTGGGAATGAGTGTATGTGTGTGTGAGTGTGTGTCATGTGCACGCTTAGTGAAAAGTTGTGTGAAATTACTTTAGCAGAACTGCAGAAAGAGAAAAGGGAAGGAGAATGGGATTGTGCAATTCTCTTTGGCAGAAGAACCTGAAGGGCCCAGTTAATCACTTTCCCCTATTAACTCTCTAGAACTATTAACAGCAGACAGCTTGGTGACTGTTTTTCGATTTGGGGTTTTTTTTCACTTTTTTACTCAGAGTAATTGTAATGAGAGAGCAGGAGCCTAGCTGAGTGTGTAGAGCCCAAGTTTTGCTGCCAGGATGGAAGGCAGTGTGAAACCTGCTATTATATACGGAGTACTTATGCATGGTCAGTTCTTAAATGAGTAGTGAGATAAACGTGATAAAATGGCTATCTGTAGACCTGTTTATAAACAAGGACTTTTATCTTTCAATTAATTTGTGGATGGAAAACCTGAGCTACTAAGAAGACAAGTAAATTAGCTGTTGGCAGGATATTGTGGGACCTCATGACAAGTGCGGGAATTGGGACATGCTTGTGGGTGGGCTGCCTGGCTCAGGTCACCAAATGGAAAGAGGTGAGAAGGTCTCCCCTGGCAATAGAAGAGATCTGAGTCTTGAGGAACAAGCAGCTCTGTGTCTTGGGTGTGGGTGAGGGCCCTATCACTTTCAGAGTACAGCAGGCTGTTCTGCAAAGAAACTTCCAGAAGATCAATTTTGTTTTTTCTTTTGTTTTTTTCCCAAGTGAGCTGAAGTATGGTTGCCTCATCTCCCCTTTCTTTTCCCTTTCCCTTCATTTCCTTTACTTGGGGCTTCTTTTTGTTTCCTCTCCTTGTTCACACTCCCCTTCCCCTTTCCTCCCATCCCTTTCATAGCACGGTCATATTTTAGAGTACAATTAAATGTGATTTTTAGCCCTAGTAAGTCTCACTGTTACTCAGTCCTCACTCATTGAAACTGAATTGACTGTTGCTTCAGGGGAAGCAGAAAATGAGGATGAGAAAATATAAAAATTATTTCATGTTTTGCTTTTTAAAATAGGCCCTTGAAATGCACTTAAGCACCAACACTGCAGGCAAAGGCTTTTGCTTGGAAGAGTCAGACTCTTTTGGGAAACAACAGAGTTTTCTAAAATTCAAAAGCTTTCTTCTAAAGGTCAAGAACAATAGATCCAGAGATAGAGAAACATCAATCAGAACATCAAACCTCAGGGAAGGTAGGGACGGTGGGGGTAAGGGGGAGAGATCAACCAAAGGACTTATATGCATGCATATAAGCCTAATCAATGGACCCAGACAACAAGGGGGTGGGGGCATGAACGGGGGGTGGGGGGTAATGGGGAAATAAGGACACATATGTAATACCTTAATTAATAAAGAATTAAAAAAAAAGAACCACAGGCTGTCTCATGAAGATCATAGAGTCTTACCATGAGCCCTGGAAGAGGAAAGAGGGAGGACCAGTCCTAGGACCTGATACCTTTATGCAGACAGTGACACCATTCTGGGCAGGGTGGGTGTATTTACACAGCTGGAGGGAAGGTGCTGCTGACCTAGGGTGACTCACCACTGCTAAGCTCTGAGCCTCTTCCAAGATGTCAGGAAACCTTACTTTGAGAAAGAGTCTGAAAGGAGAGGGGGATCTGCCCTCTCCCCTTTGGGAATCCTCAAGGGTATACTGTTTTTATTTTTAATATATCTTATTGATTTTTTACAGAGAGGAAGGGAGAGGAATGGAAAGTTAGAAACATCAATGGGAGAGAAACATCGATCAGCTGCCTCCTGCACCTCCTACCTGGGATGTGCCCGCAACCAAGGTACATGCCCTTGACTGGAATCAAACCTGGGACCTTTCAGTCCGCAGGCTGATGCTCTATCCACTGAGCCAAACCAGTTACGGCTCAAGGGTATACTTTATAGGACTTCCTGTTCTCACCTGGAGCAGCCTCAGGAAAGGAGGCATGTTGCAATGACTTTATTCGACAGGAAGAAGTCGGAGGTTCCTTTCTGAATCCCCTGGCTTGTCCCCACAGCCCTTTCATCTTTTAGGGCCTCCCATGTTCCTTACTTCAGGGCCAGCACCATGGCATCACTTTCCCCTCTCTTCCATAATCACATCTCCCTCAAGCTCCACTCTTCTCCTCACTCTTCCATTTTAAGGACCCTTGTGATCGTAATAGGTTCACGTAAATAACTCAGGCACATATGCCATCTCAAGGTCAACTCATTAGCCTCCTTAATTCCATTTGTAACCTTAGTTCCCTTTGGCATAAAGTATCATAGTCACAAAGTTCTAGGGATTAGAATGCGGTCATCTTTCAGGGGTCATTGTCCTGTCTACCATAGAGGACTCTAAGGCTAGAGTACATTCCTAGGACACAAGAGACCATCAGAAGCAGCAGGGCCCAGAAACAGGAATTCAGATTGGAGAACTGCATCCATGTCATTGACATCAGATAAGCTCCCTATTGGGAGAAGGGAAGGGAGAAGAAAGGAAGTAGAAAAATTCAAGAATAGACTGAACTAACCTGAAGAGAACCCATGATTTAAACTGGAGGAGACAGATAACCTTAAAATGACAAGATTAAAATATTTTGCTGACATCAGTCAGCTGGAGAGCTTATTATCAAGTTACTTGAATTATAGAAAAATACAGAAAATTACAAGCATGCATGTGAGAGTCACAGCATATACATTTTAATTCTACCACTTTTTCATTTTTTTCTGCTACCACTTCTTTTACTCGTGTTTTTTTTTTTTTTCCCTCTCTGCTTCTCTAATCCCCTTTATCCTCTTCTGATTCTTTTACTTTTTCCTCTTTCTTTTTCTCTGCTTATAATTTCATAACTTCTCTTTCTCCTCCTTTCATCATTTCTTTCTTTTTCTTTATAACTAAACTGGTTACAAGAAGAGAGAAGAGGGGTGAGGCCATGTCTTACTCACACTTTTGTCCCAAGGCTGAGCATGGGGTCTAGGAGATAGATGATGCACAGTGATTATGTATTGAATAAGTGAATAAATATATTGAATCCTGAGCCATTCAGTAAGAAAGGGATGCTGCAAAACATCAAAGAGCACTGCTAGTGTCCGGAAAACACAGACAATAGCTAGGTCGCATTTCTCCCTTTAATGATTCCACTTTCTCCAGCTGTCGAGTGAATTATCACCTTTGAAACATGCCAGTTTGAAAAAAGCTTTAAATTATAATCATAAGATGGCAAAGAAGTCAGAGTAATTGGACTTACATTTATACAGAAGAGTCTTCCTTTTTATTGTTTAAATAGGCTCAAATAAATTGAAATAGCAAGAAACGTCCAAATGGTTAAAGGCAACAAAGTGTGATTGCTTCACCCAAAACTGAAAGTTGAAGATGAACTGATCAGGAAAAAATTATTCTCAGAAAGAGCAAGCTGGTGTGCTCTCAATTTGTGGGGATAAGCAGGTTTTTCCTTCTGAAAATAACCTGCTCTGAAAATAGTGCACCGTTCCCTGAAGGGCAGTCAATAGCTCCAAATTATAGCAGTGTCCAAATTACAGGCCGGACACCTCTCAGTGACTCTGTTCCTGAAAAGGTCACAAGGAAGGCATTTTTTATTTCATGAGTGTTTTCAGAAGGAAAAAAAAAAAAAAACCTCTGTCCAAATGAGACTGTAGACCTAGGAAATCGTAAAGATGGGAATAAAGGAGAAAGGGGACAGCCACAGAGTTGGGCAGGGACCCAACACAGCAAGGCAAAGCCCTGCCTTCTAGTTAAGATCAGTACTTGGTGTTACCTGGCCACAGAGGAGCAGATAGAAAGCATCAAGGCAGCCAGACAATAGGATACGTCAGTTTTTTAAGTTGATGGAGAAGGAGGTGTATTGCACACATCATGGCCTTTCATCTTTCCAACATTTATAGTGCTATACACATTTGTCAAAATAGGAAACTAAAATCGGTAATATTTTAATCACTTGACCACATTTATACAGCTTAATGTGGACCTGTGATTTGAACTTGAATATGTGTTAATAAGCTCATGTGTTTTAACCCATTTGCTACGTGAGAAAACTGTCTTTCTTTTGTATGGTCATTTTTAAATTGGTTTGCTGTTTCTGTATCCATCCAGATTGTAGGTTGGCCCACACAGAATTTGCATGTGTCCACTGGAACTCTAAGGTCAAGCACAGATCACCTCAGTCACAACGTGGGGGTCAGAAAACCAGTGCCGGTGACTATGGTGTCATTACCATTACCTTCCCACATCCAGAGAACTGCTCCTGGAGCATCAGATTGTGAAGTCTGGCTGCCACCTCTTGCTGCCAATTTTTCTTAAGACCTCCAAAGCAGGAAAGAAAGGATGTTGCAGGAGTGAGGAAAATTGTTTCTGGAAAACAGCCTGGAGCAGCAAGAAAACCGTCTCTAATTTGCTAACAAATATTAGGTATGCACATGTAATTGGTAAAACTCTGATTTGCATTCTAAGGGCAGCTCTAAGGGCATTTTGGAAATGTAGTTTTTACTTTTGCAGTCTATGGAAATAAAAATAAAAGGCACAATAGAAGGAGGTGAGAATAGATTCTGAGTGCCAGTTTTACATATCTAATGCAGGCAGAGAGTCATCTTGTTTTCCAGTCTCTACTATAGAGAAAGACGAGGATCAAAGAATGAGCATGGAGGCTGACCTACGAAGGAGAGTGCCTTTCTCAGAGCATGATGTTGTTATCCAAAGAGAATTAACTTGGGGATCTTCACAGGAGTAACCTGAGAAGTTTCACTACTTCCCACTGGGATTGCATTTAGAAGCATAGAGCCCTAAGTGCTTCTGGGGGTCATCTTGCAACCTCAAAAGGAAATAAAGCTAAGAAATGGAGTGAAAGCAACAAATCCAGACTTACATTATTCAAGTCCCTTTAATCAACCAAACTTGAGGCCACCTAGCCTTCAACTATTGTAAGCCAATACATACCATTTTCAAAAAATCAGCGTTGTAACCTGTCACCTTCAACCAGAGTCTTAATTGATATGCCCTCTCATGATGTTAAAATGGAAGGAGGCCCCAGTTTTTCATATCACCAATTATAAAAGAGTAAAGACAGTGTTAGAACATGGTTTACAGAAGTGACTCCAGTTTGTAAGAAAGGTAGGTAGCTGTACAGGTTCGCAGGGCAGGGTTCTGTTTCCAGGACTCCTTTCCTGGGAAGAGAGAAATCATGACTGGACAGGAAGCCGAAGGGAAGCATAATGTCTCCTTGTAGAGCACTCAGTCCTGTTAAGGTGCAAGTCTCAAAGGAATTAATGAACTATAACTTCAGCAGGATTGAGAAACACTACCCAGAGAAGACCAAGACACCACCCAAACCAAATAATATATTTGTAGCTTTATAGGAAAGTAGCAAGAAAATTCTATTTTTGCTTTGTTATGCTTTGCATTTTTTGAGGATAAGCCTAACTAATATTTACTAATTAATTATTATTGTTTCTCTTCCAGGCATACAGAGGATTATACCTTCAGGCTAGTCTACAGCTGGTTAGAACACGACAACTGCTTTAGTCAATAAAATATGACCATAATTGGCATGTGTCCACTTCTGGGAAGAGACCTAGAAAAAACACTTGCATTACTAATATTCTCTAGTCTTTTTCTCTGACTGAGAAAGGCATGGTTTTCCTATAGGGAAATTATGAGATGGTAGAGCTTTTGTAATTTTTGAATCAGAAGAATAATGTAATATGAGCCAAAAAATCAACTTGTGTAGTGTTAAGACATTGAGATTATGGGGGAGGGATTGTCACTGCAGCATTATCTAGCTTAAACTGGCTAACATTGGGGTACTGATGTGAAATGAGAAATCCTTCATTCTGTTACTTTTTGTGCAGGAACATTAATTTCAAGGCATGGCCATTCATTCTGATCATTGAATAAGTTTCAGAACTGATGAGACTAAATTAGACATAGTAATATCTTAGAAAGATCTTCAACCATTAGAAAAGTGAAATGGTAGTATAAGGAACCCTAACCAGGCACTAGAACAAGAACAAATCTGGTTTCAAATACCAGCTTTGCTATTTATTAGCTGAATGCTATCCTATCAAATTTTAATTTCTGAGCATCAATTTATTTATCTACTAGAGGCCCAGTGCACAAATTTGTACACAGGTGGGGTCTGGACAGCCCAGCTCCCATCAGGGCAGATCAGGGCTGGGCCTGTTGGGAGGAGGAGATGGCGGGAGGTTTGCTAGCTGGCCCACCCCAATTGGGGACAAATCGGGGCCGGGCTAGCTTTGGGGAGGGGCTGTGGTCGATTGGCTGGTGAGTCCCACCCCTGATTGTTGTGGGGGGCAAATTAGGGGTGGGGCTAGACAGAGGAGGAACTGTGGGCAGTGCACCAGCTTGCCCCACAAGGGGTGGGGGTGCTGACCAGGGGGCCATTGGCCTGGGGGAGGGGCCATGAGTGGTTGGCCAGCTGGCCCTGCCCCTGATCAGGGTGGGGGGCTGATCTGGGGTAGGGCCAGGCAGGAGTAGGGGCTGCAGGAGGTTGGCCAGCCAGCCCCACCCTCTATTGGGGTGGGCCGACCAGGAGGAGGGGCTTTAGGATGTTGACTAGCCTTCTCTGCCCCCTATTGGGATCTGGGGTGATGAGGGGCAGGGTTGGCAAGGGGTAGGGGCTGCAGGAGGTTGGCCAGCCAGCCCCTCCCCCCCCCAATCAGGCCAGTTTTCTGGCCATAGTGGGCATCATAGTGACCAGTCATTGGTTGTTCTGGTCCTTACGGACACTGGCTTTTTATGTATATAGACTAGAGGCCCGGCGGGGCCTAAAGCAGCAGTCAGACATCCCTCTCACAATCCAGGACTGCTGGCTCCTAACCACTTGCCTGCCTACCAGCTTGATTGCACCCTAACTGCCCTCCCCTGCTGGCCTGATTGCCCTTAACCACCTCTGCCTTGGCCCCTGCCACTGTGGCTTTGTCTGGAAGGAAGTTGGAAGGTAGGAAGATGTCTAGTCTCCCAGGCTAATTAGCATATTACCCTTTTATTAGTATAGATAAGGCAGAAATTCAACTGCCACTCTTATAGGAATATTTTGAAAATTGATTTAGAACACATGAAAAAATGATAGGCATTCAATACATACCCTTTTGTAGGTAAAGAAACATGTGTTCTCAAAAAGTGAAATGAATTAATCAAGGCCAGTTATTTTTCTAAAGAATCCTGTAATAGAACCCAGATTCCCAATCCCAGAACAGTTACCCTCCTCTCTATAGATGCCTCTTCACATAACTGAGGATGGGAGACATGTATTCCTATTTATGTATAATTAGTGTTCAGTGCAGTCAGTGTGCCTGTGTTGAATAACCAGACTTAAATATGTAATAATTGGAATCCTTGCTTTTCGTAACTCCCTTGCTCCTGTATGTTCTTCAATATACTGGGAAAAGATAGCATTTATAGCCTCTGTTTGCTCTTACATAAAAGGCACATGTGTTTAATGTGTACTGATATGAAGTCAAACATGCTTTTTAGGCCTTAAGTCTTCCCCATGAGAAATGAAATGTCCCCAGCTTAATAGGATAGAGAGTGTGTCACCTGTAGTTCATTGGTTCAAATCATCAGTGATGAGGTCAATAATGAGTCATTACTATCTGATGCCTGTTCAGTGACCTACATAAAATGAGTTGGAAGTCTTATTTCCTTGCATAGAGGACAATGTCTTAGATGAAGTGAAAAAACAACATTGACACCAGCATCACAACAAAGTTCGGTGTCATATGACAGCCTGAATGGGAAAATAAGTGTTCACACTCTGTTTGAAGGAGAGAATCAAATAGACCAAATATTGTTTTCTGGCCATTGGAATTGGGTCATCTCAGGAAGAAAGGAAGCTGACATAGAAGTGTGTTTCTATTTGGCATAGGGAGAGATTGTGCTCCTAATACCTTAAAAGTATTTATTGTACACATAGTAATTTGTTTTCTTTTAAATAACCTTATATACTACTAGAGGCCCAATGCACAAAGATTCGTACAAGAATGGGCCTTCCTTCCCCTGGCTGGCAGTGCCACCTTCACACTGGCTAGAGCCGCCTTTCTGATCTGGCCAGGAGCTGCCTTTCCACCTTCCCAAGCTGCCCAGAGGTCTGGAGTGGCTGGGACAGTGCGGAACACCTGCATCGTCACCATAGTGATGATGCAAGCATCCTGCCCCACCCCCAGCCGCTTGGCACCTGCATATGCAAATTAACCCGCCATCCTTGTTTGGTTAATTTGCATGCTCACTCCTGATTGTCTGGTGGGCATCACAGAGGTACAGTCAATTTGCATATTTCTCTTTTATTAGTGTAGATAGTAGATTGATATGTAAATTATACCAAATTAATCATGTTTCCTGGTATCCATACACTGTACAACCCCCCACCACATTGACTCAGTGCTTAGTCACATGATTTGCTTTGACCCCTGGGGAAAGCAACAGATATGACACAAATAGGAACTTGATAAATGATTGTGCATTTCAGATGTGCCTTAGCTGGTTTGGCTCAGTAGATAGAGCATTGGCCTATGAACAGAAGGGTCCCAGGTTCGATTCAGGTCAAATGCACATGCTGGTTGCAGACTTGATCCCCAGTATGGGTCATGCAGGAGGCAGCCAATCAATGAATCTCTGTCATCACTGATGTTTCTATTTCTCTCTCCCTCTCCCTTCCTCTCTGAAATCCATAAAAATATATATATTTTTTAAAAAGACGTTTGGGAGGCCACATGGGTACAGCTGATGGCCCCAGCCATGTGAGTGAGGGCACTTGGAGCAGCTTGTTTTCAGGCCACCTGCCTCCTGATGACAAATTCTTTAATGTTCTCATCAAATACCACATGGAGCTAAAATAAACTGTTCCAGCTGATCTGTGTCTAATACGTCATCCCACAGAATTATAAACAAATAATTGATTGTTGTTATAAACCACCATGTTTTGGGGGCGTTTTGGTATGCAGCAAATACTAACAGAAATTAATATTCTGATTGCATTTAAGATCAAGCTTTATACAGGTGTCCCTTGACAATCACAATCCACTTTTTTGTTTATTTATTCAACAAATATTTATTAAGCATTTTCCATGTTCCACTCACTGCAACAATTGTAGAAATGCAGTAGCAAAACAAACAAAACACCAGATGAGACACTTTTCCTTATGCAAAACTGATTACCTATATACATATAATATTTGGCTCACAAGTTTCTTCTTAAAATATTGATTAAAAAATGTGAGTCTTTTCCCTAGCCAGTTTGGCTCAGTGGATAGAGCATCTTTCCACAGACTAAAAGGTTCCAGGTTTGATTCTGATCAAGGGCAAGTACCTGGGTTGTAGTCTCGATCCCTGGCCCTGGACTGGGAGTGTGCTGGAGTCAACCAATTGATAGGTCTCTCTTAAATTGATGTTTCCACTCTCTCTGAAAATCATTGGAAAAATATCCTCAGGTGAGGATTTAAAAAAATGTGTTAAATGTGAGGCTTTTATGTTAACATTGGAAGGTACAGTTTCTTTTTCACACTTAGAAGAAATAGAATCTTTGGGTCAGCACTTCCATAAAGTACAACAGGATGAACAAAGACATGGCTGCCCTTCCCATCTCAGGATGGGGCCTGAACTCTCCAGATCACAATTTCCATCATTTTCTTTGTTCTCTGAGAATGGGAAACTAGTGTTATTTATCTTTATATATTTCTATGTTTGTAGAATCATTTAATTCTTTTTTTGTTTTGCTTTGCTTTGTTCTCTGCCTGTGTGGTATCTGTAGGCATCAAATTCTAAAACTTCCTACATCCAGGATCTAATGGAATAGACAGACATGAAAAATTTAAATAGATAAATAGCATTAGACATGATGTTTTACAACAAATAAACGAAGATAACTAATTCAGTCTCTCCAAAATCTAAAAACCTATCCCCTTAACTCTGCATTGAAAAGATTTAGGACAAGCAACATATCACACTAAGTATTATCAGGTTACAGGACCATTTTTTAGGAAAGAGTATCCATTTTTTTATGTGCCCATAGATACACAAAATACTATGTCTCAAAATACTTATGACCTTGCAAATGTCCTCAGAAAATCATGGCTTGCACTGCAGGCTGTTCAAATGAGTGTGCAGGGCCTCCTCAGGCAATATAAAAAGGAGAAGAAACCAAGATTCTTCAGGTAATCAAGCTCCATGAGGAACTCAACTAGAAAAGATTTCCCCTGACCTTGTGTTGCTGGAATATTCAATCTATCTTCGATCGGCCCAAATCTGAACCTATTTCAAGATTAGAACCTGACAAAAACAAATGTATATTTCATTAAAACTGATTTATAGTGTCCAGAGCTTCTATTTCATAAAAAAATAACCTTCTATATCCCCTCAATATCTGAGTTTCCTAGTTGCTCAGCAGGCACTGTCAGCTTTCCATGGTAGAGGGCATCATGCCTCCAATCATGTCACTTTTGGATAATACTTTGGTTCTATCTTCAAATTCTGTGGAAAATACATTAGAAGTAGAAATACTGGAGGAATAGGGGATGTGAAATAATGCCATGATTATCCTATTATGTATAAGTGCTGCTCAGCACAAAATACCCAATATCTGAAGTGCCTTTGCCTGTGTGCTCATAACTGTTTAGATTTTGTATATTAAAGTCATATTTTTAAAGAGTGAATTGCCATTATTGGGACTGGGGAAGTTCTCTTTTTTCTCCTCTTAAGATTTTGTCATTGTTGTTGTAACAGATACAAAAACATATCTGTTGGCATTTGAGCGGAAGCTACTGCATGTTGGACTTTTTCAGAGATTGGCAACTATAGCCTGCGGGCCCAATCCAGGCTTTCACATATTTTGTACATAAAATTTTACTGGAATACATCATGTCCATTCATTTATATATTGTCTATGCCTGCTTTTGTGCTACCGGTGCAGAGTTGAGAAATTGCAACATGGACCCTTTGGCCTACGAAGTCTAATATGTTTATTACTATTTATCTGATCCTTTACAAAATAAATTTGCTGACTCCAGGATTATTATTTTTTTTTTTTATTAAGATGAGAAAAAGTCAGGTCATCTATACAAGATTGAAGTAAAGATACAGATAAAGTAGAAAGTATCAAAATCCTCTAAATAATTTAACCAAGATAATTTTTGGAGTAATAAAAAAAAATACAGTCGGAGAATCTGGCACAGTTATCTCAATTACATATGACAAAACCATGTTAACTTCTCCCTCTTCCATAGACTCCAGCTAGTCCTGTGACTAGTTTTGGAGCATTAGAACGCAGGCCACAGGTCAATGTGGCCACATGTGACTGCCAAGGGTAGGTCCTAGGAAGCCTTGCAGCTATTCACCCTATACATACCCCCTTTCAATTTTCCATCAGTGTCTCTTTTAAGCAGCTGTTCTTAGCTATTCATTTAGGCAATAGATATATTATTGAACACCATTTTTAAACAGCACCTTAACAGACTCAGGAAGTGTGGCCAGGTTCCAGAAGCTCTGTTTGGTAAAAGAAGAAGACGTGCAAACAATTATGACACAATGTTGTATTCTAGAGAAAGCATGTCTAATACTATGGGATCTTTCTTGGCAGTCTTCCTGGAAAGTCAGGGAAGTCAGGTGACCATGAAATTGAGTCTTGAAGGAGAAGTAGCAGCTTGCCAGAGAGGTCGATGAGAGGTGATTCATTTGAGAAAAGTAGATGACCATGAAGAGCTTTCTAGGCAAATGGAAGAAAGTTAGGGAAAATGACAAAGTTTAGTTTTTCAAATAGTCAACACTTCATTTTCTGTATCATCTATCAGTAGTCTTGGTTCTACTTGTTGAAATGAACCAGGAAAAATCTAACACATGCTTCACTATCTCTAGAGAGCAAAGAACACTTTTCATTAGACATATACTTTTTTATTTAAGCATATATATATTCTGGCCCATGTGATTCAGTGGTTGACTGTTAACCTATGAGCCAGAAAATTGAGGTTCAATTCCAGGCCAAGGCACATGCTCTGGTTTCAGGCTCAGGAGGGGGTGTGCAGAAGACAGCCAGTCAATGATTCTCTCTAATCATTGATGTTTCTATCTCTCTCTTCCTCTCCCTTTCTCTCTGAAATCAATAAAAATACATATATGAATAAAATTTGAATTTTTAAGTGTCATTTGAATTTCATATGTCAAAATCTGTGGTTGATGAAATATATATAATGTTCTAAGTAAATAGGCATTTACAAATAGTTGAATGAAATATAAATATACATGTATAAATGTGCTTATATATTTACTTTTATATATTAATATATATTATATATATATACATATACATATGTGTGTGTGTGTGTGTGTGTGTGTGTGTGTGTGTGTGTATATAATTACCAACCACAGTGTGTATCATATTAAAGGTCTTGTAAAATATTTCTTGATTAAATTTTGACTGACATAAATAATGCCTTTCCCAATGGATAGCACTTTGGACACTTGAAGGTCATTAACGTGTTCTCTCTGAATCTTACCAAAGACAATTTTCTCAACACATTTGATTCCTCCCACATGACAAGACTTCAAGTGTCTTTCATTCAAAGGATTTTATCTATTGTGTGCACACTGTGTGTTGGATAGACAATGTTCTAGACACTAGGGACATAACACTGAATAAGATAGATACTGAACTCAAATGTCTTTCAAATCCCTCTTGATTTTCTCTGAGTGGGATCCAGTTTGCTTGTGTTCCACATAAAGTAAATTTGTACACCTGAAGGCTGGATGCCAGGCCTGAACTAAATGGATTTGTCCTATTAATTGGATATTCCATCATTTATAAGATAAATTATCATTTAGTTTGGGGGTTTAGGGACTGATGTTGCCCCTTACCTTCATTTGTCCTAAACTCATGCATTTTATGTCCCAGATCCATACAAATTTAGTATGAGAAATATCTCCATACCCCCAATGACATTAATGAGTACATTTAATTTAACTTCTACAGTTACTAAATACATTGTCCAAAAGAGATTTATACCATTAATGAGAACTCATTAGTAAGGAGAGTGGATTGTGAAAGGACAATAAGAAGTGACCTTTCTGCTCTTTCTGGAACCCTGTCAGCTGATTTCCTTATGCCCTTCTCTCTTCCTAAAAAATATTCTTCCCCTCCCCCAGAAATCTACATGGATGTCTCTCTACTGTCCTTCAGGACCTTGCTGAAATTTTGCCTTCTCTGTGAGGTGTTCTCTGGCCACCTCAGCATTCTAAGGTAAATAATAGCCTCATCCATGTTATTTTCAGGGACTCTATTTATCCCTTACCTGTATATTGAAGAACATAATAGTACCATCGCTATGGAGTTATAAGATTACATCATGATAGTGATATATCTTTACATCACCACCTAATTGATACATATTATAGACACATTACACATGTATTTGTTGTTGTTTTTTGTTTGTTTTCTATTTGTGCATCAGACTCTAAGCTTCATAAAAAAGGTGATTTTTATCTTCTTCATTTCCTACTGTATCTCCAGTATCTATAACAACACCTGGCACAAAATAAGGGTCTGATAAATCTTTATTGAATGAATAAAAGAGGAAAAAGGGAAGGAAGAAAAGGAAGGAAGGAAGGGCAGAGGGGAAGGGAAGGAGGGAGGGAGAGAAGGAGGGAGAGGGGGAGGAAGGAAGGAAGGAAGGAAGGAAGGAAGGAAGGAAGGAAGGAAGGAAGGAAGGAAGGGAGGAGCCTAGAATTTTAGGTCACCTATGTTGGTTCTAAAGCTAACCAACCATTTATACCCCACCATACTATGCTTAACCTGCCTCTTTTCTATTTACATAAAAGCCATTTTCTCCACCACTTGCTTTAATTGTCTAGTGTGAACCCCATTAACAAAGTGTATTAGTGTGAAAGTGTTCACTACTCATTATGTGGGAAACTTAGCAGTCCCCAAAAAGGAGCTAAAAAAGAAAATAGATATAAGGTGATACTTGTGATCTTGACACAGAAATGTGCATTCTATCCACAAACAAATCCCAGGTGATGAGCTCAGGAAACCCCCAGGGCAACAGACAAAGCAGACATGTAGATGCAGTGATGAGTCCAAGTCCAGGTGTAACTCCGATGGAGATTGTTTTGAGTTACAAAGCACATCTCTAGTTTTGATACCAGGAACTCTTGGTACCAACATGGAAGAATATTGTCTTATTTTACCTTTGTAGTGTCAGACAGGAAGGAGGAGTTCAGAATGCCAACCTTACTGGACATTGGAGAATCAGCTGGGGAGTCAGGGTTTACTCTGGATTTTCGCAGAAGTTATAAATAACAAGGCCTTGAGATGGATTTCCTCCTTAGTAGCTAACACTGCTGCCAGCTTCCCCACTCTGAACATTTCCTAATCACCCATTGTTCTCATGGAGAAAGCACTGGCTTTTGGATGAAGCAAACCAAGGATTAAAACAGATCTGTGCCACTTACTAAGCAAAATGGGAGAACTGTTTAATGAGTTTACCCCCCTTCTTTCTGAAATGGTATAAGGTTACCCAAGTGGTTTGCCTTGAGAGCATCTGATCTCACCCTGCATGGTAGGTGTATGCTAGTTCTTTCTGTTTTTATTTTTTATTATATTTTATTGATTTTTTACAGAGAGGAAAGGAGAGAGATAGAGAGCCAAAAACATCGATGAGAGAGAAACATCGATCAGCTGCCTCCTGCACGCCCCCCACTGGGGATGTGCCCGCAACCCAGGTACATGCCCTTGACCAGAATCGAACCCAGGACCCTTCAGTCCCCAGGCTGACGCTCTATCCACTGAGCCAAACCGGTTTCGGCTTTGCTAGTTCTTTTGCTCAGAAAAAAACTCACTCTCTCCCATCTTCTTATCATGCATGGCATTCAAATGACACCTCTGAGAAACATTTCCTGATCCTTTGGCCTCGGTCAGGGATTCATCAGATCTCATGATATTGTATACCTTTCCTCGTTGCACCTATGTTTTGCAATTTTTCTTCTGTTTCCAATTATTTTATTATCATCTGCCTTTCCAATAGAGTACACAGGCTTTGGGAAAGCAAGGCTTTTGTGGATCTTTGCTGAGCATCATCGCATACTTGGTATTCCGCACAGTGGCTGGGTGAGAGCAAGCTCTGCGCAAATGTGTACTGAATACATAAACACTTTTACACGTGTGAAAATACAAAACAGCGTTTCCAGCAGAAACTGGGAAGTCACTCCTATGTGGCCTCTCCCAAGTTCCCTTTATTCCTGTATTTCTGCCTGGGCCCAGGAGGGTAACTAAGTCCAATCTGTGCTTCTGAGTCATGCTCACAAGTGAAACAGCTTTCAGAGCACCGTATTTGTTCTCAGAGTCACAGTCTGAGCAGAGATAATGAGCGCGGCCAGCCTGTGGGGACTTCAGCCTCAGGCGGTGTTTAAGTGTTGAGCTAACAATCATCGCAAATAATTGCACTTACAAGGGGACCTGCAATTACTTTCTGATTCTTGTGTTTTTCGCCCACTTTCCAGGTCCCCCACATTAGAGCTGAAAAGCGAAACCCTGTCCTCCAGCCCCAAACTCCTCCGATTGCAAAGCTCAAAGATTATAGACTTGAAACGAATCACCTTGTGGCTCCAGCAGTTAATTTATAACTCCATTACAACTTATGAGGCTGCATAATTCAGTTCACAGCAGTGCAAGTAGGAAAAGATCAATCATGACCATTATGTTTCTACGACAGGTCTCCCAATGCAAGATACTAAGAAAAGCTGCATTTTCTTCTTTTCTTTTGATGAAGAATGGGCACCCCACTAGCTGAGCTGTCTGAAAGCCCAAGAAATCCTATAAAATCTGTCCCAAAATGTTACTTGGAGTATTCTTAAAGAAAAACAAAACAAAACAAAAACAGTGTAGGAGCCTGGCAGGTGTGGCTCAGTGGTTGAACATTGATCTATGAACCAGAAGGTCATGGTTCAATTCCAGGTTAGGGCACATGCCTGGGTTGGGGACTTGATCCCCAGTAGGGGGCATGTAGGAAGCAGCAGATCAATAATTCTCTCTCATCATTGATGTCTCTCTCTCTCTCCCTCTCCCTTCCTCTCTAAAAAACAATAAAAATATGTTTTAAAAAAACAAACAGTGACAAAGAAGGTTCATTTTCTTTTCTTCTACTTTTCTCTCCTAGACTTGAAGACTGGAACCACTTTTTTATGAGACTTGGTTTAAACAAAACATGATCACGTAGAATCCATATAATTATAGTGGAAAGAGGATTTAGTGAAAAGACTGAATGAGGGTAAAGTAAGTCACTCATCTTGCGCACAAAATGTAAAGAGATGCCAAAAATCAGTAAACAAGATACATCATGTTTTAATGCAATATTGGAAAAATAAAAAATTAGGCCCAAGCATCCATAATGAACCAAATGTCAACATGTTAAATCAAGGTCAGATTAGCATTGCTGATTTTTCATTTTGCTTCAGGCTGCAGTACTGGTTAATATATCAAGTTTTTATGTAACTTTTTGAAATTTTGCTTATCATGGAACTTTTCCATTAACTTTAACTTTTTAAAATATTGCATGTGATATAGCTAGTATTTATTTATCACATTTTATGCCAGATACCTTACATGGCAATAATAATAATATTTAAAAAGAATCAAACTAATGCATTTTAATTTTCTTGTTTTCCTCTAGCCCTAAAGTTTTATTTTATCCAGAAAACAGACAGCTTAGACATCCAATAACGTAGTCCTTGCTGACCTGTATTTCATCTTGGACCACATTCACCTTTGTCATTCCTCTGTACTTATGGCTAATTTGGCCAAGGCTCCCTCAATACCCTTAGTAATGGATTAAATCCTGAACCAGATTCAATAAGGTGCCTAGAATTCTTATCTAAGCAGCTATCTCTTTTAAGCCTTAGTGATTTCAAAGAAATGCTTGATGCCACATTTTGCCCACCACAACCAGCCTAATTCATAGGTCTTTATGCACTAAGATAAATAATGAACAACATTAGAAGAGGCAAGAGTCAATAGAATCAAGCTTACAAAACATCCATCATAAAAATCCAGTGATTATAAATCATCTTGTAGAATTTCAGAATGAACTACACTATACCCTTACCAAGTCACAGAGGTGAGCTCTGAACACTGGTATTTACAGCATAACCCAGGAATTCCCTTCTTTGAGATCAGTCTTTACTCCATCCAGTTTCTCTCCACTCAAAACTCACGAGTTTGAGTCCGTATACATGTTGACCCTAACACACTATTTCCAAAATGTGTTTCAACGATTATTTGATCCATAAATTGTCCTGGCATGGGGTGGTTAAATAATTTTGGTCCACGCTGCCTACTGTAACCCCTTCTTAGAGATTTAAAATGTTAATTAGCATATTAAAGAATCTGCAAAGTACTACAATAGAGAAAATGTATAACTCTTTTGAGCTCAGCAATTACCAAATTAATTTGCTCATAGAATCATTTCTCCCCCTACAGACCTATTTGTACCCTCTCATGCCAACATTTCACCCTTTGAGGGCTGCTAGCTTTGTCAATACTGATCATGTTTACATGTTTGTGTACTCTCCTGGGAGGACATCCTGCTCAGGCTTCCTCTTTGTGAAGCCCAACTATAAATGCAGCACACAATCTACCTCTCCCACCTCTGCCATCCCACTAACACCTTCACACTCCCTTCAGGGAGGGCTCTGCCATATACCCACCATGATCAGCCCTCTCTCTATGACGAAGAGTGAAAATGCTGTTAAATCCTTGTTGGACACATTCTGTCCTTCATTGGGGGACATCTTGATACCCATTCTTTAGGGAGCCTCACAACATTTTCTGTCCAACACAACTTTAAGTCCCCTGCCTATACACCTCCCACCTCTAACTATAGCTCAGAAAGCTGCTCCTCTTTAGGCTCTTGGGGTTTCAGAGTGGTTGGCCTGGTCATCATGATTTTCATATGTGAGCTGGCCTCAGCATCCCCTGGAAGGCCTGTTAAAACACCAATTTATGGGGCCAACCCTTGAGTCTCAGTCAGCAAGGCTGGGTGTAGAACGATGATTTGGATTTCCAACAAATTCCCAGGTTATGCCAATTTCAGGAGCCATATTTTGAGAACCATTGATCTATACAAACAGTGCCATATACAGAATAGCCTTGTCTTAAAGAGGGTTGCAGCAACCCTAATTTAAGACCAGTACATATAATTTTAAAAAACTGAAAGACAAAAGCACAATCTCTTGATTATCAAGACAAGTAATCAGGGGTACACTGGAATGCCAGCACCCTAATGTAGCACAGAAAGAAATAAAATAAAACCCTGATATATATACTTGAGGCCAGGTGCATGAAATTTGTGCACTGGAGGGGTGTCCCTCAGCCTAGCCTGCACCCTCTCCAATCTGGGATCCTTCTAACAATTTGGAACTGCTGGTTCCTAGCCACTTGCCTGCCTGCCTGCCTGATTGCCCTTAATTGCTTCTGCCTGCCGGCCTGATCACCCCCTAACCACTCCCCTGCTGGCCTGATTGATGCCTAACTGCTCCCCTGCAAGCCTGATCACCCTCAACTGCCCTCCTCTGCTGGCCCAATGGCCCCCAACTGCCCTCCCTTGCCAGCCTGATGGACCCAACTGCCCTCCCCTGCCAGCCTGATGGACCCCAACTGCCCTCCCCTGCTGGCCATCTTGTGGTGGCCATCTTGTGGTGGCCATCTTGTGGTGGTCATCTTGTGGTGGCCATCTTTTGACAATGTGAGGGCAGCCATCTTGTGATGACGTGAGGGCGTGAGGTCCACCTAGGCTTTTATTAATATAGATATGAATTTTTGTGAGTTTATTTGAGCCAAACTGTTGACAATTGCTAGGAAGCAGAATCTCAACATATTGAGATAATGCTACAAAGAATGGAAGTTTTTCACCTTGTTTTATACATCACAATGAAAGGAGGAGACCCTATTATAATTTTAATCTAACAGGTTAGGAAAGAAATTAAACTTTGTGAATGTTATTGGTATGGTTAACTAGTTGTGCTGTGGGGTAAGGGAAACAGACTTATATAACACACAGGGACTGATAATGTATTCATTTTTAGAGAGCATTTTATTAATTACTAGAGGCCCAGTGCACAAGCTGGGGGTGTCCCTCAGCCCAGCTTGCATGCTCTCCAGTCTGGGATCCCTCTCACAATCTGGGACTGCTGGCTCCTAACCACTCACCTGCCTGCCAGGCTGATAGCCCCCTAACCACTCCTCTGCCGGCCTGATTGATGCTTAACTGCTCCCCTGCCAGCCTGATCATCCATAACTGCCCTCCCCTGCCAGCCCAATTGCCCCCACTGTCTTCTCCTGTGGGGCTGAGGGGACTAGGGGACTCCGGCTGGATGAGGCAGGGCTGAGGGGACTGGGCGCTGCCATCTTGTGGATGTGGGTGCCACCATCTTGTGAGGGTGTGGCAGTCAATTAGCATATTCCCTCTTTACTAGATAGGAAGTTACTGGTTCCATTGCTAAAACAGCCAAAAATATCAATGGCTTTTTAAAAAATATATTTTTTATTGATTTCAGAGAGGAAAGGAGAGGGAGATAGAAACATCAATGATGAGAGAGAATCATTGATTGGCTACCTCCTGTATGCCCCCTATTGGGGATCGAACCCACAACCAGGTCATATGCCCTTGACTGGAATGGAACCTTGGACCCTTTGTTCGGCAGGCTGACACTCTATCCACTGAGCCAAACTGGCTAGGGCTATCAATGACTTTTTTAAAAGTTTATTTCTAACTACCCTCTCAGCATGGGCCTGAACTTCACAGGGTTGAAATAGCAGCCCTGTGGAGTGGAACATCCATGAGTGTTGCCCTGCTATTCTGAGCAGGAGGTTTACCTCTTGTGAGTCAGGATAGCTGCTTCAGCTTTTCCAGAAAGTGGAGAAGAGATGGGAGGGCATATTCCTTTTCTATTTAAGTGGCATTCATCAGTTTCCTTGTATTCCATTAGCCAGAACCTTATAAAATGATCAAATTAGCTGCACGGAAGACCAGTCTATGCATTCTTCTCATCCAGCCAAAGCTTATATATTTTTTTATTGGCAAAGTACAGACATTGAGGGGCAGCCAGCAGTCTCCAAAATGTGTACTGTAATGTGCTGTGGTTTGCATGTTCCTGGATAATTATATTTACAGGTGGCATGATCTCATGTCCACTTTGCTAACACTCAGAAAGTAAACAAGCAGTTTAAGTAGGGTTTCTACAAAGAAATGACTGAAGTGAATGCCAGGAACACCAGCACCTGGGAACAAGGAAATGACAGATGATTGCCAGTTAATACCACTGAACCTAGCCATAAGAGATTTTGAACAGGTTTAAGAGAGCCCATCTTTATAAACATGAGGATGCAGGTAAAGAGTTGGATACAATAAAAAGGAGAGGAGTCCTTGCACAGGGATGTGGAAAGATAGCAAAAAGGACAACTGATTACGTCCAAATGTGGACCTTGCTCTAAAAGGTGCAGCCTTGATAAATGAAGAATCTTGATTCATAGGCACATGACTTGGTGTTTAGTGTTGAAACTGAGGGCGTCATCACACTACAAAGCCCCTTATCCTTTTGGGGCTCAACTTCTTCAGGTGCCCCTTCAGTGGTGTCACCTACCTCACAGTGTGGGTCCAGATCAAACAGCATCATGTACACAAAAACCACATTGAAAACTACCAATGCCAAACTTTCATTGAAGAACAGTAGGACTTGGATAGGAAGAAATTTTGGGGGAATTATTTCAGGTGGAACTGAAGAACTAATATGTGAGAGCAATTATTAGAGAACTCACATTTATTTTACACCCCGATCATTCAGACACTGGGCATTCAGTATCTCCTTTAACCCTTACCACAACTCTGGGGGTAGCGTTTATACCTATTTTACAGATAATAAAACTGAGGCTCACTGATATTTCCTAATCGCTCCAAGGTTACATGGTTAGAATGTGGCAATGCATACAGTCAAACCAATGTCTCTTCAACTTCCAAAATCTAGGAGCTAGCCCAGCCTCAGTGGAGCTACAAGCCTATCTCACTGGGTGCATGTGTATCACAAAGTACACTAGAACTGGATGGAAGGGATGACATAATGAAATAATGTGGGGATCTAGGGCTTTCACCTGATGCTTGGGAAATCAACCTATTGTATCCGGTTCTTGGCAGGACACATCTGTCTGTGTCAAGGAAATCATCTGCTGGGGACATGTGTGACAGCCTGCAGAAGAAAGAATTCAGTCGGGCCAAGAACAGTCTTTGGAAAGGGACCCAAACACATTGATAAGGACTCACCTTGAACATAGGTGTCTGTTTCAGCCAAAGTTGAGTTGTTTGGTGTTGGGCACCAGGAGAAGGATGCACCCATTTCAAACTATCTGCTTATCAGATAAGTTTCTCAGGGACGGAAAGTGGTATAGTCATAGAAGCACGCTCAACTTAACTACTGAGTCATGGATGAGATATTTACAGAACATCATCCGTATAAAAGTTGCTATTCTAGATTCTGACGATTAAAGCAAGCAATAAACACAGCTCAGGCCATCAAATGGGAAGTGGGGGAGAGCAATAAAATGATGATTCCAATGCACTCTGACAAGCTACAGCAGAGAAAAGCTCAGACCATTTTTGGAACAAACCAGAGCGTATCTTCTCCTTCCCCAGTATTAGCATCCAAGGGGTTTGGGACCATTGCTTGCACTTTAAATGCCCAGATCACCATGTGAAGGAAGACAGGTCAACATTGTATCTGAGATTGGGGTGGTTCCCACCCATGAGCTATGATGTACAAGTACTGACATGCACTGGGTAAATTTCCTTTATAATTTAGAATGTGGCCACTGGCAGTTTTATGTCCCTGACAGTCAACCAATGTCAACAGGATTTCATGGTGAATTTACGGTAGCAGGCTCTGGGTCCTGGGTTAATAGGCCTCTGCCTCTGTAATAAGGGCCCATTAAAATAAGGGAGGAGGGAGGACCTTCTAAACACAGCCTGACAGACACTCAAGCTCAGTCACTGTGAGCTCTGGGGTATTAAATGGTTTCCTGGCTCAGGGGTCATGTTACAGGTGCTATTTCCTTCCAGAGCAGCCCGTGATCTCATCTCACTAAGTCATCCACCCAAACCGGCAGCTAGGAATCATTATACCAGGAGCAGATCACTCACAGATCTCTGGGGAAGATTCTTCAGTGATGCTTGATGTTTGACAAAATATTGCAAAATAAAGCAGTACCTCTGAAATTAGAAAAATCACAGCTGTCACGTCTCCAGCCACTGGGATCAAGAGATGGGAACTGACTTCATTGGTGAGGGTCATGATTGCCACTAACAGCTTGCAGCAGAAGGACGACACAGCAAACACAAGATCAACATGTGCATGTAATTTAAACAATGTATGCTTTTGCAGGTAGTTAAAATGCTGGACATGATTCTAAGACTCATTTATTCTATTTAATCTTTTTTGAAAGAAATATCATTATCCCCATTTAACAGCTAAGGAAGCACATTGAAAAAGAATGTATACTTTTGCCCCCCAATCAAAGAGCATAACGAGGTCTTGAGTCCAAGTCTGGGCCCTTCATTCATTCTTACAGGTCCTTCTTCAAACCCCAGTTTTTATTTGTTTGTGGTGTTTTGGGGTTTTGTTTGTTTGTTTTGTGTGTGTTTTTTTTAGCTCTAGAAGGTTTTACTTTAGATCTTCTCATGGCCAATTTTCCTGAAGAGAGTTGTAATCACATAAAGTTACTGAAAACCATCGTTCAAATCACTGCTCTGAATGGAAAGACAAGCATCCACCTCCCCCATCTCTGTCCCTGGGGGAGAAAAATATTCTTTGGATATTGACAAGCAGCATTCACTGAATAACCCCCTGTTAAATGTCATAGTCAAAGACAACTTTAATAAAGAGAAAAACCTGACCACATTGCTCATGGCGAGAGGGAGAAAGAGTGTCCACATCCCCTTATCTGAAACTTGAGGAGCTAAACAGGCATTAGGGTTTTCCAGATTTTATGATCCCCAACGTTATGCAGCTCCCTCAGTAGAACATGGGGCAGCAACACATAAGCAAACACATGAATCTCTCTGAGTGAAACCATGAAAATTCGCACCACATGAAAACCCAAAGGCTATAAACTAACTCCCTCCCTTAAGTTCAGGTGAGGTCAGAGGTGCTATCAAATGAGTTTAAGAAAATTACATTTTTTTCGAGTTTTAATTTTCACCCCAAGACATCTGTTTAATTCTCAGAAACATTTTCTGGTGGAAACATCATTCTTCCTAGCGACTGCTTGTTGTCCTTTTGGCATCAGAAGTTCAAGTTCCTTGCCCACCACTTTTACGTCTTGTTTGTTTTAAGGTTAGGCCAAGAATGCAGATGCCGTGCCTCCTATTCTGGTGAGCATTTCCATGCAGCAAAGGACAGAGCAGAAAGTTAGAGCCACACAGACCTGGGTTCTATTACCCTCCTGAGCCGCCTGGAACCACCGATACGGTGTCCACCCCCAGATCCTACATCTCCAAAAGCACTGATGCTCAAGTTGGGAGATGGTGGTGTAGCAGGGTTCCCTGGTGTCCCTTCTGAGTGGCCTTGCTCTTTCCCACCTTACCTCTCTCTTAACACTGCCCTACCTCCTTTACCTGTGAAGGTTGTGACCCTGCAAATGCCTGAGTGCCACATTCCATCATTATAATCTAGATAGGCCTTTCAATGTTCATAAAATTTCCTCTTCTTTCACTTTTACCTGTTTTCCTGGTTCCTGCGCATAGAAAGAATCTGAGAAAAGCATTGGCTCATTGATCTATCAGAAACCTAGGGCTTGTGTTCCCCCCTCCGCCCGCCCCCCATAATTGTCCAAAATGTGACCTTGACTATGTCAAAAAGTAAAAAACAAACAAACGGAAAACCTACTGACTGTGGCAGTCATCTGTTTTAGCAGATGGGGGCATTATGTGCCCTCCTTACTTTCAAAGAGACCACACCTCACAAAGCACATGATTGAAACATAAAAGGTTCCACAGAAATATGGCATGTTCTCCTTCATTTGCTCACATAATAAACACTTGTCTTCTGTATAAAAATTTGTGTGCTAGGGCCTATGAAGTTATTACACTGAAATTTATTTTTGTATTATGGAGACAATATAATATTACAGCAAATCTTAATTACAGACAAAAAAATAAAATTGAACACACTAATAATTTCTAGTCTATTTCTTTTCAGTGTCTCATATATATTTATTCCTATGGATGCTTTTAACTAATATTTTTTAACCAGAGAGGATACATATTGCTGACTTTTTAATGCTTCTTTAAAAGCATTTTCCATGTTACTGTAAATTATTTTCAATAAATGTAGCACAGTTGTTGAGGGTGGGCATTCTGAAGGCAGACTTATATGGACTGAATGTGTTTACCCAAAATTCATATGTTGAAGCCCCAACCCCAGTGTGATGGTATTTGGGTGGTATTTGGAATTGAAGCCTTTGAGAAGTAATTAGGTTTGGGTGAGGTCCTGAGGGAAGGCTCCCCTGATGAGATTAGAGTTTCTACAAGGAGAGAGAAGCCAGATCTGTTTCTCTCTGTTTGCCCTGTGAAAATATAGCAAGAAAACAACAATCTGCAAGCCAGCAATTGGGTCTCACTAGGAACTGAATTGGCTGGCACTTGGACCTTAAACTTCGCAGCCTTCAGAAGAGTGAGGAATAAATGTCTAAGCCTCCAGTCTATGGTGTTTTGTTACGGTGGCCTGAGCTAAGACAGACTGAGAACCTTGTGAACTTGGTCCAGTTACATAACTTTTCTGTGCTCTGATTTCCTCAACTATAAAACGAAGATAGTGATAGCAGCTATCTCAGTTATTATTACAATGATTAAATGTGCATATAGCTCTTAGCACTGTGCCAGCCAGCAAGCAAACATCAAATGGATGGGAGACTTTTCTACTCCTTAAAATAATCTCATTTTATATAGTTTACACTTATTGAGTGCTAGGCTCCATTACAAGGGTGTGGCATTTACTAACTCAGTTCATCTTTTTCACAACCTATGTGGTGAGAACTGTTATCAACCCCATTGTACAAAAGTGGAGACTGAACCTCAGAGAGGCTAGCCTGTTCAAGGTTAGTCTCATGGCAGAATTAAGTGGCTAAATGTTCAATCCCTGTTTCTCTGATTCCAAAATGCATTTTGTTGTGTTCAACACTCTTTGTAGACTGTAGAATGGTCTAGATGCACTGCAATTCCAGCCTGTTGATTCCTGACTCTACATAATATATTCTCCAAAGAAACAAAACCAATATGCTAAGTGTTTGTGTAAACACTCACATACACAGAGGGCTGGGGGAGGGGGGAGGGAAAAGTAGAAGAGAGATTTAAGAAATATTTATTTTAAAAGTTGCTTCACAAAAAAAAAAAAAAAAGAATTGGCTCACATGATTGTGGAGAATAGCAAGGTCTGTAGTGTTGATCAGCAGGCAGAGATCCAAGAAGAGCCACGGTTGCAACTTAAGTCTGAAGGTCATTTACTGTCAAAATTTCCTCTTGCTCTTGGGAGGTCAATCTTTTTTTCTATTTTTTTTCTATTTAGGCCTTCAACTAATTGGATGAGGCCCACCACATTATAGAGGGTAATCTGCTTTCATCAAATTCAACTGATTTAAAGGTTAATTGCATTCAAAAACACCCACACAGAAGCATCCACAATAATCTTTGACCATGCATCTAGACCCCATGGCCCAGCCAAGTTCACATATAAAACTAGCCATCACACTATCAAGATAGAAGCTAATAATAAACTTGAGTCACAAATTATTAATAGAAAAATAAGTGTTTTAGAGGAAAAATCAGAAATGATGAAATAGACGGTGAATATATGTCCTAATTGCTTTGTTTATCACTGCATTGAAGATGGAAAAAATAAAATCATGCATTCACCAGAAAAAGAATAATGGCAAAGAAAATCATTCTTTTGTGCAAATATAAAATCTTAATAGACATGGTGCCTTTCGTTAACAAAAGGTTAGTGGCAGGTGTGGATGAGTAGCAGCAGGGAGTCTACTCTCCCCTGTCTTTGTGGAATCAGAGTGACCTGGATACCCCACTGCAGTGTCTTAGCCCAGCAGGCTCAATACGAAGGTGGAGTAGGGAAGGCAAGTCCTCCATTCAATTGGCACCAAGGTGGATTGAGGTATACACAATGCAGTCTCGAGGGCTTGCAGCCAGGGCTAGGATTCATTGCACCGTGACAAGTTCAAGAAAGGAACTTTTCAGCATAAGCAGAGTCACAGGTTTCCTGATGATTTCCATAGAAACCCAGTACTGGTCACCAAACCCCAGAATGAATCCCTGGGTTCAAATATCATGAGAAGACTTGGTGGTCTTTTACCTTTGAAGATCAACTAAGAATCATTCAATTAATAGGATGAACAGCAGAATCCAGGTGGTTGGAAAGGGGATCCTGAGGAACCTAAATAGCTGTAGGGGCTCAAATTTCTTTAGATAACAGGAGACAGGGCTTCTTCTGAAAGCTCTTTCAAGATAGAAGCATTTTTTAGAAAAAAAGCCTATAGTATGATGCATGTTGGGATATGTATAGTATCAAGGAATCCCAGGTATAACTGTACTTTGTAGGGTTGCTATTTGAGCCAAATTTCCAGTAGAATATGAGTATAGTACTGGATACACCTGTTGCTGTGAAAAAAAAATCTGACTCATCTCTCTGTAGTATGGGAAAGGCTTCAGAGATTTGAAATGATTTAGCATAACTTCTGAAATGCAGGGCCATTCCTATGTAAATGTATTCTCAATACAACTGAGCAAGCTACAGGCACATGACACTCCAGACTTTCCTGAAGCTTTGGGGACATTCCACTCAAGACTTACCTGTACAATCACAGTTCTATTCAGGTGTCCTATACATGATTGAAACATTCCAATGAAACATTCTAGATATTTTAAATTGTTGGAAACCAAAAATAGCTTTTATAGGAAAAAAAGAATGACTGGAAGTACCCAATATATACAACTTTATTTGATCTTCATAACTTTATTTGACATAGAAGTTATCACTCCCACAGTTTTAGGTAGTTTACCTAAAGTGGCTTAGGACGTATTATAAGTAAATTGAAGAGGTGAAATTCATAATCAGAAGTATTCCTCAATAAATGAATGAAAGAATGAGTAGATAAATGGATGGATAGATAAGTGAATGGATGGGTGAATGGGTTGGTGACTTCCCAGTTATTTGCTTTAATTTTAGTGACCATTTTTTAAAAAAACGTGACACCTTCTTTGACTCTAGCTAAAGAGGGGGAAAAAGAAATACTAAATACGTGTTCAAAACAAATCTTGGAAGCCATAGAATCTTTATAAATGTATTGACTGTCAAATTTTATAGCTAAACTGGCCAGCTATATAAAGGAGAGAGTGCAATAATATAGACATTGGAAAGAAACTATTTATTTCTGTGAGTTGCAAGTGACCATATAACTCAAAAGTAATGCTGAAGTCTGTATATTCCAGGAGATTCATGCTGTACTGTATCATGGAGAATGGCTCATAATTCATTTGCTGGGCTTCCTTTGGTATGCCCAACCTGAACATTTCAGCATACAATTTATTTTCTCTTTGCAGAAATGGAAATGCAACCATGATTTTCTGGCAGCAGATTTGTCTGTCTTGGAATAACAATGCCTCAAGAAGTGTTTGTACACTTGGCTCTCTTTGACAAACACCAAAGTGATAGGCAGGCAACAGGGACTCATGCACTGATGTCACTCCACCACTCCACCCTGTTTCCAGTCTCCCCTAAGTCCAATGGTTACATTGTTACACATCAGGGCCCCTAAACCACACCAAAAATAAGGTATGTTCATATTTTATAAAACATAGAAGTAAATAATTATATAGAAAGACTAGTAATATAGAGTAGCCAAAACAAAAAAATAAAATAATTTCAAAGCCCACTACTAATAGTAACTATTTTTAACAAATTAATAAATGTATTGTTATATTTATACTAGAGGCCCGGTGCACGGATTTGTTTACTGGTGGGGTCCCTCAGCCTGGCCTGTGCCCTCTCGCAATCCAGGTCTCCTCAGGGGATGTCTGCAGGTCAGGCCGAGGGACCACACTGGTGCACAAATCTGTGCACCGGGCCTCTAGTATGCATATAAGATCTTTGGTTAATCTCCTCTCACCCTCCCCTTTCCCCCTTTCCCTCTGGGATTCATCAGTCTGTTCCATGTTTCCATGCATGTGCATTGAGCATCTGCTCCCTGGTGGTCAGTGTGTGTCATAGCTACCGGTCAAATGGTTGGATGGTCACTTAGGGTTTTATATATATAGATAGTAGGGGCTGCATAAACTCTTTTCTAGCTTAGTATATATGAGTTTGCTTGGTGCAAGGCCCTGTCCACCTGGCCCAAATGATAAAGGAGGACCCTGGGAGCTGGATCACCACCTCCAGGTGTAAAGCTTCCACTGAGTTGACAGGTGCTCTGATGCAGTGAGGCAAGGACTCCACATGAGGCAGTCAAACCTGGGCTGATCTCCTGACACTGCTGGTCCTTCCTCCTGCTTGCCATGAGCTAAGACAACTTGGGGAAGATCATAATAATGTTCTTCCTATAGTTTAATGGCACTCCACCCAATAAGTATACCATAATTTATTTTAATAATACCCTTTTTGTATAGGTAACTTCCATTTTTTTAAATAGTCACATACATTCTACATTTGAAAATTATTTGTGAAATGAATTAAGGAGTTTCAAATTTATATAATTCTAGTGTTAGCTATAGTGACCTAGTCTCCCATGATTTTAAAAACAATTGGCCTCAAACATTATATTTCATGACATTTGGGAAGTCAAGGACTCTTCCCCCAACAAATGTCTGCAAATTCTTAGGGTGCCAAACTTCTCAATTTTGTAACTCTTCCTGAGGCTTTCCCTTGTGTCTCTTCTCATCATCTTGGATGTGCTTTCTTCATTCTATAATAATTTCCTAGGTAGGGAATGCAGGTCTAATTCTGGGTTTTAGTAGATACAAACAACTCAAATGACTTTTACAAGGCCTCTGTGTATGTAGCCTGCTCTACCAGAAATTTGGCAAGAGAGAAGGATTCATAAGCCAGCATCATGGTGGATATTGAGTGTTAGGGCTGTTTCTTTCCAGACAGCCCTATAGAGACATCTGGATCTCATGACCAAGTTATTTCCGTAGCTGAGCTGTGCCACTCCAGACCCTCATGTTCTTCTGGTTCTTCCTGCCACCTGTCCTCTGGGAATCCAACATTTCAAATTGGGGCTATTTTCTTGTGCATACCAAGTTGCCTCTTCTTTGTTCTGAAAGCTGTTGTTGATACTATGTTTTTTATTACTTTTTATTAAATTCATTGGGGTGAAATTGATTAACAATATTTATAGGTTCCAAGTACATGACTCTATGATACAACATTTAAATGGCTGATCATCAACTCTTTTCTATATAAAGGTATTCTACTTGTAAGAGGAACTCCAGTTCCCTTTCTCAGGATGACATATTACCAATTTTGCTTGTATATTAACTAACAGGAAAACTGAGGGGAGAGGATCAATATTCATATCAGGAAAGCATACATATTTCTTCCTTAATGGCCTGAGCCACCCTCTTATCCCTTTCTCCTGTGGTGCAGGTCCCACAGGGGAGTTTTACTTTGTCTTTGAAGCTGCCCCCACCTGAGTTCTTCCTCTAAGCCTTGTTGGAAAACAACAGGATAAGGTCATAAAAACTAACCTTTCTTGCCACTTCTTAAGACACCAATACGAACCATTTCCGCTTTCTTACAAATATTTTCGATCAAGCAAGCAGGCATATAGACTTTGTAATCATTGAAGACTGAATAAAAAGGTTCAAAAAATGACGAAGTCCTCTAGGTCATGTTTTCTCTCTGATGTCCCTGACTTGCTTTGGAGATGATTAGTGGCCCCGGCTTGGAGTCCTATTTTCATTCTCTGTCCCTTGCAGTAGAGTTCATTCTACCTGTCTTTTTTATTTTAAAACCTTGTCATCTCCTTTAAAGGCCTCTCTTTCTAGAGCATGGGCCCCAGACAGCAGAACAGAACAAAGGGTAACTCTCATGTCAGAGTCTGCAGGGTTTGGCAATGAGAAAAAAATGAATTGAAATCATAGTAAAATAGAAAGTGCTTAACCATACGTAACCTTTTTATTCTCACCTGCAAAATGAAGCTAGTTATATGGTGTAATAATGTAAATTTTAAAAACTTACATGGTTTTTGTTATTTAGAAGTTCTTTTTTAAAACAGAATATCATTATATTTAATACGCAACTTCAATACAACCAAAAAGTCAAATAATAACAAAAAAAAACGTAGTATTTCATTTGCAATGCATGGGAATGGTTAACATCTTTCATCAGAAACAAGTGCTTAGAAACCAGTAACAGAGACATTACAATTCAAGGAAGCTGGAAAACAAGAAAAAAGAAATAATACAAACGATGATTAAGGATTAAGCATGTGTGGTGATCGCACTGAACAATGACAGAAGAATAATTCCTCCACAATATCATACTGTCACGGAATAAAAACACTGACATCTAATGACTCTTGGCATTGGAGTAAAAGGAATACCTGGCTTTCTTATAGCTCTGTTTTACTTACATGACCTTGAGCAAATTATATAACATCTCATGTATCACCTTCCCCATCTGTCAAATGGGAATTAGAATATATGCAGTGGAGATTCATGAATATGCATGGACATCCAGTGAATTGTCCAATTCTTAAGTCTTCAGGTAAAATTTGCTTGAGATTTATGTCATGCACTATGAGACACCCATCCACACATGAGGTAGCCATTCCGGGACGTTCATGGGGTGCAGTGAGGGTGGGGAAACAAATGCTTTCCCAGTTACATTTATTCCCAAACCTCATTGAGTGAGTTTCATCAATCCATGATCTGATTGTCCCTTTCCACACTGTTCAATCTCCAATCTAAAGATGTTAACCATTCCTGTCCTTTTTCTATGACATCCCCTGTCCTGACAAAATCTTACTCAACAATGTTTGTGGGTACGTTGCTGACTTCGTTGACCTTGGAGAGCCATAGGGAAGGCATTACTCAGAGCCTCAAGGCTCCATTCACTATCTGTGAAAGGCAGTCGTCTCCGCCCCCCCCTTTTTCAGTCTCTCTCCCACGTCCACCCATAACCTACAAAAAGCTCAATTCTGTTTGTTTTTCTTGTCCATTTATTGCTTTCGGGTTTGTATGCCACATTGGAGTGAAATCATATGGTTCTTAACTTTTTCTGTCTGACTTATGTTGCTTAAATGATATTCTCAATATCCATCCATGTTGTCACAAACCGCAATATTTCATCTTTTCTTATGGCTGAGTAGTATTCCATTGGGTGTATTCCATAAATACAGACAACAGTATGGTGATTAGCAGAGGGAAGGAGAAGAGGGCGTAGCAAAGGTTGAAGGGGGTCAAATATATGGTGATAGAAGATTTGATTTTGGGCGATGAACAATATACAGGGCAATATACAGATGATATATCATAGAATTGAATACTTGCAACCTATATAATGTTATTAACCAATATCTCCCTAATAAATTTAATCTCAAAAAAAATAAATTTCTAAAAAAGCAAAAATTTTCCTCTCATTAATATGCTTCCATATGTGATGGACCATCTTGTTCTGGGCTTGTCCTTCAGAGGTCTATAGCTCTGGAAGATTCCAAATTTCCTTCCCTTTTCTTCTGCTCCCCTCCCCCCCCCATCTCTGCTAAGGAAGTGGGTAGAAAGATTTTTGTTGTTACTATTACGCCTTCTCCCTGAAGGGCAGAAGAAACTACAGCCATCTTAAGCTTGGTAAGCTCCTAATGGGTTTTGGAGGTGAGGGGAAGGCACAGGCGATGATGTGGATGGAAGGGATGGTCAGGTCAGAAGGAACATGAAAAAGATTGAAGATCAAGCCGAAACCGGGTTGGCTCAGTGGATAGAGCGTCAGCCTGCGGACTGAAAGGTCCCAGGTTCGATTCGGGTCAAGGGCATGTACCTGGGTTGCGGGCACATCCCCAGTAGGGGGCGTGCAGGAGGCAGCTGATCGATGTTTCGCTCTCATCGATGTTTCTAACTCTCTATCTCTCTCCCTTCCTCTCTGTAAAAAAAATCAATAAAATATATTAAAAAAAAAGATTGAAGATCAAGTGTACCATGGATATAACAAAAGGCGTATTCGCAGGCCAGGCAATCGTATTCCTAAACACTCCTAATACCCAAGACCTAACTACTCTTATTCTGTGCTAATGGGAAGCATGAACACTTCTACTCTCTAAGACCAGATAACTGTCCCCATGCCCTTCACTGCGGACCCATGGCCCCCTCAGTCTCATTCCTTCCATACCCCAGACACCTGTGAGTTGAGAGAGCATCTCTCTTGGAGGTAGAAACACAGCTGCAGGGAGGCAGTGATTTCAGGCAGCTTATTTTAGAAGCAGAAAGCGGCTTTCTGATGACAGGCTGGGTGGAGGGGGGTTGCATCTCATTGATTATGCTGGCAGATCCCCCTCTGCTGATCTGTTTAGTCATTTTATTTTCTGTTGAGGAGACAACAAAATGTTGGTGAGCAGCTGGTGGCAGAATTATGTTTTATGTATAAAATGTGGGAGAAAATCCTGGCCCAGTGCTATAATTGCCTGATTGGATGGGGATGGGAGAATGAGCTCTGCATTTATCTGTATTCAATATGCTTTCTCTCCTCCTGGTTTGGTATGCCCAAGGAT
Organism: Corynorhinus townsendii; assembly: GCA_026230045.1. Lineage (NCBI taxonomy): Eukaryota > Metazoa > Chordata > Mammalia > Chiroptera > Vespertilionidae > Corynorhinus > Corynorhinus townsendii. The sequence goes on along the minus strand of JAPDVU010000001.1, from coordinate 6,630,705 downwards.
AACGGGAATCAGCATGTAACACCTGGTGCACATTTCAGATGGGGGTGAGGGGAGTGCTCTGAACTTTATGTGAAAGTCAGAGTCGGCCTGGAGTCTAGAAAGACTATGAGCTCACCCAAGAAGTGGGTGAAGACAGCTGACATATTAATAGATGAACAGGCACATGATGGGCTGGGGAGAATGCCTAGCAATGGGGCTCCAGAGAACACACAGGTAGATGGGCAAAACCCAGTACAGAAGAAACTTTTACATCCAGGCCTGATTCCTTTTGTGAAGCATTGTGTCTGATAGCCATGACATGGATTTATTGGAGCAATAAGACAACAGTCTAATATATCACTTTGCTTTCGTCACTTGAGTTGTTGCTTCTTTTCTTTAATTTTATTTTTCAACTACAGTTTACATTCAATGCTATCTGCTAGATAACTTGCTAGATGCTGCAGTCACTATCTATTTGAATAAAATAAAGCAGGAAGAAATAGGTGCTAATTAGAAACAATGGCAATTTCTGCAGAACTCTCAGTGGAAGGAGCGATTGATTCTTCCTCCATTTCAGCAGCAAGAAACTCTTTCTAAAGGTTGGATTATTCAACCTCCACTATAGAGAATGGATGATATTTGGAATGGTGAGCCATCCTGGCCTAAGAGAGGAGGAGATAAAATCCTTCTTGTGAACTGACAAGTGGGATCAAGGATGAAGCTGAGAAAATACAGGGCCCACTTCAGCAACAGTGAACTGCCCACTGCAGCTGGGCTTGAAGTGGTTGGGAAGAAAGAAAACATCAGCTGGCGGGCAGTGGCTGGTGGTGAAGAGGCCTTGAAGGTTACCCTGCGGAGTGGACTGAATTCTCTTCAACACGGAATCCTCAGCCTCCAGAACTATGAGAAATAAATATGTGTCATTTAATTCACGCAATATGTGGTGTTTTGTGATGTCCGTCTGAGCTGACCAGTACACCTAGCTGCAGTGTGAAGGAAACCTGTATGTGAGCTGCTTTCATAGATCAGGAAAAAAACAGTGACCATCAGAACTAGGGCAAGGGAAGCTGGATAGGAGGAATAAGGCACTACAGTAAGGAATCCTTAATGGCATTCACCAGGACAATTATAAAGACGACTCAGCACATTCCATGAGTGAGAACAAAAGGTTTTCACCTCCTCACTTTAGTAAACCCCATCAGGCACACATTCATTCTTCTGAGTAGAATATGAACAAGAAAGGGTGAAGCTGTTTTAGTTAGTCCTTCTTTATCATCCCTTCCTCAGTTTACTCTTTTATTCAGATGAAATGCACCAATTTTCCAGCACACCAGCCTCTTGGAAACACCAGCAGGCATGTGAGGGGGCTGGGGAGCATTTGGTGCTCTATCTGAGTGGTTTTGGGATCTTCATGGACTCTCTTCCACTTGGGGAGCATTGTAAATAAGAGCAATGAAGGAGAGGAAGTGAGGGGGAAAGAATGATTAGCCCACATTTCCTAGGAGAAAGCCTGAGGCAAGGCAAGCATGTGGATGTTTCCTCTAGGAGGTGTAACTACAGGGGGTACAGAAAAAGGGAACAGAAAGTGAAGCTGGGAAGGATGGGAAGCAAATACCTGCTGGCCTCACTCCAAGAAGAAACACAGCCAGCACTCAGCATGAGGAACACTAACAGACAGGCATGCAGAAAGCCTCAGACATGCATGGAAGCCACGAATCCAACAGGAATCAATCCCCCCCAGCTCCCTTCTGTTTCCTGTCCCACACTGGTAATGGCTGCTTCTCAGAGAATTTAGCTCTGCTTCCCATTAACACCCTGGCATATGTCACCAGACACCTTTGGGCAGCTCTGGAAAGCCAGATTCCTTGTTCCGTCCTGAGTCATGTGCTCCATGTGGGGCCAGATGCAGGGTGAGGAGCCAAGGATTCCTGGCCGTGGCCTCCAGTGGGGAACTGTCTAGAAATTTCTAAGAGTTGGTCAAGGTATACCTTTGTAGTAGAGAAAGTAGTGAGGTTCTTGAGTTAGGTATGGTCCTGATAACAGTTGGTAGCACCCAAGAGATGATCCATGCAAGAAAGATACATAGTATTTAAGGAATATTTTACAGTGGATAAAATCTCTCATAGGCATCCTCTCTTTTGATTCTTACAAAGTCCAGTGGAATAAACCAGAGGGGCACTTCCTGAACTCCTAGAGCTTCCACATTTCCTTCCCTTTTTTGCAACATTCCTGGTTGTTTTCCATGTGTTAGAAAGTCAATGAAAAATGAAGAATGCCTACTAAGTTCCTTGAGGAAGGATTGGGCTTGACCCCACACTATGACTCTAAATCAATTAGGGATGCACATGTACCTGAAGAGGCTCTCGGGGCCCGGGAAGAGAACATGGTATGGACAGCTGACTCCAGCTATAACTGTAAGAGATCATTATCTAAAAAATACTGAAGCAAATATAGTACATTAGTATATGTTGGTTAAATACAAATCCCAAAATAACAGGGTTATTTGTTCAATTCCTGGTGATATTCCCAGTCTCCAGTTTGTTCATAATTGATAATACTGATTCAATTAAAATGTGAAATATAGGGTTCTATTGTAGTTTCTTGTCCTTTTCTGCATATTAATATTTTATTATTGTTGTTTTAAGATGAAATATATTACCAGATGAGATGGTCAACAAGAAGCAAAATGGAAGGATATTAGGAGATAAAATTTGACAGATTAATCAAGTGCTCCTCAACAAAGATAGACATTTTACTTTTGCTCTTCCTATCCTATCTAATAAAGAGGGAATATGCTAATTGACCATCATGCCCTCACAAAAGATGGTGGCACCCACAGCCAATAAGGAGGAAATATGCTAATTGACTGCCACACCCTCAAAGATGGCAGTGCTCACAGCCACAAGATGGTGGCGCCCAGTTTCCTCAGCCTTGCTGGGGCGGCAGGCGCACGGCATGGTTGGGCCTGCCCTCAGGCAGGTCTGGCTGCTCTGTGTGCCTGCCTCCGGAGTTCTCCAGTCCCTTCAGTCCCCCAGTTACCCTTGGCCAGCCCAAGGTTCAGGCAAACCTCAGATGGCAGCTGCCCAGCTGCCCAGGGCTGGCCTGAGGGGCAACCAAATGACTGAACAAGCAGGCTGCGTGGAGTGACCAGGCTGGCAGGGAGGTTAGTGAGAGATGAACAAACAACTGAACAGCAGGCTGTGTGGGGCAACCAGGCCAGCAGTGGGCTGTGAGGGGTGACCAGACTGACAGGAGGAGCAGTTGGGGTTGAACAGGCTGGTGGGGATGGCGGGGGAGGAAGTTGGGGGTAATTAGGCTGGCGGGGGGGGGGGCAGTGAGGGGTGACTAGGCCAGCGGGAGGGGGGCAGTTGGGGGTGACCAGGCTGGTGGGGGGTGGGCAGTTAGGAGTAACCAGGCCAGCAGGGAGGGGGCAATTGGAGGTGACCTGTCCAGCAGCAGAGAGCATTTAGGGGTAACCAGGCTGGTAGGGGGTGCAGTTAGGGGTGACCAGGCTGGGGGGGCAGTTACGAGCAACCAGGCCAGCAGTGAGGGGGCAATTGGGGGTGACCTGACCAGCAGCAGGGAGCAGTTAAGGGCAACCAGTCTGGCAGGCAGGTGAGCGATTAGGAGCCAGCAGTCCAGGATTGTGAGAGGGATGTCTGACTGCCAGTCTAGACAGGCAGTCGGATATCCCCCGAGGGGTCCCGGATTGGAAAGGGTGCAGGACCCCCTCCCCCCCATGCACAAATTTCAGGCACTGGGCCTCTAGTTTACAAATAAACAAATTATTCAGAAAAATCAAATACATGCAAACTTACTTGGTCAGAAAGTGAAAATGTGGGTCAGGGACTCAAACTAAGCACCAATAGGGTTAGTCAAATAGATATAGAGTTGAATTCTAACCTCACATACTTTCATGTGTGTGGGGATGGGAGGTGTTTATGGATATAAACGGGTTCAATAATATTCCTTCAGTTAAGTAAAAACAGTGTCTATGCCAGATCTCACTATTATATGCCAAATGCTATATTAAACATCATCTATTTTAATCCTCACATAAATTCCCTGAGATTGACAAATTTAAAAATGGTACATCCGAGATATTCTGTAACTTGACCAAGATCATGCAATTAATACATCACCAGAAATTCCAAGTGAGGTGGTCTGTAGAATTTCAAAGATCACTACCACCCACAACAAACCAAATGTGGAGAAGAGGTACTGTCTTAGACACAAAACCAGGTCTGTCTTACTCCAAAGCCATTCAGTCATATCTCTCTCCCTCCCTCTCTCTTCCTCTTCCTTCTTCTTTTTCCTCTCTCTCCCTCCTTCTCCTACTCTACTGGTCTTCCCCATCCTTTTCCCCCCTCCTCCTCCTCCTCCTCCTCCTCCTCCTCCTCCTCCTCCTCCTCCTCCTCCTCCTCCTCCTCCTCCTCCTCCTTCTTCTTCTTCTTCTTCTTCTTCTTCTTCTTCTTCTCTCTCTCTCTCTCTCTCTCTCTCTCTCTCTCTCTCTCTCTCTCTCTCTCTCTCTCTCTCTCTCCCCTCCCCTTCCTCCCTCCTTCCCTTCCTCCCTCCCTCCCTCCCCCTCTTCTGGACCATTGATCTGAAATCTTAAAATTGTTCTTCCCCATATAAACAAAGGCATTAACTCAGCATCTTTTCATCTTAGATTCATAGGGGGAAATGATCCTTAACTGTGCACCAGTCTTCACTCTCTGTTGTTAGCCTCTAAAACTTGTACACACTAGTTCACCAGTTGTTTCATAGGTCATATTAAGAAATTCTTAAGAATTTCAAATATGCTTTTCACAATGGTATAAAAATAATCACATTTTAGACACCAAACAAACAACCCTTCTCCAACCTGATTTTTTTTTTTTGCTTTTGCTTTATTAAAGTAGAAAGCCCAGCCAATTTGAATATTTTTAGAAAAAAATTGTAATGAGAATAAAGGCATTCACTTTATAGAGAAGTGTTTTGTATGTTTGTTTCTGTGGAGTCTTTTACCCACTAGAGCCAGTGGCATAAGGAGCCTGAGGAAAGAGCTTAAAGCAGACTTAAATATTTCATCTCCATCTTTACATCTCAGATGTCAGGAGACGTTTGGGGTGGCCCCACACATGAGTTCAGCAACCAGAGAAATCCCAAAGCTTGTCTTCCTTTCTCTCTTACATGTCATGGGATTTTCACTTGCTATTTATCTCCCAAATCCAACTCTTATACAGGAACTAAAACCCCATTATTCTTAAATGGCCTGGTTTGATGTCACACTGCAGTGAAGTCATTACTATTCTCTAGGGCAATTTTCTTCCTGGACTAATAGTGCTCCATTAGCATCTTTCAAAGCCACAGGAAAATCTGTTCTAGGAAAAGGGGGAGAGGTAGGTACAAGTGAAAAGCAGGATAAAATGAGTCCCACTGGTTTTATATAATCCTTTGCTGACACAGGATTTCTCAATTAGCCAGCCCCAGCCTCCCCATTTACTGCTGTCGAAGGACAGAGGTTTCGTCAAACTGGGGAGTAGGCTTGTTGTTTTTGTTGGCTCTGCCTGTCAGCAAACACACAGAAATGATCCTCAGAGATTCCCAAGCCATGAAGAGCCCAGATGTGATGGAGAAAACCAGTAAACTAAATGTAATTTCAAATAATGTGGAGTTCGCTCTGATTATATAACTAGAAGCCTGGTGCACAAAATTTCTGCACTCGGGGAGGAGGGCAGTCCCTCAGCCCGGCCTGCACCCTCTCAAAGTCCTGGACCCCTCACTCCTTACCACCTGCCTGCTCACTGCTCCTTAGCACTTGGCTTGCTGCTGAGGCAGGAGAGGCTGCCGCCACCACCACTGTGCTCACCAGCTGTGAGCCTGGCTTCTGTCTGAATGGCGTTCCCCCTGTGGGAGCACACCGACCACCAGAGGGCAGTTCCTGCATTGAGTGTCTGCCCCCTGGTGGTCAGTGTGCATCATAGCGACCAGTTGTTCCACTGTTCAGTCAATTTGCATATTAGCCTTTTATTATATAGGATAGAAACTATCATAAAACCTTGGTTTTTAAATCTATTACATATGTGTAACAAATATACATTCTTACCATCTGACAAGTGACAGTAATTCTAAATTGTATATGTATATTAATTTGCTTATGTATACATATAAATTGCATACGTACATAAAGTGTATGTGTATATACGTAGATGTGTGTACACACACAGACACACACCTCAGAACTAAACGTTTCCTTGTGTTTTTTACATCTCCTGTTCTTCCTTTATTTATATGGCACTGGTTCTTCAGCAGCTGTTTTATTGATGAGTTACTGGGTAGAGCACACAGAGATAAGATAAATGTGGACTATTAAGAGCTGGGGGATACTTGCTGAAGAAGCATAATATATCTTGGGGAGTACAAGTGTTACTAAGAGGGAAGCTCTAGCTATCTGGGTTCTTAGAGTTTTATATACTTTCAGAGACCATGAATGCAAACACTCAGCAATAATGATTGAACCTCACTTTTTAATTATTTTTAGATTTTTGGACTGCAATATCTTCTGATGGCTGCTGCATCCTGCAGAGAAGAATCATTAAGTAGCATCCCAGCTTAATGGGAGTGTATATATATTAATAAGCAGATGCATAAGTATACACACCCAGATTACAGATTCAATTCAAGAGCGATATCTACTAATGGTGGCAAATTAGTGATCTCCATGCTAACAGGACTATTTTCCTAAACAGGATTATGTGAATAAATAACATATTCATTGTCTTTGAAAACAATGCAGTGAATAAAAATGATATTGTATCTTATGAAATATTCTCATAAGTTTATTTCAAGTGAGATCAACAACCGTTATCTCAAGAAACAAACTCTTGTAACCAAGTTATTGCTTTGACATATAATATTATGGAAAAGACTGCAGGATTTAGAGTTGGAACACGTGCCTTCTAATTTTATTTTATCACTTACTGGTTGTATGACCTTGGACAAGTGACTTAGTCCCTCTGTACCTCATCCTCCTCATCTGTGAGGCTAACTGTACCAACGCCTCAGGGTTAATTAGAGCATTGAATGAAGTAATGCACCTAAAGCACTTAGAACATGAGCCAGTGTATAATAAGTGCCGAATAAATGTTAACTGCCATCTAACCCAGAGCAACTGACCTAGTTCCACTATCCATTCAAAAAAAAAATGATCTTCCATCCTGCATAGGATGCTTGTAACAGTTAGAGCACATATATTTTCCAAGTTCCTAGAACAGTGTCTGACATATTATGGATATCTGTCCACAATGGCACTTTTCTGTTGCTTATTGATATAAATTATATAGACTGGGAAAAAGTGTCAACTTTATGCCTCAAATACATGCAGCACCTTACAAATTACAGGCAACTTAACATGTGACATTATTTAATCCCTTTAAATGTCTTGTCATGTGCACATTACTAGCCCTTTGAAACGGTGAGACTCGGAGTGTTTAAATGACTTTCCTGAGGTTATGCAACAGTAAATTGAAACTATGAGAGAAGTAGATTTTTCAGCCCTGATTCTTTATGACGCTATTCAGTCTTTCCAGGATCCCCAAATTAGGGATTATTATCTGCTGGGATGCAGAAAGCAAAGTCCAACACCCACAGCTACTGAAAGGCCAGAGCCAGTCTGTGTGCCTCGGTCTGCCTACAGATTCAGGGAATTGATTCTCTTCATAAACGACAGATCATCATGTACTCACATAAGAGTTATCCTTTTAGGACTGTCCATGTTAAAAACAAGGAGAATAGAATCTATTAGCTTCATGCATCAAGTATGGGAAAGGATACTACATCTGTGAGGTTTAAGTCAACACATATTCCCATCTCCCATTTCCTTCTACTGCCCTAAATTTGTGTGAGTTTTACTAAGATTTTTTTTAAAAAAGGATAGGAAAGAAGGAAGGGAGGGAGGGAGGAAGGGAGGGAGGGAGGGAGGGAGGGAGGGAGGGAGGGAGGGGAAAGACAGAGATGGAGACAGAGAGAGAGAGACTGAGAGAGAGATAGAACAACAATGAAAGCTGTGGAGGGGTGCAGGCAGCCAGCTGTCTCTGGGGTTCAGATCAGCAAAGCTATCCCTTTTATCTCCCAGCACCTTAAGCTTCTGTGATCTGCTCAGCCTTCTGTAGCTGCATTATGTCTCCAAGCAGAGTGATCATCCCTAACAGCATGAACTTTGCATCCTTGTCCCCACTACCTTTTGAATCACTCTAAATTAAAAAGTGACTGTGTGTGCCACCTGAGAAAAGACTGCTCATCCCCAGTTGAACTAGACAAAGTTTATTGTCTCTTAAGATCTTCCCAACACAAAAGGAAGAGAGGAAATATAGCTCTTTTCTTTTAAAATAGCCCAAATAATGCTGTTTTCTTCATGCGGGCTTTAGTACAAGGAGATCAGAGCTCACAGAGATAAGTACAATTATTTGTTCAAACACAATCCTGTTAGATTCATTGTCAATAGAAAGAGGGATAGGAAATTCTCAATAGCACAAGAAGGAGCTCTTCAGCTTGAACGTTGTCATTAAGACACAAAAGTAAGTGATAATATCCGAAAGCAAGAGATAGCAGAGAAAGAAGAGAATAGAATGAATGGCACTTACCGGGAATTACTGCTAAATAGGTCCATTGAGAGGTGAGCATCTCTGAACACCAGTTGGCTTGACATTGTGCTGACATGGGCGCTGTCTAATTTAAATCCCAACCATAGGATTTCCTCTCAGGAGGTAAGTGGTGGTTGTGTTGAACAGAGGCGGATGGCAGAGGCAGAATCAGAAATCTGGCATTCTGACTGGTGTGTTAATTAAGGCGGACAACTTCCAAAACACCTGGAACATGTCTCTGTACCCAACGCAAATCACACTGGTGCAAACTCTGTGGCTGGTGGCCAGCTGTTTGTGTGCCTCTCATTTTCCTCGCTTGAAAAAGAGAGGTTTGTTGTCTAATAGATTTTCTTCAGCACCTCATATGTGCAAAAGTGCTTCGCTGGGCATGCAAACAGAGAGGGACAAGGAGGCCAGAACTTGGACTATCCCTTGAGCAGCCTACCATGGAGCATGGGAGTGAGACTTGCTCAGATAGGATCAGGGAGCAGAGAAGAATGAAGGCAGAAAGTTTATGAGTGGTGGCAGGTCCACATCATTGTTACAAGCAGTGCAATTAGAATCAGGGTACCGTCTTCTAAATCCTGACTTGCATGAATGGCAAAAGATCTTAATGGAGGCAGACACTGGCCTTTTAACTTTGTTCTCTGCCTCCAATTCTTTGCAACATCCCACTATGCTGCCCAGCTGCGTCTGCCCTCTCCCCAGGCCTGCAAACTGCACCCCATATAGTTACTAACATTGTTACCATGCAAATTCAACCAAGTTACTCTCCCTGCTTGAAACCCTTTAGTTGCACACCTTCCACGTTTTTCTCTTTCTAATCAACTCCAACAATTTTTAACCGGATACACAAGAAATTTCATGATCTGGGCCCCACTCTCTTCTCTGCCTCATCACCTCTGGCCAGCTTCCTTCTGTAGAACTAATTGAAGTTCTAGATAGGCTGAATGCCCCCTCTGCACCAGACATGCTCACATGTTCTTCTCACTCTCTCTCCAGAAAACACTCACCCCCTTTGCCTGGTCCATGCTATTCTTATGTCTGGTCTCATCCAAAACATCACTTTTTCTAGAAGAGTCTTTCTCTACCCTGGTGGCACATTGGCATCCTACATGTGCATCACTTTAGGACTGTTAAAAGAAATTGCACAACTCATCTTCCCATTGAATTCAAATCTTTCTGGAGAGATTAGGCATCAATATGTTTTAAAAACTCTTTAGATGATTTTACTAGGTAGCCCGGGTGTAAGAGCTACTAGCATAGTTAGACCTCCAGAGCAAAGGTCTGCAAACTCTCTGTAAAGGGCTATGGTGGTCATACCCCGGTATAACTACTCAACTTTGACACTGTAGCTTGAAAGTAGACATAGACAGTAAGTAAAAAGATAGGCATGCTTGTGTTCCAATGAAGTTTTATTTACAAAATCAGGCAGCATTTCAGATTTACCTTCCAGGCAGAAGGTTTCCACAGTAGATTGCAATTGTGTATATACATGTCCATTTCCACACTAGACAGTGAACCTCTCTGAAAGCAGAGGCTGTGTCTTACTTGCCCTTAGTAGTTTCCAATCCCAGCACATCAACTGGTACTCAGTGAACTTGGTGGGGAAATACCTGACTGAATAGATATATGGCTGGGAGAGAGCAATATTAAATCCTGTTACAAGGCTGGATTCTTATCAGAAAGTGCTTTTGGCTGTGAGTTTAAGAAGCAGGCTGGGTAATATGGGGGAGGCACCATTTAAAAATCCCATCTCACATTTACAATCGATTATAGAGCTTCATTTTCTAAAGTCTTTTCTCCTTCTGACATTCTATATAACATGGAAATCATTTACTAGAAAAATGTTATTGACAATTATTCATTTAGACAAAGAAAAATTCATCCAAGCTTCCTTTCTCCCATTCTCTAATGACTTACATGGAAATGTGTCCAAGGCAGCCAAGGAATCATGCAAAGGGTTCCAACATTGTCCAAGGCTTTCAGAAACATTATCTTACTCATGTATACTCCTCCCAGATGTCCATCCATCTTAGATTCAGATAGCTGATTGATCTTTCATAAATGGCACCTTGGATAAGATACCTCTCTTCAAAATTATTCTACAGTTGGCAGTTTCCTCAGGCTAAAGTCCAAAAACTATTAACGTAGCTTCACAGATTGTCCACACTCTTTCTTGACCCACTGATCTCGAGAAGTCATATCCTCAGCAGCTTCCTGAAGTGTTACCTCCACTTCAGGTCAACCAGAATCTAGAATGCCCACACACACACACACACGTACGCACGCACGCACGCACGCACGCACACACGCACTCACACCAGAAATAGTAATCTACTTTAGAATTAATAAATTACTTCCCATGTGATTATCCATGTGATCTTGAACACATTATTTAACCTCTCTGAACTTTAGTTTCTAAATCCTCAGCATTACCTGAGTCATAAAGCTGTCCTGAGGACTAAGAGATTATGTATGTGGAGCATTTCCCATTCTGTCTGACATATAGACAGCTCCCCAGCTATTACCACTAATTTATTACTATGCTTATATTCTTTGACCCTCTCCAAAACTCAGTGAGATAGTCAAGACAGAGATAATGCTCCCTTTCTTGTCCGTGAGAAAATGAAAGCCCAAAGACATCAGGGCATTTGTCTAAGATCACAGAGCTACTATAACGTGAAGCCTACTTAGATCTAGGCCTTCTGTTGCCTGGGGATTTTTGCATCACATCCTGCTATTTTTGAGACTTTACCCATTTTGAAAATAATATAATAAAGTAACCCATTGGGTTATTTCACATGAAATGGTACTGTTAGTAGCATGAGATTTGATTTTTTCTTTTTTTGGTGGAACTACAAGGTAGAAAAGACTGAATATCTGGGAGTCACTAGTCTGCCTTCAGCAATCTGTGTGTCACCAGGCAAACAAATGATCTCTGTTCCTAAATCTATAGTCCTTCATCTATAAAGAGAGAAGTTTGGGCAGGATTATTCTTAACATGCCATCGAGCTCCAGCATTTATAAGTTTTTCCTGGATTCTCAATTATTCATGCTAACAGAGAGAGGAAATACTAGGGTAATTGAAATTCACAGATAATCCTTCAAATTGTCTCTGAATCCTTGCCCACCAGGCCTTCACCATTCTGTTGCAGTTGCTGACAAGTAGATGTAATTGACTGATTTCAGCTTGATCTTCCTTCTGATCTTATTCATCCTCAGGAGGAAGTGACTAATGAGTAGAAAATTTGCCAAGTGAGGGAGAGAGGGAATCAATGATCCCTAAGTTGGTTATTTGTTTCTTGAGTTACTGAAAATGTCTCCACAGCTCTGCCTCACACTCTAAAAAGGTGTGTTCCTGAAGGACTTTGCAAACCAAGTTTCTGTAAACTGAATCACATGTTCTATGCAGTGGTGAGTTGGTGAACTGAATTAAAGCAAACGAACACCCTGTGCTGAAACTATGCCTGCTCTCCTACAATGTCTGTGTTTTATAAAATCAAATGAGCCTCCTTTTCCTTTTCCATCAAATGGAAGCAACACTCTGGTGTCTTGCTCTTAAAGGAAAGTGGGAGTAAACATAGGCAAGCAAAAGCCCTAGAATGGCTCAATGTTGATGCCTTCAACTTGGATGGTACAGTTTGCAATTTATATATTTGGGGGGAAAGATAGATTTAAAAATAGAAATATTTCTCAAAAAAGAGAAAACCTTCTCTAAGTGTGAACGTTGGAATAGATTACAGAAAGAATAAAATCTCAATTAGTAAACAGAGAGGAGATTATTAGATATTTCCCTAAATGGATATCATAAAATATTTCCAGTTTATTGTTTCTGCAAAATATGATGAATTTAGATTTTTTGAAAATTAGGAAGCTGCTGTTTGCTAGTTATAATTAGTTAAACTCTATTGGCTAAGCTGGTTATAGCAAACACAATTAATTGTAAACCCAGCAAGAAAAGCAATATAGCATACTATTTAAGGGTATAATCTGCTGCCAAACTCCAGCTTTAGTTTCTGGTGGCTCTTGGCTTTGAGGGAATTCTTTCATATTACTCTGCCTCGGTTTTGACATTTGTAGAATAGATAGAACAAAAGTAACTGCCTCCTGGGTAATTTTCAGGAGGAATTAAAATGATAATATTCATAAAGCCCTTAGAACTATGTCTCCATGTATTATGTGCTAAATATTATTGTCCATGAGATTATTTATATCTAAACTAGAGGCCCAATGCATGATATTCATGCACTGGGGGGAGGGGGGAAGAGGGAAGGTCCCTCAGCCCGGCCTGTGCCCTTTTGTATTCCAGGAGCCCTCAGGAGATGTCCCTCAGCCCTGCTTCTGGCTGAGGCACTCCCCCTGTGGGAGCACACTGACCACCAGGGGGAAGCTCCTGCGTTGAGCATCTGCCCCCTAGTGGTCAGTGAGCATCATAGCAACCAGTCAGTCTGCTATTCAGTTGATTTTCATGTTACCCTTTTATTAAATAGGATGTATATGATATATACATATCTTACGTATATCATCTTTTAAACTCAAACACTGATGTGAAACAGAAACCATTGTTATTTCTCCCATTGAGAGGGCATAAGTGATTCTGTCATTCAGCAATTCTGACTACAAATACTCTGCTCATTCCAGATGTGTGCACATCTTCACATAGTCCAAGGTTCAAGTCTCAGCACCCTGAGGATAAGTCTCACTCAGCTTTTGTCTTCATCATGGCAACCCAATCACTGACAATGAGTGCTTATGGGATTCCTGCAAGGGTTCAGATATGTATTAATTTTCAAATTGTTGTACAACTTAAAATAGCATTCTAATTAAACTTGCAAATGCTCATTAATTTTTGAAATGATCAACATCCTATATAATAAAGAGGTAATATGCAAATTGACCCTCACACCCTTGCACAAGATGGCCACTCCCATGTGGTCAAAGATGGCCACCACAAGATGGCCGGCAGGGAAGGGCAGCTGGGGAGACCAGGCCTGCAGGAAAGGGCAGTTTGGGGGAGACCAGGACTGCAGGGGAGGGCAGTTGAGGGGACTGGGCCAGCAGGGGAGTGCAGTTGGGGGGGGCCAAGCTGGCAAGGGAGGGCAGTTGGGGGTGACTGGGCCTGCAGGGGAGGGCAGTTAGGGGCCACTGGAACAGCAGGAGAGGGCAGTTGGGGGCAATTGGGCCAGCAGGGGAGCATTTAGGCATTGATCAGGCTGGCAGGGGAGTGATTAGGGGATGATCAGGCTGGCAGGCCAGCGAGCAGTTGGGAGCCAGCAGTCCCGGATTGTGAGAGGGATGTCTGACTGCCTGTTTCACACTAATCCCTGCCTGATCACACAGGGATTAGGCCTAAACAGGCAGTCAGACATTCCCTGAGGGGTCCCAGATTGGAGAGGGTGCAGGCTGGGCTGAGGGACACCCTAGTATGCATGAATTTCATGCACCGGGCCTCTAGTTTATATAATATGAGATTTTGCTATAGAGGGATATATAGTTTCTCTCCATTAGGTCAGGTCTTATTTTATGTCCAACAAAAATATTTTAATTGTTTTTCATATAGATTTTGTAGTTTTCTTGTTGAATTTATTCTTTGGTGCTTGTAGATTATGTCTATTATAAATGATATTTATTTTTTAATTTTTCTTTTCTAACTGGATATTACTAGTGTAATGGAAAAATAATTTTGTATATTTATGTTGGATTCAGGTACCTTATCCACTTCTTTATTATATGTAGTACTTGATTTTGTTTTCCAAGGGCTTTTCTTCCTCCCTTCCTTTCCTCCTCCTTTATTTCCTTTCTAAAACCTTTAATCAGACAATATAAGCTAATATTTCCAAAACAATGCATTATCTGACATCTCTTCCTAATGATTAGTTATAAAAGTATTTTTGAGCATATTCCCATTTAATTTAATGTTTGCTATTGGAAAATATTTTTTGTGTGGTAAATGGTTTCTTCCAAAACACTGTAGAGTTTTTTTTCCAACGACTTTATTAATAGATTCATATCTTTCTTTTCCTTTGATATTTTATGTCATGATTAATTGTTAGCATTGATTTTCTGATATTGGATATTTCTGTAATATTGGTAATTGTATATTATTATTCTTTAGATTTTTTTATTCCATTTGATAATATTTTCTAGTTTTAACATTTATACATACAGGTAAACTTAACCTGTTTCAATTTCTTAGTATAATACTTATGACGTTTTAATATCAAGCTTATGCTTTATTCCTAAAACAAGTTGGGGTATTTCCATATACCATTTAGAATCTTGAATAAATTTTGGAAGTATCTTCTATTTAAAGGTCAGATAGACATTTAATGAAGAATTAGATCATGATTCTCTTTTAATTGGATTATTTTCATCTCCCCTCCTCAACTCTTCATATTTCCTACCTCTTTTTGAATATTGATAGTTTATATTTTGCTAGAAAACATCAACTTGTTCTAAAAATTCAAATCCATGTCCACAAAATTTCATATTTGTGTTCACATATACTACCTTATTTCTAATAGTCAGCCTTTATTTTTTCAATTTTACTTGTGTGCAATTTATTTGCTTTATCATTTATAAAATGTTTACTTCCCTCTCAATATATTATCACAATGTCTTATATGGATCAAGTTATCCTGTATAATAAAAGGGTAATATGCAAATCTACTGAACAGTAGAACAACTGGTTGCTATGATGCACACTCACCACTAGGGGGCAGATGCTCAATGCAGGAGCTTCCCCCTGGTGGTCTGTGTGCTCCAGGGAGCGCCACTCAGCCAGAAGCCAGGCTGATGGCTGGCAGGTGCAGTGGTGGTGGTGGGAGCCTCTCCCACCTCTGCAGCAGTCAGATATCCTCAGAGGGCTCCTGGACTGCAAGAGGGCACAGGTCGGGCTGAGGGACTCCCCAGCCTCGAGTTCATAAATTTTGTGCACTGGGCCTCTAGTACATATTATAAAACTAAAGAATCATAAACTGTTACAAATAAACATCACAATAAATTGTACATACAGCTATTTTGAAAAGAAAAGAATCAATGAGAGCAGGAATACACTAGGAAGTTGGTCATGAGTGATATGACTTAGAAGTTGAAAGGAAAAAGGAAAGGAGAAAGATTCCCCAAAATTATATGAGCTAATAAGTACTTCCACAAGAGAATTCCCAATTAGTTCATTATGGGATTTCCATTTGCATTAAAGGGCATTAAGCTCTTCCATAAATAAAGAAAGGAATCTCAGGAACTAACTAAAATTGAAGGATTGTTTCTATGTCCAGACCCTGGCTTCTCTTAAACTTTCATTTAGTTCACTGGGTCTCATAAAATTTAGGCTCCCAAGCAATGAGAAAAAGAAGTATGCATACTGGGTGTGAGGTCATAAGTAGGGCTTGCCATTTTGACAATAACCCCACAAAGTCGGTGACATTCCTTCAAAGGTTTCTCTTCAAAAGTGAGAATATAGTGATAGAATGTAAAAGTAGGATATATAGTGTTTTCAAGATATGTATTCGATGCATATAAGAAGTCAGTAGAGCCTCATGTTCACAAAATAACAAAACTACTCCTTCTGACCTCAGCCTTTATTTGTAAGACATGTTGCCTCAAATTATGGGATAAATGGTTTCCATTCATAAGAGAGAACCCAAAGGAAGCATTTTGGTCATTAAAGAGCCTTTTTGCCTTTATTCAGAGGTAAGAAGAAAATGTAAAAGAAAGGACCCTTCTATGCCATGTCAGCAGATATGTGATATTTCCAATTTTCTTTTCATGACCTCTCAGGAAAACACAGTCTCAAAAGTGCTATTCAACTGGAAAAAAGAAATTGGCCGACAATTATAGATTCGTTCCATGTAAGGTGTGTCGTTTCTGGAAAATGCAGCAACCACAACAAAATATAGCACACTTTGTTACCATTTTAATGAATTTTAAAGAATTTCTTGAAGGCATCACGCTTTGTAATAAAAAGTAATTTTTGCTAATATATTCCCTAGACATGAGGCATTGTGTTATATTGAATTGCATACATTAGACCAAAATGCTCTCTTGTTCAAATATGTATAATTCCAAAGACTTCCTGCACGTTTTATGTGGAGGAATTTGCTTATGGGTCATTACAAACAAGTTGTTCTTTTTCTTCATGAGGAAGAGTGTAAAGGGACCATGATTGGAATGCAGTAGGGAAAATGCAAGCCAAAAAGAGAAGTACAGATTGTTGACTATTTTATTCATAAATACTGAAATGAGAAAATCAGTAAGACCGAATTTTCTGCATTAGCAATTTTTTTAATGCTCAGAATAATTTATTGAGGCATAATTTATCTGCACTAAAACACATAATCATAAAAGTACAGCCATAATGCATTTTTCCAAATGCATGAACCAGTGTAACCCCACCTGGTTAAGGTACAGAACATTGCAGTCCAAAAGTCCCTGTCTGCCCTTTTCATTTAATCCCCCTAAAAAGCAATCATTCCAATCCCCATCATCCTTGATTAGCTCTGCCTGTTCCTGAACTTTAGATAAATGACATTACACAATAGGTATTTTTTTTGCATCTGTCTTCTTTCACTCAACACATTTTTTTAGAATCATCCATATTGTTATGTGCATTAGTGATTTGTTTTTATTGGTTTTCCATTGGATAAATATTCTACCATGTGTTTACACATGTCCCTACTTATGGACATTTGGGTTGTTTCCATCTTTTAGCAATTATAAATAGCAAACCTTGGATGATTTTGTAAAATTATTTTGTGGGTATATTTATTCATTGATTTTGACTCTATAGTTAGAAACAGACTTGCTGGATTATATAACATGGTGATTTTTTTTTTAATCACAAAAGTAAGAGAAGTTTCAATTACAGTACAAAGTGAAAAAATAAACCACAGTTAATATAATTGCATTTATATTTCTAGATACTTTTGCATATAGTTACAATAATATATAGGCATCTGTGTGTATATTTGTGTGTGTGTGTGTGTGTGTGTGTGTATACAGAGAGAGAGAGAGCATATTCATTATGAATTGTTATTTGAGAAATAATATATTTACATATTCATTTTACCCTTTCATTCATATAACAATTCATCTTAGGCATTTTTCTATCTCAGTGTACTTATATATACTTCATTCTTTTTAATGACTACATTCACTCATTCCATTCACTCATTCTGCAAATATTTATTTTTTATGGTCCTAGTAAATACAGGCACTATGCAAGGAGCTTCAGATCAAACAATGAACCATGTAGCAACATTTCTTCCTTTAAAGAACTTACATTTTAGCAGAAGTAAATAAATAATAAATGTGTAAACAAGTAAATATATAATTAATTCTGCAATTAATTTCTTGGTAAATATCATTATGGCCCAGAAATGGAATTGATGAATTAAAATAACACATTTTAAATTCTGAAATATATTGACAAATCAACATATGCTCTTAAAATTATTGAAGTCAGAAAGTTGTGCTAATAGAACGATAGTGCCCCAAAGATATGTGTGTCTTAATCCCCAGGATCCTTCAACACAAACCTATATAATAAAGAGGTAATATGCAAATTGACCATCACTTCAACACACAAGATGGCCGTCCCTATGTGGTCAAAGATGGCTGCCCCCATTTGGACACAAGATGGCCACCACAAGATGGCCTGCAGGGAAGGGCAGTTGTGGGCAATCAGACCAGCAGAGTAGGGCAGTTTGGAGGGACTAGGCCTACAAGAGAGGGCAGTTGGGGGCAACCAGGCCTGCAGGGGAGGACAGTTGGGGGGAACCAGGTCTGCAGGGGAGGGCAATTGGAGGTGACCAGGACAGCAGCGGAGGGCAGTTAGGGGTGACTGGGCTGGCAGAGGAGGGCAATTAGGGACAACCAGGCTGGCAAGGGAGGGCAGTTAGGGGTGCCCAGGTCTGCAGGGGAGGACAGTTGTGGGCAAACAAGCCTACAGGGGAGGACAGTTAGGGGTAACCAGACCAGCAGGGGAGGGCAGTTATGGGTGACCAGGCCAGCAGGGGAGGACAGTTAGGGGCAATTGGGTTGTCAGGGGAGCAGTTAGGCATCAATCAGGCTGGCAGGGAGTGGTTAGGGGCAATCAGGCAGGCAGGCAGGCAGGCAGGCGAGTGGTTGGGAGCCAGCAGTCCTGGATTGTGAGAGGGATCCCAGATTGGGGAGGGTGCAGGCTAGACTGAGGGACACATCCCCCCACCCCACATGCACAAATTTCATGCACCAAGCCTCTAGTATCTTATATAGCAAATGAAACTTTTTAGGTGTGATTAATTTAAAAACTTTGAGATGGGAGAATTATCCTGAATTATCTAGATGGGCACAATACAATGACCAGGAGAAAGAGGAAGGCAGGGAAGTTAGTGCTAGAGTGGTGCACACTCTGTAACTCAATAATATATTGATGATTGACTAAATGAATTGCATGGACTTACACTGGGCAAACATAACATGAAATTATGGTGTGTGTTTTTATGATGTCTCTATACATCTGCCCACATTATCATAAATATAATAACTTATAGTGAAAAGGAGTTCTAAAGGTTTTCTTTTATGTAGACACTCTGGTAGAGTCATCAAGAACCTCTCTGTACCCTGTTTGCATATTGCCAGAACCAGATGCTCACTACATACTAAACAATCTCTGCTCTCAAAGGTCCATTCAAGAAGGGCTTGCACTGCAGGTGGAACAGCATGCCATAGAGCAGGTGTCTGTAGCTTCTGTATTCTCTGCACACAACATGAAATAATGACTGAAAACATCCCCCACCTGGTGAAAGAAATAAATGTACAAGTCCAAGAAGCACACAGAACCCCAAACAAAAGGAATCCAAAGAGGACCACACCAAGACACATCATAATTAAAATGCCAAGAGCAAAAGACAAAGAGAGAATATTAAAAGCAGCAAAAGAAAATCAGTTAATTACATACAAGGGAGCACCCATATGATTGTCAGCTGATTTCTCAACAGAAACTATGCAGGCCAGACGGAAATGGCAAGAAATATTCAAAGTGATGAATAGCAAGAACCTACAACCAAGATTACTCTACAGAATTGAAGGGCAGATAAAGACCTTCACAGATAAGAAAAAACTAAAGGAGTTCATCACCACCAAACCAGTACTATATGAAATGCTGAAAGGTATTCTTTAAGAGGAGGAAGAAGAAGAAAAGGTAAAGATAAAAATTATGAATAACAAATATATATCTATCAACAAATGAATCTAAAAATCAAGTGAATAAAAAATCTGATGAACAGAATAAACTGGTGAATATAATAGAATCATGGGCATAGAAAGGGAGTGGACTGACAATTCTCAAGGGGAAAAGGGTGTGGGGCTTGTGGGAAGAGACTGTACAAAAATCGTACACCTATGGATGAGGTCAGTGGCAGGGAGGTAAGGGCAGAAGGTGGGGTGGGAACCGGGTGGAGGGGAGCTATGGGGGAAAAGAAGAGGAACAATTGTAATAATCTGAACAATAAAATTTTATTAAATTAAAAATATATATATTGCTTCATATATTTTGTTTTTTGCTTTTGTTTTTTGTGGGTTTTTTTTTTTTTTTTTGGCAGAAAGTTAAATCCTGGCCCTGTATAGTAGGCATTAGGTGCTATTCCCTCTAGTTCTCTTTCCCTTAATTTTATTTTCCTGGCCTCAGATAGTTTAAGTGCATCCAAGAACAAAGCCCAATAATATTTATAGGAATTATAAAAGTACCCATTAGCCAATAAAATAAAACTTACCCAGTTAAAATGTACCAGGAAGGCAAAGAAGCAAGAAAATCAGACACATAATAAAGAAATAAGGCCAATCAATCTAAACTGACCTAGAAATGATGGATGCTAAAACAAACAGAAGCACCCTATAGATAAGGACACTAAATTAATCAAGAGGAGACGTGGAAGATACACAAAATCTGAATCCAAGTTCAAGATATAAAACAATTAAGTGTAAAATGGAAAAATTCAATGAATGGGACCAATAGCAGATTAAATATTACAGAAAGAAATATTAGTAAACATGAAAACTTAACATTAGAAAGTCTCCAAAATGAAACACAGAGAGAAAAAATAGAGCCAAATAGAATAATAAATAGCACCATAAAAAAACACTCAAATAAATAAATAGTTGTGGCTGTATTCCAATAAAATTTTCTTTAGAAAGCAAGTGGTCAGTCCACAGGCCATAGTTTGTCAATGCCAAATTTTGATGAAAGCAGAGATAAACTCATGTGTTTAACCTTCCATGTGGAACTAAAAGTCCACTGTGTACCACCAATGAAATATATGTATTTATTATGATGATTTCTGATATACACATACTAAATTAATTAATAGTTGTCAGTGAGTGAATGAGTGCAACACAAAATTTTGTTGCAGTAATGAATCAACCTAGTTGGATAAATCCTCAGAACACTTGAACACTAGAATTTCTTCCTCTGATACAATTTTGAATCTACCATCTTCTTTTTGATCAAAGGGTAGAGCCTGGTATGAAATGTTTACATCTGGTTTAGTGCTTTTATGGGACAAGAAAATAGTTTTTGAGTGTATTCAGCAATCAATTTATAGAAATGGAGAGAGAATTTTCTTTTCATTTCACTTTAATGAGGTAGATGCCCTTCATTTGAAATTTCTCAGTGTTGTGAAAGCCATTCCTGGTGAAAACACAGGTGCTGTTTTCCCATAAATTATTTGGACCTCTGCAGAGCCTGAGCAGAACAGAAACGGCAGGGAGTTTACAAAATTGTTTTCTATATTTAAAAATGCCACCTAAATGGTAAGTGAAAAGGAGAAGCATCTTGCCCAGTTTAAATCTGCATGGAAAGAAGAGGGAGTAGGTGGAGCTCTACAGGAATTTATCTCAATCCAAACCACTTCTCTTCCCACAGGAAAATGTTTGATTATTTGACAAGATAGCAAACATCATATTATCTATATACTAATAAGAGAGAAATATGGTAATTGACCGTCACTCTGTGATGCTCACAGCCAATCAGGAGGGAAAATGCAAATTAGCAGGACAAAGATGGCAGTGGCCATGGAGCCAGCCATAATGGGCGGGAGGCTTGGGTCACTCCAGGTGACAGAAAAAGCCAAGCTTCCCACCCACCTGGGCCAGCTGCCAAAGGAGGGGACTGTGGGCGGTGGCCACAGAACTGGCCTGAGCAGGTGGGAGGCTTGGATCACCCAGGTTGGCTGCCGAGGGAGGGGCCTGCAAACGGCCCTCAGTCCCTCACCCAGGCTGACCATGCACCTCCAGTGGGGACCCTCACCCCATGGGGGCATGACTGGCCTGCAAACTGCCCCAGCCCCTTACCTAGGTCAGCACCATCCCCAGTGGGGACCCCCACCCCAATAGGGGTGTGGCCGGCCTGCAAACCACCACAGGCCCCTAAACCAGGCTGCCCCATCCCCCTAGGGAACTTTTACCCTAATCCAGGACACCCTTCAGGGCAAACCAGCCAGTCCCCACCTGTATACCAGCCCTCTATCTATACTAATAAAAGGATAATATGCTAATTAGATTGGGAGACCTTCCAGGAGAGCTTCTGGACATTCTTCTGGACAAAGCCATGGTGGTGAGGCCAAGGTAGAGGTGGTTAGGGGACAAGAGGGGAGGGCAGTTGTGGGTGATCAGGCCGGGGGGGGGGGATTGGGGGTGATCAGGCCAGCAGGGGGGTTGCAGTTGGGGGTGATCAGGCTAGCAGGGGGGGGGCATTTGGGGACAAGCAGGCTGGCAGGGAGGGCAGTTGGAAGTGAGCAGGCTGGCAGGCAGAGTGGTTAGGGGCAATCAGTCAGGCAGGCAGGTGAGTGGTTAGGAGCCAGCAGTCCCAGATTGAGAGAGGGATGTCCAACTGCCAGTTTAGGCCCGATCCCATGGGCCTAAACCAGCAGTTGGACATCCCCTGAGGGGTCCCAGATTGGAGAGGGTGCAGGCTGGGCTGAGGCACACCCCCCCACCCCAATGCAGGAATTTCGTGCACTGGGACACTAGTGGAATCATAAAATTGCAAATTCTTATAAATGAATGGCACTTAAAGACCATCTATTCTGGTCCAAACTTTATTCAGTGTTTGAATCCAAATGCCATATTCCACCAAATCATGATTTCTCTTGTTTTTGAGCACTTTAAGGACAAAGGGATTACCATAGCTGAGATGCTATTCTATCCGTATATAGCTTTCATGTTCTTTTTAATGCATAGAAAAATACTATCTTGTCTTTATCAAATCCATTTTCTGTTTTCCCATTGCACCCAAAGAATGAAGAGTATTGTTAAGGAAAGGTTTCAGTGGGGAGGCAGATATTTGTACAACAAAATATATTTGTTTATGCCCATATACATTTATTACACAAACATTTAAGGATTGTTAATGACATGACAATGTGTTGTATGAAGGATATCATCCCTGTCCATAAGAAACACAGTATAGAGGATAGGACAAGCAAGTAAACAGATATAATTCCAATATTGAATAAGATTTAATCTTACACATAAGATTAAATTCCAACATCTTCATGGGAGCTTATGTTACTATGGTCACCTATAACTCTAAGCTCCTGACTTCAATAAATGTGATACATTAATGGATCAGCTTTCTCCCTGTCCTATACTTTATTAGTCCAGATATGACCCTTTTCAAAAAGAATTACCATGTAAAGCTTCTGTACATGAAAAATGTTACTAGTTATTGAAGATGAAGGAATAATTTACATATGATTAAACAAACAGTATAAATTTGCATGTCAGATATCCTTGTTACTAAAAGCAATTCCTTTCGCCAGGTCACCACAATTTTTCAGTGGCTTATTCCATGCCATATAGTCCAGTCTCATACTTTAATCTGATTTACCTCTCCTTCTCTGGTCTCCTATTTTTCCCTCTAAAATTATCCCCAGGATACCCCACATTTTCTAACTATTTTAGACTGGACCAATTGAACTAACTCCAGTCTCAACTCACCCATTCACCTCTAGGATTTAACTATTGAAAACAATCTGAATATTCAGCAAAATAAAATAACCACTCATGGAACAGAAGTCCCCCACTATCTGTCATAGCTTGAATTTCTTGAGAAACAGACTCAAAGTTTATCAAGCAGGATGTTTATTAGAGTGTCCTTGTGACCAACACCTGTGGAATGGAGGGGAAGAAAGCAGGATCAGGTAGAGCTGAGACTGTAGGCTTGATAAACTGAATTCAGCTCACAGATACCTCTGGGGGTGGGGGGATTCCCTGTTAGAGCTGCCTCACAATAGACTGAACTACCTTTGTATTTACACCTCAATCAGCCATTTAATATAGATTTCCTGGGAAGAACACGACTTTGAGCAAAATGGATCTCTTGAGGCAAGACTAAAGATTCTGACCCTGAAAGCTATCTACTCATAGCATGGCCAGAAGCTAAGGAAATAAGTCCTTCTTTGAAGATACATCTGGTTGGTGCATCACTATGTTTTCCCAAGTCCATCTCTTATGTCACTCATATAATATTTATTGAGCCTGTTAAGAATTCTTGAGAGGTAACTTAAAAGAAGAATGTTAGTGAGATAAGGTACAGCTCTGACTACAACAGTTAGTCTCAGGGCAATACTGATACTCATCATGTCCATTCTCAATTATCCAACCTATGTCATCTTTACCTTTAGCTACCGCTTCTGCTGGGCTTGGAGGTTAATATTATGGTAAGACACAGACCACCCTCTGGAGGATATGAGCCCCTGATTACTCTTCTCTTGCAAGGCCAGAGTTTCTGCTCTTATCTATTTATCATCACCATAGGGTAATGGATTACCTGGACACCAAACATATTCCTATTTAGCTCAATGGTGTAAAAGAAGCTCTGCCTCCTCCTCATGACCAGGATCAATGATCTCTATAAAGACAGTGATTCCTCTTTTTGCCTGCTGGTCCTAGGATCCAAGAAACCTAAAGTGCCCAGGCATAACCATAGCTAAGTCTATAACTCTTGTTTGTCCCTTTATGGAAGTGTCCCCCCTTTAGGAATTAGGAGCTGTAACAATTCAGAGTCTACAACTGCAGGAATAGGAAACTCAGATTCTCCAAGTGAATCACTAGGAGTGATGCTAAGAGTGCCATACCTATTTTTAGCCCTTGGTTCCTAGACATATGGGTTATTCCTATTGAGAACACAATACTATATAAAGGTCTTTCATTCTAGTTGTGTACACAGAAACCTTTGAAAATATATTACAATCTTCTAGTATCTCTTCATCTCATTCAGGGCACAATGCAGAATCTTTAGCATGTCCTCAGTTTAACTTTATTATCTCTCTGACCTCAACTCTATCACTTTCTCTTTTTGATATTCCTGTTCCAACAACCACAATTTCCTGTTGTTACTGGAATATTCCAGATAGGTTTCTATCACAGAAACTCAGCACTTGATCTTTGTTCTGTCTGGTATGTCATTCCAATGACACCTACTGGTTCACTTATTTAACTACTAGAGGCCAGATGCATGAAATTCATGCATGGGGTGTGTGTCCCTCAGCGCAGCCTGCACCCCCTCCAATCTTGGACCCCTCAAGGAATGTCCAACTTCCCAGTAGGATTGGGCCTAAACAGGCAGTTGGACATCCCTCTCACAATCCAAGACTGCTGGCTCCCAACTGCTTACCTGCCTGCCTTTCTGATTGTCCCTAACCACTTCTGCCTGCCAGCCTGATCACCCCTTAACCATTCCCCTGCCACCCTGATTGCCCCTAACTGCCCTCCCTTGCAGGCCTGGTTACCTCTAACTGCCCTCCCCTGCTGGTCTGGTCACCCCTAACTGCCCTCCTCTGCAAGCTTGATTGTCTCCAACTGCCCTCCCTTGCAGTCCCTCCCAACTGCCCTCCCCTGCTGGCCATCTTGTGGCAGCCATCTTGCGTCCACATGGGGGCAGCCATCTTTAACCACATAGGGGCAGTCATCTCTTGTGTTGGAGTGATGGTCAGTTTGCATATTACTATTTTATTAGATAGAATAGAGGCCTGGTGTATGGGTGGGGGCCTGCTGGTTTGCCCTGAAAGGTGTCCTGGATCAGGGTGGGGATTCCCTTGGGTCATGGGGTGGCCTGGGCAAGGGACCTATGGTGGTTTGCAGGCCAGCCACTCCCCCGCCCCCCGGTGACCCAAGCAGAGGTCCTGGTACCTGGGATTTATTTATCTTCTATAACTGAAACTTTGTAGCCTTGAGCAGAGGCCAGGGCTGGCCAGGATGGGCAGGAAGCTTGGCTTCCTCCATCATTGCGGGCAACCCAAGCTTCCTGCTCTATCCAGCTCCATGGCTGCTGCCATATTTTTGGGTTAATTTGCATACTCGTTCCTGATTGGCTGGTGGGCATGGCTTGTGGGCGTAGTGGAGGTGCGGTTAATTTGCATGTTTCTCTTTTATTAGATAGGATTTCAGGTATTTTTTGAATGCCCTCTTCCCAATGAAGCTTTCCTTTATCAATGTATTTTAAAATTATTACATTCCCTAGACCCTTAAGAATTTGTATTCCTTTTCTGCTTTACTTTTCTACTCTTCTCCATAGTACTGATCATATTACACCCTATATATTTACTTTATGTATTGTCTGTCTCCCCCAACCAGTATGTAACCTCCATGAAGACAACAGAATTTTAATTTGGATGTTTTTTGTTTCATTTTCTTTTGTTTTAGTCTGTTTTGGTGTTAATATTTTCTGAGTGCTTAGACCTATGCCTGGTAGGTGCTCAATAAATATTTGTTTAATGACTAAATATAAATGGGAAGTTTATTATAAGTATCGTTACTCATCTGCCAATGCTGATATAAGAAGGTATAATTAGGTCTGTGAGTACACAGACTAAAAGTAGAATCAGATGAACAGGAATATGGGGCACAGGATTTAGACAGATGTGAAGGAGCTACACCGCCTCAGCCTTAGCTTCTCAATACTTTTCTCATTAATTTCCTTGTGGAAGAATCAAGTTAAAAAATATGAAACTAAGAGTAACTGAATTTTTGGTACTGTCTGCTTGACTTTAGTTTAGAATTACAGCCTGTTATAGCCTTGTAGAAGGACGAAGTGATTTATGAAAGAATAGCATGTATTTTTCATTAGGGGTACCTTAGCTCTAAAACCAAGGACAGCTATTCAACTTGGTTGATACTGAAAAATTTAAGAAGTTCCAACTGTTACAGATTCTAGTTAAGCAAAGGAAGTCAAAACATCCCCAGGTGAATAATAGTGTGGCTTCTTATATTCCTGTATTACCACCAAATCAACTAATGCATATGGACAAGCATTTCTTTCCTCAATACATTTTTAAACCTACTGTGTCAACCTCTAAAATGTGTCAGATTTTCTGCAAAGTACTATAGACACCAAAATCATATGTGACAAAGTACAAGTCATTAAATTATGTAGGCCCTAGCAGTAGCAATAGTTAAATTATTAGTTGCCCAAAATATATGGAATTAATGATATTTTAAGTGGTAGAACATTGAAGTACATAGCACTCTAGGAGAAAAAAAGGAGGTGAGTGAAAGAAGGCATAGCAAAGATAATAATTTCTGAGTTGGACCCTTTTAAGGATAAGTACTATTTTGCATAGTTGGAATGAAAAGTAGTTACTGTTGTTGCTTTTGTAGAGGACATACACATCATTTCATCAATTGTTGATCCATGAAAGAGTGTGATATGTTGAATGAGTAGCAAATTAATAATGATGATATTAGCAGCAAACTATTTTATGCACCAAATGGATGCTACAAACTTGTATTTAATAACTATATAATATCTGATCCTCATAATAATTATAGAAAGTAGGTATTATTATTACATCTATTTTACAGATGAATTGGAATAGTCTAGATTATTGCAGAACCAAATGTCAAGGTAAAGTTAAACATGCAAGAGATTAATTAGGAAAATACTCATGAAGGAAAATGGAAGAGGATCAAGAGAGGCCATGAGAGCTATCAGACCACAGTGCTGGTCTAACCTTTGCAAAGGTCAGAAGGAAGAAATGGAGGAATATTAAGTGAAAGAGTTTAAGACTTTAATGAGTCTGAGGAAGTTCCATGGAGCCAATGGGGAGTCCTCAGGCCAAGGACAGAGGAGATGTGATCAGAGGAGCCCTTGACCCAGGAAGGGGCTGCAGTAGTAGCCCTACTCTTTTCAGTCATTTATTGGCAGAGCCTGCGGAATGCACAGCCTCTGCATGAATGTGGGGTTATATGTCAGAGTGCACCATCTGGGACCACTAGTCCATTTATCATTTATTCTCCCTGCAGTCAGAGATCTTAGAGGAGCATCCTTATGGCCGCTGCATGAAGAAACTAAGTAACTAGGAGATCATTTCACTGAGGTCATAGAGATAACAACTGTGAGAGTCTGTCTCAGATAATTTGGTCTCAGACTCATGGTTAAAGTATAGTTCACCCTAAAGTAAGAAAAAGTCATTTTAGAATTCCATTTGAGAATACTCATTCTGGTAACTAGGCGACAGATGGAATAATGCAATGAAGAGAAATTGAAATGGGAAAGAGCAGACAGGAGACTGAGGCGATCATCCGGAAAAGAAATTTTGAAGATCTAAATTTAAAAAAGCATAGCAGGAGTGAACAGGAGCATTTCAAAGTTTAGTCAGTAGAATCAACAGGATCTGGTGATTGAAAGATGTGGAAAGGAGAGGGAAGAGTGGAAAGAGTGGAAAAACACCATAAATGTTTCTAATGTTAGGGCATTGAGACTACTTGTTGAAATTGAGAACATAATATTGGCTTGGCAAGAAAACAATGAATTCTTGCTTTGGATACATTGAGCTTGAGAAGTTTTGTATCCGAGGCTTTGCTAAGCACAGGGAGATCCTAAAGAAATACAAAGCATAATTTTAGCTTTTGCTAGATTTTTAAATTTATAACTATCTTGCCTAATAATAGACAAACATGTAAATTGACCATACCTCTGCTATGCCCACAGCCAATCAGAGTGAATATGCAAATTAGAAGGCTAAAGATGGAGGCTGCCCAGCTGCTCCAGGTTTGGAGTGGCCAGACAGGGCAGGAGCCTGCTATTGGGCAGGGGAGGGGGGGCGGGTGAAGGGAAGACCAAGGTGGCAAACTCCAGCCAGAGTCTGCAGCAAAGACAAAGATGGCAGTCTGCAGCAAAGATGGCAGACTCCAGTCGGAGTCTGCAGCAAAGACGAAGAAGGCAGACTCTGGCCAGAGCGAAGGCCTGGATCCCGGGTGCCGGAGGAAAACCAGTGGTGGAAGCCAAGGGAAGGAAGGCCTATTGCACGAGTCTCTTTGTGCAATGGGCCTCTAGTTTAGTATAATTTGAGAAATAAAACTGGACGTTAGGTATGTTTATAAGAGTAAGCATGTTAATGGTGTTGCGGTAGATGCTCCTCTGAGCTCATATGGCTTCAGAATGACAGGATCCATTGTGATAGGTCATTGTAAGTGACACTGCATTCACAATCACAATTATAATGGGTCACTATAAAGAACAGCTGCCAGTGCTCTGCCCTCTGCACAAAGATTTTTCCTTTGGATGTAAAAAGATAAAAAGTTGACGATATAAGTAGGTACCTAATAGAGGCTTTGAACCACAGAATAGTGGGTTGAGTTTCATCCTATAAAAAATTACAACTTACATTGAATATCATGCTAGCGTTTGCAAGTTATTTAACATAGTTTGAAAGTAATCTTCATTATAAGCCTATAGAACACTCAGGGAATAGGCTCATTTTATAGATGTCTAAATGAATTTCCCAAGGTCACATGGATCTTGGGTAAAGGAGACAAGGTATGATGTCAATTCTTCAGGCTTCATGATCAGTGGGAAATTTATGGAAAGTTCTTGAATTCAGAGGTGTGAAAATTATAGTTTTACTTGAGAAGGACTTATCTTGTTTCCAAGAGCAGAAAGGACTCAAGGGAAGGAAGACCAAAGACACAGGTAAATAGGGTGAAGCCTGACATTTTCTTAAGATATAAACACAACTTTGCAATTTTAATGGTAGTGTTATCCTTGCCTGCAACAGCATGAGAATAAAAGACAGACATGTCCCAACCTAGTGTGTTAAACATGACAGGTGAGCCACACTGGCTAGACAGGACTGCAGTTCACAAGGCACTGTGTAACTCTTACAAGCCTACTGTTACACTGACTTGATGAACAGTGAAGTCACAGGGTTAGCCACAGGCATCAAAGCTCAATTTTGTGGCCCTAGCAGGTTTGGCTCAGTGGATAGAGCCTTGGCCTGCAGACTGAAGGGTCCCAGGTTCAATTCCGGTCAAGGGCACATGTCTGGGTGTGGGCTTGATCTCCAGTGGCAGGGAGTGGGCAAGAGGTGGCTGATCAATGATTCTCTCTCATCATTGATCTTTCTATATCTCTCTCCCTCTCCCTTCCTCTGTGAAATCAATAAAAATATATTTAAAAAAGAAAAGCTCAACTTCGTGGATGGAACAGTAGGAACAAAAGAAATAAAATCTCATGGTGGTTATCCAATGTTAATTCAGTTTTTCCCAACAATACATACATATATATATAATGAATAAAGAAGACCAAGCTAATGAGAAGAGAAGCAAGAGAGAAAAAACTCACAATTTTCAAGATTTTCTCAGTAAGGAAAAAAGTCTTTTATGTAAAAAGCTCACCTTAATAGACACATTAGGGAACATAGGCAAAATGTGACATGAAGAGATCATAGAATCACCTGCATCAGAGCTACAGAGGAATTCCGGATTTTAGGAGAAGAAATGTGCAGTCATGGAGAGAGAAATGAAGATATAAAGCTAAAACAAGGAGATTTAAAAAACACACAGCACGGGGTGGGGGCTTGAGAACTCGTGGCAGATGTGAATGAGAGAGCTTTTAAGTAGCATGTAGCATCCATATTTTAAAAGTTAAATTCCCCACCCCAAACATTCCACATTTGTGTCTCTGCCTTTGCACATGCTACACCCTTGGCCTAGGCTTCTTTCCCTCCATTGCTACATCATTTATTCCGCTTAACTATCCAAATAAAGGGTGTTCTTCTCTGTGAAGCCGTCTCTCATGCTTCCAAGCAGTGCTAACAGCAGCTTCCTCTGTACTGCCCCATTATATAGTGATGTCCTATTACTATACTTATAGGGTGCTGCATATTCACATCTGCTTACCACCCCTTCCCCAGCACACATTCATAGCACGCTGTCCCTGACCTCAAGGCTCATGTCAATACATCATCTGGAGCAGAGGAACCTTCCAATAAAAAAACTGGGTTTTCTCTGTCTAACCTAAGGGTGAATACATTAAATATGCATGGGCCATCTTAGTTTCAGATTAGAAATTTATAAAAGTTTTCACTGCATAGTATTGAGAATGATTCTGGGCATTAAAATAGAGGAGACAGTAGGGAGAGAAAGCACTTTAGAGGACCGTGTGTGATATTTAGAAGAAAACCGTGTTATAAAAGAGGATCAAAAGAGAGATGATGCAATGAAGGGACTGAGCCCAGCTCCAAGTGATCTGTGTCAAAGGAAAGAATAGAGAGGCAGTGTCACAAGACAGCAATGACCTGGAGACAATGGCGGTTGCAAAGGTTCCAGCAGGTGCACTTTCAAGGGCAAGTGTTCAGAGCCCCAGATAAGCTTCAATAAAACAACTCTGTAAAATCAGGGCAGTTGAGCTGTAGCCCAAGTTTCTGATCATATCTCATAATCTCTAGCTATGAAGTTGAAAGGAATGAAGAGAAATGGAAGAAGAAGGAAAGTAGGAGAAGGGAAGTCAGGGCAAAAGAAAGAACAAGAAAGGAAAAGGGAGGAAAGAAAGAAAGAAAAGCACTAGAGATGAGAGAAATAAGCCTCCTCAATACATGAAGCTGACTTAATGGAGATTTCTCTTGCTTGGCTGACCAAGTTTTATTCCTTCTTTAATCAATAATATCCACGCATTTCAATATTCAAAAGAGATGATCAGAGGAAGGTAATCAATGCAGCCAAATTCTATATGTCTTTATTCTTTCTGAGATATTTTGTAAACATACAAACATGTCTTTATATCTTTTTTTCACCATTTTTATGTAAATGTTATGCATTATGCATGCAAACTATGCATACCCTTCTGGATTGCACTTAAAATACACCTGCAAGTTCATTATCACTGCATAAATAGCCCCCAACTCTTGGCTCTTTGCCAATCTTGCAGGTGAAGAACAGCATCTTTGTTCAGTTATGGATATTTTTAGACGTCAAGTTTACATAATTGAGTTATAATTTTTGGTTCATAGTGCACTTATTACACCATGCCTGGCTCTCTTCAACTATATTTTATTTGTTTAATCAATTAGTTAATTAATTACTATAATTACATGCATGATCCTCACCACACAACCCTAAAACTAAATAGAGGTACTTGGGACTTCCTAATCATGTTCTCAGCAACTAGCATTCTCTATCCAAAGGGAGAATACAAGGTAAACCTTACCTTCTGCAACACCTGTGTGCTCTGCAAAACCATCTGACAAGAATCCACCCACCCATCTTATTCTTGTTGCCATCAGCAGCATTCACCCTCTTGAAGTTCCCACTACTAAGGTAAGAGACTAGAATTCAGGGGCTGGGATATCAAATGTGTCTGCTGCAATAATAATGAGAGAGGGATCAACATCTTCATGACAATTACCAAAGCTATTTCCCCCTCCTGACATATATTTGGTAAGATAGGGACCCCTTACACTATTATGGCATCCGGCAAGCATGTCAAACTCATGGCTGGCGGGCCAGGCCACAAGTCTGACATGCTTGCAACTACATTTCAAACTCTGTCATCTTCAAAACACTACAAACTGCATAATAATGCTGCTCTGGCTGTCTTATTCATTGTCCTGTCTCCAGTCCCTGTGGTGGTGGACACTAGGACCCCTACCCCGACCCACTGCTCATTTTGCTCTTAGGCAGAACCTGCCTTAATAACACTCTGGTCTCTTTCTTGCCCTCTCCTCAATTCCACTCTCACACTCTTTCCCAAGGGCAGAGAAGAAACTTCGTGACTGGATGAATTTGGGAAAAGGATTTGTGGAAATTTCACTTTCTCCTTTCTCCCTTTCGTCAGTTGGCTAACAGACTAAAAGTAGCATCTTCCAACAGCTTTATCAAGATGTTTTGATCTTCATTTCTCAGTTTCTTTGGTCTATGTCTCAACTACTTTCAAGCTCAGGCAGAGAATGGGACTTTTATTTATTGAGCCCTTCAAAACAGCAAAAATAACCCAGTGCCTGGCCCATTGTAGCTATATACCTGTTGAATTAATTTATGAAAGATGTTACTAATGAATTACATTTTAGGTTATTAAATAATGGGGGTTTCAAAGAGGGCTTTGAAATAGAGAGAAGAATAAAAGCACAGATAGTAGAAAGAAAGGGGAGAAGGCAGGAAAAAAAACACACATGAATTTGAAAAACGAGTTTATGGTAGGATATTTAATGCAGATTAGTTCATTAATCTTTAAAACAAGCCTTAGTAGAAGATAAAGAAGAAAGAGACTTAATTAAAATACTTGTCAAGTAAAAAAAAAGTTGGGGGACAGGATTTATTTTTCAGAATAGAGTGTCAAGGGGGAAAATCTCTAGATAAAAATCAGAAATAATAAAATTGGAGTTGCAAGAAATTTAGAGATAACCTGGTACATTTTGTTTACTGAGAGGTGAGAAAACCCAGTTCTCAAAGTCTTGAAGCAAGTGGAAAGCAGATCAGAAACCAAGACTAGGATTTTAGGCTCCCAGCTCAGAGCCATGTTGTTTTGCTGTCCTGTCTGCTTTAAAATGTAAGGAACCTAGAGAAAGATAAAAAAGGAAGATATAATGAGAGACTGACATAACCAGATGAATGTTGAAAAATGTAGCATGGGATGAGAAAAGTGAATATAAAAGAAAAGAACTCATTTCTAATTCATAGATGTTTGACTTTATTCAACATTTAGTATCTGTGATTTAATGGTGGCTTGGCACATAGAACAGGAGAACAAAAAATAATGAAAATATGATGCTGACAATATCATCTATCAGTCTGGAATACAGAGTCCTGGCAGGTCTACATTCAGGATCAAAAGTCTTTCCTAGGAACAGCTTAGTACGTTCCACCAAATATCAATATTTCATCGTTCTTTCATCTAAATTAGAAAAAGAAATGTCATCTGTCTATAACACACACTCTATTATAGTCTGCCTTCCAAACAAAACTAAAGCAGCCATAAGTTAAAGGGACCAGCATGTTATTTGAGGGGGTGGGGGGGTCTTTTTCCATTTTCCAAAAGAAGCAGCAGAGTGGAAGGTAAATGATAGTCATTTTCATTTCAATGCCAAACTTTGTCAATCACATTCATTAATAGTTTTATTTTTTAAAGTTTTGAAATCACAGCAAGTATAGAGCCATTAAAATAGATCAAAACTTACATTGTTTTCTAGGTTTAATTTTGTTGTATTGAATATATAGTGCATTGAAAGTTTATAACATACCACGCGTGGTCTTTGGCTTTGTGAGAATGCAACCCTTGTTATCCAGTATAGAAAATGTTTAAGGAGGGCAAAGAACCTACACAGGTGCATCCAATTCTACACAGACCTTATTCAAATAAGCATGGAGAAGGGGTCAGAATATTTAATAAAAATAATGAACACTTTTTCTGAGCTGTTGATATTTTCCTAACAATGTTCTAAGGTTTTACATAGATTTCCTCAATTAATCCCTCTCACAATTCTTTCAGGAGTGCCTATTACTAAATTCAGATAAGACTTCGGGGTACAGAGAGTGAATAACAGTCCCTAACGTCCAGAGCTATAGAGACTCTAATTACACTTCAAAAACATCATAAACATGACTTTATTGACACAATTGTTACATGAAATAAATCACAAGCTTTATCTTATGAAAATAAAATTGTATTAATGTGCCTTACTCCTATGGCTTCTGAGGTTTCAGGTAAAACATCAAATCAGGCATTTGGGAGATGAATGTATGTATTTTTCCCTAAATTTTCCAGAGGCAACATAAAAATTTCATGATGGAATTGATGTTGAACTTAGCCCATGAACTTTGGAAAGGCAGTTGTTAAAAGGGGGAGGAAGTCCCAGGCCAAGGGAAAGTAAGAGGCAAGATAAGGATAATGACACTGTAAGGGTATGTGGCTGGGGAGGAGCAGGCTGGCCTGGGTGGCTTCTGCAGGGTGGAGATGAACCTGACATGGGAGGCAGGGCCCATCAGCAGAGGACTTTAGTGTGAGGCTAAGGAGCAAGGGAACAATTGCAGATTTTTGAAGGCTCCAATTTGTCCTGGATTGATGATGGGTAGTACTAAATTGAACCCAAATTTCCTGTTGTTCAGAATAGACCTACTCTTGGCAAAATATCAATTCGAGAACCTTTTAGAAGTTCATTAAAAATCTCAAAAGCTTTTTCAAATACCAAAAGACCTCAGCACTCAATTTAAATGTAAATATACTGGGGAGTTTAAATACTGAGAAATAAGATTTTAAAAAATTGAATGGAATAAAGTGCCTGGAAGTAAATGTGGTTTGGAGAAAGGAAATGGAAAAGCAATGAAGAGTGAGGGACCCAGGAAAGACTTGAATGCCTCCAGTTTCACAGGTTTTTGGAAGTTATTGGACCCTTCACTGCAGTTGCCTAAGGCTAAGCGTAAGTCAGGGAATTCAGAAGCTGACATCATGAGAACAGCTGCTCTCTGGATGTGGAAATACAAGAGAATAAAACCACAGAATGAAAGCTCAGCTGGGTTTGGGCAGAGTTCTGCTTGCAGGTTGCCGGCTGTATTAAAAATCTGTCAGGTGTGGCTCTGTGATGAAGAGGCGACTGATGACGGCGATGGTCTACAGAGAAGCCCTGGTCCCATCCAGATGGCTCTCATGCTTAGTGGCCATAATCGTAATCTTTCTTCCACAAGTCAGCTGCATCATTGTCACTGCACCCGCCCAGGACTTCAACAAGAAATTGGTTTTATAGGACATTGTCTTGAAGACAAAAGAGATAATGAGTGCTGAATTTTTTAATATTACCATCCTGAAAACTAATACAGAGTCTGAAAGGCAAAGTTTGCAGGAAATGCCCCATTGTTTATAAAGAAGAAATATGCACAACAGATATTTCTAAAGCTAAGCCCTTCCTTACGCTCCAAATAAATTTGTGAGATATTTAATTTTTATTTTCTAAATTCTATATGTTTATAGAATATATGAGTGGTGCAGATATTTTTTCTGTTTTTATAAACATTTTGTATTATGTTAAATACCTATATTGCTTATATGTTTCTATAAAATAATATACTTTTATTATAAAACACAAAATTCTTTAATAATTTTAGAAAATACAAAATTATCAATGAAAATATATTTACCCAGTTGATAGCTTTTAATATTTTCATTCAGACATTTTTTCTAATCTTATACCTAACCACACAATTTTTTTGACAAACTGGAATCATGCCATATGTAAATTATGTTTAAAGATCCATATTGTTTATATGCTTCTATAAAACAATGTAGAGGTTCAAAAATCTTAGAAAAACCTGGCCACTGTGGCTCAGTGGTTGAGTGTCAACCTATGAACCAGCAGGTCAAGATTTGATTCTGGGTCAGGGCACATGCCCAGGTTGCAGGCTCAGTGCCCAATGGGGGGCATGCAGGAGGCATCCAATCAATTATTCTTAATTATGTTCTACCTCCCTCTAGCTTCTTTCTGAAATCAATAAAAAATATATATTTTTAAAATCTTTAAAAAAGTCTGCCACTTCCTCAGTTTACCTTCATTTTACAAGGTTGTGAAAGGCGTTTTCAAATTTCTAAAAACCTAAGGGCACAGTTATTCTGGACAGTGACACAGATTTCTTTCCTGAGTAATTGTGCAAACTTGCAGACTCAGAGCTTGGTCCTAGAAAGACACCAAGAAAGAGATTCAATATTAGAGAACATTTCTTAAAAAGCAGCACATTCAGTGTTATTGCAAGAAATTTTAGAATCATTCTCTAAGGTCATATATATAAATGACAATGATTTGGGAATAATTGAACTTTGTCCATCCTGCAATACCTTCTTTTGCAAGGGGAATGACAGTCAGCCTTGAGAACCCCATAGGTTCTGGGGACCAAGAAAAACCAAGCTGAATTTGGGCCACATCTGCCCTGCCCTGTGTTAACACCTCATTGCTGATAGGGTCTGTATTCTTGGTCAACTAGAATGCATAGTTAATGTAATCATGCTCCTGTGTGTTTGCACATGTAATTGTTTGTGTGAGCATGTGTTTTCTTTACACCAGTCCACAGCCCACCAGACACCTGTGCACCATATACAAGCAGGATAAATAACTTGAAATAGCTCTAATTCTTTATATTTTTACCAGTGGCCTGGTGCACAAAATTTGTGCACATTAAAAGGGGATTAATTAGAGGAAATAATTTAATATTGCTAGTTGCCCTTTCTTTGTAATAGAAGTGTCAGAGATGAAAGAAAATTAGTAAAATGTATATGAAAACCTTCCTCCTGTCAGAATCTGGGGCATACCATGGGACCCAGAGTCAAGTCCCGCCCACCCACATGCTCCTCAAAATCGTGTGAGACCCAGACCCGGCTGCCCCCCACCCTCCTCATTGGGATAGATCCAGACCTGGCTAGTCCCACCCTTGTCAAGCCTTACTGGGCAGGGAACATAGCTTCAGGTCCCCTGGCCCCGCACCAAGATGGAGGGCATGGCCTGAGGTCCCCCAGCCCAGACCTGGGTGGGGGGGCATGCCTTGAGGTCCCCCGTCAAGCCCTGCTGGGTGGGGGGCATGGCCTGAGGTCCCCCATCAAGCCCTGCCAGGTGGGGGAGGGGAGGAACAGCCTCAGGTCCCCTGTCAAGCCCATGGGCAGGTGTGTGCAGCCTCAGGTCCCCCTTAGGCGGGGGGTGTGGCCTGAGGTCCCCTGTAAAGCCCTGCCAGGTTGGGGGCGCGGCGTGAGGTCCCCTGGTCTGGTGCTGGTGCCGGGGGAGCAGCCTGAGGTCCCCTAGCCCAGCACCAGGACAGGAAGTCCACCTTGAGGTCCCCTGTCAAGCCCCACGGGGGCTGGGGAGGGTGTAGCCTCAGGTCCCTGCTGATTGCTTATTAAGGCTCCTTATGGGAACTTGGCCTCAGCTGTGGGTGCAGCCATCTTTGTGATGGAGTGATGGTTAATTAGCATATGCCCTCTTTATTAGATAGGATTATTAAATAGTTCAAGCCAGTGGTGGGCAAACTGTGGCTCGCGAGTCACATGTGGCTCTTTGGCCCCTTGAGTGTGGCTCTTCCACAAAATACCATGGCCTGGGCGAGTCTATTTTGAAGAAGTGGCACTAGAAGAAGTTTAAGTTTAAAAAATTTGGCTCTCAAAAGAAATTTCAATTGTTGTACTGTTGATATTTAGCTCTGTTGACTAATGAGTTTGCCAACCACTGGTTCAAGCATACAGAGAATTAACATGTGACAGTTTTGATATGTTTATTTTGAACCTTTTTGTTAACATGATTATGTGTAGTTGCAGCTTTGTCCCTCCTTGAACCCATTTGCTCCCTTTCTCCAGGTATAACCATTACTCTGAAGGTAACATGTTCCCAGGAAGAAGACTTATTCTGAGAATGCCTAGTAGTCATGTGCAGGGCATACTGCATTCTGCTACTACATTCTGATGGAAGTACTAATATATGTTCTTGTGCTTCTATAAATTTTAGAAGTTGTTGCTGCATCATTCTGACTGCCAGGAATATCTCTAGTATGGCTCTGGAATGCATTCCCAAGACTAGTCTCTCCAACATGAGCTAAATGTCCCAAATGTCCTCTCCTCTTTGGCAAGAATTCTTATAAAACTAAAAGTTTTTGCTTAGACATTAAAGATGACCAATGCATTGCCTGCCTTCCTTCCTCCCATCTCACTTAAAAATTAAAATAATTCCAGAGTATACTCTCAAACTAGTCTTTCAAAGTCCAATGTTCTTTGAGTTTCTCAAATCACAGTTATGTTTCAAAATGACTGCTCTAAGAATACAGAGTTCAATTTGTTTCTGGTTCAGATTTGTCTACTAAAGGAGTCTGAAATATCCTCACTAACACCCTAAATGGATAATTTTGGAACATAAAAATGACTTAGATCCTCAGGCCTGGGACCGTTGGGAACAATCTCTGAAGACATCTTTCTACTTCATTGATTAGTGATCATATTAATCAAGAACCTGTATTTTCTGGGTCAGAGGGTGAGACACAGGGTTGGCGGGTAGATCTGGGGATGTTCTCTTTCTTGTTTATAGATCCCATCAACTAGACAACAAGAAAAAAATGCTGGATTTTTTTTCCAGCACATTAATTTGCCTCCTTAGTACCAAGCTGTGTTTTTGAGAAAAGAAAGGAAAAAAAGCAATGAATGAGGCCCTTGCTAATTTGCATGAAAACTCTAAAATGCCAATGACACCTCTCCCCATTCTATAAGTGTTCCTGATTCATTTTTTTCCCTTCCACAGAAATCTCTTATGCTAGAAAAACAAACAGCCCTTTGAGTCAGACTCGTGTTTGTTTGCACCCCGTGGAGAGCTGGGGGATAAATAGATTAAATCAAAGCTGGCTTTGTTCAGAAAGGATGGAGGAAAAGAAAAACTTCTCAGGAGCACTGTCATAGCTTTGTTTTGTGGTTCTATGTGAGATGCGTGCTACGGTTTCCTTGTTTGGCTTTTTCTATTATTGCCTGAAATACCATCCATCAGTCCCTAAAACTCAGCCGTATCTACCTATGCTTCCTGACCAGGCCAAGAACCCTCCCTTTCAGGAAGTCTCTACTGATTTTTCCATCTATGATAGTGATTCCTCTTCCTGATATAACCTAAAGGAAGAAATTGGCTCCTGACAGGGCACCCTGACCTCACTCTGTCCAGTGATCCAAGATTTATCATTATTGAAGTCTCAGGCATTGACCCTCTGCTGCACTCATTGGTATTCACCATACACTCTGATGAGACGGCAATTTAGGGCTCCATGCTGTAGCTCTGGCCTCTGCTGGCAAGAGGAAATTCTGCAGAGAGGGTCAGCCATCCATATGCTCCATTTGTAGCTTCCTGTACTGTCCTCCTTCTCTCCCACATTGTAATTCTTTTTTATCTTTCACAGCCATCAACTCATTGAAACTGCATAATAGCTTAGCAAGGTAGTTACTCATCATTGTCCTTGTCACCTGAAACTAAGGTTCAGTGAGATAAGGCACTTTGATGGAACATATTCTGCTGAAAAGTGATGAGGCCAACTCCATCAAAGACATAAACTCCACCTCACCTTCTTCTCATTGGAACGCATTTGTTCTAACTCTATTTTTCCTATAAAACCTGACTTAATTTAATGCTTTGCATAGAATGGGTAGTGCTAAGTTGTATCAGTTTAAATTGTGGTGAGACCCAATAAACAAGAGGAAAAGAAATAGCTTTAATTTAGAAAGAGTCTGAATTCATATTACCTCACAAATGTCTTTAAATCTTAGTTCACTTTAAGGAAAATGAAACTGGAAGTCATAATGTATTCATTAGGAACAAAGTTTACACAGGAAAATTAATGTGGTGATCCAATCAGAAAGACCTGTATTTAAATCACAGGTTTTGCCATTAAATCCAAACATTGCTAAATGAGTGTATCCTATCCCGTTATAAGCTAAAGCAAAATATTGAAGGTAGTCATGCATCATTTCTTTTGACTCTCCAGTTTAACTGACCTTTCTGATTAGCCAACCAATGATTGGCTTCAACAGCATCAAATAAGAGGCTATCAATGGCAATGTCGTGTAACAAACAAACCAAAAAAGGCTCCAAAGTTGGCACTACAGGAGAGGGAGGTCGGTCACATCCACAGTGGGAACAGATACACTAAGTTTGGGTGTGGCTGCACTTCCATTTGGTGTCCTCTTTCCAGCTGCTCTCTCATTCTGAGGACTCCGTCTCCATACCCAACTTAGCCCAGAGGCCATGTCTGCTGTGTGCAGAGGGATCTTGTCATCAGCGAACAGCTTCTCAGAGAATGGCTACTTCTCGGTTCTTTGTCTCTGAGATAAATCATAATACCAATGTAAGCAGCTCATGGGGCAGCGGTTGCGGCCCTATTGAACTGTACCAGAGGTAGACAGGAAGCCCACAGTGAATCTGGCACCTGCACCTCAGCCTGGACTCAGGTGCCTGAAGCAAATCCCCGTGCATCATCCAGGGTCAGTGAAGCTTGAAAGTGAGAGCCAAGCCCACAGACACCAATGGAAAGAACTTGTTAAGTAGGAGGCAGAAAAATTGGCTTTGAGGCTCTGCTGCAACTCTTTACAATAGGAATGTTCTAACCAAGACATAAAATGGCGCTGGGTTTAACTTTCCTTGACCTATAAAAATGAGGATAACAATTTCTCTCATGTCTGTCTCAGACATTTCTTGTGAATACAGGGAACAGGGATGATCCCTGCTTCTCTTCTAGAGGGAATTTCCCACCCTTTGCCCTGTGCTTTGGCCTCTCTGCACTCCTCCATTTGCAGCTTCTTCAAAGTGAGGCAAAGGTAATGTGTAAATGTAGTATATTTACTGCAGTATGTTTTCCTATTGGGCTTTAAGCAACAGTGTCTATGTGTGGTTTTCACCCTTGCTTGTGGTAAGTTGACTTGGGTAGGCTTTTCCTCCTCGTGAGGGCAGATCTCTGTGGCCTCATTTGGGGCTCTGCCTTCTCTATCTATTGAAGAGTAGTTATAAGGAAATAGGCTCCAGCTCTAAACCTCATTCTTATACTCCATTATAGATGGAGCCTTGACTCATGAAATAAAAGGCCAGCTATGAGCACTATGCACTTTATTTCTTATCTGACAATTCATGGGTTGTATAATAGCTTTGGTCAGAACCCCAGAGAACAGGGATTAATTGGTAAATACCAATCCAAACCCTTAACAGGAAAGATCAGAGGATATACGTCCTATGAAATAATTTATTCAATACATGGTACAAATGATGATATAATCACTTCAGTGTCATGAACTGCCGCAAAGGGTAA
Source organism: Corynorhinus townsendii (assembly GCA_026230045.1). Taxonomy (NCBI): domain Eukaryota; kingdom Metazoa; phylum Chordata; class Mammalia; order Chiroptera; family Vespertilionidae; genus Corynorhinus; species Corynorhinus townsendii. The sequence continues at coordinate 6,589,054 of JAPDVU010000001.1, read as the reverse complement.
AGAAGGAGACATCAGTGTCTCACAGAAGTGTAGAAACATGATGGTGGCTTTGTTTTCTTGACTGCTACAGAATGGTGCCTACTAACCAGTGCTGCTCAGTTCCACCAAAAACACAACTTGGCTTAGATCGATGGCTACAAGGCTTTCTATTGAGCAACATATTTCTTTCAGTTCAAGCAAGAGATCTCAGAAATGCAATTAATTATGCCTCAGTTTTTCTGTCTTTGTTTTCTTTTTTTGCATTTTCATTTCTTTATTGATTAAGGTATCACATATTTGTCCTCATCCCCCCATTACCTTCCCAACCCCCCCCCCCCGCCACTTATGCCCTCACCCCCCTGTTGTTTGTGTCCACCGGTTAGGCTTATATGCATGCATACAAGTCCTTTGGTTGATCTCTCTCCCTTACCCCCACTCTCCCCTACCTTCCCTCTGAGGTTTGACAGTCTGATTGATGCTTCCCTGTCTCTGCATCTGTTTTTGATCATTAGTTTATGTTGCTCATTATTTCCCATAGATGAGTGAGATCATGTGATATTTATCTTTCTCTGACTGGCTTATTTCACTTAGCATAATGCTCTCCATTTCCATCCATGATGTTGCAAAAGGTAGGAATTCCTTCTTTTTTAGTGCAGCGTAGTATTCCATTGTGTAGATGTACCACAGTTTTTTAATCCACTCATCTGCTGATGGGCACTTAGGCTGTTTCCAAATCTTAGCCATGGTGAATTGTGCTGCTATGAACATAGGGGTGCATATATCCTTTCTGATTGCTGTTTCTAGCTTCTTGGGATATATTCCTAGAAGTGGTATTACTGGGTCAAATGGGAGTTCCATTTTTAGTTTTTTGAGGAAACTCCATACTGTTCTCCACAGTGGCTGCACCAGTCTGTATTCCCACCAGCAGTGCAAAAGGGTTCCTTTTTCTCCACATCTTCTCCAACATTTGTTGTTTATTGATTTGTTGATGATAGCCATTCTGACAGGTGTGAGATGGTACCGCGTTGTCATTTTGATTTGCATCTCTTGGATAATTAGTGACTTTGAGCATGTTTTCATATGTCTCATGGCCTTCCTTTTGTCTTCTTTCGAAAAGTGTCTATTTAGGTCCGTTGCCCATTTCTTGATTGGATTGTTTATCTTCCTTCTGTTGAGTTGTATGAGTTCCCTGTAAATGTTAGAGATTAAACCCTTATAAGTGATAACATTGGCAAATATGTTCCCCCATGAAGTGAGCTTTCTTGTTATTTTGTTGATGGTTTCTTTTGCTGTGCAAAAGCTTTTTATTTTGATGTAGTCCCATTTGTTTATTTTCTTTTAGTTTCCATTGCCCTAAGTGCTGTATCAGTGAAGAAGTTCCTTTGGTATATATCTGAGATTTTGCTGCCTGTAGATTCTTCTAGTATTTTTATGGTTTCCCATCTTATGTTTAATTCCTTTATCCATTTTGAGTTTATTTTTGTGTATGGTGTAAGTTGGTGGTCTAGTTTCATTTTTTTTGCATGTATCTATCCAATTTTCCCAACACCATTTGTTGAAAAGACTGTCTTGACTCCATTTTATGTTCATGCCTCCTTTGTCGAATATTAATTGGGCAACGTGGTTTGGGTCAATTTCTGGGTTCTCTATTCTATTCCATTGATCTATATGTCTGTTGTTGTGCCAGTACCAGGCTGTTTTGAGAACAGTGGCTTTGTAATACAGCTTGATATCTGGTATTGAGATCCCACCTACTTTGTTCTTCTTTCTCAGGATTGCTGTGGCTATTTGGGATCTTTTTTTATTCCAGATGAATTTTTGGAGAGTTCTTTCTAGGTCTGTGAAATATGCTATTGGTATTTTAATGGGGATTGCATTGAATCTATAGATTGCTTTGGGTAGAATGGACATTTTGGTGATGTTGATTCTACCAATCCATGAACACGGTATGTTCTTCCATCTGTTTATATCTTCCTCTATCTCTTTTTTCAGTGCCCTGTAGTTTTTTTGCATATAGGTCTTTTACCTCTTTAGTTAAGTTTATTCCTAGGTATCTTAATTTTTTTGGTGTGATGGTAAATGGGATTGCTCTTTTAGTCTCTCTTTCTGTAAGTTCACTATTGGTGTATAGAAACGCCATAGATTTCTTGGCGTTAATTTTGTATCAGTTTTTCTGTCTTTAAAATGGACTTCATTGGAGCAGTTCTTTTTACATCAGCAGGCACTTTGGGGAAACAAACTCCTACACTATTTGTGTAGGGTGGGGCAAAAGTAAGTTTATAGTTGTGAGTATATAAAACACAGTTTATTCTTGTATTGTTATTCATGAAGTATTATATTATTTTCTATACAGATATACATGATTTTAAATTATGAGACAAGATACATGCCCCTCTTATTTCTTTAGGTAGGCTTTGTAAGCACTTGAATCAAGCATAGTGTTAAGCTTTTGTAGCATATGTTCGTTCACTGGAACCTCATCCCTAATTTTATGAGATGGAAGTTATTGTCACCACTTTATGAATAAGCAAAATAAGGAACATAAGCCTAGGAATGATGCTCTTCACTGGTCATGAGGCCAAATGTGGTAGTCTTTTAGAGCTATTAACTAAGTTACAGTGAGTAGAGTTGGGTGAATTGTTATCCCTAAATGTCTCACCACCTATTTTAACCGTATTACTTTGAGCAAGGTCTGATGAGGCTAGATGTAGATCATGAGAGAGAAACCAACAGTGTTATGAACCCAAGCCAGTTTGGCTCAGTGGATGAAGCGTCAGCCTGTGGACTGAAGGGTCCCAAGTTCGATTCTGGTCAAGGTTACATTCTTCAGTTGCAGTCTTCTCCCTAGCCCAGGTCCTGGTCGGGGCTCAGACAGGAGGCAACCAATTGATGTGTTTCTCTCACATTGATGTATCTCTCTATCCTTCCCTCTCTCTAAAAATCAATGAAAAAATATCCTTGGCTGAGGATTAAAAAATAATAATAATAAATAAAAATAAAAAAAGTGTAGCTTTATTATGCTGACCATTCTTTAGAGAGAACACAGCAAGCCATGCAGGGCCACATGGGGATGGAACAAAGTCAGTGACAAGGCAGAGAGAGAGAGAGGAACTGTGAGCAAGCATTTTTATTGTGGTTTCTGCAGCAAGGAATGGGAGGCCAGGTTTAGGATTGACTAATGTAAATTATTTTTTTAAACAATATATATTTTTATTGACTTCAGAAAGGAAGGGAGAGGGAGATAGAGATAGAAATATCGATGATGAGAGAGAATCATCGATCGGTTGCCTCCTATATGCCACACATTGGGGATCAAGCCCACAACTCGGGCATGTGTCTTGACTGGGAATTGAACCTTGATCTTGTGGCTCATAGGTCGATGCTCAACCACTGAGCAACACTAGCCAGGCTTAATTTTCTTTCATTTAAAAAACAATTAAGAAGCTAATGTAGGCACTAGCAATATAAAAAGTAAGAGATTCAGTCAAAGGTCAAATCTCAGCTATCCTGCTTACTAACCATATGAACTTGGACAAACTATTTAACCATTTTATGCCCCTTTTTTCTACATATTAAGTAGATAGTGCCTTATAGTGAGTTCTCTACATGTGTTGGCTTTAAAAATAAGTATCTAAGTAAAGTTACATAAAGCTGTATTTGGACCCTCAGAACAACTTATAAAATTCTGCTATTCTACCCCATTCAATTGATAGCATTTACATGAGGAATTATAACAACTTATTACAGATTCTAGGATCATGTTTATTTGTATGAACTGCAAATAAAATAGAATATAACATGTGAAAATCTTGGGATACCTTAAAATAATGATAAAAATGATTCCAGTGCAAACAAATGAATGCTTGTGTTACCACATCCATCGTAATGATAGAGTCACTGAAAAACAGTGAAGGCAATATAGCATATAGCCAAGATATTTTAAATATATTTAACCCATCCATTGTTTTATTGCTAATACAGAACAGAATTTCATAGCAAAAATGTTAGACTAGAGTAGAACCTTGAGAATTATTTGGTTTAGCAGCATCATTTTAGAAATGGACTCTTCTGGTGAGAGAGGAGTCCCATCTGTTCACATCCTTGAGTCCTCAGGATGCTGGAGCAGAGCAGATTCAAGTCCCTTTCTCTTAGTTGGGCTTTAGATTTTGCAGCAGGCCAAGCATCAGACAGCCATAATCAGAAATACAGATCAGAGTCAGAAAGAGTCCCCTTAAAGCAGACATCAGTGACTTCTTCACGGCACACGTTTTTCATTCTCCATTTGTCAATGTTCTTCCTCAGTACAGGAACCGGGAAAAAGGCACTGGTTGAAGGTCATGGCAGGCCTATGGGTTTACAGAAATTCCTCCTCATTTTTAGCCTTACTGTTAACGTGGACTGTATACAGTATGATATTCCACAATAATGTTGATAAGATTTAACTCATTTGGCCAGCATGGTGACCAGATAAGAGTGCATATTTGGTCTTAGTAGGTTTTCACTTAGTGTTTATCTTTTTTTAATTATCTCAAGCACCACAATCCCTTTAAAGCTCTTAACAGATAGTTCTATTACTGTCCCAAAGTCCTCCACCTATTCCTCAACATGAATATAGACGGGAAATATGGAAGCATCCTCCATTGAACAGCCATCAAACTCATACAAGGAGTGTCTACAGTGTTCTGCATCTCAGGGGATGTTCTCTCAGATCTCCTTCCACAATCATTCATCAACTTTACGCATCTGTGTTGTCATGTATTAATATCCAAGTGCTTGGTACTAATTATTTTTGTGGGGAAAACAAAGCTGTTTCAAGAATGGAGAGAAACTCTGTGTAGCATTAACAGCATCTTTAAGGACAAAGCCCCTTGAATAACAGGGATGGTGATACCATTCTTTCTTGTCAAGCTCCTAGGTCTGGGGAAGGTAAATCTGTCACGTGCCCCTAGCCAACCTGTGCAGAGATCAATGTTTACACCAGGCAGAAACACATATGAAATAAACAATGTGGGAAGAAGGTTCACCATCTATTTTTAAATGCTACCTTCTATTTTAGACTGAACATGTACAATTTCTGTTTAGCAATTTCAGCTAATTGTTGGGTTAACATTTTTGGGAACAGATTGCAAACTTCAAAATGGAAAAGATCATTTTAGGGAGGGAAGCTAGGCAGCTGTCAGGGAGTCAGAATTAACATACATTTGCATAACAGATGTACAGTAAGGTGTCTATGACAGACAATCACTGAATATTAATGCTATCGACCACGGCATCATTTGCGTAAATGCTGTCTAGTGGGTATCGAGGTTGGTGTGCTCTTTGCAGAAGACAAAGGGCCAGCGAATGGAACAGATGCACCAGATACACCAATGCATCTTAATTTATGACATCCTCATGAAAGAACTTGTGTTGTGACTTCAGATTCTATTACAAATAATTTGGAGATAAAGGCACTATGTGATTATCTTTTCCCCTACAGTTAGTCTCTCTCAGAGGAAGAGAGGGTTCATTTGTGGACCGCTATTGTAATCCTCTCAGGAGAGTGGTATTCTTTTTATGAAGTGGGGGTGGGGCGAGGGAGAAAAGGAAAGCGTTCCTGAACGTCAGTATTGTGCATTCAATAGGTCTGGCTATTAGCATGTTGTCAGACACCTGTCACAGAGCAACTCCTCCCTCATTTGAATGAAGCAGCAGGTGATCCTATGGCAGGTTTCAAATGGTAATTTTTTTAAAATGAATTAGAGTTGAAGTATAAAACACATTTTATTAAGTCCATGGTATAAACATATGTTGAGCTTGTACTATGTGCAAAGAATCAGTTTCCTTTTCTTCAGTATCTTAATCAATTATGTGTAGTTTCCGGGCAGAAGCTTTAGGACACTCTCTTCAGTAATTACACTCCACAGAATTGGTTGTATTTTTGACCTCCCAATGAATAACCAGTTCTTGACTGGCTAATTAAAAAGGCATGCATTTGATCAACATATATATTTAACACATAACATGCACCGGACATTGTACTAGGAGCTGAGCAGGTAAAGGCACCGCGTTGATACTAACGGTTTGCTTTCTAGTGAAGTGACTGTCAGGCAGTCAACAAATGTTTACTGAGCAGTTACTATTCAGTGAGCATTGCCAAGGTGCTGCATGTGCAGCCATAAATAAAACTGGCAATGCCTGCTTTCAAGGCACTTTATTTCTGGTTGCAGAGAGACAATAAATTGGCAGCCAAATAAATTAGATGGTATCAGGTACAGGTGAAATAAGGTCATGGGAGAGAAAGTGACCTGGAGTAACTAGGCATAAGGCAGGTCTGCTTTATTTTAAATTGTAAAAGACCTCCATCTACTTGTAACCACTGACCTGAAGGGTGTGAAGGAGGCACACATAAGGAGGATCTGGAGTAATATCATTCAGGTAGAAGTAATAGCGAAGGCAAAGCTCCTGAGACAGGGTACATAAGCATGCAAATAATTTGTTCATGAGGAGGTACCTTCCAAGGATGACGAACTTTATACATGTCACAGATGGAGACAAAGCGAGGACTCCTGATCCAGCTGCATTGAGCGAAGGTCAAGGGAGTTGATAGAAAGCATTGTTTTCTTCAGTCTTTTCTGTATGGAATCGCACAGTGTGGGGAGAAATAATGCCTTCTACAAAGAGGATGTAGCATATTCAGGGACCCTAGAGAGATATGCAAAGAGTAAGACACACTGTACAATATACATTTCCATCCTCACAAAAAGTTTTGACAGCAGTCTTTTAAGGATTAAAGATAATCTGTTAAAAAATAATGTCCAGCATATATTAGGTACTTCCACATGTAGTTAGCTTTTTGTTCATTATAACTCATATTTAAGGCTGTGTGCCCAAATCTGTATGAAGTGTGTTACATGTATTATTTAATGTCATTTTAATTCCCATTCTATGGTTGAGAAAATGAAGGTTTGAAGAGGTTAAATAATCATTCCAAGTATAATGATTAGAAGCTCTAATTATGGGAAATGTCTTTAACAAAAAAAAATTTTATCAGAAATAGATTTCAAAACTCATTTGACCATAACCTATGCTGTTATATGCCTGGCAATGTACTGAAAATAGCAGAAAAACTCCAATTGTGGTGAAGGGAGGTTAGAGAATTTTGAAGAGCAGGGTAGGGAAGGTCCTTGTATGTAAAGAAAATGGAGGTTAAAGTAGATGGCCTCTAAGTTCCATAATCTTACATTCTAGGATTGTGAAAGGCTTCATACTACATGCTCTATTCTGTCAGAAATAATTGGAGGATATAGATATTTATTGCAAGAAACAGAGGTATTTTCTCTTTCTGTCTTTTCCAATCAATACCTGCCTCTTTGAGGAGACCTGTGCTCTGAGGAACACGTAGGGAGGAGAAATTTGTTCTTGAAAGCAAAGAAAAATGTTTGGCAATGGGTCCAATTAGTTGAGTGTAAGATCTTATCAACAGGAAAAATTATGATCTTAAGATATGCTATCTTTGCCAAACTCCTATGCTTCAAAAATAAGTGAAGACATTCAAGCAATAATCACAACAGTGTCTTGTTGCACACATTTCTGATTTAAATGACAACAGCAGCAACAACAGAATAAAAAACTACAAAGCAATTGAAAATAGTATAATAACAAGAATACTAATTTGATAAATATATTATGAATAAATTAATATAATATCTCAATAGTGATTATAATTGTCAGGGTAAACTAGATTATGTGGCAATAACAAACATACCAAGGAGTCTCAGTGTTTTAAACCAAAAAAAAGTTGATTTCTCACACCACAGGTAACCTCATAATTATAACTTTCCTTGGTGGCTCCCTTCCAGATGATGACTTAGGGATCCAATATCTAGGACTCGTGTTTTCCAAGGGCTAGAGAGTCACGTGGGAAGTATCTCACTCTGCTCCTGTCCACCTTCCACTCACCTGAACATAGTAACACAGACCCCCACCTCAAACATAAGAGGTACTGTCATACATTACCTTGCTGTAGGCCCAAGTATGATGAACACAGGGCCTTGTCTCTGAATCAGAGATTATAAAACATATTTAGCCTACACGCATTTGCAAGCTATCTACTTATATATACATATAAAAGGCTAATATGCAAAGTGTCCCCCTCAAGAGTTCCACCAGGAGACCAGGAGTTCAATTGCTCGCTATGACATGTGCTAACCACCAGGGGGTGGCACAGAACATGGCAGGTGACCAGCAGCAGTGGAAGGGCACTGAGGGAGCGAGGGAAGGAGAGGCAGGGAACCGCATGGTGGCGGCAAATGGTGGCCAGGGAAGGAGGAGGCAGGGAGGCAGGGAGGCAGGGAGGCAGGGTACCTGATGACCCTGATCGCTAGCCAGGCCGAGGGACTCTACCCATGCATGAATTTCATGTACTAGGCCTCTAGTTTAAAATAAAATCAAATAGTTCCTTTGCTTTTAAATAGCTACTCATTTTTATATTTTCCCCAAACTTTTCATTTACTTAAATGCATTTTTCACCACTCTTAACAAATAGACTTGATTCCTACTTCATTAAGAACATCAAGTGCAACAGATGAATTTTTACTCTCCTTTTCAGCTTGTAATTCTCCCTGCCAGAGGAGTTATTTCCTCCTCTTACATAAAACCACATCCTATATAGGAAGCCCTGATCTCTTTTGCTTCTCCCATACCTTGACATATTCATTATCGCCTCTATTTCCTATATCTTTACTTCTGTATATTTTGTTTTTTTAATAAATTTGTTAAAATAGTTTTCAACCTAAAAACCCTTTCTTGACAAACATATTGTATTCCACCTAAAAATACAGTTTAGTCTCTTTGATTGCCTTTTATTACACAGTCTTAGAAGAATCCGATATACTAACATCTCATTTATTTTTGAATATTTGTCTGCATGATACTCATCAAATTTAATAATGTACTTGTATGTGACTGCTTATTGTTGACTTTTTGTATCCATCCTCTCTTCTCCATCCTTTCCTTGTTTCTCCACCCTAGATTATGAAAAGCATCCTGTCAAAGTCTTTGCTACCAGATCCCTCCCAGCTAAGTGCATTCTCTTCACTGCAACCAAACTGACTTTTTCAGAAGCAACGGTCTGACTGACCATTTCACACCTGGGTTGAAACCTCTTCAAAGACAGCCCATCTATATATATAAAAGCCTAAGCAATCTTTATGACAGAATGACCAGAATTCCGGTCGACCCGTTGCTATGATGTGCACTGACCACCAGGGGGCAGATGTTCAGAACAGGAGCTGCCCCCTGGTGGTCAGTGTGCTCCCACAGCCAACCTCCCTTGGCCCTTACCCCAGCCGGCCAACCTCTCGTGGTCCCTTCCCTGGCTGGCCAGCTCCCTGATAGGCCATGATCACCCGCCAGGCCAAGGGACCCCACACCGTGCACGAATTTGTGCACCAAGCCTCTAGCTGTATATAAGTCTAAGCACTTTAAGATGACTTGGACCTTCTATAACTTGGCCCCTCTGTTGTCTAATCTCCTGCTTCTTTGTATCTCTATCATTATTAGCAATATTAGTGTTCTGTGCACACCCTATTCTTTTTTGCTCTTGTACTTTGCTTAAGAAAAGTTAAACAAACCCTGATTAAACCCTCCTCATCTTTGCAGTCTTATCTCAGTCTTCATCTTCTTTAAAAAACTGATGCCATACCCCTGTCCAATCTGGTTCAGTGCCAGCCCCCGGGGTGCATATAATGCCCTATAGACAGATACCGATGCCTTTGAATTGTATGGTACAGAATCTCTGGCAAAACACAGTGGGCATGCCATGTAAGTGAGACGTAACCTACTACGGTGTTGAATTATTGAGATTTGTGGGTTAATATGTTACCCCAGCATCACCTGGCTAATTCCAAACAAACTGTGTTCTCTATTGTAAGTGAAGAATGAGGCATGGAAAAGTTAGGTCCCCACTCTGTACAAAACACAGTTCTCTTACAGCTTCCAGCTCTGACATTCGCTAGACTTATTTTACTAAGAAATGTTCAAAGAGAACCAATTTGACGTGAAAAGGAAATGAGGAAAATTATGGATAACTGCTCTCTCTAAGTACAGCAGCCATTTGTAGAACAAATGTGTTTGCAGTTTATAATCTGTTTTCCACCCTAGCAAAGCTGGTGCTGTTCCATCTGAACTGAGAAGCTGCTGGAGCATGAATTATCCATAAATGTGCTGCCTGTTTGTTGTGCGGCCAGGCCCACAGAAGACAACTTTGCACATTGAAATTCAATGAGGTCAGACTGAGGACCCAGCAAACACGGCTAGAACATTATGTGCTTGTCCACCTTTAGGAGCTATTTCCATGGCCCTTGGGGAATAGCATTAAGGCAATGGGCCTTGCTATGCACATTCTCAAGGCTTACTGGTTATTCCCAGAAGGACTGGACTTGGTGTCACAATGCATCTGCCCAGATAGACCCCAGGGAAGAAAAGGCAGCGGGAAAGTGGAACTCAGCTTGTGGCCTGCCACCTCCCAGAGGAAAAGGCTGCAAAGTGCCTCCTGAGGAAAGGGATAAACACACCACAGCATAACACATGTGTAATCCTCCAACAGAGGAGGTGCCTTTGCACCTGGCTCCATTCCACTGTGAACATGTTTTCTCATTGCCATAGTCTATCTCATGATTAGTGGTTGCATATTAATTGCATTGGAACTTTTGGCATCTAAACCCCTTGCTTATCCTGAGTGCATTCCCTATCACATGGTCCTGATGAAAAGCAGAACTTGTCTCCCACCATAGAAGCCAAAAGGCAACGTCATACTTTTCCAGCCACTCTTGCATCTTGGCGCATGTCTCAGCTGATCACATGCACACAGCACAACTCTGAATTGGGAAGAAGGAGCACAGAGAATCTGTGACCTCAGGGAATGCATTCTTGGGCAGTGGCAGTGGTGGTAGCCATGTCCACATGTGAGGGTAGCAGTACCCAAGATGACAACAGGAGGGATGGAAGCTGAGACATCCAAAATCCATGGGCAAGAGCAGGAGTGCCCAGTGAACTCTTACTGGGCATGAATTTGGCTGGGTTTCTGAGGCCTAACTTTCTTGTTCTAAACTATTTTCTGCCCTTAGTTCTCCATCCTTCTTGTAAATTCTGTAATTTCTTAACAGCCTTTTAATAAAGTCCTCTTCTGCTGATCTCAAAGAGTTTCTCTTGTTGCTGTTACAACTGCTGAAAAACTCTCCCACCTGTGTAGCAAGATTAGGGACATTCTTAAAACAAGTGTTGTAAATATTGTTTTTCATGAAATCTGTTCATAAAATAGCAAAGAAAAAGAGTCTCAGCATTTAAAATTAACGTGACTAACACTCTTGCTTTAAGTTGTCATCTTAGCTCAGTGGTTCCCAGTTTCACACCCCAGAGGCCATGTGATGAAGTTTACTGTTGCCATATAATGGGTAGAAATCAGGGATGTTGCTAAACATCCCAAAACACAGGACAGCCTCTGTGACAATTACTTATCTGGTTCAAAATGTCAATAATAAATGGGTTAAAGAACTCTGTCTTAGATTATTTGAGATTCAATGGACATTAAGGACAACATCAAATTCTTAGAGGTTCTAAAAACTCATAGATGAGACTCCCAAACTACTTTTCATGATTTACGCAGACTTTTATGTTAAAGTACTTATCTATTTAACAAATAATTATTGCTAGTTCTGTGCCAGGTACCATGCTGGTTGTCGTAAATAGGGTGAAAAAGGAGCAAATCTGGTGCTATTAAAATTTTCCATATAAATTGAGAAGACAGACAACAAATAAGTAAATTAACCAAGACGTTCATAGATCTAAACTTATAAAGAAAACAAAGGGAAAAGTCTGGGTTCAGAAAGAGACATTAGCAAGGGAACATCAAATTGGAGAACATGGTCACGGAGGGTTCAGTGAGGAGGTGGCTGCTAACCCAAAGCTGGAGAAAGAGCAGTTAAGCTGAGAAAGCAATGTAAATGGAGTCTTATGACAAGAAAGAGCTTGAGAACTAAAGAACCAAAAGGAAGCCAGAAGGAGTGTGGAACAGGGGTTGGCAGAAGAGTAGTAACAGATGTGTTAGGAGGTATAGAAAGAGGCCTGCGGTGTCTACAAGCCTATTGATAGTGACGCTATGGCTAAAGATGCCTGAGGCCCTCACCTTGGCCTGTATTACATACAGCACCCAGGAAGGCAAAATGCAGTTGGAGCCCAGGTAGAAGCTCTGCAAATGAAGAGTGGAATCTATTTTTCTCCCTTTGAGGAAACATCTCCTTTAATACTGTCCTCAACTCTAATGACATTTCCCCCATTGCCCAGCATAGATCAAAATTTACTTTCGTGTGCATCGTGAAGAATCATGGACATCAGGTTAGAGGTCAACTTTTTTTCTATATGCTTGATCCAAATGACTCCTGGTTTAGGTACATGAACTACGCAGTAGGTGATCACAAATGCCCTTCTATCGCCCGCACATAAAAGCCTGTGACAGTGTCCAAGTGCTTTCCCTTTAGCTAACAAATAAATTATTCCCACCTTGATACCTCTGAACTGAATTTCTAACTGTTGTTCGCTAACACCATGTGTTCTTTCTATATTTGGTAAATAAAAGCTTCTAAGGGTCTGAGATGGTTAGGAACTAACAGTGGAAGCCCTCTGAATCGCCAGCATCTTCTGGGGGCAAGCAGGCCCAGCATGGACTGTGCTTGCACGGCCTGACAGACATTGGGAAGGAGACTGCCTTGTGTTGGAAAGGCCTCTGATTGATCTGCCACTCAATCCTAATGTTTCCACTTTCGAGCTTAAAACATCTCTTAAATGTTCTACTTTTCCATTCCCTCATTTATAATAGAAAAATAATAATATTCATAGCTAACATTTATTGAGCCCTTAGCACAATGTACCTGACATGTCTCTTTGTAGTTAACAGAAATCAATCCAAGGTATGTGTTCCCATCTTGATTATGAAGGTAAATAAAAATAAATTATTTGAATAAGTTCCTCAGGATTATACCACTGGAAAATATCATTGCCATCATGCATCAATCCTATGAAGTTTTAGTCTGGCTACTGTCATTTTTTTTTAATGAGTAAACTCTGGGTTCCTTGTTATCAGAGAGATAACATTGGCAAGGCTATTTCCTGACCTTGCCAGGCACATGGCCTCTACCTCTTCTTCACCCCAATGTGTTTTCGTGAGAATCAGGCTGCAGCAAGAGGAAAACGTTTACTTTGTCATTTTATTTTACTGTATTTGTTCTTTTAAACTATTGGAAGATTAACAGCTTCATGTGAATTTGCCCAGAAATACGTATGTTCTGGAACACTTCAAATAGACCTATAATTCTGCAGTTGTTTTTTTGAGTTGTGGGACTGCAGCCTTGGTAGCTGTCACACCCACAAGAGAGCTGTCCCCAGGGGACTACCTTCAGCACTCTCATTGCATATAATGCAGTCTATTGTGGCTATACAGTCTAGAAAGTAAAGAACCAGACTTTAGTCCACAGCCTTATTGTACTTACTGCATCCTGTTGGCACAAGAGCAACCCCAGACCGGCATGAGGAAAGCAGAGCATCCTTCCAAACAAACAAGACAGGGTGGGGCATGCTCAGAATATCCCATTCTGCCCACTGAAGGTACAAAAGGTAAGGGATACAGAGAACAGTCTCCTGTCATCCATCCAGGTCTCCATGTCGGTGGTCCTGATAGGTAAAACCAAGGCTCGCCAAGGGGACGCCCTAACGTTCATCCGTAGTTATTAGTTGTTTATTTATGCTGATCGCCTCAATCTAACTTTATCCTTCGGTTTGAATTTCCAGAGGTGTTTTTAGTTACAAAGCAGCAGAAATAAGAGGCAAATCAGTTCCTTACATTTTTGGTAATGTGCTCATAGTTCTTTATTAAGCCCCAATGCCCATTTTATGTTTTTGGCTTTTTCTCCTTTACTTTCTTACACTTTATATGTTTTGTGTCTTGACCGGCACTTTTGGATATTAATAAGCATGTTTGAGATTTTAACTTGCCAGTTGGTCATCTCTAATTATATGTTATCATCTACTCACCTCTAAGTCAACTCATCAGTCCCCAGCCCCAAACTCCTCCTCCTGGATTTCTCATTTGTCCTTCACTACAAAATGAAACTGGGCATCATCCCTGTTGGCTCAGGTTACCATTACCTCTCACCCACAGAAACTCCTAACTGGCATTCATGCCTCCTATCTGTCTCCCTTTCAGCCATCCTCTGTCCTGTAGCCCGGATGTCACTTGTGAAGTTTGCATGTGATCCTGGCTGAGCGAAGCCATTCCATGGTTTCTGATTGCTCCTAGATCAAGGGGAAGCAGGCTCTCCAGCTGTCTGCAGGACTTGCCTCCTGGATATTGATTCTGTGCCACATCCCTTCTCCACAGGAGTGGGCTCATGGAAACAGGTTTTCTATGTATGATTCCCTCCACCTGTCCCAAGGCCAGAGTAGATTGATCCAAGGTGAACATCTAACCCAATAAACAAAGTACTATCTCTTCTCTAAGATATTAGACTAGAAAAAAAAATTTTTTTTTGTTTGACTGAGTCCAAACAAATTCTCTGGGGTGGTGGAGTGGCTACAGCTTCTGCCATGTGTGGCAGGAGCAGAGAAAGAAAATGTAAAAAAATAAGAAAGGAAGTAATTTGTCACACTAAAAAAAAACACAAAAAAACCCCACAAAACAAATAAACAGGCTGGCCTATGTGGCTCAGTGGTTGAGCTTTGATCTATGAACCAGAAAGTCATGGTTTGATTCCTAGTCAGGGCATATGCCCAGGTTGTGGCTTGATCCCCAGTAGGGGCCATGCAGGGGCAGCAGACAATGATTCTCTCTCATTATTGATGTTTTTATCTCTCTTCTTCTCCCTTCCTCTCTCTGAAATCAATAAAAATATATGTAAAATAAATAATAAAAATAATGATAAAAACAAAGAAACAAATAAAAGAGCAACAGAATGAGAAGCAGAAAGGATTCCCATGTTCTCCTAGTGCCCTTCCCCATCTCTCCTGGGAGCGGGATGCCTTTCTACACTTGGGTTCCATGAGACGTCCATGTGCCTTCCCTCTTTTGTCTGCGTAGCTTTGTTTGAATTTGCTGTTTTACACTAAAGTAAGAGTTCATAATAATACATTGTTTGCTTTCTATGTGGCAGATAATATCCACACAAAGAGTCTCATGTAATTTTCATTACAATTCTGAAGTGTTTTTATTATAATTTTCATTTTTCAAATGAGAAATATAAGACTGGTAGAAGCTCCCACAGATATAAACTATGGAACCAACTGTGAAATTGAGATCCTTTTGATTTGCAAGTGCATGTTTTTTCTATTCCACTATGTTTCCCAGTCCCATTCATTTTTATCTCATTATCAGTCAAGTGTTTGAATTCATTCATTCATTTATTCAAAAAACACATTTTGGTTCTCTTGGTAGACACTATGCAGGCAATTTTCTTATAAATGTTTGATACTTTGATAGTACTGTTGGGAGATAATTCTCCTAGACCAGTAGTTGGCAAACCGCACCTCATGAGCCACATGCGGTTCTTTGGCTCCTTGAGTGTGGCTCTTCCACAAAATACCACGGCCTGGGCGAGTCTATTTTGAAGAAGTGGCGTTAGAAGAAGTTTAAGCTTAAAAAATTTGGCTCTCAAAAGAAATGTCAATCGTTGTACTGTTGATATTTGGCTCTGTTGACTAATGAGTTTGCCGATCACTGTCCTAGACTATCTCACATTTCTACACATCTTATTCTGGGTGAACTTTTCAAGGGTGTTTGTACAGTGTCTTTCTCCAGAGCACAGGGAAGATTTCTTTCCTAGCTAGTATAATGAAGATAATGTCTCCCTCTAGGGCAAATGTTGGGCACATTTTCTATCAGCCCCTTTAAATTTTGGGGTTTCCTAAGCTTGCAGTTCCTCATCTGGGATATATGTGAGCTACTTCACATCACCATATGGGACTTGGGGACAAGGAAAACCAATGTGAGCATGAAGCTCGCATTGTCTACTATACTCTGAGTAAGAAAGTCCCTTGCTACTGACTCAGGAGTCTCATATTTTCTGCCAGCATGTGTGACAAAGTCACTTGTCAGCTTGCAAATTTAAAAAAAATCTCAGGTCCTCCACAGTTCTTGATTAATACAACTAACACAGTAAGTATCTGCTGATGATTATGGACAATACAACTTGACTAATCAGTGTTCACATAAACTTACATGTGGCGGAGTCAATATTTGAACTATATCTCTACCTGACTTTCAAACCATTAAGGCATAGAAATAATAAAATAGGCAGCCTCAGTCCATCAGCTGTATTCTTCCATATAGAAGGTATATAAGAATTTTTTGCAATTACTGGCATTGTAAAACATCTCAGAGACTAGCACAGGGGCTGCTGAGTAGACAAATGATCTTAGAGGTTAAGAGACTGTGGAGCCAAACAGCCCTAGGTTCTGATCTGACACTCTGCATGACACTGAACAATTTATTTAACCTGCTTTCACAGTAATTTCCTTAACTCTCAGGCAAAAATAATAGATCGTATCTCACAAGAGTGTCGTAAGCATTAAACAAGGTGATGTATAGAGAGCATTTAGCATGAAGCTGCACACATCGAAAGGACTCATTAAATGACAGCTATTAGTGTTCCTAATAAGTCCTCAATAAAGTTTGTAAGAGTGATTGATTGATTTCCCTACATCAATTTACCTGAAGCTTAACTATCAGATCATTTACCACTAGAATTTCCCTAGTAGTTAGCAATGCAATCAGGTTTATAAATACAGATCACTACCTGAATCCTTGCAGCGTTAAGAACTAGAGAGGTTCCTAATTTTAAATGTGGTGGGTACTAAGAGTTCCTTTCTTGGAACAAAAATATCTTCAGGCTGCAATTTTGAGATAACATTAAGGCTGAGAGCTCACTTTGAGCCTTTCCACAATGGAGTGAGAAATTACCAGGCTGGGGTTTTCCTGGTTATCCATTTGTCTTTTTCCCATCTTGCAAGTAGAGCAAGGACTTCTGTTGCCAAGCAACAATGCAGTGATGGTGAGTGAGGACCCTGGCTCTCTGGGAGTGCGGGCTAAGTTCTAGAGCTGGTCCAAAGGCACTGAAAAGGAACACTGGAGAGTTTATCTTTTCTCAACAAACTGACAAGTCGTGTCCTTAATTCAAATCCTCCATTTTTTTTTAAAAAGCTTCTTCCACGGAGAAATCCCTTCACCAGCTTTTTGTGAAATTCAGAAAATTCTAATAACCACAGGAAATAGTACCACTTGAGCATTGCCATTGCCATCCCAGTTTCCTGGCCTAAACACACTCCATGAGTGCACCCGTCCTGCTTGATGGATCATTAGAACCCTCAATACACTCTGAAAGAGAGGCTGGAAATTTCCACCCCAAACATTCATCCATTCTATGGAGTTACTAGGAGTGTGGTGCTTTTACTGACGTAATAAAGGGGCGTGGGAAGTACCAGGAGGGGGACTAGAAAAGAAAACACAATATAGTAACTGGCAACCTCTGTTTCATGGCATTAAAAAGAAAAAAAATGGAAGTTGAGGATGTCTGTTACATTAGCAGCAGAGGCCTCCCTAATTAGTTGTAGTTCAATATCACTAATACCAGCTAATGTGTTCGAGTTCACAAAGGGTGCTAATTAGCACTGGGTAGCAATTAAGCACAGGCTCAACAGCAAGACTGCCTTAGTTTGAATCCCAGCTCTGCAACTTCTGGACTTAGTGATTTTTGGAAGGTCACTTAACCTCTCTGTGCCTCACGTTTTTATGTGTAAAATGTGTATGACATGTGTTTCCCGGTCCCAAAGAGTCTTGATATGACTCATGAATGGTCTGAATGTGGGTGGAATTCAGCCTCCGTAATCACCCCTGTGCCATATATTCAGACCCCATCAAGTCCTACATTTTCCCCCCGGAGAAAATTTTCCTCCAGGCTCACTGCCACCTTTTCCCTCCTCAGTTACTTCTGATCTTCTTCAATGAGGTCCCTGGTCATTGTGTTCATGTTTTCTTCAGTTGTTTACTATTACACTAGAACAAAAAACAGAAACAAAAACAAAACAAAAAACAGCACACATGGTTCATGCCAGTGTGTGATCATAGATTTGCAAATGTGTCTGATGGTGCAGAATAGTGTCAGGTCAAAAGCAAATACGTAAAATAAACATGTAGAAAAACCCCACAAGGGGCTTGTCTTATGTTGAGGGTTAACTCTATCCCTTTGGTATGCCATTTATCTTCAAAATAGCTCTGAGTTTGACAATGAAAATACTTGATTTTTACCTTTCTCAATTTCTTTTCCACAATCTTTTTGTTTTCCATCATCTTGCCCCTTAAGAATGTAAGAGAAATGGTGAAAAGACAAGAAGCAGTGATTTATAGGCTATAAATCTCTTCTTCGGTGCTAGCACCAGAATGTTGAAAAATAAGATGCTTGCTCATAATAAACTGGGTGAAATTGAGATTCTTAAACCAACTATTGAACTGGGGGTTTATTTAGCTCTTTAGACCCCCTAGCCTGGGAATGCGGGAATGTGCCATTTTTGGTGGAAAGCAGACAGCATCTGTGTTTGGACAGAACTGATGGAAATCCTGGCACTACACTATTTGCAGGTCTTTTACTGAATAAATTAGTTAACCTCTCTGAGCTTCAACTGCATCATATCTAAATTAAGAATGATAGTCCTGCTTCACAAGGATTGGTGAGGCTGAGGGGTATATAAAGATTTTGAAACAGCTATGTCTTCCCACTGTAGAAATTTGTGATCACACAATTCGCAGGGATAAGGCACAGGTCTGACATTTTAGTTTCCCTAAAACTTCCCTATATATGTAACTATTGTGGAAAACTGGCTTCAATTCTCTATCAGGCTCCTCTGAGCCACCACCAGAAAGTGGAAAGGCTGGATAATTTATCTGCTGGCCCCCAGTTCTCATTAGCTCCTGGGACATTCTTTGGGCTGTGCACTTCTAGGTTGTGCCTCCTTGCCCTCTCCTCCTTGCCCACAGAAGAGAATCATCAGGCCAGGGAGAGAAAAAAATGGGATGGGTGCTAGAGGTAGGAAGCTGAGAGCATGCTGGAAACTAAAGTGCAAACTCAAGAGGAACAAGGGTGTATGGGGCAGAATATCAGTAACATTTACTATACTGGTGACAATTGTGCTAAGTGAAAGATCAGAAAACATGGAGACAAATCCCAGCTCTATTACTTAACTAAATATGACTCATTTGTTCATTCATTCAACAAGTATTAATTGATGCCTACTAAGTCTCAGATAATATTCTAGGCAGTGAAGACAGAGTTATGAACAAAACAGATAAAAATTTTGACTTTAGGTTCCCTAGAGTATTTTGTATGTTCAAGTCCTATACATATTAATTTGAGAAAATAAAAGACGGGGGGGAGGTGGTTTAGATTAGAATAGGGGGTCACATATCTAGTGTGAACAGGAACATAAAATAAATAAGTGAAACTGACTTGGTCAGGGAAATGTTTTGTTTTTTACAGCTGACCTATTTACATCAGGATTTCAATACATGCCAAATTTTCCCCTTTTGATAAAGAAGTCATACTGGGTGGAGTAGATTCCACACCAGTGACTTCACCTCTGTAAAGACACTATCCACAAATAAGGTCCCAGTCTGAGATCCTGAGGAATAGGGCTGCAATATATGGATTTGGGGAGGGAGGGACACAGTTCAAACCATAATACCATATTTTTACTTGGTTACTCTTCACTGTTCCAAAAACACTATTATGTATTTTTTATTGATTAAGGTATTACAAATGTGTCCTTATCCCCCCATTGTCCCCTTATTCCCCCAGTCCTGCCCTCACCCTCACCCCCTGTTGTCTGTGTCCATTGTTTATGCTTATATGCATGCATACAAGTCCTTTGGTTGATCTCTCCCCTTTACCCCCACCCTCCCCTACCTTCCCTCTGAGGTTTGAGCATCTGATTGATGCTTCTGTCTCTAGATCTGTTTTTGTTCATCAGTTTATGTTGTTCATTATAACCCACAAATGAGTGAGATCATGCGATATTTATATTTTTCTGACTGACTATGTTCATAGCAGCACAATTTATAATAGCTAATATTTGGAATCAGCCTAAGTGCCCATCAGCAGATGAGTGGATTAAAAAACTGTGGTACATCTACACAATGGAATACTATGGTGCAGTAAAAAAGGAAGGAACTCCTACCATTTGCAACAGCATGGATAGAGCTGGAGAGCATTATGCTAAGTGAAATAAATCAGTCCAGAAACTTTTTCTCCATTTTCCTTTAATGACTTTAAATCAGTTGTTCAATGCAACATTCTTCATGAAGTCTATTTATCCTGATTGCTCATGCTTCCCAAGTAAATATGCTCTCTTTTTGCAAATATCTATTATATTTTTATTTTTCTCACAGCACTTATCCACTACCTCATATCATATGTTCTGTGTTCTTTTTCCCCCTCCCTAGATAGTGGGTAACCTTGTAGGTGGTCTAACTCTCTCCCCATACAGTACCAAACACTGGTCTTAACATTTGGTAATTGAATCGGGGAGTATTTGTGTACACAACTATTCATTTGACCAGTCTGAATTTGGCAATGGTTGAAATTTATTTGTATCTGCATCTTTAGTACTGGGCACAGAGCCTGGCACAGAAGTATCACTCATCAGAATGAATGAAGGAGTTCTCTAAAATACCATGTCTCAGGGACAGGAGGGAAATAGCTGATAAGATAGGTCAACAGAGCGAAACGCTTGCTCCCTAATTCCTGCGGGCATCTCATTGCCGTGTCCCTCTGAACTGCAGAAGTGGACTGTCGGCATTAAATGAGCTCCTTTCAGAGGGGGCATCCACAGGGTTCACTTGGGCTGGCAGGACGTTGCAAGAAGCCAGCCTTGTGCCTCTGCCACAGGTGCTTTTGCATTTTGGATTGGCACTTACAGAGTTACAGCATAAAATGACCAGAGAAAAATGATTTCATAGCAAGATATCTTGGTCTGTCTATAAGAAGCCCATTGGGAATAATGGCCTAAATGAAGGGAAAGGGGTAGAGAAATAGAATCCATTAGCTATAGTGATTCTGGTAAGTCGGTTGGGAAAAAAGAAAGGGGCACAAAACCTCCCCCATTTGCTAGGCCTCATATGGGTCCTTGCCTCTGCCCAGCTCTTTACACCCTCTCGGTGGCTTCAGACTGAGCTTACAGTGGTTCTGTGATGTTGGGTGTTGAGACATAGAGGGACTGAGCAGTGTTTTAATACAGGTTTTCTTATCATGTAGTATGGCAACATCAAGAGAGGGAGAATGCCATGCCATGGGGAGGGTGCCCCCTGGGGAGGCATTGAGTTTGGTCAGGAGGCAGAAGAGAAGAGAAAACTGTGGACATGAACCTTTATTGTGATTTCTGTAGGAAAGATCAGGCGAGGCAGTGCAAGCAAGGTTAAGACTGGATGGTTTGAATGATCTCAGCGGCTTTGATGCACAGGGGAGGTGCCTAGTCCGATGCCTGGAGTCAGGAGAGCATGCAGATCTTGGCCCAATGTCTGAGAGCCCAGTAAAGGACGTAGCTGGAGTGTGATTCTACATTGATTGGATTGCATCTGAAAGACATGTTCAGTGGACAAGTTGCTTGCTTTCTCCGGGACTGGCGAGCCTGGGAGTACCAGTCCTTCCACAAATAAAAAGCCCCGGATGTCCGAGTACAGGGATACACAAAATACAGGACATGGTTCGTACAACAGGTAGGCTTCCAGGCACCGCCACCCCTTCCCTGTGAATTTTACTAACCTGTCCTGTTTCCTTTCATTGTCCCGGTGACCTTTCAAGACAGGTTTCCCTATCCCCATTTTAGAAGCACAAGGTGTACAGAGGCCAAATGGGCCCGACGATTTCCCGAAGTCATACAAAGTAGCAGGCAACTTACTGCCCTTCCTCAACTCTCAGAACAATTGTGTTTCCCGTCTTACACTGTTATGGCCACTCTGCTTACAGTTCCCAGGAGCTTTTACCATCAAACCTATGGTGCAAAGTCTTGGGAACCATGAATTGACCTTTGGTGGCTGCCTTCAATTGCCAATGCTATTAGCCATGCAGAAAAGACTGGAGCTTCTGGAACCTGTGCCGGAAGTTCTGCATCTATTTTTTTGTTTGGTTGGTTTTGATTGTTTTTAATTCCAGCCTCAAAGACTTTAAATAGGTACCTTTTAATGATCTTGAAAATAAATGATACTCTTTTTTTTTTTTTTGCCATTGTTTGGCTGCTGAATCAGCAGTTGCATTCGGGCACCTAGCTTTCATTGCTTCCCTAACATTAGATTTTAGTTTCATCATTAGTAATTACAAATCACTAATATTACAAATTAGCAGTCTTCCAAATGATATTGTTTTTCTTCCCACCCTCACCTCCCTCAAGTATCAAATATTGACAGGGTGAAGCAAAGGAAACAATTGAAGGTCCCTGAATGACCTAAATGACCCTTGCATAACCCACAAGGAGATATACAGATCTGACTGTAGACATGCTCTCTTTACCCACCATTTCCAGGGGACACAGAACCTTTCCAACTGGAAAAGCATGCTAAGATGAATGCTGTGCTTAACAACCCAAACCATTGCCTTTCTAAGATTAATCAGCATTGCTATTTATAAGGTTCGACTAAGAAGTGTAACAAACACAGAAAAGAGGCAAGGCGGGATGACAAATGGAAGGACTTTTGGGTGCCTCTGGATACAACATTTCACAATGTTATCAAATTTTAATTTCTTTAAGGAAGGGCCACCATGCCTCAATGAGTAGCAGAAATGGAAGAGCTGAATTATATATATATTAGACTGTTAGAATCTCAGCTGTGCCCTGAACAGTGATGCCAGTTCTCTATAGTATCTTGTTGTACAATTGCTGAAACTACTTCCTGTCTTTCTTAATTGCATGAATAGCCTTAATAAAACAGAGGAACCATTGTAATTTTGGGCTCTGTCAACATAGTTCCCTATTAAAATCTCCAACCTCACCTCCTCACATTCCATCTCTAGACACACCTACTCTGGCCTCAAATTGCACACAGTGTTCCCTTTTGACTCATTTCTATTTCTATTAATTCTTCATAGTGAAACTCACTTACTGCAGGAGGCCTTCTCTGAACCACAGAACTCCAATGCATGTTAATAGGTATTAGGCAGGCTTCAACTAGAGGAGCAGAAGCAGATATATATGATGTATAGACACACACACCTGCATATATGCGTACATACATATGAGCACATACACATATGTGTGCTGTATGTGTCATATAGATGCATATATTCATATGTATTTACACACAGAGAGAGAATTAACGCACGAGATTGTAGGGACTGGCTAAGCAAGCCTGGGCTGGAAGTGAGGGAGGGAATGTCCTGGGGGAATGAAAAGCAATCGCAGGCCCACATGGTGCTCAGAGCATCTGATTATCAAGAAGGCCCCAGTCTCTTTTTAAGGGACTTCCACCTAATGAAGTCACACCCACCCAGAGTATTCTCTGTTTAGACTAACTAAAAACATCAAATAATTTGGAAATGTACATTACTTTGATAAAATCTTTCCTAAAAGCACTAAGACTAGAGTTCCAGTAACTGGGAAAAGTGTGTGTTTCCACAAAATAACTGCAAGGTCGCTTTTCATTCTCAAATTGTTTTGAGAGAATATTCCTTGTAGTCCAACCTAACTGGAATCATAGAACTGAAGAAGAATTCTGGGGACTGCAGTACAGGCTTGCCAAGCTAATTCATCACAAAGCCATCTTATCACAGCTCTTGGCCCTTTGCTTCATTGCATTTATTACAGAATCAAGTCACACATGCATTTGTATCCACCGTCCCAGGTGTGCTCTGTGAGGGCAAAAACTATGTCTGTTTCACGTATGGTAACATTCCCATCACTGGCACAGTTCCTTCACAGAGCAGGAGTCAATAAATGTCTGAAAAATGAATGAACAAGCAAATGAATAAATGAATAAACATTTCTATGTCAGTGTAGCCTTCAACTATTTTGTTAAGCAACATGAACCTAACAGCCACCACAGGGGCCTTGGAGGTCATCCATGCGATGAGGAAAATATTGACCAATGTGAGAGAGGATGTGTAAATATGAAGAGTCATCCATTTTAGTTCATTCTGTTTTCATAGAGTCTTCCACACCATCAAAGTTCTTTGTAGCTTGAACATGATTTCAGAGCAGAAATGGTTTCAACAACTTTAATGTATTCAACCAATATTTACAGAGCATCCAGTTCATGCCAGAACTATGTCCAGCACCTAAAAACAAAGATGACAGATGACAAAGGTCCTGCTCTTAGGTGGCTCACAGCCTGGTGAACAGCAGTAAGCAGGTCGGGTCGCATAACACAGGACTCTGGGACAGGCCGGATGTCTATTCAGGATGCAATGTAGGGAGGATGCAGTCATGGATTTTCTCTGGTGAGGAGCCACAGCGTATGGCACAGACGTGGCATCTTACAGAACGCTTCGCTCTGATGTGGGCAAGGGTGGAGAGACCAGTGTGAGCCAAGCCCACAGCACATTAGGAGAACTGAGAAGGGATTTCATTATGGCTTAATGTGGGGTATATAGAAGCAGGTGAATCTGGACTGGTCAAACTGGAGCTGTCGCCAAATCATTCAAGGGGCTTCATAGGAGCCCCTTCAGAATTACAGTGATGATAGAATCTCTGATCCTAACTGTCCTTTTGTCACATACACTTATAGCTTTTCCCAGCTTTTATGAAATTTCTTTGACTCCAGGCCAGGTCTTTTTTTCTTGAAATAATTCAAAGATTGTGTTCAATCTCACTTGTAATCCCAGGTACCCACAAGTCATTCTTTCACAGGCTGAGCCTCAGTGTCCTGAGAACCCAGGGAAGGGTCAGGAAGATGTGCTCAATTTTTATTAAATAAACTAGAGGCCTGGTGTATGAAATTCGTGTATTGGGGAGGGGGAGTATTCCCTCAGCCCTGACTGCACCCTCCGCAATTGAGGACCCCTCAGGGGATGTCTGACTGCCAGTTTAGGCTCTATCCTGCAGGGATCCCTGTGGGATTGGGCCTAAACTGGCAGTCAGAAATCCCTCTCACAATCCCGGACTGCTGGCTCCTAATGGCTCACCTGCCTGCCTGCCTGATTGCCCCTAACCACTCGCCTGCCTGCCTGATTACCCCTAACTGCCTCTGCTGCCTGCTTTATTGTCTCTAACCACTCACTGGCCTGCCTAACCACACCTAATCCCTCTGCCTGTCTGATCACCTCTAATTGCTCGACTGCCTGCCTGATGGCCCCTAACTGCTCACCTGCCTGCCTGATCACCCCTACCCACTCTGCCTGCCTGCCTGGTCATCCTAACCACTCTATCTGCCTGCCTGATTGCCCCTAACTGCTTGCCTGCCTGCCTGATTGCCCCTAACCACCTCTGCCTCGGCCCCCGCCACCATGGCTTCATCTAGAAGGATGTCCAGAATGACATCCAGAAGGTCGTTCAGCTGTCCAGTCTAATTAGCATATTACACTTTTATTATTATACACGAGTTCTGAGTGAAGGACTAGATATCTGTCAATTATGCTTTGAGGCAAAGTAGCCCTTGTTTCTAACAGGTCTCCTGTCAACTTTAACAGATGCCTTTAGCTAATCCAGGGGTTCTCAACCTCAACTCTGTTAATATTTTGAGCCATATGACTGTCATGGAGGCTGTCCTGAATATTGTAGGATGTTCATCAGAGTACTGATTTCCACCCCCTAAATCACTAGCACCCCACCCCCTGAGCTGTGAAAACCCCAATTGTCCCCTGATGTTGTTAAATGTTTCTCCTGGAGCAAAATCTCCTGTGGTTGAGAACTGTTGACCTAATTCCAGATTTTGGCTAGTGTATTTTTTACAAGCCAATGGTCCCTTCTTACAGATGCAGTAAGTTTTCATGGAGCTTCTGACATTTTCTAACAGTCGTAAAATACTATTAATCCAATATTATTTGCCAGGAACCTTATGAAGGTGTTCCTGCCACAAGCACCATTTTACAGATAGAAAATTTAGGCTTATAGAGTTCAGTTTTCCTATGGAATAGAAATAGTGAAAATGCATCTAGAATTTGAATCCTAGCTATTTGACTCCAAGGACAGTCTCTTATCCACTCTTACAATTACTTCCCAGGCAAAAGACAAGCAACAACCACCTAGATGCCTAGAAGATACTTTTGTACAGATACCAAGGAATTTGTTAAAACCCAGTTTCACCAATTCATTTTGGTAAACAAGACTCCCAAGATATTCAATGACTTGATTACTTAAAAAGCGAGTGTTGAGATAAAGAGTGGCTATCAGCCAGAAACAGAGGCTGAAATTTCTCTTTTGACAGACAAGCTAAGATGGGTGAGCTGTGTCCATTCTTTCCAGAGGGCTCTGTATGTCACTCATCATAACATATTATACTGCCCATGTAGCCAGCCTCACATGCCTGTTCTATCAGACTGGGAGTCTGCTCCGAGTAGAAACATTTATCTCATCTTCTTTGTACACAGCAAGCATTTTTCCAGGTAAGTGGAAGGTACTCAATCAAAGCTGGTTGAATGAATGAATGAACAAATGAACAAATGAATCCTAGGTACACAGATATGGGTAAGCATATAGGAGTCACAAGTGGCCCCTGGCAGCCCAGGTACAAATGAAAGCCTGTCAAGCTAACCACTTACAGAAAGTGTTTTTTATTATCTAGACAGGAAGCTGCTGGGAGTGAAGTACATAGATTTAAAGCAGCAAATAAAGTAAGAAAAAATTGGCCCAAATCAATAAAAAAGTGTCCATCCTCCCTTTTCTGTTTTATAGCCCAGGCTGTGGCTGACCCAAACCACCCAACTCAATTCCATCCCCATTTAGGACTATTACCTGCCTTGTTAAACATGCAGGGGCACTGCCCCTCAGGAAAGGGGCAAACACTTGAGCACCACAGATCGATCAGCAGTGCCTCTTTACCAGGGCCTGTTGAAAGAGATTATAGAACACAGCTCTGAGTTGGACAGGTTTCCCAGACTTGGAGCTCATCCACCAGAGACAGTTGCAGCCCTCTCTGTCCCCACCACCCACAACCCTGGACACGGGGCATGACCACTTTGTTCCCAGGAAGAATTCCTGACGCGGAAGGGTTTTCCCACTTATCCTTGTCTTAGTGGTTATCATTCTGTTTCAGATGATGATCTTTAGGATCTGCTTTCGTCACAGATGCTGAGGTCCAGAGTGGTGCTCAGTGTTGATGAAGTAGCTGAAGCTTGAGGATGGGAAATGACTTGCCCACGGTCCCTGGAGAATGCAGCTGCAGACCTAGATTAGCTCAGGAAATGCTGATGGGCCCAATGGCAACGCTGAGGAGCTAATGGGCTGGATGTTCCACTGGACCCGACAGAAGCCTCCTTGGAGATATTGAGCAAGCAGACTGGAGCCAGGTTGGAGATCCTTTCATTGACAGTTGTGGTTATTCAGTATTGCTGGAATCAGATTCATTCATTCCTTTATGCATCTACCAAATATTGCTACACCTGCTAATACTCTGTGCTAGGCAATATGCAAGTTTCTGAAAATAAATGATGAAGGAGGCAGACAAAAACAACAAGTGGGCTAGCAGAAAATAAAGATAAGATAGTACATTAAATAGTACACCATGTTATATATGATACGTATGTTTTTAGACAGCTCAGCCTGTCATAACAAAATACCACAGACTGGGTGGCTTAAACATCAGAAATTTATTTTATCAGCGTTATGGAGGCTGGAAGTTCAAGATCAGGATAGGGTTCTAGTGAGGCCTCTCTTCCTGGCTTGCAGACAGCTACCTTCATGTTGTGTCCTCTCATGGTGGAATGGAGATACACAAGCTCTTTAGTGTCCCTTTTTATAAGACCACTAATCTCATCATGAGGCCCATTCTCAAGATCTTGTCTAAACCCAATGATCTCCCAAAGGCCCCATAGCCAAATGCAACCACATTGGCAGTAAGAGCTTCAACACATGAATTTGAGGAAACACAATTCAATCCATACTACATATAACAGGATATGATATAGAATAGGACACTTGATTCATGATATGGCCTAATATGTTGCAAATAATACACACTAGGGGCTGAATGAAGAAGAAAGGGACCAGAGAAAGGTCCTTGCAGAAAGTAACATATAAAACCAAATATGCTCTCAAATTCAAAGGACAAATATAGAGCCAGAGGTTAGAGACTGATGCAGAAGGTCCTTCATAAATATAAGGCAAGGAGAAAGGTGGGGAAGTTCCGTTGATGAGCTCAGAACCTGTGAAGACTGACAGACCTCAGACACTTGTCAGCTATGACCATGAATAAATCCTTGAAAGTCTTGATTTCCAAAATTATGAGCCACAAAGAATAGTAGTAGTTAATCTATAAAACACTTGTGAAAATTGCATGAGGCAATTTACACAAAGAGGCTTAGCCCAGAAGCCAGCATAATATTTTGTGTTTAATAAATGGGAACTCTAGTTTTTGTTATATATTAAAACTATTCTATCAGCACATCCTGTTAGCTTACCTGCAGGACCCAACCTGTATCCAATCACAGCCAAGTTTACCACCCTGCTATAACTCATCAATGACCTGTATGGCCAGTGTAAATTCTGTATGCCTCTGTTTCTTTACCTACAAAATAGATATAGCATTGCTGTCAACCTCATAGAGCTATTGTGAGTACTTTTATTTATTTTTAAATAAGATAAATAGATTTTATTTATTTTTTAAAATTTCTTTATTAAGGTATTATATATGTGTCCTTATCCCCCCCCATTGCTCCCTCACCAACCCCCCTCTGCCCCCGACTCATGCTCTCACCCACCTGTTGTCTGTGTCCATTGGTTAGGCTTATATACATGCATACAAGTCTTTTGGTTGATCTCTTCCCCTTAACCCCACCCTCCCCTACCTTCCCTCTGAAGTTTGACTGTCTGATCTATGCTTCTCTGTCACTGGATCTGTTTTTGTTCATCAGTTTATGTTGTTCATTATATTCCATAAATGAGTGAGATCATGTGATATTTATCTTTCTTTGCCTGGCTTATTTCACTTAGCATAATGCTCTCCAGTTCCATCCATGCTGTTGCAAATGGTAAGAATTCCTTCTTTTTTAATGCAGCATAGTATTCCATTGTGTAGGTGTACCACAGTTTTTTAATCCACTCATCAGCTGATGGGCACTTAGGCTGTTTTCAAATCTTAGCTATGGTGAATTGTGCTGTTATGAACATAGGGGTGCATGTATCCTTTCTGATTGGTGTTTCTAGTTTCTTGGAATATATTCCTAGAAGTGGTATTACTGGGTCAAATGAGAGCTCCATTTTTACTTTTTTGAGGAAACTCCATACTGTCCTTCACAGTGGCTGCACCAGTCTGCATTCCCACCAGCAGTGCATGAGGGTTCCTTTTTCTCTGCAGCCTCCCCAACACTTGTCCTTTGTTGATTTGTTGATGATAGCCATTCTGACAGGTGTGAGATGGTACCTCATTGTTGTTTTGATTTGCATCTCTCTGATGATAAGTGACTTTGAGCATGTTTTCATATGTCTCTTGACCTTCTTTATGTCTTCTTTTGAAAAGTATCTATTTAGCTCCTTTGCCCATTTTTTTATTGGGTTGTTTATCTTCTTTTTGTTAAGTTGTATGAGTTCCTTGTAAATGTTTGAGATTAAACCCTTATCAGTGATAACATTGGCAAATATGTTTTCCCATGAAGTGGTCTTTCTTGTAGTTTTGTTGACGGTTTCTTTTGCTGTGCAAAAGCTTTTTATTTTGATGTAGTATCATTTGTTTATTTTCTCTTTAGTTTTTCCATTGCCCTAGGAGCAGTGTCAGTGAAGAAATTGCTTCAGCATATGTCTGAGATTTTGCTGCCTTTGGATTCCTCTAGTATTTTTTATGGTTTCCCATCTTATATTTAAGTCCTTTACCCATTTTGAGTTTATTTTTGTGTATGGTGTAAGTTGGTGGTCTGGTTTCATTTTTTTTTGCATGAATCTATCCAGTTTTCCCAACACCATGTATTGAAGAGACTCTCTTGACTCCATTGTATGTTCATGCCTCCTTTGTCGAATATTAATTGGGCAACGTGGTTTGGGTCAATTTCTGGGTTCTATATTCTATTCCATTGATCTAAATGTCTGTTCTTGTGCCAGTACCAGGCTGTTTTGAGAACAGTGGCTTTGTAATACAGCTTGATATCTGGTATTGAGATTCCCACCTACTTTGATCTTCTTTCTCAGGATTGCTGCAGCTATTCGTAGTCTGTTTTCATTCAAGATGAATTTTTGGAAAGTTCATTCTAGGTCTGTGAAATATGCTATTGGTATTTTAATGGGGATTGCATTGAGTCTATAGATTGATTTGGGTAGTATGGACATTTTGATGGTGTTGATTCTACCAATCAATGAACACGGTATGTTCTTCCATCTGTTTATGTCTTCCTTTATCTCTTTTTTCACTGCCCTGTAGTTTTCCACATATAGGTGTTTTATCTCCTTAGTAAAGTTTATTCCTAGGTATCTGAATTTTTTGGTGCAATGGTAAATGGGATTGCTTTTTTTAAAAAAATAAATCTTTATTGTTCAGATTATTACAGGTGTTCCTCTTTTATTTTTCCCCATAGCTCCCCTCCACCTGATTCCCCACCCCACCCCATGCCCTTACCCCCCGCCACTGACTTCATCCATAGGAGTAAGATTTTTGTCCAATCTCTTCCCACACCCCTCACACCTGCTTCCCCTGAGAATTGTCAGTCCACTCCCTTTCTATGTCCCTGATTCTATTATATTCACCAGTCCATTCTGTTCTTCAGATTTTTCATTCACTTGATTTTTAGATTCACTTGTTGGTAGGTATTTGATGTCATTTTGTTGTTCATAATTTTTATCTTTACCTTTTTCTTCTTCTTCCTCTTCTTAAAGGATACCCTTCAGCATTTCATGTAATCCTGGTTTGGTGGTGATGAACTCCTTTAGCTTTTTCTTGTCTGTGTAGCTCTTTATCTGACCTTCAACTGTGAATGATAGCTTTGCTGGGTAGAGTAATCTTGGTTGTAGGTTCTTGCTGTTCATCACTTTGAATATTTCTTGCCACTCCCTTATGGCCTGCATAGTTTCTGTTGAGAAATCAGCTGACAGTCGTATGGGTACTCCCTTGTAGGTAATTAACTGTTTTTCTCTTGCTGCTTTTAATATTCTCTCTTTGTCTTTTGCCCTTGGCATTTTAATTATGATGTGTCTTGGTGTGGTCCTCTTTGGATTCCTCTTGTATGGGGTTCTGTGCACTTCCTGAACTTGTAAGTCTATTTCTTTCATCAGGTAGGGAAAGTTTTCTGTCATTATTTCTTCTAATAGGTTTTCAATATTTTGCTCTCTCCCTTCTTCTGGCACCCCAAATATTCGGATGTTGGTTCCCTTGAAGTTGTACTAGAGGCTCCTTACACTATCTTCATATTTTTGGATTCTTTTTTCTTTTTGTTTTTCTGGTTGGATGTTTTTTGTTTCCACATATTTCAGATCTTTGGTTTGATTCTTGGGGTATGTTGATCTACAGTTGAGTTTCTGTATATTCTTTATTTTAGACAGTGTATGCTTCATTTCTGACTGGTCCTTATCCATTTTTTTGGCATTCTCATTAAGGTTCTTGAAGGTCTCACTAAGCTCCTCAGAAGTGTCATCAAGTTTCTCAGCGGTTTTTAGAAGATTCTTGAGTAACCTTATACATGTGGTTCTGAACTCTATGTCATCCAGTAGTTTGCTTTCCTCCGTTTCTTTCATTCGTGACATGTTTCTTTGTTTCTGCATTTTGGCTGCTTCCCTGTGTTGATGGAGTGGCTTTGTGTGGTAGGTGACCTATAGGGGGCAGCTCAGCCTCCCCAATCACCTGATGTGGACGCTCTTGGTACACCCCTTTGTGGGCTGAGTGCAAAGTCTTGGTGTAGTTAAGCCTTAATTGCTGTTGGTACGCTCGGAGGAATTGACCTCCAGGCCAATTAGCTGTGAGCACTTGCTGTGTCTATAATGGAAGAACTGCTGCGCTGAAGACACGCTTATGGGGCAGGACTTGTTTCAGTGGGGCTTTGGTGCTCACTGAGTCTGCCTCTTGAATGTGTCACTTATGGATGTGAGGAGTTGAAATCTGGTGTCTCACACTGACCACTAGGTACACTGGCTTCTGGATCTCCAATGGGGTGCAGGTCAGCTACTGTCTGAGGCCACTCAGCAGGAGCTACAGTGAGAGCTGCAGTTTTCTCCTCTTTGCTTGGGGTTTGGAGGTTTTGGAGCTGTCTGACCCAGGCTGCAAGTTTGCTAGGTTAAGCTGCAATAGGGCAGGCTTTTCTTATGCTAACTCCGCTGCTTGGAGCTTGGGTGGGTTTGTAGGTTGTGCAGGGCGGGGCCTCAGGGTGTCATTAGGTTAGGGCGTGGCAAACAGCAATGGCTGCTAGTTAGCCGGCTCTGCGTCCCCAATGGCATCCTCTAGTCCTGTGCCCCAGTGCAGTAAACAATTATTCCTGCGTGCAGCTCTGCAAGCAAGCCACCCTCACTGGCAGACAGTCCAGCTTCTCCCCGTAGGAGTTTGGGTCCCCCGCGTCTCCCCAGAGACCGGATTTCAGAGTAATCAGGGGCTTGTCTCCATTCGGGTTGAAAAAAGCAACGCACCCAGTCGCCCGCAGCCAGCCCGGATCATGTGCCTCCGTACCTCAGCTTTTCAACACTCGTGCAAGTCTTAATGCTCTTTTCTCTTTCCTTCTAGTTGTAGAACTTCCACTCAGCCAGCTTTCCCATGGTTCTGGGTGATAGATGTTTTGTCTTTTAGTTGCAGTTTAAATTGTTGTGGGAGGCAGCAGTTTAGGTGTTTACCTACGCCGCCATCTTGGATTCTCCTGGGATTGCATTTTTTAGTCTCTCTTTCTGTAAGTTTATTATTGGTATATAGAAATGCCATAGATTTCTTGGCATTAATTTTGTATCCTGCTACATTGCCAAATTTATTTATTAAGTCTAATAATTTTTTGATGGAGTCTTTAGGGTTTTCTATGTACAGTATCATGCCATCTGCGAATAAGGACAGTTTTACTTCTTTTCCAATTTAGATGCCTTTTATTTAATCTTCTTGTCTAATCACAATGCCTAGTACTTTCAGTACTATGTCAAACAGGAGTGTTGAGAGTGGGCATCCCTGTCTTGTTCCTGTTCTTAGGGGAAATGGTTTTAGTTTTTGCCTATTGAGTATGATGTTGTGTGTGGGTTTGTCATATATGGCTTTTATTATGTTGAGGTATGATCCTTCTATTTCCACATTGGTGAGAGTTTTTATCAAGAAAGGGTGTTGGATTTTGTCAAATGCTTTTTCTGCATCAATTGATATGACTATGTGATTTTTATCTCTCAATTTTTTATAAATTTTTATTATTATTATTTTCTTGTTGTTCTTTCTTTTTATCCACTCATCCCCTTTCTACTTCCTCTATACTGAACTGAGGTCCTCCCCATATTCATACAATTCTTAACCTTCTTTTCTGTATATAAGCTCAGCCTCTACAGATTCTGCCCCCATCCTCTTTGCTGGGTGTTTGGTGTTAGCATTTTTTTGTTTTGTTTTGTTTATCTGTTCTGTGGTGTTTTCTCTCTCTCTCTCTCTCTCTCTCTCTCTCTCTCTCTATATATATATATATATATATATATATATATATATATATATTCTCCTTTTTCTTCCATTTTCTTTTTTCCCTTATCTTTTTTTCTCTCTTCAATGCCATTTGTGCTCTCTTTTCTCTCCCCTAATTAACTTTTATCAGTTTGTCACTTATATTGGGGTTATCAGTGTCATGAGTACATTTTTGTTTTGTTCCCTTTGTGTCATGTCTTGTCAAGGTAAATTTTATCCTGTCCAGCCAATGTGCTAGAGAGATAGCCACATAACTAGATACCTGGAGAGAAAATTCCATCCACAAATGGGTCAATAACATCCCAAACCCAACTACAGATGTGGGAAGAAGGCTGTAGTGAGGGAGAGAGCATGAGTGAGTGAGGGAGCAAAAGAAGAGTGTGTGGTCATGTGGGGTGTGTGTGTGTATAAGTGAGGTTCAGTTAGATCCCGCAGAACCTTCAGAGGCAGGCTAACTGGGCTCGCCTAACTAGGCAGCCTCTGCTACTGATGCAAACAGTACTGGGAGGCTGGCTCTTCCTCAGAGGACTTGCCTTTTTGAAGGGGAGAGCTGCTGTAACTGGGAGCCCAGCCTCACCTCTACCCAGGGTTCCCTCAGATAACACCTGGGACTCTTCAGACACCTCTGCCTGGGACCTGCTACCTCGGCTGTCATCTCATGGTCACCAAGTTTCCAGCCACTCTAGGCGCAGGCTCCTGTGAATTCCGAATTGCGCTCCCCTCTGACTGGACCAACGCTTTAGCCCAGGACACTGCTACCATGTAAGCAGCCCACTCCTGTCCAAGGAGCAGCAGCCCCAGGAACAGCCCATCCTAAGCTGAAGAGCAGCAGCCTGATGTGGCCTGCCCCTGTCCAAGGAGCAGCAGCTGTGTGAGCAACCTGCTCCCCCATCCAAGGAATAGCAACCACCCGAGCAGTCCACCCTTATCCAAGGAGCAGCAGCAGCATGAGCAGCCCACCCATAACTGAGGAGCGGCAGCCCCATGTAGCCCACCCCCATCCAAGAAGCAGCAGCAGCATGCATCCCACACCCTGCACCCATCTGAGGAGTAGCAGCTGTGCAAGCAGTCTTCCCCCATTCGAGGAGCAGCAGCTGCCCAAGCAGCCTGCCCCAGTCTGAGGAACAGCAGACACATGAGAAGACCACCCACATCTGAGGAGTGGCAGCCCTGTGCAGCCCGCACCAGTCCAAGGAGCAGCAGCCACATGCAGCCTGCACCCATCAATGAGCAGCAGCCATGTGCAGCCTGCCAACATTCAAGGAGCAGCAGCTTCGTGATCAGCCCACCCCTGTCCAAGGAGCAGCAGCTATACGAGCAGCCTCCCCCACCAGCCAGAGGAGCAACCACTGCTGCGAACACCACCCACGAGAGGAGCCACTGCCAATTGAGGAGCAGCAGCTGCTGTGACTGCTGAGGAGCAACCACAGCCTGAGGAGCCACTGTCACCCAAGGAGCAGCCCCTGCACAAATTGACATCTAGATCTGTCAGTGAGATAAAAAAATGGGTAGACAAAGAAACCCCTAAAGGAAAGAAAAGGAGGAATATCACATGCCTCTGTTTCACTTAGCTGCTTTTCTAGTAATGTCAGAAAAATAATTCAGACTAAGGGTCATGCAGTTCATAAAACTGATGGATGAAAAAAATCAACAACTTATGTAAGAATCAAGAAAAAATGAAGAGTGATATAACTGCAATGAAAAACACCATAGAAAGTTTTAACAGTAGACTAGGAGAAGCAGAGGAATGAATTAGCAAATTAGGAGGCAGGGAAGCAAAACACACCCAATCTGAACTGCAATTGGAGAAAAAATTAAAAGACAGGAGGAGAGCCTAAGGGAGCTATGGGACAACATGAAACGAAGAAAATCTACTTGAAGAAATAATGTCAGAAAACTTTCCTGATGTGGGGGAAGAAAAAGTCACACAAGCACATAGAGTCCCAAACAAGATGAAGCCAAAAAGACCCACACCAACACACATCATAATTACAATGGCAAATGTTCAGGACAAAGAGAGAATCTTAAAGGCTGTAAAAGAGAGACAGAAAGTTACATACAAGGGAGCTCCCATTAGATTATTAAATTATTTCTCAACAGAAACACATCAGGCCAGAAAAGAATGAAAGGAAATTTACAAAGTGATGCAAAGCAAGGGACTGAATCCAAGAATACTCTATCCAGCAAGGCTGGCATTCAAAATTGAAGGGAAAATAAGGAGCTTTACAGACAAAAAAACACTGAGGGAGTTTATCACTACCAAGCCAGCAATTCAAAAAATGCTAAAGGGACTGGTGTAAAAAGAAGAAATAAATAGGTAAGAAGTAGGACAGGCACAAAAAGTAAAAATGGCTACAAACAAGTACCTATCAACAATAACTTTAAACGTAAATGGACTAAATGCTCCAATCAAAAGACATCAAGTGGCTGAATGGACAAAAAAACATGACCAAATATATGCTGTCTACAAGAGACTCACCTCAGAATAGGGACTCACACAGACTGAAAGTGAAGGGATAGAAAAATGTCTTTCAGGCAAATAGAAATGAAAAAATAAGCTGGAGTAGCAATACTTATATCTGACAAAATAGACCTCAAAGTGAAGGCCATAACAAGAGAAAAGGAAGGCCACTTCATAATACTAAAGGGATTTATACAACAAGGGGATATAATCCTGATAAATATATATGCACCCGATGCAGGAGCACCCAAATACATTAAAAAAAAAAACTCTTGGAAGATATCAAGGAAGACATTGACAACAATACAATCATAGTCTTTAAGTCTTTAATACACCACTGACATCACTGCATAAATACTCTAGACAAAAAAAACAAACAAAAAAACAGCAATCCTAAATGACTCACTAGAGCAGATAGACTTAATTGACATCTTCAGAACATTTCACCCCAAAGCCACAGAATATATGTTCTTCTCAAGTACACATGGGACATTTTTAAAAATAGACCACATATTAGGTCACAGTCAAAGTCTCCCAAATTCAAGAAGATTGAAATCATATCAAGCACCTTCTCAGACCACAATGGCATAATATTAGAAATAAACTACAATAAAAACAATCCCCAAAATTCAAACAATTGGAAGCTGAATAGCATGCTATTAAACAATGATTGGGTTACCAAAGAGATCAAAGAAGAAATTAAAAACATCCTGGAAACTAATGACAATAAAAAACAACAATCCAAAATCTATGGGACACAATGAAAACAGTCCTGAGAGGGAAGTTTATAGCTCTACAGGCCTACCTCAAAACAAACAAACAAACAAACAAACAACAACAACAAAAAAAGAAAAAATGGTAGTAAATCATCTAACTCTACAACTTAAAGAATTAGAAAGAGAGTAATAAGAAAAGCCCAGATTTAGTAGAAGAAAGGTGATAATAAAGATCAGAGCAGAAATAAATGACATAGAGAACAAAAAAAAACAACACAAGAGATCAATGAAACCAAGAGCTGGTTCTTTGAAAGGATAAACAAGATTGAGGAACCTCTAGCCAGGCTCACCAAGAAGCAAAGAGAGAGGACCCAAATAAACAAAATCAGAAATGAAAGAGGTGAAATAACAACAGACCCCACAGAAATACAAAGGATTTAAAAAAAGTACTATGAACAACTCTATTTCAACAAACTAGACAACCTGGAGGAAATGACATATTCCTAGAAAAATACAACCTTCTAAAACTCAATCAGGAAAAATCTAAAAATCTCAATAGGCTAATAACTATGGAAGAAATTGAAGCAGTCATCAAAAAGCTTCCAGCAAACAAAAGCCCAGGCCAGATGGCTTCACAGGGGAGTTTTACCAAACATTCAAGGAAGAACTTGAACCTATCCTCCTCAGACTATTCCAAAAACTTCAAGAGGAAGGAACACTTCCAAGCTCATTCTATGAAGCCAGCATCACCCTAATACCAAAACCAGATAAAGACAACACAGTGAAAGAGAATTACAGGCCAATATCCCTCATGAACATAGATGCCAAAATCCTCAACAAAATTCTGGCAAATCGGATCCAGCCGTACATCAGAAAGATCATACACCGTGACCAAGTAGGATTTATCCTGGGGATCCAAGGATAGTACAATATTTGCAAATCAATAAACATGATACATCATATTGTGAGTAATTTTAAATTAACACACATGCAAAGTACTTTAAAGAATGCTGAGACCCTAACTTACGGTAAGAGCTAAGTAAGTGGTATCTATTACTATCATCTCTTGTCTGGGGTGTTGTGGTATCAGTGTCTTACCTGCTCTCTCTGCTTCCACCCCTGTTCCTCAGGGTCTCTTTACATAACAGCCAGAGTAATCCATTCATTAAATAAACTGTGTCACACTCCAACGAATTACCATCTCACTCCAAGCAAAAATAGTCTTCACATTGACCTGGATCCTCACCTCGCAAACATTATTCTCCGTGCTCCCACCTTGCTCTCCCTGCCTCTGCCACCCCAGATTCCTGTGCTGTTTTTCTGACATGTGAGACACCCTAGCACAACCCTATTGTTTTACTTACAGTTCTCTCTGCCCAGAACGTTCCTGCCCCAGGTATATTCATAACCTGTACACTCAACTTCATTCAGGTCTCTGTTTAAACATCCCATTAGCAGGAAGATCATCTCTGCACAATTAACCTAAATAGCAAATGCCACCCAGCACATCTTATCCTCCCACCCTTCTATATCTTCCTGATCAGCTGGCATCTGATGGGTAGATACTGGTAATTTCCCACTATCCACTGCCCCAACAGAATGTAAGCTCATTGAGGTCAGGGGTGTGGTTTATTCAATGGCCATAAGAAATGTGCTGGGAACATAGAAAGAGCTTAATAAACAAGTATTTTTTCAGTGATAAATGAGTAAAAGGGTCATGGTCAGGTTGTCTTCTCTGATTGGCCAATGATCATAATGGGGCAGGGTTGGCCCCTCTGGCTTTTAGGAGCATGAACTATAGTCCTGGGCACAGAGCCATACTAGTGTCTTTCCTGTGAGCAGCCTGAAAAATCTGACTGGAGAGGTCTCAATGGCAGAAGCCAAGTACACTGTATTATTCAGCAATTCCAAGCATTACTGTAATGACTTGGCAAATCAGCCTCAGAACCTGAAAACCATGGCAATTCTGAGAAACTTTAGACTAAAGCAGTCTCCAAGGGGACATCAGAGATTGGTTTGGGATGGGCTTTTTGCAGGTACTACTTGGTGTTTCATTTAGGTCCCATGTAAGAGAATACAGGATAGTTTTTCCACCTTTTATTTTTTAAGATGTTTTTATTAATTTTTAGAGAGAGAAGAAGGGAGAGGGGAGAGAGAAACATTGATGTCAGAGTGGAACATCCATTGGCTGCCTGCTGTACAACCCCCACCAGAGATTGAGCCCAAAACCCAGGCATGTGCCCTGACAAGGAATCAACCAGCAACCCTTCAGTGAATGGGACACTGCCCATCCAACAGAGTCACAGCAGCCAGGGCCGTTTTTGTGCCTTTTATGCAGCAGAGTACATATAATCTATTCATAGGCAAGGCAAGTCTGTAAATCCTACTGTGTGTGTGTGTGTGTGTGTGTGTGTGTGTGTGTGTGTGTGTGTGTGTGTGTGTTTGGGGGAAGGCTAGCTTCTGTGGCGTTGTTTTAACCAGAATCCTTAGTTAAGTGAAGTCACAAAGCTATGGCTTTTTGATATTCATCTCAAATATCACAGGATCCCCTTTGGCTCCCGACAGTGTTTCTTCCTGATTTCCTGTCCCTAAGTGCTCATCTTCAATTTCATCTTAAGAGTAGACACAATTCAACCTGTGTAGCACTACCCTTAAAGCTAGGCACCACGGGCCTCCATCCTGAGCCCCAGGTTTTAGAAGCTGCTACACATTACACACATGTTAGAAAATGCATTTATGAAAGACAGTACCATCAGCTCTGCTTCTTGGCATCCAGCATTCAGCTCTGACACAGCATGATCCTCAGCCAACCCTGAACCTCCCTCCACTCCCGGGGGTGCTCAAGCCATAGGAAAATGCTTCCCCACATCTCTGGCCCTGGGTCCCTGAAACAAGAGGTAAATGTGTGCTAATGCCCTGGATGTTTATAGGTGTGCCATTGCCCATGTCAGAGATGCTGTGGGAATTGAGCAGTAGGAGCAGCTTAGGCAAGAGAAGGACAAATTAAATCCTGCTCTGCAGGTAGCACAGATGCACTAGATTTGTGCATGGCGAAGTAGCACAAAATATCCCTTTTCTTGGAATGCGTTCACATTCCATTTCCTGGTTCCTGAGGTTTTCACATCAGTTCCCCACGACAGCTAAGGAATATTTTCCTACATTAAATAATGCATCTTGCTCTGACAATTTTATGTTTGTTTGTAGCTATAACAGGCATGAAGCATGGGACTGATTCTTTACATTGGTAATGAGAATGAACATTACATGCTGGAATAATAAATAGTGTTACTAAAAAATGAGTAAGATTTAATTAAATTGGCAAATAATCAAATAAAATAGTTTAGCTTTATGTTAAATAATTCAAATGTATTTTTTTTTACATTTTGAGATAAAGCAACTATAATTTCAAATTTTATTATAATTTAAGTTACTTTTAATTAAGTCTATTGGGTGACACTGGTTAATTAGGTTTTAAGTGTACATTTCTGATACAAGATCTGTATATTGCACTGTGTGCCCACCACTCAAAGTCAAAACATCTTCCATCATCATATTTTAGGTCCCCTTCTCCCACCACCTCCTTTCCTCTGGTAACCACCACACTGTTGTCTGTGCCCATGAGTTTCAGTGTCATATCCCACATATGAGTGAAACCATGTGGTCCTTACCTTTTTCTGATCGACTTATTTCGCTTAGCATACTATTCTCAAGGTCCATCCATGTTGATCTGAATGGCAGTATTTCATTATTTCTTATGACTGAATAGTATTCCATTGTATATTTTAAAATAATAATAATGTTCTTTTGATTTTTTACATTTACTTTAATTTACATTTTGATGAACAATTTATTAAAATGTTGCAGCCTTTGAATCTATTATATTTTACTTTTCAATCTTTTAAGTCATTTAGAATGAGAACAAATTGAAATTGCAGTATAATCCAGAGATGAAAACCTAGCTCAGAGAAGAAAAAAAGATGAAAATAAAAGAAAAAAGGAAACATTTTTGAAAAAGTTTCAAAAACTATTTCTTTAACAAGAGTGAATAAACTTAATTTTATGTAAATCACATAAAATTAATGACAATTGCATTATAAATTTTTATGTAAAAAATGAATGATGAAAATGAACAAGGAAATTACTTTCATCAACTCTACAACCTGAGTAAGTCAGATAAAATCAATACAATATCATGAAATTTACTAAATCAAGACATAATTATTGATCAAAAAGAGTGACCGCATGGGCCTCTGTTTCTACCCTTGCTTTGGATTGCAGGAGTCAATCTTCTCAGGACTTGCTACAGAATAAGGTGTGCCAACCTCAGCTTTCACTTGCTTTTTTGTTCCTAAATACAAATCCATCCAACCTGCCTTTTCACACTAATCATTACAGAACAAAGACGGCACAATAGATGACAAATATGGAGAAGCAGCACAGCATTAAGGCCAACTGCCTGCATTCAATGGTCAATCCTCACTGTAAGAGAGTAAATAGAACTTACTTTGAACTTCTCTTCCATTTTATTCATTTATTTTTAAAAATCATACATACATTGAGTACATGTTATATACAAGGTCTTTGCTAAATGCTTTATATGTTCTACCATATTTGATGTTTGAACAACTTTATGGAAAAAAAAGTTAATATTACTCTTTTAAATAAAAAGATGAGGAAACAGGTAAGGTAGTGCCTTACCCATGGTGATCCATTTAGCGAGGGTGGTGCTGGAATTTGAACCCAGGTTGTTTGGGTCAAGACAAATAACCTATGATGCCCCCTATTAAATTAAACTAGTTTCAGGATGGGGGTGGAATGTGTCCATCCTCTATTCCTTCTGGATTATTATTATTTCTGTTGTTGTTAATCCTCACCAGTGGATATTTTCCCATAGATTTTTAGAGAGAGTGGAAGAGAGAGGGAAAGACAGAGAAGAACATCGACGTGAGAGGGCGTGGGCCAGGGAGGTGCCTGCAACCAAGGTACTTGCCCTTGACCAGAATTGAACCAGGGACCCTTTGGTCCACAGGCCAGTGTTCTATCCACTGAGCCAAACTGGCTAGGGCATTTCTGGATGATTTTTTAACAAAAAGCTATGTTGTCTCCTCCTTGAAGATCTTTCACTGCCATAAACAACATCAACGTCTGTTCTCTCCCCATAGTATGTGAGCTCCTTAAGCATGGACGGCATCTTATTCATCTTTGTATCCCTGTGCCCACAGCAGGGCTGATGTATTCTAGGAGGTGTGTAAGTATTTGATAAGTG
Source organism: Corynorhinus townsendii (assembly GCA_026230045.1). Taxonomy (NCBI): domain Eukaryota; kingdom Metazoa; phylum Chordata; class Mammalia; order Chiroptera; family Vespertilionidae; genus Corynorhinus; species Corynorhinus townsendii. Next base: position 6,546,866 of record JAPDVU010000001.1, on the reverse strand, counting down.
AATGCATGAAAACGACTGAAGAGAGTGCAAAGAGTGACCCTTACCTCCAGTGAATCAAGATTTCTAAATATCTCCAGAACACATGACATCTGTTTAGGAAACGCATGACCTCCCTTTCTCTCTGGCCCCTCCATGCTATGAGTAAAGGCATGGGCCCTCTCACAAGTATCACATAGAAGCATTTTCTCTTCTTTTCTCCCCTCACTCAGTCCAGTCTATAGGACCAGGAGTGATTTGTCTGACTACTAAGGAAAGGATGGAAGACCAAGAATGCCTGACACAACCCCATTTGGGATCTCTTTTTGCCTAGTGAACCCACAGAATAGAGGCTTTCTCTTCCTCAGCCCTTCATCCACATTGGAGGTTCAAATGACTAAGGGTCCTGGGACACCTTCTAAAGGCAGATCAGGAGGCTCACCTCTGTGACCATGTTCAGTCTCTTTAGGTCCATGGGACTGAGCAGATCATGACTTTCATACCGCAGGTAGAGCAAACATCTGCTCTGCAAGCCCTATTTTTCCTAAAGCTGGAACTTAGGAGGTAAGGACATTAAGCCCGATTTAGACTGCAGGTCAAAGCTACATTTCCCAATCGACCTTAACCCACAATAAAGCTATTTTTCTCCTTATTTGATTCCTATATATGTGTCTCAATTGATTTTGAACTTTCAAGAGGGAAGAGGTTGAGCAAAATCTATTTCTTTTGAACCCTCTTCTAAGCAAGAATGATTAATTTTGGTAAAGTGTTACAGTTTAGCCTTAAAAATATGATTATGATAGATCCCTACTCTTAACTAATCTGGCTCTCCTCTCAGAAATGCCTTTCCTCATTCCTATATTAGTAGGGGCTCCCACTGTAACCCATGACCATGGCACTCAATGCTCTTCAGAATAATACCACAGTGAGTGTCATATTGTAACTGTGACTTGTTTTCTGTAGGCTTCACAACCCTCAGACTCAAAGCACTTTAGAAATAGGGAAATAAAGACCTTGTCTTAACTAACTGTTCACTATAGCCCTATAGCTAGCTCCATGCTCAGTATTTAGAGGGCAGATAACACATAAATATAAGTAAATATTAATAAATGAGGAAATTATAAATTAACTTAATATGAGATTCTAGTGCCCCGAAACTTTAACTTCCTTGCTAATGTTTAGAAAAATATTTCAAAACACTTCAATCATTTAATATGATATTTAAATATGTTGTCGAGTCAACCAAGCTAGTGAGACGGCAAGTGTCCAAGATGAACGTGGCCCCAGTTAGGAGTGTGAGGGCTAAGCTGCCATCACCACTCTGCCTTCAACTCAGCTTGCAGTCTAAACTTGATAATGGGATCTCTCTGGGTACATGATTCACAACCCATGGAATTCTCATATGTTTATAAAATTGGTTAATGCTTGATTAGGGATAAAAAGCTCACTTCTCACTTTTCATTGCACTGAATAAGGAAACCTGAAGAGATGAGCTGGGCTCTTCAACTATCCAATGACAAGATCAGAGCCAGGAAATGGAAGTCCATGCCTACCAGGTCTCTGTGTGTCTATGTGTTCTCCAAGCAGCCATCATGTTTCTCATTAAACACTCATATTCCCAGATTCATTAGGCACCGAAGATGGAATAGGACTCTGGAAGTCTCCTGTCTGATGGAAGAGGGACATAGAGACAAAATTGAAAACTGTTACAATGTAGGAACTTTGGGACCAAAAATATAGGAAGCCTTGCAGAAGTATCTTCCAAACTCACCTAGGAAGGAGGAGGTCAGGTTTTTCATTCTAGGGTGATTCATGATCTGTGTTTCAATGTTTGAGTCAGAAGAGTGAATGAGTGTCCAGGCAGAGATACTGGTTGGGTGGGTCATTCCAGGGGAAAGGAAGATCATGTGGAAAGAAACCTTTCACCCCATTTTCCATCTCCCTTTCTACTCTCCCATTTTTCAAATTTCTTAATATGCCCACTTTCCAATAGCCTCTAGGCTGCCCACATGCTGGTTCCTCTACCCAAAAAGGTTTTCCCCACCCTCCCTTGGATGCTTCCTCATGTAATTCCTATAAGGAGGCCTTCTCTGCCTGTCCCCAGTCCAAAATAATACCCCCCCACCATCTACCTTTTTCGGAAGACTACTCTGGATGATTCATATCCACTTATATTCCAGGTAACAATATAACAGAATTGGCATCACTGCCACCAGAGCCAGGACTTGGTTGGGGTAAGTGAGGTCCCTGGGACACAAAATCAAAATGCTACTCACTCTCAGGGTTATACAACTGCACCATGCCATCTGTGTTGAATGTCGTTTTCTGCTGTGTCTTTCCTGATGTATGGCCTGTGCTTATTTCTCTAATAGGAGATAGGTAATATTATTTGTCTTCTCATATTTATTTCAGCTCTTAATGATGAGGAGCTCGGCCTTGTTCAACTCAGTATTCTTGTGCTTATTAGAATTCCTAGCTCATTATAGATACTAATTAAATGTGAGTTTATTTAATTATGTGGTCTTGGAAGGTAAACACTTTTTCTTTATTTGTTTGGTTGCTTTTATAAACAGATTTTATTACACAAATGTTTACAAACTAAGATCAACACTCTTCTCCAGTTCTTGGCAGGGGCACTGTTGATAATAAACTAACAAGCAAAAATATTGAAGCTAAAATATTGATGAAATATCTTAGAATGGAGACATAATAAAAAGAAAGCATTTACTGGGAAATATTGACATTAAGACTTTGACATGTGGACCAAATCTTACTCGCAGAATAGCATATGTTATCTGAGATTTTAATCTTACACAGCTGTTATAAGCATTGTAAAATTAAGTTTTAAGCATATTTTAAAATAATTTCTAAGATTTAAAATTATATACAATTTTAAAGCATTCTTATTTAATAACAGCTTTGCTTTTCTAATATAGTACTAATCACAGACAATCCAGCATTATAGATAATGCCACATATGTCAATCTTCTCTTTATAATAAAGATTCCTGCTGTCAATGGAGGTTGTATCTTTCATTTCTCTTTCCCTCTCTCTCCTTCACTCTCTCCTTCTTTGGTTCCCTCCCTTTCTCTTTTTCTACTTCTCCTTTTCCCCTTTCTCATGCCCTCTTCCCCCTCTTCCTCCTTTTCTTCTGCTTCTTCTTGTTCTCCTCTCCAGCATTTTCCTTAGAACTTAACACAGTTAACAGCTCAATAACATATATTGTTTGAATTAAATAAACTTTCTGAATATCCAGTTATGTAATGCTTTGCCAAAAATTGTACATAATTTTTTATCTGATAAGTCAGAATCCAACAAAATAAGTATTTAAAATTACAGAATATAAATAATGCAACCAAACAAGTACAATTAAATTTATGAGATATAAAATTAAACTGTATTTTGTGGTATTAATGAGGCAAACTTGAGGGAATTTGTGTGGGAGGAAATATACCATTGAGCAAAGAGAAAAGACAGACAGAACTAGTGATTTAACAAAATTAAATGTTACTGTAATGAAGTGGTCCGTAGCACTGTCCATGGTGCTGACAATTTCTTAACTGTAGAAACAAGTAACTGTTGTCCAGATTCTCCCAGAATTTCTTAGCATAACAGGAGAGATAATAAGTGGTAGACAACAGAGGGGGATTGGGGAGGACTACTTTGAGAAGAATCTCTCTTTCTCTCTTTTTTTTACTCTCTCTCTCTCAGATAACATTTATAATATGAAAAAACCAATGATGTAAAATTACAGATGATGATAAGGACAAGGAAAAGGAGAAAGAGGATATTGATTATTATAACCATTATGCATTAAACCCTTACGTTTTCTAATGACATGTTTAAAATGAAGCAACTCTATGAATTGGGTATCATCTTTATTTTTCAAATGAGAGAGAAAATAAGTTTCCAAAAATTGAAAACTCAACATGGGTCTAAAAGCACAATAGGTTTGCTCAAATGTTATTTTGGTCTCAGGATACCCACAGTGGCCAGAAAATAAAGTTAATGTTCCAGATCTAATGTTTCATGTTTGCAAACAATATCTTATAACCAATTATTTACAGATGATCTTAGCAAAGGGGTAAAGATTAGGAAATAAGTTGAAAGATATAAATGCATTCAAGTTATAAAGACAACACATTATAAATTATTTAAAATTAAATATATACATACAAATCTTCTGAGAAGTGTACATCTGTGCATTTTATATGAAAAAAATCTTAAGTACATGTATAAAATATTATTAAATAAAAATTTAGAATAAATTTTATAATAATGACTATATTAGATAGCTTTATGTGACAAATAAAAATTTAAAACAAGGGGAAATACATATAAAAATAAAAATTCAAGAGTTATGAAGATTAAAGAGAGAGAGAGAGTTTATATAGCTATTTATACATGTGGTTGTGTATTACAAGGAATTATCCATCTGAAACTCTGCAAATAAATAGTGCTGAGCAGATAACCTTAGCAGATTTTTTTTTGGCTTTCCATCAGTCTTGAATATTAGTCTCCTTGATCTAAGGAAAGTTATTTTCAAATCCTGAAGTTTGCCAAGGTTTCTTTTTAAAGGATTGCTTCTTCTGTGAGTCATTATCCTAGGATTTCATTTCTCAGAAGAGTTCTCAGTCTAGCTTTTCAATCCCTGGTGGCTATTACCTCTGTTTGCTAACAGCTAAGTGGTTGATACATACATACATATATATATATATATATATATATATATATATATATATATATATATTATAGACTTAGACATTGTTGAAGACAAAGCATTTTTTTCCTTTGTTTCTGAGATGTGTGTGATAAAAATGCAATGTTTTCTTGCTTTTTTTATGTTGAACTCTTTGGAGTTCTTGTTTTATGTAAATTATCTTTTCAATTTTGAACTATTGGTTTTCAATCATGTAAAACCATCTCTTTGCAGTCTCTTTTTATGAAAAAGGTGAATCTAAGGTCAGTGCATCATGCTTTATTATGCTTCTAAAGATGGCAAAATCCAGAATAAATAGAGTTACTCAATAATATCTGAAACTCGGGAGGCCATAGTAATTGCATTTACTGATGTGGCTTTTGGCCCATGTGAGTTCATGAGAAATGAAAATCTTAAAATGGTCATGTGTTAAGTGACACCTTTGACTAGCATGCTTTCCAAATAAAATGGGAATTCTGATTTTATCCCTAGTTTATCCCCAATCAGAATGCAAAATCCAAAGTCAAATATTCTCAAATAATTCCTTCAGATTTATTACTCTATTTCTAATTCTGCTGTGTCAGAAATAGATTTGGAGGTGATCTAAAAAAATAAAAGAAGCAATACTCTTTGTCTGTAGGAATTGCTACTTTTGGGTTCAAGAAGCACTCTTAAAATTTCCAAAAAGGCCAGTTGTGGCTCAGTTGTTTAAGAATTATCCCATGCACCAAAAGGTACCTGGTTTGATTCCTGGTCAGGGAACATACCTAGATTGTGCGTCTGATCCCCTGTGGGGGTGCATATGGGAGGCAACCAATCAATGTCTCTCACAAATATGA